>OY728152.1:908249399-909499399 GCA_963277665.1 Viscum album
TGTATCCCCACTCAAATATGGTAAATGGTTTGTTTAGTCATATTTTTTCAAGGTGGGTAATGGATATAAGGATGATCCATGTGAAGGGATTAGGGACAGTTTGGGTAGTGGGGTAGTGGTTTTCCTTTTTTTAGTGGGGTGATATGGTACTTTATGTGGACTTTATTTTGGGTGTTATGAAATGTACTAACTTTTCACAATATATCCATCTTTTAGCATCAATACCTTATTTAAAAAACTCTCTTTACACCTTCTGCATCTTTCATGAAAGGCCTTCACTTTATAATATCTTGAACAACATTCTATCTTGTCTATGGTGTCTTCTTGTATGTGATAAATGGAAAAATTACAAAACACATATCACCTCAAATTTGGGCACACATAACTGAATTAGTATATCATTACATTGTTTGAATAGTTCACTACATCAACTAGAAACTCCTTCCATTATCATTTACTTAAATATATTTTCAATTAAACCTCAATCTTATTGAATTTATTATGACGAAATGACTTATATCAATTCTTTTTACAAAATTGATAGAAGATGGATGTATGAAACTGATCGGATCTCAAGCGATTTTCAAAACAATTTGGAGAGCTTTTTGGATTTTTCATTTCACAATGTTTCAGACAGTGGTCGCATACACTGCCCATGTTCTAATTATGTTGGTAGACATTGGTTGACCCCTGATAATATCAGCTACCACATGACAAAATATTTTTTTCAAGAAAACTACTAGGTGTGGTATCACAATGGGGAGAAAATGAAATCTCAAATTTCTGATGATCAAAATGAAAGGACTGGACTGGAGAATTTGTTAGATGACTGGTTTCTGTTTATTCGTCATCATGAAAAAGGAAGGATTTCGACTCAAGAAGACTTTTATATGAGGACAGATGATGCATCTAATGTAAATGATGATATTGTCAGGGTGAAAAAATTGAATGATGTTGCCACGACTCTCGTATAGAGACAATGCTATAAAATGAAAAAGCCAGAACTTTTAATCTTATTGTTTCATGGGAAAACAATATATGGGATTTCTAATATCGAAATCGATTATATTCTTACCTTCTTGAAATCTTTACTTCCAGATGATACAGATATTCCCTCAAACCACTATATGGCATGGAAGTTAGTTGAGGAACATGAATTTTCAGGAAACAAAATTCATGATTTCTCGAAAGATTACAGCTTGTTCTGGGTGGAAACCACTGAACGAAATGATTGTATAAAATGTGGAACATCCCGCTGGAATTCAAAATCTGATAGAACACCATCCCGCGTGCCACAGAAAGTAATTTGGCACTTTCCATTGATCCCCAGACTCCAGAATATTTTTATGTCTGATGAAATATCAATAAAAATGAGATGGAATGATACTAAGAGAAAGAAGACTAATAATTAGTTGTTTCACCCTGCAGATGTATTTTCATGGAAGATATTTGATGCTCAATATCCTGATTTTTCAGCTAACATGCATAATGTGTGGCTGGGTCTTTCATGCGATGGTTTTAATTCGTTTGGGAATATGATTACTTCATAAAACACATGGATATTTTTTACACACATTTATAATATTCCCACGTGGTTTTGTATGCAAAAACCTTTCACTTTCATCAGTATACTCATATCTGGCCCTTCTGATCCCAGCATTGATATTGACGTATACATGCAACCTTTAATAAAAGAGTTGAAACTTCTTTGGGATGTGGGTGTGCGCACATACGATGCATATTCAAAAGACATATTTCATATGCGTGATGCACTTATGTGTATGATCAATGATTTTTCGGCTTATTAAATGATGTATGGATGGACCACAAAGGGAAAACTGTCATGTGCGATTTTTATGAAGAATACACTATCTAGAAGACTGAAACATCATTGTAGTTTCAGTTTTATATCACATTTATGATTCTTTCCAATGGACCATCCATATATAAATAATCGTCGAATATTTGATAATACCATATAGACTGATGATCCACCTTAGCATATGTCGGGAACTGATGTTCTTAATGAATTGTAAGATTTTAGTTTTTCATTCGGGAAGGGTCAAATGAAATCAGGAAAGAGAAAGAATGTTTCCACGGAAACCTGTTACAATTGGAGGAAGAGGGGTATCTTTATTGATTTGCCTTATTGGTCAACCAATTTCTTATGTCATTGCTTAGAAAAATCTACATTGAAAAGAATATATGTGAAATGTTGTTTTTGATACTTCTAAATGTTAAGGGAAAGACAAAAAGATTATTTATGGTCTCGGTGTGACTTGGTGGATTGAGGAATCAGACCAGAATTACATCTTGTGCGTATCAGTGAAAATAAATGGCAAGTTCCTTGTGCTTCTTATATGATGACACCTATGAGAAAAACAATTTCTAGAAGTATTAGAGACTATTAGAGTTCCTGATGTCTATTCATGCAACATATCTAAACGGGTCATCAGAAGAGATTTGAAGCTAAACCTTTGAAGACTCATGATTATCACGTTCTTCTGCATGAGTTGATTCCAATAGAAATCCTTCATATTTTGTCCAATAATGTAAGGATGAATGTTATTCGGTTGTGTTATTTTTTAGAGATCATTGTGCTAAGATGTTTTCCAAGTCTTTCTTGGAAAAAATGTTGACAGATGCCCCATTAATTTTGTGTGAGTTGGAGAAAATATTTCCTCCATCATATTTCACATGCATTTTGCATCTGACTGTCCATATTCCCACTGAAATACTTCTCAGAGGACCTATTTTTTTATTGGATATATCAAAAGAAATAAATATGTACACATTAAAGTATTATGTCTGAAACAAGAATCATCCCAAAGGTTCTATCGTGAATGGTTACTTGGCTCAAAAATGTATGTATTTATGATCAATGTATTTGTCTGGTCTTACTACAAGAATGAATAGACCAATGAGAAATTAAGAAGAATAGTATGAGAAAATTGAACCTAGTTTTCCATCACTTTGTCAAATAAGAGGAATTCCTGGATCATATACATTGAAGACATTATGCCTTTAAAAATGGGAGATGGCACATCGCACAGTTTTGTTCAACTGTAATTTGTTTGATGACTACATCAGGTAACTAAATTGAATATTTATATCTTAGATATATATTTGTTAAACTATTCATATTTTTTATCTACAGGGAACATAAAACAATGATAAATAGAAATCATCATTCTTTATCTTTGGGAAGGAGGGAGACTTTTCATAGCAAAGAGTTTTCTTCTTGGTTAAAATTGAAGGTAAAAATATTAGTGTTTAAAATAATTAAATCAATATTTAATTAAGTTTAATATTCATTTATATTGTAGGTATTGAGTTTTCCTGCGGACTATGTATCTGAGGAAATAATAGCTTTGTCTTTTGGTCTTTATACCGTGGTTTGTGACTGTAAATAAATTGTTATCAATGGGTAAAAATTTATTTTCACTAAACAAGAAAAGAACATGTGAACACAAAATGATGGTGTTATGGTTACTGCCATAATAGATTTTTATGACAGTGCATTAGATAGTGGACCGTGATTTGAAAATTTGGGTTGTTATGGAGTCGTTGAAAAAATAATAATATTGGATTATTACTCTCATGGAAGAGTCAGGATGATGAAATTCCATTGGTTTGATTTGATGACGAGACATGGCACATTTATTGATTATTGTGTATTTAGAGTAATTAATATGACTCTCACTCTTGCTACCAAAGAACCATATGTATTGGAATTAATGGATAAGAATTGTTTTTGTCAAAGACAAACTTTGACCTGAATTTGGTGTCATAGTTGAAGTAATTCCATGACATATTTTTTAATATGGTGATGATGGAATTGAAAATTTCCCAACTACCATTGGAACAAATCCAATTATTTCTTGTGATGAATCTAATAGCTCAATTTTCAAAGTTGATTGTGAACCTGAAGTTGTGGTGGAAAATATATAGAATCATTTATCCATGCCCTCAATTCTTTTGGTTTACCTCGATTTGGGTTGTTAAGGTTGGTACTATTCAAATTGATTTAATATTGATTATAAATATGTTGTATCTGACTTGACCATTATGTGAATTTTCAATTTTTATTAGTTGAAATATTTATTTGAATTACATTTTCTAATTTAGAATTGAATTGTATTTAAACCTACAAAACTAACATTTCTAACTTGGTGAACATTTCAATGCTTCAATTGTGATTTGTATAAAATTTGTATGACTATAAGGCCTATCTTTAATATTTTTACAGGTAATGAACAGGATGGTTTGTATTCTTCTACAAAAAATGTATTGAAACCTGCATCATCTACCTAAGCTAAAGAAATTAAAATTTTCCTTAATTTTGACAACTGCTTTACCACTTATTAATCTAGTAGAATCAATGTTCCATTATTTTAATAGACTGATGACACTTATTAAATAATCATCCTAATAAAAATTAAATTTCTTTATTACATCTTGTATGATTTATTGACTTCATTATATATTTTTTCAGGCTCACCTAAAACAATGGTTAGTTAAATTATCCATGAATCCCCATATTCCCTCTCATTTATTTTGTTTTTTGGGTTATTGATTAGTTATCTTATTCAATTTACTTCCATATTTGTTTTCAAATCTAGGAAATGATACTAATTGAAGAGAGGCGATGAAAACAGATTATGGACAACAATCATCACATGATTAAGCTGGGTATTCCACCACTAGTGCCTGCAATGAGTATTTTATTTCAAATATATTTATTTAAATAATATATAATGTCATGTGATTAAATTTTTTTAAACATTTTTTTAGGATCCATATACCAGGTGACAATTATTTTATGAGCATCCTAGTAGTGGTCCCATTACTTGGGGTGTTCATATAAGGGGGGTATGGGAGCTAGACAATCTGGTCAGCGTACCCGATTAGACCCTTCCCCTCCCACTGACATACCATCCATCCCAAATTCTGATCTCGGTGTGTCGTTAGGGTCACACGGGATATTTAGGCCTCCCATGTTTTCACCACCCTTTAAATATGAGCCTCTTCACCCATATGTACCATATCCGATGATGATTCCCACTCCCCATCCAGCATTTGGCCAACCATACCTATCATCTTATTTTACTTCTGCTTCCTACTCTCTGGGATTTTATATTCCATCTTCTTCGACTCCTGCTCCTCTAGAGTCTGTCACTACAGAGCATACATTTGGACCCACTCCATCTGTATAGGGTATTCCTTCATTTTCTATAGATCTAGCGGCACCCATTAATCATACTACCACATGTATACTTATACAACCCTAAAAAATTGTTACACCATTATTTATTTTCAATATAACATGTATTGATAAAATATATTTTTTTCTTTCATAAAAAATACATCTACTGATAAGAGGTGGGGGAGGGGGTGTACATGCATGCATGCTGTGTGGAACCTCCACACGCAGTTGATGGTGGACTACAATGAAGATAATCATATGATTGAAAAATCAGAGCAGCAATGTCAGAGTTTTTTGGCGACGCTTTCCAAATACTATGTCATCATTCCTGTCATCTCACTCTCATGGAGACAGATTCCAAATGAAGTCAAGGATAAAGCCTAGGCAGAGATATGGGTAAAAAAATATGTTGTATTTAATGCAATATATCAATTTTTGTATTTATATGAATTAATATTTTTGTACCAGCTGTGGTTTAATTTCCATGATGGTGAAGGTGCATAGCCAGCATGTCTAAAGGATTTAGGCGAGCTTTAGAGAGATTATAATCTTGAGTTGTACAATGGATGGAATGCTAGAGTGGGAATAGAGTTAGAGGCAGTCCCTATCATAGATTATTGTCTATTAGAATATTACCGATAGATGATTATTCATTGGATGACTAGCCAACTTACAGTATTAATCAAATTAGAGGTATTTAAATGAAAATTTTCATGTTTTTCGTTAATACTAATTATTGAATTTTATTTTGGATGCATCTGGAAGAAATAAGAAAACCTTGATGCTAAGAAATACGTCCACATATTGGGATTTACTACGATGCTAGATCATGAGAGACAGTAGGTATGAAAATCTATAATCTTTCATTATGACTTGCACTTTCTATTACTTCCTCTATAATTTATTTGATTGCTAAAGTTGTTATATAATTTTAGTTATGAAATCACTATTTTTTTGGTAACCTATTTTTAATTATGTTTTCCTACATTTAATTTCATTATAGAGGCATAAATTGAATATAGAAGGACGTGTGCCTCGAGAAAAAATGTTTTTCTCGAGTAGAAAGAAGAAGGATGGAAGTGCAGTTAATGAACCAACTCAACTGCAGATTGTTTGTTTTACTTTATATATTTAAAATCTTAATCACTATTTTGTTAATTAATAATCTATTTATATTTTTAACAGGATTCAATAGAGGCCCTCGATTCTTAGGAACCTGAAAATTTTGGGTCAAACGATCACTTGCATCAGGTGTTGGGAGATGGGCACCCTGGTAGAGTACGCTGCTGACCTAGGAAGAGTGTAGTTACAATGAGGTATTGACCCTCCTCAGGTATGAGTTGTAGTACCACTGAGTTGCAGTAGGTTAAGGCACAGGAAGAACAGGCTGAAAAAGGGCCACAGACATGGCAGAACACTCTGTTAGGGAAAACACTGCATTTATGAAACTGATGGAAGTTTTACGTCCAACACTTCCACCAAAGGTCATCACTACTTATGATGAATATATGTCATCAATTAATTCTATATATGGTACCCCATGTGGCAGTTCTAGTGGTATTCGAGACGATGGTGAGGAGGAGGCCGAGGCGGAGGAGGAGGAGGCCGAGGAGGAGGCTGGGGTAGAGGAGGAGGGCAAGGAGGAGGCCGAGGAAGAGGAGGAGGGCGAGGAGGAGGCCGAGGTGGAGGAGGAGGGCGATGAGGAGGCTTAGGATGAGTATGAGGGTGAAGAGGAGGGTGGGGATGATTATGGGTGCGAAGATGAGGATGAGGGTGAGGGTGATGATGATGGTGATGATAGTGATGGTGATGAGGGACAGATTGACCCGTTACATTTTTGACTAATATTATTAACCTTTGATGTTTATTGATTTGTTGTGACTGAATATATGTGCGATTAGTCAGGTCACATTATCTTTATTTTTTATCTATAAATAATAAATCATGACTTGATGATTTTCTCTGACTGATTCACCCCTCCCCTAGGCAGCCCCCCACCCACTGGACACCCCCACCCCTAGACAACCCGTACCCCCTGGATAGCCCCACCACCACTATGGACATCCCTCCCACCCCATGGATAGCCTCCCCCCCACCCTCTTTTCAAGGGTTGTCCAGTTGTGGGTGTTGATTTGAACATTGATAAAACATCAGTGGTTCCATAATATTTTTCTCCATAAATGAATCCTTAAATTTAATGATTGATAGGAAATGAGACTCTAAATGATTTAAATGATTATTTATATATTATGAATGATTTATTTTTAAAAATCATGGATGTTCTGAAGTCCCCCTATTTTAATGAAATTGTAATTTTTTTGTGGAATTTTTAAAATTGGTGGTCTGATTAGAAGTTGATATAATGAAATTATTTTTTTAACTTTGAAATAATTTTCTTAGAAAATATGTAAATACCATCCCATGAACCCATGATAGCCCCCCGGATAGCCCCCCGGACAGCCCATCAGACAGCCCCACAGACATCCCCCCAGACAGCCCCCCCCCCACCCTCTCCCTAGACCCCGGACAGCCCCCCACCCTCCTCCCTGGACCACGCATACCCCCTAGATAGCCCCCCGGACTGTCGTGCCACCCTCCTTCCTGGACCATGGACAGCCCCCCAGATAGCCCAATGGACATCCCCCTCCCCCCACCCTCCTCCCTGGACGACGGATAGCCCCCCAGACAGCCCCCCCACCCCCCCCCCCCCCCCACACTCCTCCCTATAACCTGGATAGCCCCCCACCCTCCTCCTTGGACCCCAGACAACCCCCTCACCTCTCTCTAGACATATGTGTTTTTTGTGCTATTGAAGGTGTTCTTTGTAGTGTTTGAAGAATTTTTTTTATATGTTTTTTGTGCTATTTTTTTGTTGGTGTATGCAGTGAGGTGTATGCAGTGTATTATGAAGTGTTTTATGCAGTGTGTCTATTTTTTGTGCTCTTTTTATGTGTGTTTTTTATGCAGGTGTATGTAGTGTGTTATGCAGGCTAGGATATTTTTATGTGTATGTTTTTTATGCAAGGTTGTTTTTATGTGTCTGTTTTTTATGCAGGTGTATATTGAGGATGCTTGTAGTATTTTTTGTGTTTGGTAACTCCCTAGATAGCCCCCTTCTTGTTGGACCCTGGACAGCCCCCCCCCCCACCCCTCGCCCTCCTCCCTGGACCCTGTAGCCCCCCCCCCACCCTCCTTCCTGGACCCCTGAGAGCCCCCCCCCCACCCTCCTCCATAGACCCCAGACAACCCCCCCCCCCCCCCCCGACCTAACACCCCAAAATTGGGAGAGCGATGATTTAGGATATATAAAACATCACGACAATTCAAGAAATGTTAAGGACCACCTACCTTGATTCCAGAGACAATCGCAAACTTAATTCGGCATCTCAGATCCCAATCTAAGCAATCTTAAAGATTCACCCTAAATCCCAATGGAAAAGAGGGTTTTAGAGCTTCAGAAGAAAATGACAGAAATGTGAAAACCCTAATTGAAACGAGGAAGCAAGGAGGGGATTAGACTCACCCGGATCTTCAATCCGCAATTGACGGAACTCAAAACTCCCAAGGATCGAAGGAGATCCGCCCTGAATAGATCTTGGGAGCTTTGGATTGTGTTGATACATTATCACAAGGATCCATGGGTCATTTTTGACATGTACAAGTAAACCCCGCCTCAATCTGAGGCACGGTGTGGTCAGTACCACTTAAAGTGTCTCACTTTTATTTGAAATGGACAACATTTTAAGTGAAAAAAACAACTGGCATACGGAAAACCAACCAAAAACATTAGGATTCTGTTGATACTTTAGGAAAACGATCAATGGGTCATTTTTGACGTGTAAGAATCAACTTCACCTCAATCTGAGTCACAATGTTGCCTGTACCACTCAAATTGTCACACTTTTATTTGAAATGGACCGTATTTTAAGTGAAAACAGAAACATGCATATGAAAAACCAACCAAATGCTCTCTAATTGTATTGATACTTTAGGAAAATGATCCTTGGGTCATTTTTTATGTGTACTAGTCAACCCCACCACAATATGAGGCACAGTGTGGACGGTATCACTCCAAGTGTCTCTATTTTGTTTAAAATGGACACTGCTTTATGTAAAAACAACAGACATATGGAAAACCAACCAAACAAATTATGATTATGTTGATACTTTAGCACAATGATCCATGGGTCATTTTGGATGTGTACAAGTCAACCCCGCCTCAATCTGAGGCATGGTGTGGCTGGTACCACTCAAAGTGTCTCACCTTAATTTGAAATGGACAACATTTTAAGTGAAAACAACAACTGGTATATGTAAAACTAACCAAATGCATTCATATTTTGTTGATACTTTAGGAAAACAATCCATGGGTCATATGTGACATGTACGAGTCAACCCTGCATCAATATGAGGCATGGTATGGCTGGTATTTCTCGAAGTGTCTTTCTTTTGTTTAAAATGGACACCCTTTTAAGTAAAAACAACTAGCATTTGGAAAACTGAACAAATGTCTTTAGATTGTATTGATACATTAGCACAAGGATCCATGGTTCATTTTTTGATGTGTACAAGTCATCTCTGCCTCAATCTGAGACACGGTGTGGTCGGTACCACTCAAAGTGTATCACTTTTATTTGAAATGGAAAACATTTTAAGTGAAAACAACAAATGGATTACGGAAAACTAGCCAAATTCATTCAAATTATTTTGATACTTTAGTAAAACGATCCATGGGTCATTTTTTATGTGTATGAGTCAACCCCACCTTAATCTAAGGCACTGTGTGTCCGATATCACTTAAAGTTTCTTTCTTTTGTTTAAAATAGACACGCTTTTAAGAAAAAACAACTGGCATATGGAAAACTGACCAAACATATTCATATTGTGTAGATACATTAGAAAAAGTATCCACGGGTCATTTGTGACGTGTATGAGTCAACCCCACCTTAATCCGAGGCACAGTGTGGCCGGTACCACTCAAACTGTCTCACTTTTATTTGAAATGGAAAAGATTTTAAATGAAAACAAAAACATGCATACGGAAAACTGACCAAACGCTTTCAGATTTTATTGATACTTTAGTAAAATGATCCATGAGTCATTTGTGACGTCTAAGAGTCAACCCTGGCTCAATCTGAGGCACGGTGTGGCCGGTATCACTCAAAGTGTCTCTCTTTTGTTTAAAATGGACATCATTTTAAGTAAAAACAATTGTCATACAGAAAACCGACCAAATGTATTCGAATTGTGTTGATACTTTAACACAAGGATCCATGGGTCATTTTTGACGTGTACGAGTCAACCCCGCCTCAATCCAAGGCACAGTGTGGCCGGTATCACTCGAAGTGTATGTCTTTTGTTTAAAATAGAAATCATTTTAAGTAAAAACAACTGGCATACATAAAACTGACCAAACGTATTCGGATTGTGTTTATACTTTAGAATAAGGATCCATGGGTTATTTTTGATGTGTAAGAGTCAACCCCACCTAAATCTGAGGCACAGTGTGGCTGGTACCACTCAAAGTGTCTCACTTTTATTTGAAATTGACAATATTTTAAGTGTAAACAAATGGAATACAGAAAACCAACCAAACTCATTTGGATTGTGTTGATAAATTTGTAAAATGATCCATGGGTCATATGTGACATGTACAAGTCAACGTTGTCTCAATCCAAGGCACGGTGTGGCCGGTATCACTCGAAGTGTCTTTATTTTGTTTAAAATGGACACCATTTTACGTAAAAACAACTAGCATATGGAAAACCAACCAAATGTATTCAGATTGTGTTGATAATTTAGATCAAGGATCCATGGGTCAATTTTGACATGTGTGGGTCAACCCCGCCTCAATCTCCGGCACGGTGTGGCTGGTACCACTCAATGTGTCCCAGATTTATTTGAAATGGACAACATTTTTAGTGAAAACAAAAACAGGAATATGGAAAACTGACCAAAAACATTCAGATTCTTTTGATACTTTAGGAAAATTATCCATGAGTCATTTGTAACGTGTGCGAGTCAACCCCACCTCAATCTGAGGCACAGTGTAGCCAGTACCACTCAAACTGTCTCACTTTTATTTGAAATGGACACGATTTTAAGTGAAAACAACAACTTGCATACGGAAATCCGACCAAATTATTTCTTATTGTATTGATACTTCAGTAAAATGATCCATGAGTCATTTGTGATGCATAAGAGTCATCCCTGACTCAATTTGAGGCACGTTGTGGCCGGTATCACTCTAAGTGTCACTCTTTTGTTTAAAATGGACATCATTTTAAGTAAAAACATCTGTCATATGGAAACCTGACCAAATGTATTTAGATTATGTAGATACATTAGCACAAAGATCCATGGGTCATTTGTGACGTGTATGTGTCAACCCCACCTTAATCTGAGGCACAGTGTGGCTGGTACCACTCAAAGTGTCTCACTTTTATTTGAAATGGACAACATTTTAAGTGAAAACAACAAATGGAATACAGAAAACTGACTAAACGCATTCAGATTGTGTTGATTCTTTAGGAAAATTATCCATGGGTCATATGTGACGTGTATGAGTCAACCATACCTCAATCCGAGGCACGGTGTGGCTGGTAGCACTCGAAGTGTCTGTCTTTTTTTTTTAAATGGACATCATTTTAAGTAAAAACAACTAGCATATGGAAAACTGACCAAACATATTCGGATTATGTTTATTCTTTAGAACAAGGATCCATGGGTAATTTTTGACATGTATGAGTCAACCCCGCCTCAATCCGAGGCACGGTGTGGCCGGTACCAATTAATGTGTCTCACTTTTATTTAAAATGGACAATATTTTAAGTGAAAACAAAAACTATCATACATAAAACCAACCAACGAATTTGGATTGTGTTGATACTTTAGTACAATGATCCATGTGTAATATGTGATGTGTACGAGTCAACCCCACCTCAATAAAATTTATGGTGTGGCCGATATCACTCGAAGTGTCTTTCTATTGTGTAAAATTGACACCCTTTTTAGTAGAAACAACTGGAATACGAAAAACTGACCAAACATATTTGGATTGTGTTGATACTTTAGCACAAGGATACATGGGTCATTTGTGACGTGTATGAGTCAACCCCACCTCAATTCTAGGCACGGTGTGGTAGGTTCCACTCAAAGTGTCTCACTTTTATTTGAAATGGACAACATTTTAAGTGAAAACGACAACTGGCATCTGGAAAACTGACCAAACGCATTCGGATTCTGTTGATACTTTAGGAGAACGATCCAGTAGTCATTTGTGATGTGTATGAGTCAACACTGCCTCAATCCAAAGCACGGTGTGGCCAGTATCACTCGAAGTGTCTATATTTTGTTTAAAATGGACATCATTTTAAGTACAAACAATTGGAATATAGAAAACCGAAAAACATATTTGGATTGTGTTGATACTTTATCACAATTATCAATGGTCCAACCTCACACAATCCACTTATCATGTGAGAAACTCGTACCCCTATTCTAAAATACATGACATTTAATACGCCACAGACAATTAAATTCCCTAAGTCACACAAGCTCATTGATACACACCCATTATCATCATCACTAAGTTCAAAGACACCTTCCCCAAACCATGGGACATTATATTTGTGTTTGGTAGAATTTATTTATCCATTTTCTTATTTTGGGGTTATTAGCTTCTAATTTCTGAATTCAATCGTGTATGTGTTATACAAAATGAAATTTTGTATGTATTATTAATTCTTTATAACACATATATTTATGTATTCAGTTTTATATGTACTATATTCATAATTTATAATTAAATTATGTATGTATTAAATTATGTATTCAATTATGAATGGAATTCCGGATTGCACATGTAATTTTCATCTCAATTCTGAATTGAAGTCTAAATAAATTATGTTAGTTTATAATTACTTTATGAATTATGTTTTAATTATATATGTGTATAGTTTTAGGGTTAATTTTGTGTTAAATCAATATGAATTAATTGTATATATGTATGTGTTATAGTTTGTTATTGCGGGTAATTGGAGTTGGGGAAGCTGGAAATGCGGAAAGGGCAGCCTGCTAATGGAAATCACAGAGCACCACAAGCAGCAGGCTGGTGCCTAAATTGCACAGCAAAGCCTGTGCCAATGGTTTAAGACCATTGGCAGAGGGCTATGAATGTGTTTTATACCAACGGTTCTCTTATAACCATTGGTAAAAACACTTTCCGAAAAATTTACAAACCGTTGGGATATAGGTGAAATGTCTAGATATACCAACAGTTTGTGTAAACCATTGGTAAAAATCTTTACAAAAATATTTTCCAACAGTTCAAAACCATTGGAATAGTATGTTTACCAATGTTTTTAAACATTTGGTGAAATGTTATACCAACGGTTTGACATAACCATTGGTATAATGTATATTTCCTTACATATACCTATGGTTTTCCAGAAACTGTTGGCATATGTTTTTCCCTATGGATTACTTCCCTACGGTTACCAACGGTTATCCAGCCTTTACCAATAGTTTGGAACCGTTGGTAAAGGGTTCATTTCCAGTAGTGACATTCACCATTATCACTACTACAAAACACGTGCTTAATAGTGCTGGAATTTATCAACACTAAAAAAATTCACTAATAAATTCCATCTTTATCCGCACATTTTTTTGCACTAATAAAAGGCGATCTTTGTCAGCGCTTTATTTTAGCACTGATAAAGAAAAAATTTATCAGTGCTTTATTTTTAGTGCTAATAAAAGGGGCCCTTTATCAGCGTGTTTTTAGGGCTGATAATGGTTTCCCTTTAGCAGCTCTTTTTTAGCACCGATAATGGTCCAGAATCAAATGAAAAATTATAGAAATAAAAATAAAATGAGAAAATTAAAAAAAATATGAATCATTTTTTAATTAAATAATTATTGCTAAAAATGGATAAATTTAACATATATATATATATATTATAAATATTAATAAATATTATATGTTAAATATTGATATATAAAATGATTAA
The DNA here is from genome assembly GCA_963277665.1 of Viscum album. Taxonomy (NCBI): domain Eukaryota; kingdom Viridiplantae; phylum Streptophyta; class Magnoliopsida; order Santalales; family Viscaceae; genus Viscum; species Viscum album. Next base: position 908,263,617 of record OY728152.1, read on the forward strand.
TTGTAATATATATATAATTTTAATTAAAGAATATTAATGTCTTCTTCATTTTTAATGTAATTTGATTTTTTAATTTAACATATATCAAACATTGTATGTTTCATTTATTTCATACACACACATATATATATATATTTATATATATATCATTGTGTGTGTGTGTTTGTCTTTATGTATAAATACACAAACTATTATATTTACGCAATATATAGAAACACATACACCTAATGTTTGTGTAATTTATCGAGAATTTCAGTATATTTTAGACACTCATTATAACATGATATATTTAATACATATTATATTTTGAGTTAGTTAATTTTATTTATTTATTTTCAATACTACAATTAAAATTTTATTGTTTTATATTTTTTATTTTTATTTTTGAATTTGATCGTTTCCTATTATTTATTTATATATATTTATTTACTATTTTTTATTATTTTTAATATGTATTCATCCAATTATATATATATATATATCTTGATATTTTTAATAACCTATATTTAAAGAAAAAACATATCCATTTTTTGAATATTTTTAAACTATACTCATTTTGAATTATTAAATTTCACTCATTTTTAAAATTCATGTATTTAAGATTATATTTCCATTAATAATGTTAAAAATATATTTGTAAATAAACATTTATAAATAAATATACCTATAAATGTATATTTACTATATTTATAATTTTTATAAATAAATAATTATTATTTTTTAAATAAGTATTTATATAATTATAAGTGAATAATTATATATAATTAAATAATTATAAAGTTATAATAAATTTATTTAAATAATTTTAAAATTATAATAAAGTTTTTTAAATTATTATAATTATGAAACTTTTATCAGTACATAAAAATTGTTGTTAAAAGATACATTTTTTATCACTAAAATTATATCACTTATAAATACTCCTTTTATCATGGATTATAAATTTAGTTCTGATAAAAGGGATCTTTATTGGTGCTTTTCTGAAAGTGTTACCAAAAGTGTCCTGGTCTATTTAAGAAACTGTAACCACGAATCAATAGCTCGTGATTATCAATCTCTCATAGAACTCCTCTACTGTTTGAATAAATCCTCTACATTCCCTCATATTAATCATGGATAGAATCCAATGAATGTTATTTTCTACACTTCCTCTATCATTTTTTGATGTTTTGGGCTCCATGTTTTACATTTTTTTTCTTTTTTTAAACATGATGAACCCTACATCTCTTCTCACCATCACTGAAACACAAAAAAGTGTGGTTCTATTTCTTCTTCTTATTTCATATGTATTTGAGTGTCCATCCCATTTTTTCCTAGAGACACACATAGATGGTTCACTCTACTCTCAACATTAACAAGGATCCCTATCATCACCCTCAGTTTTCTCTTCATTTGAATAATATAGGGTTCCAAAATCTTGGTATATTCTAAAATTTAATACATCTTATATAGTAGATTATAGATTCTAAAGGCTTAATGATGATGATTTTTAAGGATTTTGGGATACCATGTTATGGTACTTATTTATGGGTGATGAACATGTAGGGACCAAGGTAAGTGTAAAAATAATTAAAACATGTTTTGTGGATTTTGGTTATTTATGTAAATTGATAAACAATGAAATGGTATATTTAGATTTTTGATTTTGACGAGTAATTTATTATTGAATTCAAAAAAAATATTGAAATAATTAGTCTGGTCAAAAAACTATTTAGTTATGCATGTTGTGAGGGTTTTGTTTTTTTAGTTAATTCATGATTATTATTAAATATTAAACATGGGTTACAAAGAGTACTGGGAAATTTCTTGGGCGAGAAAAGTATACTCAACAATTTTTTTTAAAAAAATTCATGATTGGACCATGTTGTGAAATCATTGGGCAAATGGAATTTGAAATACACAACAACATATAAAGAGTGAATTACCTAAAAGTAAGTGAGTTATCCATTATTGGATAGTTGATTAAGAAAACTATAATATGTGATTTATTAATATATTTACTCAAAAATATAGAGAGATAATTTATTTATTGGATAAAAAAATAATTTGAAAATCTATCTAACATATTGAATAACCATAGAGAGAACAAAAATTGATTAAAATATACTTTTGATGGTTCAGATCTTTATTTCTTATTAGTCATGTAATTTTTTATCCATGTCCAAAATGAAAAAATAGAGATATTATCCCCTTATTATAATTAACCCTTTATTTCATTCCATATTCAATGCTCTCTTCCTCTTTGATCACTATTTATCACTAGGTTATGGTGCTAGAACTCCTTCAGTGATCGTAGGATGATACCCTAAAACTCATAAATTGTATCAAAGACTTGTTCTTAAAGGACACAATGTATTAATCTATTAGTTTTTAAAATAAATAAATGTCATATTGTATTATGTCAATAACATATATTATGATATGAATTATTTATTTATTCAGCCATAGCATATGGCTATTATATATCATATGGTATGACATATATAAAATCTAAGTATTTGAACTACATTTCAATCATATAATTTATGATATCATAAAATATGACACTATCCATGGTTTGTTTAAAAAAAATAGATCAATTCACAAATACAATATCACCTAAATTGTTAAATATGATAAAATAAATATGATATCTCCTATCATATTTGGTGAGTGTAGTCATGGATTATGATTAAACTTTCATAATAGAATATGATTGAGTTATGGTAATAACTCTCTCCAATATTATATTTTACAACTGATAATATCATTATTAGTCATAATGTAGGACATTATTATAGGTAATTTGAGATCTACTTCAAGCTGTGAGGTATAATTTTCAATGACGAGAACTATCTATGGTTCCTCTAAGATTTTATGGTAATATATCATAATAATAAATTTAGGATTCCATTTAATAGATATATTTCATTTATAAGAGTAAAAAATATCTAGATCAATAATGAGAATATGTTTAAAAAATCCTCTTTAAAAGGGATGTATGTTATTTGAGGGACGTTACGGTCGATTAAAAAAATATCCACAATTGGAAGTTGAGGAATCCTTGAGTAGACAGAAGTGATTTCCAATGTAGGTTGGGTGAGATTCATTTCATCAAGACCATTAGAGTGGAGGTATTCCAATTCCACTTTAGTTGGGGAAACATTTTGAGTGATTCTATTAGTGTAGGTTAATAGAAAACATTAATCCTCTGACGCATGATTGTATTCCATCTCTTGATTATGGATTAGAATACCTATTTCAAACTAGTATTCCTCCCATTTTTAGGATATGGAAGAGAATCAAGAATATGAGGACATATTAAATAAAGGTACTGAAGTCCAGTTGTACTATAGTATTGTATTATTATATCTCTCTTCAAGTCAGTAACAATTTTCATGCAAGATGGATGCATTTATGAACTTTTTATGCATGGAATTTCTTATATTGTTCTTCTTCAAGAGAAATTAAATGGTTGACTACTCATGTAGAAAATGTATTCTGAATATGATGATGTATCTAATTCTGAGAAAGAACAGACTCTTGATGATGAAACTACAGAATTATTAGGGGATCAACAACATGATTATGAAAAAAAAGAAGAAAAAAATGACGTAGCATCACAGTTTGAAATAAAATTATAAAGGTAATAATTCAGGGTATAAAATTTGAGTTTGGTTGAAATCAATACGGAAAACCAATGGACCCCAACAAGTCAACATTCATTAGTTATATTGGGGTCATGATGAGGATTAATGTTCTTATTGATATTGAATCATGGTGTTGCGTCCAACCTGTAATGAAGGAAACCCTTTGGAAGGATATAATGGTATTGTTACAATATACTTTATCAATTTTACTTAAAACTTGTATAATGAAATTATGATATATTTTTCATTATTCAATACATATTTCTTTTATTTTTGAATATTGTCTTATGAAATTTTTCTTAATGGCTATTGGAAAATCCCATAGAGGCTTCTGGACACTTCTGAAGAAGTTAGATCTTAGGGATTCATAAGGAAAAACAAATCCCCACCCACCACATAGTTTTGTACACATTATAAATTTTGAAACATGGACTGATTTCTGTAATCACCATAATGAGAAATCATTTGAGGTTCATTTTTTTCAATAATATATTATTTTACATTATTTATATTATCCAACATTATTCAAAATTGTTAATTTATAAAGCAACCAAAGAGTGCTAAAAATAAATAACATGAATCAAAACCAACGTACCCCTATCGCAACGGAAGGATGGGGTACGCTTCATTAGAGATGAAATTAAAATATATTTAAAATAAACAATTAAATTATAATTTTTTTATATGAAATAACTTATGTTCCTTATTTATATGCGGATTGATGAATAAAAATTTGAATACACTTCCATCCCAGATCATGTGCTATGGAAGGAGACTCATGTAAATAAGGATGGTATATTAGTTGATGAAAATAAAAAAAGAAGTATGGGAAGCATGTGTAAGTATGATATAATTTTAATTCGTTATGATTTTTAACAATATCATATAAATATGTTCATATTTTTTATATGGTTTAGACACAAGAATCTGCAATGGTCGTACAAGAAGAAAATTGGCTTTCAGTAGCATTGAAGCGGCCTGAATAATATGGTCGTGTTACAAAATTAGGTTTTAGAGTCTCTCCTAGAACATATTTCAATAAGATAAAACCACTTAAAGTTATATATAATATGGTTAGATGAATCCATGAAAAAATAGACTCATTTTAAGATATTATTTTGCAGTCTAGTTTGGTAGACCAATGTATAATAAAAAATGAAATCGAACTGGTTGTGGAGAAAAGATCCTCAAAAGAAAGAAATGAACCCACTAACATTGAGGCTAATCATTCCCCCCAACCACATAACTTACCTAAGGTAATCAATTTTTTCATTACTCTTTCTCTTAAATATGAATCAAACAAATTCTGATAACTTTATATTACTAAAATTCTACAGGGTATGGTTGTATGTAATTTTTATCTATCAACACCCATGTACCACTGTGTTGTGATGGGTACAGTGTATAATATCCCAAGATACCAGCTATACAATTTAACCCTCCCAAAAAATCACATGAGAGTGTGGATTGTGGTAGATTTTGAGCTGACTACTGAGTTTCCTATTCCACTTGATGGTCTGGACATTACAATAGTCAAAGTTACTATTAGTGCTTTCTAGCTTGGTCATCTAATCATATAAAGATACATGAGGTAAGTATTTAAGAAATCATATAAAAAACATGTAATATTTGGTGATAAAATTTCTGAAGTGATGTATGATATTACAGAATAATAAGGTGGAAGTGAAACAAAATGACTAATCAAAAAAAATCTACTGAATCAACTGAGAAAATAAAATAACCTTCTTAGACAACCTTCTCCCTGATAGTTCCAAAGAAATATTTATTATCATTAAAAATTAATATACAGACCACATTTAAAGATAAAACTATTTCATACATTGAATATGATGAAAACATATATGGAGAATCCTTCACAAACATAATTGTTCTCAAGACTCTAACTGAGATTACAAGAATGAATGGTTGGGAATCTCAGTAGTGAATACAAACCTAAGGTAAATTGTCATAATACATTAGTCCAAATAGTGAACTAAATAAGTTAATTTAAGATAATAACTATTCATATTATTTATAGGTGTTTATATTAAAACTATATAAATGGAGGATCATGTGAAGCATGATTTGGATTTATTAATCCATGTATCATTTATATGAAAAAAATTACTTTGGATAAGGAAGAAATATAAAAGAAAAAATATGAGTTTCTCAACGTGTTTAATAAAAAAGCATCATATGACAGACTCCTTCTAATACCTATAATGAAAAGGCAAAACACTATGATCTTATCATGTAAAATATATTTTTAATTTTTTCATTAATTAATTGTTTTCATTTTTTAGGAAACACTGGATGCTGATAGAAGTCAACATAGATACCAAAAATATTTATTTTTAGGATTAAATTCATGGATTTCAAATGAAGCGACCAAACATGATGTGTATTGTGAATATTTAATGAAATAAAATTAAAAATTTATATATAAACATTGAATTATATATTTGGTATCTGTCTTAATTATAATTTTTTTATGATTGGGTGGTCACTCAATACAGGCAAGATCATTTCATGAAGTCGGTGTCTGAAAAGATAAAGCCTGGGGATTACTAAAAATAGAAAAAAAATAAGGTATTTATAGAAATAGTTAACTATAAAAATATTTCAAAACAGTTTACTTATTTTGGTCAATCTTTCTATAGCGTCCCTAACCAGATAATTACATAGATTATGGATATTATGTTTGAAAATTTTTGAAATAAATCATAAATAATGAAAATACCGGCATCACCTAATAGGAAATTTCCGAAGGAAAATAAAATTTCATTAAATATATTTCAGAATCATTGGTTTGTATATATTTTTTCTCAGTGCTATCAAGATTTTTTACAACAAATTTACTGAAAAGAAGAAATCAATTTGTTTAGAGAGGAGTGGGCATGCTATATTTTGATAGAATGTATACCGACAACAAATTTTGGTGATTACCTGTTGTGTTTGTGAACTACTATGAGTTATGACCTTCAAAAGATATTCAGGGTGTGAAGCATTAGTGTTATAATGCTTATATATTATTTTTGATCTCTTTCATAAGGAGAAGAATAAGGGAGAAAATAATTTTTTTAGAAGCACAGACCTGAAAACAATAAAATTCATAGACAATTGTGGAAGTGGAGGTGGAGATAAAGGCGAAGGTGGAGGTGAAGGTGGAGGGAGATTCGGGGTCAGAGACTGATGTGGAGGAGGAGGTAGAGGAAAAGACAGAGGTGGAGACCAAGAAAGGGAATGCTAAGAAGTGATGGGTTTCAAAGAATAAAATTGTTGGGAAATTAAGGAGAATAAATATCATACCATGATTTTTTTTGAGAAAAAATATTTAAAAGTGCACACAACACATGTCACTTAAGATAAGAGTCATTGGGTGTCTTTCTAATTTAAAATGAAATTTTAGTAAAAAATTATATGGCATACTCAAAACTAAGAAAACACATTTGTATTGTTTTGTTACTTTAGAAAAATGATCTATACATCATTTTTGATGTGTAGGGATCATCCGTACCTCAATCTGACGCACGGTGTGACTCCAAGTGTTTGTTATCATTTTAAAATTGAAATTTTAATACAAAAAGTTTCACTCACTAAAAACTAATCAAGCATTCTTAGATTATCTTGATAGTTTGGGAAAATGATTCATAATTCATTTGTTCCATTAATGAATCAGTCTCATATCAAACTGACACATGATTCCACCTGTATAGATTGAAGTGCATGTTTCATGTTTAAATTGACATTTTATTAAGAAACACACAAGGTGTAATAAAAAAAAGAAAATGATTTTGAATTATTTTTTCATGTTATTAAACTAATCTACACATCACTTGTGATGTGTAGGGATCGGTTGCACCTCAATCTGACACACGGTGTGACCGGTATGACTCCAAGTGTGTCTTCTTATTCAAAACTGACATTAATTTTAATCAAAAAATGGACATACTCAAAACTAAGAAAACAAATTAAGATTATTTTTTTACTTTAGTAAAGTGATACATACATAATTTGAGACATTTAGGGATTATATACACATCAATTCGATGCAATGTGTGACTATTATAACTCGAAGTGTCCATTATCAGTTAAAATTGATATTTTAATACAAAAATGTGTCACTCACTAAAAAGCTGAGAAAACATACTCGGGTTATATTGATAATTTGGGAAAATGATTCGTACTTAATTTGTGACATTTATGAATCAGTATCATGTCAAACCCACACATGATGCCACCTGTATGGCTCAAAGTGCATGTTTCCAGTTTAAAATGAAATTTTAGTAAAAAACACACATGGAGTACTCATAACCAAGGAAACACGTTCTGATTTTTTAATAATTTAGTTATATTATCCATCAGTCATTTGGGATGTTTATCATACAGTCACACCTCAATATGATGCACGGTGTGACCGGTATGACTCCAAGTTTGTCTTTTTATTAAAAATTGACATTATTTTTTGTGAAATAAACAACCCACATACTAAAAATTGAGAAAATTCATTCATTTTGTTTTGGCAATTTATAAAAAACAATACAAACCTAACTTGGGATGTGTAGGTATTGGTGGAACCTCAATATGATGCACGATGTGATGGGAATGACTCCAAGTGCATCTTTTTATTCAAAACTGGCATTAATTTTAATAAAAAAACAACTGACATACTCAAAATTGAAAAAAATACATTTTTATTATTTTGATACTTTAGGAAAACAATCCATAAGTCATTTTTAATTTTTAGGAATCAGTCACACCTCAATTCGACTCATGGTGTGACCAGTATGACTCCAAGTGAGCCTTTTTATTCAAAATTTACATTAGTTTTAGTAAAAAAATAAATATACTCTATAATAGTATATTATTTTTCTTGTATTTGTCTTAGAAATTTTATTTCATTTAAATTCGATATTTTTATCTTATTTTCTAATTTTTTTTGTTTTTGCTGATGTAGTGTGTCATTGCAACACACTGCACTAGTTTTTGGTGATATAGTGTGCTGTAGTATTACACTACAGTTTTCACCTTTATCAGCACTAATAAATACGCTGATAAAAGTATGATTTAGCAGTTATTTTAGAGGCTCTTATAAATCTACCCTTTATCACCCCTTTCTAAAATGGCTAATAAAGGGTATATTTATCAGTGCTAAATAAAAGCACTGATAAATCGGATCTTTTATTAGTGCATTTATTTGAACTGATAATAAACACTTTATCAGCACCTTTTTAGCACTGATAAAATCCATATACTTTTAGCCATGCTAAGTTATTCATTTCTTTTCAAGCATGGAAAATGTACGATTCTATCACGGTTAAAGGTGTGTTTTGTAGTAGTGTATATTTGAGAAAATACCTCAAAAATATTGGATTATGACCTTTACATATGAGTTGGTGGCTGTTACATATTATTTGAAACATATTAATAAAAATTATATACTCTAAATTGAACTAGATAAACCCTTAAATATTATTTTATTACCCATATGTTTGAGTTTATTACCCTTACACATGTGATAGAGAGCCCTTACATATCATAGCTCAACAATGTAATTGGTAAAATTGAAATCCAATTTCTTTTACCACACCTATCTATTACCTTTTCCATATTAACTTCTCCATTGAATCATATTTATTCCTTAGAAAATATATATACTCTTACATATAGTGGAGTTTACTAGTATCTCTAAAATCAACAACTCCAAAATTTCCAAAACAAATCTCCATATTCTGTAATTCAACACAAAAAATTTTCAAACCTTCTTAGTTCATCTAAATACACTTAAAATAATCCCATATCACATTAAGATATATTTAAATATTATTCATATATATCATAATTATCCCAATGATTTTTGAGTATATCATTACACCTTATAGTGCATCAATGTTCTTTAATTGCCTCAACCAACTTCAATACTTCATTAAACATCATCCAAGTATCTTCTCCATATAAAATCAATATTCACCATATAATAATACATTGGATAGTTCTTCTCAGCTATATTTCCTATATTCATCATAGATAAATAATATCCAATAGTTACCATACTCCATAGAACTCTTCAAGGCTCATGGTCTTTACAATCCCAATGAATGAAAAAACCTTCCATAATAATTCTACACTATGATAATGTAGATATCTGCATACTCAGATAAATAATATCTTCATAATATTCATCTACATATTATAATATTGGCTAAACAATTAGCATCTATGTAATATGTGCAGTTACATAAATTATTTTCCATATATATGAATGGATCTCTAAAAATATCTCCAATATAAGCATCTCACTTTAAACACCCTCTCACCTATGAACTGTGAAAGTAACATAGATTCTTCCATTTTTATATCAATAATTAAATCAACTCACTTTCCATGTCCAAGGGGTATCTATAATCTATATTCCTTATTCATGAATATAATGAAATCTTTCTTGGGTACTTCTCAATATTCTAATAAACATTCTTGGATAATCCAAACTCCATCCATGATTTTATTCTCAACACATATTAACATCATTCCTATTGAACTCATTCTTATTGAAAACAAATAAAACTCAATACCATGGGGGTTCAATAAATTTCCTATAAATTTATTGCTAATACACACATTTTAAATGTATGTCAATATATTTTCGTCTATTTTCTTCTCTCCCCACAATTGAAAATGAATATAATTAATCTTGGTAGAAGGTGGAAATATTTCATGTTAAATAATGTCTCATAATTTATTCCTCTCTAATAATATTTGATAAATACATAGTATAGGAAAAAATAGGGACAAATCTGGACAAAACATTTATCCATAGCCAAACTAGAATATAATATTAACTCAAAATTATTTTCTCAAGGTATGTTCCCATAGTTTTTAGAATAATTAAAATTATTTAACATATTTTCATGATATTTTTAACCGTAATTTCTAAACTCATCCTAACACAAATATTAAAATCATTCAAAACAAATAAATAATTTAGTTTTAGAAATCAACCCATGAATTTCTCAAAATCTCTTCATTTTCACGTCATTGATCTAATAAATTTCCCCCTTATACTCAAAACTAGTAATTGTAAAACAAATATGATAGAAAATTAATTCAATCTATATTAAGGAAATTTCATAATCACCTTCTATATTTCCATATATGTATGAAATTTTAACTTCTTATAGGTTTATCAACCCCCCCCCATAGGGATGCATTATAGAATCACTTCATCAAACGTGATCTCATCATCAAATGTACTTGAAGATAACCAATGTTATATCACTCCCAAGATGGATTCAACTAATATGTTTTATAAATTGATAGAAAAAATATCTCCTTAGTTATCCATTGGTAATGGGTATCACCTTCAATTCCTTATAGAGAAAGAAAAATTCAAAGTATAGGGAATAAGTTTGTTATCCACTACTCTCCAATTAGATAAAAGAGGTTCATAATTATGTATCAAACAAGATGCTCTTAATTTTTGATTTCCATCATTGTGAGAAATATTCATTCTTGAAATTTTTAATTTATATAATAAATTCTTCTTAAACAATATAGTATATTTAATTCTCTCAATAATAACATTATGTGGAATCTTATTCTTTACATAAACTATCAAGGCACATGTATCTCCTGGTGTAAGATTTAACTTCATTAGAATATCCACTTATGCTACTTGTATGATTAAAAAAAGTCATTTAAATGTGTATACCCTGATTTCAACTCCCACATAATTCCTTAAGAACTCTTTGTTCATCCTTTTTAAAAATCCTCTCATGAAATTTAATTTCTTCTTCATATAAAATTTATCAATACACTATAGCACTTACATTCTCTTGTTTATTTTCCATCCTCCATTCTATTTCAAATTGGGATGACCAAATTATCAGTCATTATTTCAAATGTGCTTGGTCTTTTTAGAGTAATATGTTTCTTCACTATGAAATAATTTATTGAAATCCATATATAATTATAGGATTTTAAAATATATTAGAGAAAGACATATTTTAAACTTTCATCTATGTACTTTTCATCAAATTGGATTTCCTCTCTCATGATATAGAAATTATTTATCTTTCATGGGTTCAAATATAATGTCAAAAATAAATATCCTTATTATTTAACCTTTCAAAAAAAATATGTGTATCCAATAAAACTTGTTATGTTCCTTTGAAATGTAATCAAGCTAGATAGTGTTCCTTTTTTATTTTGAGGCATTGTATCCTTCAGATGGGATTGTTTTGAGGAGTAATATTTTTTACTCGTATATCCAAACAACTTTTATATAGTATTGTAATACCCATAAATTGTAGCCTCCCAAACCTGGATTCCACTAAAAGGTTCTCCAAACTCAGTTGGACACATGTCCTGAAATGTATCTCCCCAGATGCTAGAGGTTTTCGACTAGTGGTTAAGACATAGGTTGTGACCATGGGGAGACTATTCCCTCCCATTAGATTGTATCATAATTGAATAAATAATAACAAATAAGATAGTGGAAGAGTTATAATAGTTTGAGATTAGAGAAACATCATGAATAGAGAACAGTTGCAAAATGGAATCTCATTTATAATGATGATGATGATGTTGATGATGATACATGTTTCTATAAAGAATACAGAACAAGAACACAAAATTCAGTACAACACATGTATCCAAATCCCAAAAATACCAAAATTACTATCTCTAGATAGAATCATGAGCCTCATCTCAGTTCAGTGTTACCATTCTATAAAAAATCAATCAAAAAATCATAGCAGTGTTCTTTCTGTTTTCTATACCTGAAATCATGTAGCTTTTCAATGTACCCAATGGTAGACTAAATAGGGTGTGATATAAAATCCCAATAGGAAACCACCCAATAGTCTAATTCCATTCAGTCAGTGAATATATTATAATAAAATTGTATAGGATGTAATAGATTATGTAAGGGAAGTAATGAATGCAAACAAACCATAATGGTCCAGTTTACTATGAACACCTATCCTCTACTACCTACATCAGACGTAGTTAAAAATTATCTAAATAAATAGTACATCCTTTTTCAATTTATAATCATGTATATTTAATTAAACAGTCTCATTTAATAAAGAACTAATGTGACCTAGAAAGTAGCCCAACATCCCTCATAAGTATAGGATCAAGAGATGCCTAACTATGCCATCAATAAGTTGTAATACACTGAATGAATCTAAGAATATGCTTTCACTTGGAAGACATGTCATATAAATAATTTCATTAATTAATAATTCAAGAACCTGAGCCCTTCCTTGGGATTATTTATTTGAAATCTTGGTATCTGTCTAGGCGTAACATAAACCAAACACCTTATAAGTTGGTCCATGGAAATCCTCATCAGAACCTAGGTATCACTCTAGGTGTGGTATAATATCACCTCTGACCATGTTCAACCATGTATATCTACTAAGGGATCCCATGTCTCACCCAAATTATATATAATCAACTCCACACTGAGTCCATCTATGGAAACCCATTAGGAATCCAAGTATCACTCAAGCGTATAATATTTATCCCATAGGATTTCATCCTTGGAAGACCATGAGGGAGTCCAAGTCTCACTAAAGTGTAAGCAAGGAAATAGTCAAATGACTTCATACATGTAATTCAAATAAGAACCCATGTATCGCTCAAGGAATGTATAATTGTAATAGCCAAATGAGTCCATCTATGGCGTTCTTATGTGAACCAATGTATCACTTAGGGTTTATAATAAAAATTCAATCCATATCATTAATGTATCTCAAGATAATCACTGTGATCGTTTCCTTTAAACCTCACCAGAGAAGGAGGATCAAGAAAGGATAGTATTATAAGGCTTATCCTCTTAATTATCCCTTGTGGTCATATCAATACATGAAGACACTCATTCTTAACAAAGAAATTACATGTCAAGATCCTAGGTTCAGGGTTATTCTATTCCATTTCATTAATCAATTAAATTTCAATTACAATTCACCATTAAACATACCAATCCATGGGATAAAAGGCAAACCCAAAAGGTATATAGGTTCAAATATCATCCATGGTAGTCAAATTAGTTAAATAACACTCCCAAGGAGTGGTTTGAATTCATGTTCCTGAACCTTTAATCATTATTAATGGGTTCATTAATTACATAGATCATTACTATATATTTTAAACAAGGATTAAATTCCATTCCGAGGTTGTCTCTCAGATAATTGGGTGTGAAAAACCAAAGAATATATATAAACACTCTAACATTATGGTAAAATCATGATACCACCTCCTATAGGTTCGTAATGGCATTCCCATCCAGTATCATCTCATGATTCAAATCAGATCGGGAGAAAAATGAAGAACAGATGGAAACCCTGAATATATGGAAAATTTTCTAGAACATGAATATCACATTTGATTCCAATAAGAATGATGTAAAATAAAAAATTAATGGATATCATACCGATATGGATTCAATACTTCAAACATATCCTGATTCTAAGATCGGATGGAGGTGATCCTTTGATTCCTAGTTTTGGCCCAAGGAGGAGCTCTCAAAATCCATGGTTTCCCAATGTGAAGAAAGAAGAAATATTTGGTTGAAATAATATATCAAATGAGGTAAAATGTAAAATTTTACAAAATTCTTGGTTCTCATGTTTTTTCAGACGGTTTTCCTAATTGTGCACCGTCTGTTGTAGGATGGGATACTTCACACGGTTTGTATGCAGGATTTGACTAAAAGTGTGTAAACCATGTCTCATACCACTTTAAAAAACTATAGATGCACCTGGAATGGAGTGAACCACAAATATTACAATTTAAAAAAAAAAATTGAACACCTATATCCATATTTTCGGCTTCATAGAGTTTGTAGAAATCAAGCGGCCTTCCCCTCTTGGTTTCTAATAACCATGTGATATGCTTATTTCTTCACAAAAGCTAGGTTTTGGGCTCTGAACATGCCTAAAAAACCAAAGATACCTCCATGAACTCAACAGGCATTCATATTTGTCCAATTTTTTACTTTTAAACAAAAAATTTATGGAAAGGAAAATATTTTGTGTCGTAAAAAAGAACTAGGTTCTTACAAACGTCCCCCCTTAAAGCAATTTATCCTCAAATTTCCCTTACAAGGGTGGTAAAGAAAAATCTATGAACCATTATGGATGTTGTTCTCATACATCGATCTCCCACTCCCAGGCATCATATTTTAAATGGGTTTTCTTCCGTATCACTCGTACTGTAGGAAATGGTCAACCTCAAAGAATCTTAGTGTTGAGATCCACAATATGAATAGGATGCACCTCGAAGGATGCATCTACTTGTGACTCAACTTCCTCTACCTAAAAAGGCATGATATGGGTATGAGTGATCATGGAACAGCTAATATATATATAGGATATGTTGCGAATGGATCAATACCTATGAGGAAATTCCAATTGATAGGATAATAACCCCTCATCCTCACACTATACAAAAGTGTAGAGGTAACAACTAAGGATGATAGAAATGTATTCCCCAGACTATCATGTGCCTCTAATTACATCTCATAGAACAGATCCATGAGTTGGAACTCACTAATACCCTTCTGAACTACCTATATTTGATTCCTCTTTCTCATTGCATCGTGCACTTCATTTCCATTACCAGGCTTGTAGGAAACCTTGAATTCAAAATATTGTATGTACTCAACACACATTCACTACCACAAATTTATATAACACTGTGTAAATATTTACTAGATGATTTAGTGTTCCATGAACTACAAAAAATGATCTCCCAATAAGTATTGTCACCAGTAGAGGAATTCATGAAAAAACACTGCTAACATGAGATTGTTTGTCAGGTAATTCCTCTTGCATGGCCTCTAATACCGAGACTCATATGCCATGACTCTATCTCCTCGAATAATAACTACTCATATCATGATACCTTATGAATCACAATAAATAGAGTAACTCCTGTCTAGCTCTAAAAAAATAAGTATCAACCTAGAAGTCAATCTTTCTTTCAGATCATAATATATTTAATCACATTCATCTAACCACACAAACTTCACACCCGTCTTAGTCAAGCCCAAGAGAAGTGATTCTAGGTATGATAATTCCTATATGAAATGTCTTTAATAAATAGTTATCACCAAGAAACTATATATCTCAAAAATGTTCTTATCATAAACCTAGGAAAGAATATCTCTCACCTTCTCTGGGTCAACTGATTCTCCTGTCTTTGAGATAATGTGACCCAAGATGTGAATATCATATGTCCTAAAGAAGAACATAGTGAGATTATCTTATAATTAATGTTCTCTCAGTGTATCTAATATGATCTGAATATTTTTATAATTTTCATTTTGATTGTGATAATACACCAAGATAAAATTCATGAATACCATGAAAAATGAATGTAAATAAGAATGGAAATAAGAATGGAAGACTTGGTTCATCAATGCCATGAAAATTGATGGCATGTTTGTGAGACTGAACGACATAACTGGGAAATCATATAGACCATACATATTAATAAAAGATGTATGAGTTATTTCTAAATGTCAAACATTAACCTGATGATATCCATATCTTAAATCAATTTTTGATAATACTTAAGCTCCTCAAATATAATAAAAAATTTCATATATACATGGCAGAGGATACCGATTCTTGACAATCAGTTGGTTACATTTCTGGTAATCCACACACAGTGTAATAGTTATTTTCAAATTTTTCACCAAAGGAACAAAAAACACCATTGATAAGTACTGGTTTAGAAAAACCCCATTTCCTATAAATCCTCTAGCTTCCACTTGAAATATTTTATCTTTATAGTAGCCATCCTGTAAGGAGGAATAGATTCTGGTGAAGCTCCTAGAACTAGCTCTATAGATTATTCTACCTCTCTCAATCGAGGTAATCCTAAAAATTCATCTAGGAAAACATCCATGAAATGATCAACCAGTGTAGGTAAATCTTTCTAATGTTCTCCAAGATCATCTAGAAAAAACTCACAATTTTTGTTTTTATCCCACCCATTGTCTGATGCTCAAGTCCATCTCAACTCACTTGTACATCCCATTCACCCTTGTTAATAAACGTTCTACCCTTTGGTGATGTAAAGGTTACCCTTCGATTATATAAATGAATGAAAGAATGAAAGGGAAACAAAATTTCCATCCAAACAATGATTCCAAAACCCATCATCTTGAGGACCAAGTGGTCACATAAGAAGTAAAACCCACCAATATCTAGGGGATACTCCCTTCCTAGACGTACATCCTCCATTTGAATCCCCAATGGAGATCTAGCATCAAAACACTATTATATGACTCAACAATAATCCCAAGTCTCTCCACAATGGGAATATATATAAATCTATGAGAATCCCCTATATAAAAAAGTGGAGACTCTAAAGTAGAGGCCACTAGAATAGTACATATCACTATATAAGGTCTAGGATTCTTCTCCGTAGGTGTCGTTTTCACTATATATATCTGAATTGATTTGTGCCCCTATGATATATCATGGAGATCCTGAGTCGATCTAATCAACTATCACTACAAATCTGGGGTGTAACTACTATATAAAAGACCACTACTTCAGCTAGAGAGGCTAGTTGTTCTGCAACTCACTACTTGAAGAGAAGCTTCTAACACCTCTCTTGAACATTGAATCAGTGTAGACCCTCTCTCACTAGCCTTTGGTTTAAAAGTTCTGAAAAAACACTATATACGACCAATCATGTTGTAGGATCGGCACTTGACTAGGTCTCTCATGTAGAGGGGTTCCATAGGAACTAGTATAACACACTGGATGAACCTAACTTGGATACATGGGTATGTTCTTTGAATGCAAATTTAACTTGTTGGAAGCACCAAATGACACTTCCTATTGATTTAGTACTAGATCTAGGTGTCGAACAAGCCTAGATCACAACCCCATCCTCTCTCAGGTTGTGCTCTGTGATAAGTGCCTTATTCACTATTCCAAAAATAGTATACAACCAAAAGGAATTAACCTAAGATCAGATGTTCAACCTAATACCATCCTCGAATATCCCGACATTAGATAATTTTACACCCATAAAAATAGGTGTGAAGCACTAGATCTTTATAAAATGGGCAAAATAATCCATAACTAATAACGTGACCTACTCCATGTGCACTAACTATTGGGCTCAATCACCCTCAATATCTCAGGTTAAAATTAATAATAGAAGTCCATATGAAGATACCTTCAATGAATCTCCTTGTCAAAATCCATCTGAGTAATGAAAACCCAATATCTCTTGGTGGAATTATGAATAATATAAGTAGTGAGCTTTACCCCCTCTTGGGATGTTCCTAAAAATTCTCAATGAAAAATAGAATGGAATTTACCCATAACTATGGAGCGAATGATATTCCATACCCCCAAAAAAATGGGTGGATGTTACTGTTGGAAATCACACATCAGTTATTCCAAAGTTGGGCCAGGTCATGGTTCCCACTAAATGATCTGCATGAACCGCATAAAGCCTCTAAGGAATTATGATTCATCAGCTTTGTTTGATACAACTTCTAATGCCACAACTGGAACAATTGGAGGATCTAATGGTAGCCTTGGGACCACCACCTTATAAGAATGATCACTTCCACCCTACTATCATGCCGCTGGAGGACGTCATATGGGAATACCTCAACAAATGTCAAGTGCACACCTCAGATCAAGATGATATCAAAGTTTACAGTTAATTAGAAAATATTAAAACAGGATAGACCCAAGCCTTCCAATATAATAACACACACATATTCCAACTACATGATTTAGGTATGGGTGACATACACATAATATAAAAGTAAGAGATAGTGTCTTCTACCCACTGCTAAGTTTGGGTCTAGGTCACATTTTCTTCTATAATAAATTTGATTTCCATTTAATTTTCATATTCATTTAAATTATGTCATAATTCATGTTAAATGGTTGAACCAAATGATTTAGCAAATTCTAATCAATAATGGACCATATTCCTCGTGAACCAAAATATAGCATCCACATAACCCACACCATAACAAATTATAATCTATGTGACTCATGGTCCATGAGTCAACGTTCCACAGTTGGATTATTAAGGTGTATTATGTAGCCTAATTAAGAAAACACTTTATAGGTTATAGAAATAACTCTAGGTACCAACCGTGTTCTCTTAATCCCCTATTAAAAATATACATCACATAGAATATATATCTATCATATCACCTATCACAACATCATGCAACAATTAATGCATCCTACATGGCATGGAATAATTCATATCAAGTGAATTCTTATAGGTTCTTATAAAGATGAATGAGATGGAATACCCTCATCTCATTAGGTTGCAAAAAAATAGAACCCACAATAATGTCAATAATAACATAGTAATTTATTTTCATCGCCCAATGGTTGAATCAAATCCACTATAATATCCCAAATCCAGAAAACAACAATTTCCTTTCAAGGTAATTTGGATTTCTCTCATACATGGGTTTTCTACACCCATGCACATCTCATTACCAAATTCTTATTCCTTTACATTTATTTATATTGTCTCCATATATTAATTCAAACTAGAAAATAGTTATTTGATACAACTTTGTAACATTTTGGACCTGGATTCCACTATAAGGTGCTCTGAGTTCAGATGGCCACATGGACTCAAGCGCATCTCCCAAAACGCCAGAGGCTGTCGACTAGAAGTGAGGGAAAAGTGTGAGTCTTTGGGGACACTATGCCCTCTCACTAGAGTGTAGAAAATAAAAATAAATAATAAAAGACAAGATATAATAATCATTATAATATTTAAAAAATATAGAAACAGAAGGAATATATATAAATTCATAAAAGGAATCTCATTATAATGATGATGATACATGTCTCTACAAAGAATCCTAAATAGGCACACGATAGTTAGTAAAACACATATATTAAAATTACAAAAATTACAAAACAATTATCTCCATATAACATCATGATCCTCAGCTTAGTCTTGTTCTCTCTCACTCCAAATAAGAAATCAAAAACATGTATCATGGCACTTTCCCTTATACATACCTATAATCATGTTGTCTTTTTGGGTACACAAAGATGGCCAGAATAGTGTGTGAGATACAATCCCATTAGGTAATCACTAAAGGTATAATTCCATGAATTAATTGAACATATAATAATAACACTATGTAGTAAAAAATAGAAAATTTAAAGGAAGTATTGAATGTAAACAACTCATAAGTGCCTGGGTTCCCATGGACACCCGTCTGTTGCTTCCAACATTGACCTCAGCCAAAAATTATCTGAATAAAAAATACTTGTTTAATCAATTTATAGTCAAGTTAATTAAGTTAAACAAACTCATTTAATAAATATATCTTGAGAACTAGAATGTAGCCCAATGTCCCCCATATGGATATAATCAAGAGATTCCTAACCAGGGCATAAAAAGGCGTAAGACACTAAACAAATACAAGCTTCTGTTTTGGCATGGAATATGCGTCATATAAATCATTTCATTAATTAAACATTTAAGAACCTGAGACCATCCTTGGAATTCCTTATTTGGAATCCAGAACTTTTTCTAGGTTTAACATAAACCAAGCACCTTATAGGATCATCAATGGGGATTCGCATCAGAACCCAGATATCACTCTAGGTGTGGTGTAACACCGCCACTAATTGAGCCTTTCTTTGGAAAACTGTAAGGAGTCCAAGTATCAATCAAGGGTATAAAAGTCATCTTCTAGGAGTTTGTCCTTGGAATACCACTAGGGATTCCAAGTGTCACTCAAGTGTATGCAAGGAAATAGCCAAATGATTCCATCCATGGAATTCATATAAGAACCCATGTATCACCCAATGCATGTATAATGGCAGTGGACAAATTCATATATCCATAAGGTTCATATATGAACCCATGTTTCACCCAAGGATTTTAATAAACATTTAATAAATATAATTCAAGTATGTCAAGGTCATCACCGTGATCATTTCATTTAAACCTAACTTCAAAAGGTGGCTCCAGAAAGGCTAGGATTAGAATTATTATCCACTTAATTATCTCACATGGTCATATAAATATAGGAATAAACTCATTCCATGAAAACAAATTACATGGAAAGAGCCTATGGTAAGGTCCATTCCATTCCCTTTCTTTGATCTATTCAATTTCAATTACAATTCACTATTCAACGTCCCATGGAAAGGGGTAAAAGGAACACCTAAAAGGAATCAAAATTTAAATTCAACCCATGGGGGTCCAATTAGTTAAAAAAACCTAAGGGTGGTTTAAATTTTAGGTCCATAACATTTAATCATTTTCAACAATTTCAATAATTAGATAGGTCATGCATATCTTTTTTAAACAAGGATTAAATTCCATTTCAAGGGATTTTCTATGATAAGTGGGCATGCAGAACAATAGTATATTTATAAACACTCTAACATTAAGGTAACATCATGATACCACCTATTTTAGGTTTTTATTATAGTACTCTTCTAGTGACAGTACCTGATTCAGCTCAGATCAGGTGAAAAATGAAGAATAGATAAAAAAACCTAAAAATAAGGCAAATTACCTTGATCCTAAATAAGGCATGTAATTCTAATAAGAAAAATGAACATCAAAAAAATTAATATATATCAAACCTATAAGGTTCTGATGATTATTACAGATCTTGATTTGGATATTGGATGGAGGAGATCATTTTATTCCTAGTTTTGGCTCAAGGAGGTGCTCTCAAAAGCCACGACTGTCCAACATGATAAAAGACGAAACATTTGGTTGAAATAATAGATTAAATGATGGAAAATGATAAATTCACCCAAATACCAATTTTTCCTGGTTTGGATTCATATTTTTCTAAACTATACACCATCCATGTTCCATCTATTATAGGAAGGGGCACTTCGTAGGGTTTGTATGCACAGTTTTACTAACCATACACGAAATGTGTCTCATCCAATTATAAACAACTATAGATTTTCCATCATAGTCATGCTCCCCAAATCATATTTTTTAAAATTGGGAAATCTCCTATAGACCACTCTCCAGCCTCGCATAGTTTTTAGTAACCGTGTGGCCTACCCCGTACGATTTATACTAACTGTGTGAAAAGCCTATTTCTTCCCAAAACTAGTTTCTAGGTTCTGATCAAGTCCCAGGAACCCCTAATACCTCCATGAACTCAAATGGAATTCACATTTGTCCACATTTATACTTTTAAATAGAATTTAAATGGAATGAAAAAGATTTCATAACTCAATAGGGAACCATATTTTTACATTAATTTTCATCACTCAAATTTTTTCATATATATATTTGAAACATGCATTATACATATAAAAAGAATTTGTGAAAATAACATTTTATATAATTCATGGTACCAATTTTTTATGGTTTTATAGAGTTTTTCATAGAATTATTTAAGAAGCATATTTCTAGTATGGAGGAGTTGTTTCCTTCATGTGTCAGTTGTCAGGGCTAGATTTTGTGTTGGGTGTTTAGTCATTATGAGATAGTGTGTGTCATGATGTGAGTTATAGAAAGGTTTAATTTGATAAATAGATGAATTATATGATGTAAGGAAGGAATATTATGAATTTTCCATCATTCATTTCTATGTCAGGGTGAGAGGGTTTATTTCACAGTGCGATGTGTTCTGAGAAATGGTGGACCTCTTTTATAGATGATCATTATAGAGAGGTGATTAAGGTTATAGTGTGACCATTCTTTGATCAAATAAAATTTAAAATTTTGACCGAGCCTTGAATGAGGGTGATATAATGAGGTTTTGGGAATGATTTTTATTTGAATTTTTATTTTATGAGGTTACGGTGTGACCATATATTTTCATGATGTGACTATTTATTTTTTTCATATAGATATAAATTGGCATCCCCATTGATTTCCCTATAATTATTAAATTTTCTCTCAAAAAATCGGTGTGATTTGGTGCATTTTTTTATATTATTATATCCCCTTTATCAGCTTTCGATCCCTATCATCATAGGATTGATGATTTCTTTATATGATTTGTGTTCTCTATTTTTTATTGGTGTTTCTCTTTGTTTTATCTTCACGAGAGGCTATAGTTGTTGTATTAGATCATTTTAAGTGACAAATTTAATGAGTTTCAATATGTTATAGTTTTAAAATTCCCTTTGATGAACTATTCCTTGAGATAATCTCTTATCTATATTGAACAATCAATTTGGTCATTAACCCATTGGTTCAGGTAAAAGCTTTTGGAACACTCTTATATTTTTTTATAATATATAACTGGCATGATTTTAATTATTTGGGTGGATGTTATTGATTTTCCTTATGAATATTGTGAACTATACATAAATAAATTCATTGTTAAAGGGATTTTTTACATGTGTTTACTCATTTTATAGGATATTTTTTATGTTTTTTATGAATTTTATCCATTTTTAGTGAGAATAATTATAGATATTATTAATTGAGTGTTGTTGTTGTGAACTTTTGGATGGAATTAAATTTCATTAAATGTTAATGATGTAATGATGGAAATGTAATGGATTTTTGAAATCTAAAAATTGATGTGTTAATATTCTTGCAATCAAAAGTGAATTAATATATAAAAATTACTTAAAATAGAATTTGTTATAGTCATTGAGGATGTAATTGGTTAATGTATGAGTTTATTCTATTATTGTGATGTTTTGGTTGTGTAGCCTCCTTTGGGATTTTTATTGATAATATTCCATGGTATGTGTTGGATACAAAGGATATATTTTACTTACCTTGAGTTGGGATGGTTTTCTATGTGTAGTGGTGGGATTGTTGGAGTGGATTATACAGTGGGTATGTGGTCTCTATGTCATGGTTGGGAAGGGGGAATGTGAACTTTTTTTTGGGATGATTCTAGGGTTTGATGATGTTGGATTGTTTTACAGTTACCTGGTTGTAGCAGAATTTAAATAGTAATAATGAACTTGAAATGGGAATGGATAGTATTGAATTAAACAAGGTTTGTAAATGAAATTCATGATTCATGAATAGAAGGCTAATGGATGAAATAAATGTGGGTAATATGCTTAATTGTTTATAATTAAATATGAAATTGGAATGGTGCATTGAATGTGATATGGTTGGTAATGGTAAATATTTAAATTGGATAAATAATGTGTCCATATGGGACATCATGAATGTTTTGTGTGGATATTTTTCTTGGGAAGTGGGGTTGGATTTTTGTTTTAGTAAATGGAGGTGGTGGAGGGTTTTTTGTGGAAGTTACTATTGTCTGGTAGAGGGTTTTGGTGATTCTTGAGGGGTTTGAAAGGGTTTTTTTGTTTTGAACCTTCTAGGATAGGCTTGTGTGTGATTCGTTATAATTTTTTTCTTTATATTCAATATTCACTCAATCGGAGTCAGATAAACTTACTGATTCCCAAATGTTTTAGGTTCAATATTTTTTCCCCAAACATCCATATTGGAGAGTGAATAGATATTTGGATACTCCCCCTTACTCACTCTCCCTTAAAAGTGTGTTTTGGTCGACTGTCTATGTGCATATGGTGGTGATACTTGGTGGGGGTCATGCATGGTAGGAGGAGGGAATGAGGTTGATTTCCTTTCATTTCATGATACACAATTGACATGGATGTAAGATGAGGTTTTGATCTTATATGTATATTTTTTTATGTGATGTATAGTGGTGTTTGTGGTTATGGAATGATAGGACCCATTTCAAAAAGTGATGTTGGACCCTATAGGAGGTTGGGAAAGGTATAATTATGGTTCTACCCACATTATATGTGAATGGATTGGTATAATGTGTTATAGTATGTGCGTGGAATGGATTGGGAGCATAGTATAATTAACTTTGGGGTGTGAGAGTAAAAAAAATTAGGGAAGTGGTTGTGTGGTACCCTTTATTTTATATGTTTCGTACTATTTTATTATTATTGTATATTATACATGGTTAGTGGGCCTTTGTGAGGTTGTGTGTTATTTGACCTGAAGGGTTCTTTTTGTTCTTCTATTTGATCACTAATGCATTTTTATTCTCCTTCCATATTTTTTGAAGGAATATTAAGTATTATCCTACTCCATGTATATTTTATGTTAACTGCTATATATAAAATTATTTTCCTCAATTTCAAGGATAGTTTTTTGATTAGGTTGGACTGTACTATCTTGGATCTTAGGATTGGATATAGAGTCACCTAAGACATTTACTATGTATTTCTATTTAGAGAGTTGTACATGACTAACATATCATGTATTTTGGATTATCATGGGATTGATTTAATTTATATTATGGTGTTCATTAGTTGTTTTTTCTACTATATTCCTTGGATATAAGAGGGTAATTCCACTCATTTACATTTATATACCCTCAGTGTTATTTTCTTACATGGGGCCTATTGTAGGGAGTCCACATATGTCACTATTATCTTTATTATAGTACCATAAGTGATTCTAATAGTAGGGGGTTTTAAAAAATACTATCAGAGATTTTGTTGGGAGTTAGGATCATGTTTGGAGATAGGAATTAATGAGGTTATCATGGGTTGGTAGGGAAACAACAATTATTGGTTTAGTCTATGACATAATAAATGGAGATTAACTATGACATAATATTTTAGGTCCTCATGTGATCCAACACATTGGGTTCTATGCGTGGTCCATGGTGAGGAAAGGTAGTCATTGGATTGATAATTTCATGTTTATTCTTCTATTTATTTATAGATATAATAGTATATTCCTTACACATTTTCAAAACTGTTATTAAGTATGATCCTAATGAGAAAATATGTTCTGCTCACACCTATATATAAATTATTTTCTATATTTCCAAGGTGTTTTTATTGAATGAGCTGGATAATGCAATATTGGAGCTTGGGATTGGCTATGGAGTCATTACATATGAATCTTATTTGGTATTTTTATTTAGAGACTTTTATTTTTCTATTATATCAAGAAAAGAGGATTATTGTGGTCTTGGTTTATTTTATATTTTTGTGTTGATTATTAGTTCTTTAAAATATTTTTCTATGATATATGAGGATAATGACTACAATTTGAATGTATATAAAATCAATTCGAGTCATCAACCTAATAGATATTGGAGGAAAGCCTCATTAGTTACTCCTTTCTTAATTTTAATCCTTGTAGTGGTTCCCAATGGTGGTGGGTAATGTAAAAGTGCTATCAGATATTTGGTTGAGAGTTAAGATAATGTTTGGAGGTAGGAATTGATGATGATTCCAAGGGTTGGTTGGTAAATAGAAAGATTTTAAATTAATATCATGAAGGGAAAAAATAGGATATTGGATTGTAGGGCCTCATCTGATCCAAAACAGGGACCACACAATCACTAAATGCATTACATAAATTGTTACTACTTATATGATATATTACTATTAGTGGTTCATGCATCATACTTCTTTGCAATTGCGTTTGAATTAGAGTGACTATGGGTAAATTAAATTAATTGGATAAATTTTAATTTAAATAAATTTCATGTTACTAAGCATAGAATTTTGGTTTCTTATTTTCTAGGATGTTGATAGGTTATCATTTGTACATGGTTTATATTGGTGAGGTTCAACAGGTTGACCCGATTGACCATGGGAGGTTCTATATAACTGAGGAGGATCATATTTTTTGGAGGATGTTGTGAATGATATAGAATTAGAGATTTTATAGGTATTAGGGGAGTGTCTCTGATCTAGAAATATAGTACTTGCTAAAAGATTAGCGGATTGATTTTATCTTGATTCGTTCAAGTTAATTTTGTTGTTAGTCAGATGCAGTTAGTAGCAGAGAAGTATGGGATCCTGAACCTTTGGGATTAGAAGAATACAAAACTTTTTTTGATTATTTTTTAGATGTGTTTTAATGTATAATTTTTATCATCGACGATGATGGTGGTGAAGATTAAGGAGTTTCTCTATCTTAAGTAGGGAAACAAAATTTTATGAGTTATTAGGATCATATTTAAGGACATCTTTTACTTCACCCATAATTTTTTTCCCTGATGATGAGTCTATAGATTAGAAATTGTAGGAGGTTATACACTCAATTATTCATTATAAAATCACCACATTTAGTTTTATATGTATTTATAGGTATAGAATAAAGATGAGGTCTTTAACAGCACACATTATTAATTTGGTTCATCTGAAAGGGGAGTCATTAGAGACCATTGAGGATCAGTTATATTGGTGGTGGATTGTAGATATTTGGATAGTGAAGGTTCATGCTAATGCAGATCCAGAATAATTAGTTTTCTTCCTCTCTTTTCCATAGAGCTATAAATTCCCATGCCTCAACTGGGAGTCTTACTCTGATCTGATTTTCCTATAGAGGTTGTAGTGATTGAAAATCTCATTGTCTAATTGTACATAGGGTCCTTTATAGCATAGGTGGTTATATTACTTATCATCCCTAAAATTAGTAATTTCCTTAGAGGATATATTAGAGGTAAGTACTATTGGAGTTTTTTTTGGGAGGATATAGAGAAGGTACAAGTTATCCCTCTGATGTTACCCATCCTTTGGTACATAGGTATGAGTGCATCCATGGGGGTGGTCCTCATTAGTGAGGTATAAGATCCAAATGTGGATAATATTATTCATATATATATCAACGCTACAGGGTCTCTAGATCAGCTGAGGTCCCATCTATTTTTATTCCACCTTGTTTTATTCGTTATTTGACTCTAGGGATTTTCATTAATTTATTTCACCCACCTTGTTCCACACCTTGGTATTCAAGGTGGAGAAGTTTATAGTGCCCCAGGGGTTGACTTCACTAGTTAGAGTCAAGATGAGTTTGTTTGGTTCGTGTTGGGTTGGTGAGATGATTATAAGGCCACATCATACAAAATGTGAATTATTATTATTTACTTTAGATACCAATGTATGATGTAATTCTTATAATCTGATGTTTTTCTGATGCGCTACTTCCATATTAGAATTATTTTCGGTGATGACAAGGGTCAGTTTGTTGTATTTTTTGGTGAGCGAGATTATCAGATGGGTCATAGATATTTTGATTAAATATCTCAGCTAGAATACATATCCATATATTTAGTAAATGTATAGGTATAATAGTCTCTAAGAGTCATGAAGGAATTACCTAACTTTTTTAGGAGGTTTTAACCCTTCCCCCTCGACAAGATATCAAGTTCAGGGAAGAGTTGTAGCTATGTGTTTCTCTAATTTGGATGTATCCTTATCATATAGATCCATCTAATATATGGATGTTGAGGGTTTAGGTTTATGATCTGATATATAAGGATTTATTATGACTTATTATATCACTACAAGGTTCTCTAGTTTTGTTATTTGAGATGGAGGATAGTGGTTTGAGGATATTTATAGACAATCAGAGGTTGGATCTAGTGACAATCAAGGACCTTTACCCATTTCTAAGGATTGATGATTAATTTTTCCACTTGAATTGATCTAGATTGTTTTGATATATTGATCTAAATTTTAGATACCATTTAATTAATTTAAGGGATGGTGATATCCAAAATACATATTTCAAGTGTTGATATGGGCACTTCGAGTTCATGGTCATGTCATTCAGTGTCACAAACATTCTAGCTATTTTCATGGGCATCATGAACATTGTGTTCTTTGAGTTCCTTGATATGTTTTTGGTCATGTTCATCGATTACACAATCATGTACTCTAGATAATTAAAGGTATAGTTTGAGAATATAAGGGTTGTTTTGTGAGTCCTTCAACACCATCATCTTTCTAGGAAGATGTCCAACTGTATGTTTTAGATACATGAGGTGCACATATTTTTATTTTTGGTGTATCAATGGGGAGTGGTTATGGATCAATTAAGGATTAATGTCATTGTTTATTAGGAACAAACCCTGAATTTTATAGAGTTATATAGTTTCCTCGATACTGTGGGGAATTATTGGAGGTTCATTTAAGAATTATTTCAAGTCGTGAACCCACTGACAGCCTAGAAAAGTTAGGGCCATGATTTGTTTTGGTCTAATCAATTCCAAGTAGTTTTTTACAAATTAAAATATTGGTCAATCAGTATCCCAATTCATAAATTTCATGAGTAAGGAGTGATGTTTGAGGTTTTTTCTGAAACTTCCCATCTTGAACTGGGTTGTGTTTTGATGCAGCAGATGGCAGTAATCTCATATTGTTCCAAGAAGTTAAATCCCCACAAATAAAAATTTTCCATCCATTATATAAAGTTAATATTAATTATTTTTTCCCTAAAGTTGTGGTGAGATTACCTCATCATGAATAAATTTGTGGTATTCGTAGAATAAAATAAATTGAGGTATCTTTTACCTCAGTTCCATCTGAATCTAAGAGAAATTTCATGGAATTATTTTCTCTAAGAATTAATATTTTATATATTCTACACCTGAGGGAGGGGAATATAGTTGCTGAAGTGGTAATTATAAATTCATAGGTGTATTTTTATTATGAATCTATGAACTATTAAGGAGTGATGGATGGTATTTTTGTTGTCCATCATGGTGTAAATATGGTTGGTGGTAGGTGATTCATGTTACAGTTGACATTGCAACCAAACATGATGCAATGAGTGGAGGTGTATCATTGGGGATCCTCAGAGGTGAAGGTATAATGGTACCATGTTCTTCTTGATAATGCTCTAGATGGATGGTTATAGGATAATCAACATCATATTTTATTTTAAGGGAGAATTTTCATGCCATTATTAGTGTGTGAGGAGGTTCTTGAGGAGTTTTATAGATCAACAGTTGTAGTGAATCATGTTGTATCAAGATATAACTTTCTTTGAGGGGTAAAATTTGGAGGCCCATGGTGAAGTGGTCAGTAGCGGAATTCATGTTGGGGTTCATAGTCTGCTAGCAAGTGAAGGTGGAGCATCATGTTCTATTTGGTTTTCAATAGCCATTGGATATACTCGAGTTGAAATGATAGGAAAAATAAATGGATTTCATCACAAGTATTACATGATTCTAGGGAGGATGTGAAATTATTTGGATGGATGTTGATTGATTGATGAATTTGGATAACTTCTTCAAACTCATTAAGTCGATTGATGTGGGTTTTTTTGGTGAGGATGTATATAGATGAGGCAGTGTTGTGTCACAGGGTACCAAGGACCATTATCAATGATTTAAATCCATGTTTTAAATTACATGATTCATGAAGTATCTAGCATGATTTTTTATCATAGTGGTATCACAATATATCCTTCCATACTAAATAAGATGTGAAGATAGATCATACAATTCAAATATTAGGGGATTTGTTGTCAGATCGTGGAATTGAATTTTGAGGATCTTTGGGGAGGAATCTTACTTGGTTGATATTGATTATAAATAAATTGCACTCTTCCATTTTAATGGGCCCATTTGAGTAATTATATGGATGGAAATTTAAATCTATGTTGTGTTGGAATAAGGTTGGGGAGTCATAATTCAATGGTCTATATCTGGTGTAGACTAAAATTGAGAAGATTTAGATAGTTTAGGGGTGGATAAAGGTAGTGTGGGACTATAATAAGTCTTATGTGGATCAGAGTTGGAGACCCCTAAAGTTATAGGTTAGATATCATGTGTTCTTGATGGTTTCCTCTCATTGGGGACATTATTTGATTGGATGTGGTGGTAATATCTCTCATCTCTTTATCAGTCCTTTTGAGGTGTTTCATCTTGTTAGTAATGTGGTGTATCATTTTTTGATCCCTCTATAGATTGACCAGTTTCAAGATATATTTCATGTTTCATAGATTCTTTGATATCTTCACATTGAATGAAATGCCATTGGTTGGGAGATTTCAATATCTAGGATGACATAATATTTTTGGACTGGTTGGTTGAGATCATAATATTTGAGAGAAATTTTTATCTGGGTGTGTGATTTATTTTTCTTGAATTCTACGTAAGCATGTTGGAATAGAAAGGAGTACCTGGGAATGTGATTCAAAGATACACAGTCACTATCCCATGATTTTTTTGTCTCTATATTTCTTGTTTTATAAGGTTTTTGATTTTTTTTCAAATGAATAATGTTTTTGGTTAGGTATATTTCTTGATTTCCTACTCCTGGTGTTGATTTATGATTGGTAGTGGAGTTGTTCTATTTGAGTGGTATCTCCTATAGATGATTGGTGGGTGGAAAGTTTTTTTCCTTTTTCCATTTGGTTTATTTTTTATTCTCAAAGAATATAATTTTTTAGTGGTATCTGATGTAATAGATCAGACCCTCCCGAACCAATCCTTTCAAAGATCCAGGTGTTTGAGGTGTTAAATTGAGTTTGGAGAAATAACTATTCAAATTGAAGCTGAATTTTTAATAGGTAATGATAGGTTGAAATGTGGCTCTTTAGGTTACATTTTGAGAGGGTTAGTTGTAGTGTAGGTCTATGCATGCTTCTGAAGTTTCATGATACAATGGAAGGGTCGTGACCTTGATGCATGGGTTGCCAAGGATGGAGTTAAGACTGAGTTTTTGGTCACATAATGACATTGTGTGTAAAAACGTGTGGTATTAAAAGGTGTAATCTGTAAAAGGGATTACTTGTATGAAAGAAGGAGTAACTCTAATGAGGTTTCCTTCACCAATTTATTGGTCACCTCATGATGGTTGAATTACTAATGCAATGTCTTCTCGACAAAGGTGGAATTTTGTCATGAATTTCATTCACATAATAATGATTAAGGTTACAGAGTGACCCATTATTGATCACATTGAATCTATAATTTTAACCTTTACTTTAATTTGGGTGATATATGGAGGTTTGGGGGATTATTTCTAAGAGAAATTTGATTCAAGAAAGTCATGGAATGACCATGGATTGTAACACTAAGACTCAATATTTTTCTATAAATATATAAATTATAATCACCCTTGATTTTTCATTATTTTAAAAATATTCTTTCAAACTATGCATGGATTTTGGTGTGTTTTTTAGATACTATTGGGCCCCATTAAATATATTTTAATCCCTAGCTTCATAGGATAGAGGGTTTCATTGTCTGATGTGAGTTTTTCATTCATTATCTTGAATTTATCTCTATTTTACCTTACATTGATGTTGTGGTTATGGTATTAGTTTTTTTTTAGGGATTAATTTCATGGTTATTGGTATGTTATACATTTTTGTGTCTTCCATTCATTATTTTATCCTTGATATCATCTCTTCTCTATGTTATACTTTTTCAATGATCATCGAAGCATTAGTTGAGGTAGTGGATTTGAGTCTCTCTTTGATTTTTTATAATGTGAAACTATAATGAATTTACTTATTTGTGTGGATGTTATAGATTTTAATAATGATTAAAATGAACTTTAGTTAAATATATTTACGGTTAAATGGGTGTTTCATATGTGTTTACTCATTTCCCATTATATTTTTTATGTTCTTGATGTTTATTGGATTATATTTTGGAAAATAACTATTTTTGGTGTAATGGAGGGGTGTTATTGTGAACATATAGTTGTAAATACCTTTAATAAATGATAATAATGAAAATATGGTAATGAAATATTATATTGAAATCTATAAATTAATTTTTAAATATTTAAATTATTAAAAATGAATTAATCTGAAAAAATGTCATAAAATAGGCATTGTAGTAGTGGTTTATGTTGTGATTAGTTATCATATGATGTTATGTGATTATTGTGATGTTGTGGTTGTTTGGATTCATTGGGGCCTTTTATATGTCTATTTATTCATGGGATTTGTTCAGAATCGGGAAACATTTTTATTATCTTGAGTAGTGATAGTTTCTAGTGTGTGGTGTTTTGGTTGGTGCAGTGGATTGTGCAGTGAGGATGTGGTTTCCTTACCATGCTTAGTAAGGGGGAATGTAATGGTTGTGGTTAGATAATGACATGGATAGTAAACATTGGACTGTTTTATAATTTCATGGTGGTAGTTGAATATAACTGGTAATAGGGAACTTAAAATTGGCATGACCACAATGGAATTAAACTGGGGTTGTAAATGAAATTAATGATACGTGAATGATTGAATAATGGATAAAATTAATGTAATTTATGTATTAAATTATTTTTCATTAAATATGGTATTGGAACAACATATTGAATGAAATTTAGTTTTTAAATTGGAAAAAATAATGTTGCTTGATATGAAATTGTGAATTATTTGTGTGAATTATTTTCATGGGAAGTGGTGCTGGTTTGGTGGTTCAGTAAATGGATGTGGTGGTTGGTGTGTGGTAGAACTTACTAGTGGAAGGTGGTGTATTGTGTTGATGTTTTTGGGTTTTGATAGGGATTATTTTGTGTGAACCTACTTTTATGGTCCTGTGTATGCCTCATTATACCAATATTTTCTTGTGATTTCAAACACCCTCCCCCCAAGTCAGATAACTTTATTGATACCCAAATGTCTTTGGTTCTAAGTGTTCTCCCCAAAAATCAAGGTTCGAAAGTGAATATATTGAAATCTAATCCTTCGTCCCATATATCCCTTCAAGATGTGGTGTTGTGGACTGGTTATATGGATGTGACAGTGATAGTTTGTGGGGGTTTTCATTATAGGGTGAGTGAATGTGGTTTATATTCCTCTTGATCATGATACTTTTTCAGATGGATATGATATGAGGTTATGATGTATAGTGGAGATATGGATATGTGATGTGTAGTTTCAATTGTAGTAATGTCATATCTGGACTGATTCTAACACAATATATTAGACCTTTTAGGAGGTTTGGATTGATAGGGTTGTGGTTGGACCCACATTTGATGTGATGGGATTGGTATTGTGTGATGAGGAATGGCTATGGAAGGGATTGGGATCATAGGATGCCTAAAATCTGGGCATGAGAGTGATAAAAAAATGGGTAAGTGGTTATAGGGTGCCTTTTTTGCTATATTTTTGACATTATTTTATTACTCTTGGTTGGGATACTTGGTGATTGATTTTTGGTGAGGTTGTATGGTAGTTGACCTAATAGGTGTTTCTTGGTTCTACTATTTGTTTATTGATTCATTAGTATTCTCCTTCCAAATTTTCATGAGGGATCTTGAGTATTATCCTACTAAGCATATATGTTATGCTCACCCCTATATATATAAACCATTTTTTAGGTTTCTAGGGAGAGTTTGGGGACTAAGTTAGAGGGTACTTGATTAGAGTGTTGGATTGTATAGAGTTTCAACCCAAGAATTTTATTTTGTATTTTAATTTGTATACTTTAATTTTTTTGTCATATCATGCATTGTGGAATATTTTGGTCTTGGTTTATTTTATATTAGGGTGTTGATTTGGGGGTTTTCCTACTATATTAATAGGATATATGATGGAAATACCTACCATTTTCATGTATATACTCTCTATGCTAGTCACCAAGCCATGAATCATTGGAGGTATCCCTCCGGAGTCACTCCTATATTCAATATAGAATTAAGAGGGTTTCACATAGGGGGACTGTGCATGATTGTTATATTTATACATTTTGGCCTTATCTTTTAATGAATTTTCAAACTCTTTCATTCTCTTTTCTTCTATCACTAATTAGGACATATTAACATTTATGATGGCCTTTTTCATCCAATGGATGGAAATTTTATTAAAGCTATTTCATGGAAATGTCCTTTCCCTAAGATTTGTTTAATACACTCATTCAAAAATTTGGATAACCTTTCTTCCATTTTGAAATTCATGGAACTTATTGATCCTTCTTTTTGGAGAGTTTTAAACACATCACCACCCTTTATTCCAAATTCTTCTCCAAATTTTTTATTCTTACATAGGCTAAGTGATCTCCTCTCACACTATTCTAAAATATCCAAAAATAAAAGTGATTATTTCTTTCAAGAAATTATGTTGGAAACCCTTTAAAATTGAAATTGAATCATCTTGTGATTCCTAAAAAATGTTATATTCCCTATTTATTCTTGGTTATTTTATTGGAAAATTTTAGCATGAGATATTTTTTACATATTAATCACATAAATGATTTGAACCTTCTTGGTTCGAATTCTTTTCCATCTTCTAAATAGTGGATTTAACCATTGTTTCTTCTTCTTCCACTCTAATTCTGATATCTTATTGATTGAAACTTGTTGAAGTTGAAAATTCATCCCCTTTAAAAAAGTGGGGTGAATTATTTAATTTCACAATTGTATTTCCATTTCCATCCTCTATTTCAAATTAAATCTTGGTTCTTAGTTTTCATCTTGAGTTTTAGGTGTTCCGAATTTAAATTTGGTGTTTAGGGTGTTCTTGATATAAATATTGAGTCTTTGATGTTTTGGGTGGTATCTGGAATTTTTCCTTATTAATGGGATGTTATGAGGAGGAGGTTGCTTGGAAAAGGATTTTTTAGCACTCCTACTGGCACCTTTTTATGGGGTTTCTATTTTGGATGGTTTATCCCCTTAATTTAGATGAGTTTTGGGTGAAAAGGGGGATTTTTGGGACTTGTTCCGGGCCATACGGTTAAGGTGAACAGTTAGTTAAACGAGAAAGGTAAGTTTGAAAAATGTTTCATGGTTGGATCTCAGTTTAACTAACCCTGTATCTTAAGTGTGCACCCCATGAAGCACTAGACATTGATAAGTTTTACATTTTGTACACAGATTGTTAAATTGTGTGTGTTAACTGTGCAACCCACTCAAGAAAGGGTAATTTGTGGTTTTTACTTATTTTTAATTAGGTTTTCTCCCCTTGGACCCCCATTAAATATCCATTGACATAGACACCTTCCATTGGGGTTTTTGGCTTCTCCAAGCCCCTCCAAGTGGGATTCAAGGTGATTTGTTGGTGATTCTTCACCTGAATCGAAAGGTTAGGGCCCCCTTATCATTATCATTTTATTTTCTTTCTCTTTACCCATATACTCTAACCCTATTGTACATGATTGGATGATTTTGATGTCTATGGTTGTGTGATATTAGGGTTTTGGACTTCTTATGGTTCCTTGGGGATTTTCTCGCTTCCCCAAACCTTTGTGGAGTTATTTTAGTTGGGTGTTGTTTAATATGAAGTAGTTTGAGGTGGGATAACTTTACATTTATACTTTAAATTCATGATTTCATTGATTTCTTGATTTTCTAACCTTCCACGGATATCAATTAGTAATGGATTATTTTTGGAATTAATTTTTAGTGTGAAATGTGGTTATTTACACTTGATTTTAAATGTTTGAAATGGTTGTATTAGTTTTTTCACATAGAGTTCTTGGTGAAATTCCCCATTAGATCTTGTGAATTTATTTTCGATTTTATGTGATGGTTTATATTTCTTAAATGGATTTCAAAATTAGTTTTTGTTTTTAAAATAGTCTTCTGTTTGGTTCTTTAAGAAAAGATTAGATATGTGAAAATTATATGAGGCCTGATTGGCACTTTTGAAATGGTTTCATTGGAAAACCCTTCTTGGAATGGGTCAATTGCCTTATTGGTTGACAAATAAATGGGTGTGTCCTTGGTTTAGGGCTTCCATTGTTTGATGATTATTTAAAGGTAAGGGACTACTCCTTTGGGTTGTTGGGTTGGTGCCAGTTTTTGTGACTTCAATAATGGATTATATGTATGGTTTTTTTCTTGTATTTTTTTGGAACTCCACTTTGTGAACATCACATGGGAACCTAGAATAGCTATGATGACTTATTAGAACATATTATGAACTAGTTTAGATTTCACACTAGCTAGTAGGCCTTTGTATGGATTTTACTTTGCTTTCAGATTGGGCCCCTTGGTTAGGCCAGGTAGGGTGATGATTGAGTGTCTGGGATTTTGATGTCATTAGGTAAGGCATGCCTTCGGGATGAGTCACATGTATAGTATGTTCAGTATTTTCCTCTAAGTTCCTAGCTATTCACATGTTTTCTATGGAACTACATTATCTTCGGTGGATGGTTTATATGTCTCTCCTAGTTTGGTTTCTTGATCAACATTAGCCCATTTCCTTCATTATGTAATCTTTTATTTGTACATGGATTATGGTGGTCCCCTTTTAAAAAGAGATTGCGTGGGTTTTATTAAAAAGGTTTCAAGAAAGATTTTTTATGGTTTAAATATTTTCCCTTTTCCCCTTGCATGATATATTAACATTTCCCATTTGGTTCCCTTTCCCCTTTTTCCTTGGAACATAATTATCCTCTATGAAAGGAATATTGTTTTAAATTATGACAGTAATGGATTATAATTTGTATTCATTAAAATGAAATGTGTGGAAAAGAATATATTTATAAAATATATTTCAAACATGAAATTGATGTTTCTTTATTTAAATCAAATATATTAGTAATAGATTTATTCAGGCTTACTTACTAAGTTCTAATACTCACACCTATAGTTCTTTTTCTCAGTTTCTACTGCAAGTTCCAGCTTGGGTTTGATCAATTTGGGTGATGGTATGTTATGGATTGTAGGGTGACCCTCAGGGTCACATGGAGATGTCATGGATTTCAGGTTAGGTTTAGGTTTTTTATGTGTAGTTTTTTTTGTTCAACATGTTGTATTTTTATTTCAAGTGTGAGTGATTTTAAATTTGATTATCATTTTTATATTTCATTTCTCTATTTATTTTCATTGTTTGATTTATTATATTGGGGGAAATTTTTCCCATTTTCACTATATTGATTCCATTGGTTCTTGTTTCTAGCTCGAGAGGATCAGGAATGCCTCTCAGTCCTTCCCAAGGATCATCTTGGGTGATCGATTTGGGGTCAACCCAGGTTGGTTGGTCAAAAAATGGTATCAAAGGAGGTAGGATCTTTAGATGAAATTTCCTTTCAATGTTCCCTTTGTTACTTGGGGATGTCAAGGTAGAATTATTAGTATTTTCAGGAATTGAGATATAGTAATGTGAAGGACATCATGACCCTATACTCATTCTGATCCTCATGTTTCCATGGGAAGACCAGTTTT
This sequence comes from Viscum album, assembly GCA_963277665.1. Classification (NCBI taxonomy): domain Eukaryota; kingdom Viridiplantae; phylum Streptophyta; class Magnoliopsida; order Santalales; family Viscaceae; genus Viscum; species Viscum album. Next base: position 908,301,094 of record OY728152.1, read on the forward strand.
GTTGGTTTCCTTTGAGTCTTTTGGATTGTTTGGTGTGGGGAAATTAAAAGGGAGTTGGTAAAGTGAACTCTGTGAGCTTGAAGGGATTTTAAATCCATGTCAATTCATGTATATTTTCCTAAAGTAGTCCCTGTGTTAGTGGTGTGATTAGAATATGGATGCTAACCATATAGCCAAGTCATCCATCAGTTCAAGTTTCCCCTTATGAGTTGTTTTGGGTCTTCCTTAATTCTGGAAATTGTTTTGAAAAATATTTTTTTTAGAATTGTGAAAAGATTAATTTAAATTGGTGATGACTATATTTTGGAAAGTGGAAAATGGATGTTACTAATTTTCTTTTTGAAAGTCTTTACAAAATTGGTATTTGTAAAATGATTCTTTATTTGATGAAACAGAAATGATTTAACAGGATTTGGATTTTTATAATAAAAAGCTGGATTTTGTTGATATTATTTGTTTGGAAAACATAATTTCTTTTTGAAGAGTGTTTCTAAATTTGTTCTAAATAATATAAAATGGTCTTTTAGTAAAAACCTTTATTGATCAAATAAAATTTATGGAATTAGTGGAAATGTTTTGAATGAGATTATTTGGTTTTACTGTGATTTTTTTTGTTTCATTTCTAGGGTTTGGATGATTTAGATATAAAATTTTAGTTTTTGGGTGTTTCCTCTTGGTGAACAGTCATTGAATTGTTTGGGAAAACTGTGTGGCCATCATTAGGTAACCGTGTGAGCTTTGGTGTGCTTTTGGTTAGAGGAACATGGATTAATCTTGGTTAGGTAGACCATGCCGAAGTCAGGCACATGGTTCTGTAATTCTTGACATAACCATGATGCATGGTTAGAACATGGCTACCCAAACCATGTGGCCAAACCATGTGAGTTCTCATATTTTCTATTGAGGTTCACACTATTGGAACATGATTTAGTAAACCATGCGGCCTAGCATTGCACGATTCCCAGGTGTCTTAAAAATGTGAAAATATGGTGTGAATGTTTTATTTAGAAAGTGGAATATAAGTTACGATCGGCCTTTGGTATTGTTGTGTTTTGGGAATGATGTTTCTTATGTGGTGTTTTGATATTGTGAATTCATGTTGATGGATTGGTCTTGATTGAGTTCTTTGTTTTATTATTACTTAGTTTCTTCCCCCATAATGCTTTGACAGATACCCAAGGTGCACCTGTGAGTGGTGCACCATTGAAAAACATTCCAGTTGATCAACCCATAGAAAAAATTATTGAATTTTAGAAGTTGAATCCACCTCTCATTTATGGTTAAATGGATCCTATCGAAGCAGAAGAGTGGATGAGAAAGAATAAGAGAAAATCCACTTTCCATGAGTTACCTGAGTCATTAATGATAATTATTTCTACCTTTATGATCAAAGTTCTAACATAGAAATGTTGGAATCCAGTGTCTCAAAACAAGCCTTGGGATGATCTTACCTGGAAGTTCTTCTTGTATTCATTCATCTAATAGTACTTTTCTGAGATGAAAATGGTGAGTAAGGAAATAGATATGTGATTTCTTTAGTAGGTTTTTGGATTGATGTTGGAGTTCTATCATCGATTCATGGATCTAGTTCCATATGATCTAGGGTATGATGCAAAAAATCCCTTAAAGGCTCAACATATCGAGTATGGGATCCATCCTAGTCTATAGTCGAAGGTGTCAGGGATCAAATTAATCAATTTTTTTGACATGCTAAGGAAATCCATTTAGGATGAAGATGTTCTAGATGGTGTTCTTGAGATGGCTGACCTTCCTCCAATATATGTAAATGGGGAAGGGGATTCAAGTAAGAAGAATGGGAAGTTTCCCAATGCTAGTGGTGCTGGAAGTGGATTTAAGAGGCCTTCATACCTCTCATCAACCACTTCAGGTAGTAATATATTAATCTATCATAATTGTGGTAAGCATGGTCCCAATAATTCATTATTCTCGAGTGCTCCATGACCCTACCACACCTATGGATGCATGGTTCGCATGCAGCAGTTCTATCAGGGTGTTTCTAGGAAGTGACGTGAATCCAAATCCAACACTTCGAAGGAAACTCCAATCTGTTTGTATGATTAGGTCACTTTTTGGATTATTTTTTGGGTCTATCTCATTGAAATGTTCCTTTGTTGTAATAGTAGTATCTGGTGGTGTTTTTTATAATTTTTCTCTCTTTTTAATTATAATAATGGATGATGTCAACCCCATTGAGGAATCATATTTTAATGGAATCATTTTTTTATTTGGAAACACTAAATTTATTATATTATAAATATAGGTGTCTTCCATGTGTATCTTTGTAATTCATGTCTTGGTGATCAGATATTTTTTTCTCGTGACTACGGGGCATAAGATGCTTCAAACATCAGGGATCCATCCATAAGTCTTAGAGTGATGCTTTTCACACAATCTGGAAACTGTCGGGGGTGTAGGGATATTTGGATTATTTCATATCTCCTCTGTTGGGTATTGGAAGGACTAAATGTTCTTTTCATATTTTTTTGTAATGTGGTATGTTCCTCCTTATGGATTGGTTGGGTTTTGGTTTCTGTCTATATTGGTGTTTCTTTCATTTTCCTCCCCCCTCCTCCACTTTTGGTTGGGTGTTTTGGCCAGTTTGGGAGAGTTATTGTGCTGTATTATGTAGTAATTTCCATGTTTTCCCATGTTACTGGTTAAATCTAGTTGGTTCTTAATGGTGGGGAGACCCATTATGGTTCTTATTGAAGTTTCTTCTAAAGATGATCAGTGTTTTTTTCTTCCAATGGTGGGGAGTCCATTCTGGCCTCCCATGTTGAGAATGTGGTTTAATTTAAAATGTTGGGCCAATGTGAAATGGTTTTGGTTTGTTGTGTTATTTTGGGAAAGAAGTGTAAATTCCATTTGGTTGTGGTTGAGGTGGTCATGGTTCAAGAGGATAGATTATGAGGATGTGTAAATTGTTTGTCATTGATCAATGAAATGAATATTTTATGACCTTTAGGGGGAAGAAAGAGTAATGTTGGGGAGAATTGTAACACCCAAATTTTTATTTCCATAATCTATTTAGAATTATATTTTTTGTTCTTCGTTTTTCTCTTGAGTTATCAGTGTTCTGAATTTAAATTCAGTGTTTTAGGTATTCTTGATTAATATTTGGAGTCTTGGATGTTTTGGGTGGTGTTTGGCCATATTCCTTGTTACTAGGAATGTATGATGAGGATTCGTATTGGAAAATTAGCTTTTAAAAGTCCTAGGGGATCTTTTTTAAAGTTTATGTTTTTTGGTTGGTTAATCCCCTTCAGTTAGATGATTTTTGGGTGAAAAGGGGGACTTTTAGAGACTTTTTCCAGGTCATAAGGTCAAGTTTAATAGTTTGTTTAACCATGAATGTAAGTGTGAAAGGGGTTGCATGGCTGGCCCATGGTTTAACTAACCATACAACATAAGTGTATAGCCCATAAAACAATAGAAAATGGGAAATCGTATGGTTTATGCAAGTTTTGTTAAACAATGTGAGCTTACCATGAAACCCACTCAGGAAAGGTTATTTTTGGGTTTTTATTTATTTTTAATTTTGGTTTCTCCCCTTGGACCCCCCTGATCTCCCTCGATATAGATTCCTTCTATAGTGGTTTTTGGCTCCTACAAGCCCCTCCAAGTGGGATTCAAGGTTATTTCTTGGTGATTCTTCACCCGGATCAAAAGGTAAGGTTCCCCTTATCCTTTTTTCTTCTTCCAATTTCCCCATCTCCTCTAACACTAGGGGCCATGTTTGGAAAATTTATATGCCTATGGTGGTGTAAAATTGAGGGTTTTTCCTTCTTAGGGTTCCATATGGATTTTCTTTCTCCTCGAAACCATTGGGGATTCATTTCGGCTGGGTTTTTTTGATGTGGAAATGGTTTGAGGTATGATCGCATTTCATTTCTACATTAAATTCAATATTTCATTGATTTATTGATTTAAAAAAATTCCATGGATATAAAATTGTTAAGGATGATTTTTATAATTAATTTTTGATGTGAAATGAGGTTATATCCACATGATTTTAATTTTTTGAAATGGTTGTATTAGGTTTTTCACACTGAGTGCTTGACGAAATCCCTGGTGGGCTCTTGTAAATGTATTTTGGATTTTAAGTGAAGTTTTGGGTTTCTTAAATTTGTTTCCAAATGTGATTTTGTTTAACAAAGTGTCTTGTGTTTGGGTCATTAAGAAAATGTTTGATAGGTGAAAATTATATGATGACTGATTGGAACTTTTTAAATGGTTTCATCGGAAACCCCTTCTTGTAATTAGTCACTTTCCTTGTTGGTCAACAATGAGATGGGAGTGTCTTAGGATTGGTACATCCCTTATGTGATGATTTTTTAAGGGAAATGGACTACTCCTCGGGGTGGAAGGGGTGGATCTATTTTTTGTGTCTTCTGTGATGCATTAAATGTATGGTTTGTTTCATAGTTGGGTTTGCTACACCCCTTTGTGAACATCACATTGGAAAAGTACATAGCTATGAGGAATTCTGAGAATTATTTCTACACTAGTTTAGTTTACACACTGACTAGTATCATTTAGAATGGATATTACTCTGCTTTGGGATTGGACCCCTTGGTCAGGCTAGGTAGAGAGTCAATCGATTGTTTAGGAATTATGATTTCATCAGGTAAGGCATGAATTCAGGATTAGTCACATGTATAGTATGTTACAAATTTTCCTCTATGTTCCTAGATAGTCCCATGTTTTCTATAGCACTAGACTATCATCGATGGATGATTTAGATGTCTCTTCTAGTATGGTTTCTTGAGCACCATTAGCCCAATACCTTCATTGTGCGATCTAACCATTGTTCATGGATTATGGTGATTCCCTTTTAAAAATAGATTGTGTTGTTTTTCATAAAAAGGTTTCAAGAAAGATGTTTTTGAAGTATAATTTTTTTCCCTTTTCCCATAGCATGATATATAAAAATTTTCCACTTCATGTGGCGCTCAACTGACCCATTACCCTAAATAATTTCACACTAAACCCATTAAAATAAAACACCCTTGTGGCCAAATTATCCTCCACAAACCAATTCCCTTTAAATCCTTATCTAAGGTAAAAAATTTCCCTTTAATGATCTAATTTAAAGAAAACCCCATTTTAAAAACATATTTAAAAAAGGTAAAGGTCATTCAATTTATAATCCAACTCACATAATGAAATACAATAATTTCATCATAATAAATAATAAAATAAACACACTAACATATTATAACCAATTGATCAAGATACTAAATACATAAATGCCACCTACTTCATCATGCTTCCATATAATTATACTTCCCAAGAAAATAAACCTATTATAACCTTTCACATCCATAAAAATTATACTTTATCCATCAAACCATTTAAAAACAAAAACCCATATGGGAATAATAGGAACCATACTCACGGATCATCATAATGATGTCGAAACTCTGAGAAATGGGAGGAAAACCACTATCAATGAATACAAATTCCTTTTACATGAAAAATCCATAATTTATAATCTCAAATTGAAGAATATTTTAATCCAATTTCCCTAAAAACCTTAACCAATTATATCATGAAACGTACATCAATATATGAAATGAATGGCAGAAATAATTTGAGCTTCATAATACTCTATTACGTTCCTTGGACTAATTACCCTTAGTATAGACATGATTACACCATGCTCTAGTGGAATTTATTCCACATCCATAACATAGAGAATACAATTAAAGGGAATAGAAGTTGTAGGATAAGGGGGAGGAATGGGGAAGATCTACCTTGTATCTATGTGATGAAACATCGCCGAAGAACCTATATTGAATGGGGAAGGAGAGGAATGGAGGGAAAAAGTCATTATCTTCCCCTTTTATGTGGATACCTCAATAAGGACCCCCCCCCCCCCAGTAGGGTTTCACTTTATATGGGTGTAAAATATAAATTTTACCCCCATTAAAAAAGTTGTTTCGGGAGATATCGAAACATTGATGGTATTCCAAAAGAATTATGATGGTAAAGAAAATGGTATAGGTTTTAACTTGTAGTCCTATAATACACACTAATATGGGGGTGAATTAAAGTTTCTTGCAATTTATTCTTATCTTTTTAATCCAACTGGATATTTTTTTCCTTTTCAAAGACCCCTTGAATTTTCCTTATATGCACAATCGGATGTAAAAAATAGAAAATTATGTGAATAAATTATTTTACTTGGTCCACCCAAAATGGGTTATTTCTAAGGACCACATATAAATTATGGTTGATGTTATAATTAACCACTAATTCACTAGTATGTGATTAAAAAATTTAGGATAATTTCACTTCTATTTTAAGTTCCATGGCCTATTCCTCTATTCTACTCATTAATTCCAAATGGGTTACAAATATCATTTTATAGAATTATAGGTTTCTTTTCAGTTTATTGACATGAAGGACACTTCATGATCAGTATAATAAATTTTCATTACTTTCATCCACATCTCCAAATAGATACTCTAATGTAAACCAATGTAATACTCCAAATCAATTATTATAAATAATCACATTCTTGTTATAAATATTTGAGACTTTTAACTTGAATTAAACTTTTTTTACATCAAATAATCCTAATATAATAATTCAATTTTTAGAATTATTCTTCAATATTTCTATCCACCTTAATTTAGAAATCCATATACATCTATTAGATTCTATAATCCTTGAGTCTTCTTCTCCACATGTGCCCAAAACTCTTCTTCTATAAAATAGATATTTATAGATATTCCTATTCATAAAAAATATACTCTCTATATGAGATATGTAATAAATTATTTATTACTTACCCTACTTCTCCTCTCAAAACACACAACTCTTGCTTCAAATATTATCTATTCCTACTCTAAAAAAATATTAATTGTGTATTTGTTCATAATATAACCTAGGAATTTGGAATCTAAAATTGAAAATTAAAATCACATCAACCTCTAACTTCATCATCTTCAAATCTGATCATTAATTTAACTTTAGGAAAATCATCTCTATAGAAATCCATTTGAGTCATTTATTTTTGATCCATTACTCTCAAGTTGTTGAATGATCATAAAATTAAAAAATTTGAAATAACCTCTATATTTTCAAACAAAACAATGTGTTGCCTTCTTGAAATTCTGATATTAATCTCTATAATTAACTAACCATATAATGCTAATGGCCCCGCATTCACCTGGCGCTCCCAGAGCTCTCAGTGTTTCTGCTTCACCCCCTTCCTCTTACACTGTGTTTCGTAAAATTTTAGTAAAAGAAAAGAATTTTTTTGATAATTTATAAAAGAAAAGAAATGAAAAGAAATGATTGTGATTTCTCTCCTTGTGTTTGGATAAATAACTTTGTAAAAGAAAAAAATGATTTGGATTTCACTCTCTCATGTTTGGTGATAATTTTTAAAAGAAAATAAAAGAAACTATTTTGGTGAAAATGACACAAATAACCTTGGTTAAAAAATAACACACACACTGGATTAAAGGTAATCAAACTTATAAATTCAAAATTATTAATTCAAAATAATTACTAATTCAAAACATTTATTAATTCAAAATATTTATTAATTCAAAATTATTTATAAATTATTTATATAAACAATTAATTCAAGATAATCATAATTATTTATAATCAAAATTATCTAAAATCAAAATTATTCATAAATTATTTATGAATATTTATATAGACAATTAATTATTAATTCAACATTATTTATAAATTATGTATATAAATTATATATATAAATTATTAATTCAAGATAATCAAAATTATTCATAATCAATATTATCTACAATAAAAAAATATATAAAAATTACTTATAATTATTTATACACATAAACAAAATTATTTATAATTATTTGTTATTATTACTTAAAATTATGTTGAAGTTGTAAAAATAATTATTTATAAATCGTGTTTAACAAAATATTTATATACATATGAAAATATAGTTATTATTAATAATCACAGAGATACAATTTAACTAAATATTATTTCAATAAAACATTAAATAAAATAAAATTTACACAGGAGGATAATATACGGAATTTTAAAAAAAACCGCATACCCGGTTTCGTTTCCGTCCAAATCACCCCAATTTTGGGGTGATTTGAAACCTGCAGTGTGAGAGAAATCTGTTTCCCTCCATTTGTCCACTAAGTGTTTCTCTCGTTTCAATCTAACGCACCCAAATAGGTGAAATGTAAATTAGAACTTCATTTCCTTTCGTTTCTCTCCAAATCCCCTTTTCCAAATGAGGGCATAGGGTTTCCTGGTCCCCCATTCAGCAGCAATACCTTCACTTTTCCGGCCTTGTCCTCTCTTCCCTGTACTGTTTTCTTCCTCCCCCACATTTCTATTTTGTTCTCGGATTTGCGCCATTTTATTCTATTTTCCCCCTCTTCTTATTCTATTCTCTTTCTCTCCTTCCCCTTATTAGAGGGGGCTACAGTGGTCGTAGGTCTTTCTCCTCTTTGGCATCGTTTTCTTTTTTCTCTCTCCCCTGTTTGGTTCTATTTTTCAGGGGGTTTCTTCTCACCGATGATTTTTTTCGCTCTTCTCTTAAGGTTTCACTCTGGAAGTACTTGTTGTTGATTTTCGATTGGATTTTCTCAATGTGATGTTGGGATTCTTCTATGGGGAGGCAGTTTTTATTTGGATTTTTGTATTCTGGTTTGTTGGTAACATGGGAATCCAAAGAAGGGGATGAAGTTCATGTGTAGGTGTCATCCTCCGTCGAGGTCTTTGTCCTCCAACTCTGCCCTAACATCATAGTCCAGTGCCCCCTTCCCAGTCGGTCCGGTGCAGAGGTCTCCATGGATGTTTGAGCGTCCTTTGGTTTTTAGGAGGCGTGTCTAGCATTGGCTTCTCCCATTTTGGTTCTGGGTGTCATTTTTTCGTGCAGCTTTTGGATGATACCGATTAGTTCAGGTGATCTCAGGGATCTTTGTTACCCTGTTGGATCGATTGTTTTGCCAGCGTTGAGGGTGGACGATGACATCGTGTTAGTGATGAAGATATGTGATGATGGAAAATCTTTGAATAGTGCAGTTTTCTTGTCGTGAATTATTTTGATGTTGGACTACTCGAGCAGATCGCGTGATTTGCAGGGTGTTGTTAATGTGAATTTTCATCTCTTTCTGTTTTGTTTATTTTTTCTTAGGTTTTTTAATTTTTTAGTTGTGGTCACTTTTCTGCTGAAATGTATGTTTTGGTTTTGATTTTTGAACCTGCGATTAGTTTACCCGCTGGAATGTGTATTGGATAGTGTGATGGTTCCCACTTTTCCTTGAAAGTGGTTTAATGAAAATGAAAAAAATGATTTGAAGGCATATAATGTTATATAGTTTTCCATGGTATATAGATTATTTATGATAAAATTTATTTTATAATGGTTAACTACATGACCATAGTTTTGTTTTTTTCTTCAATTTATGAAACCTAATATTAAACACACCTTCTTTAATTGTGTGGTTATTTTTAGTTTCCTATTTTTATCAATCTTATAATAGATATGTTAATTCCACATAAATTCCTCTATAGCTTCCACAAAACTGATAATGGGAATATTTGTGTTTCATAGGAATTATTACAACAAAAAACACTAAGTACCATGGAGTGGCAACACACTTATCCAAATTTTAAGCATCTAGTACAAAAAAATAATATTCAACCATGTTAACTATTTCCCTGACCATGGAATATAAGAATTTTATTTTTCCATATAGGTAAGATTTTCCAACAATGTATCATCTATAATGGGGTTAATCTTGACCATTATATATAAAAAAACCACTAAATTTGGACTTGAGTAGAAAACTCCAACAAATCTAGAACTTTATCTATTTCAAGGTCTACTACAGAAAATCTAGACTCACCATAGTGACTCACCATAGCATGGTTAATTGTGTGGTGAAAAATGAACTCACCGATTAGTCATTGTTTCAAGAAATATTCAAAATTCTTCTCATATCAAAAAATAATCATCTAATTGAAATTAAATCCAACATATTACAAATTTTGGTTGTAAAAATATTCCTCGTTAGATATTTTCCCCCTTAGTTCATTATCATCAATACATTATATATATTCTTCTAAAATATCACATTATAACCTTGTCTTTGAAATTATCATTTTATTAGTCTTTTATATTTTTTCTCCCCTTTGATAATAAAATTAATAATGTCCTTCTTGTCTATATGTTAACACTTACAAGCATTCTCAAAAAAACCATTATTCCAAATACTTAATAAATAAAATCTAACTAATATATAATCATACATGAGTTAATTATCAATTCAATATATATGATAAATAATTTAAGTGATGAAATATCATCCAATAAAACTAATAAAACCTTGGAAATAATTTTAATTCCCCATGTATAGTACCTCCAAAAATCTTGTTACACCCAATAAGAGTAAAAATACATATAATCATAAAAACTAATCAAATATAACATTAGATAAAATGTGAAGAGGGGAATATAATCCTATTTAATTTGATAATATTGGTTAAACTGTAAGGTTCAAACAACCTGATTATTGGTTATTCATTGGATAATAAGGACTTCTCACAATCCTTCCCATCAAGAATTGTAATGACCCAAACATTTTTAAATAACATTTTTATTGTGATTTATTTAAATGAATAATTATATATTATGAATATATAAAACAAATTATATTATTTGGATTCATTATATCATATTAGATTTAAAATACCGTTAATCATCAATACCATTTATTATATATCCTTTTAACAGTGATCAAAATGTTAGTATAAATATAAAGTTTTAACAGATCCAATTGACAATGACAAAAGGAAGTGATGACCTCAACTTGTAGGATCATACCCTAAAAATCCCATTTATTAGAGTTTCTAAGGGAGATAGAATTAGTAATATTTTCCCTAGACCAAGACCAAGAAAATATACAAAAACATGGGAATGAGTAAAATTTGTTATGGGAGAATTTCAAACTCATTGACATCACGACCCAACCCATGTACGCTGAACCACACCATGAAAGTATCATTGCCACACACCTTACTCTTATGGAATTTTATGATGTATTAAAGGGAAATGTATCAATAGTCTAATAATATGGATATGTATATTATATAGAATAATGAATATATTTAGATCTTATTGTTGTTACATTATAAGTGTTTTTTATTTTGATACAATAAACAAAAATTGTATTTTTGGGTAATATTCAAAGTCAATGAATGAATTTATTTTGATTAATTAATATAATTTTAATGTAAAAAATATTGTAATTAAATATTATTATTAAATAATTTTTATTAAATATAAATGATCATATATATTTTATGATGTGAAATCTAATTTTTATATGGGATCAAAAACTATTATTGAAAAATACAACATAACTCTATAAATGTCGATTATTATTTTCAAAGTTAAAATTCACATATTTAGAAAAATATTTAGGTAACATGAATATTATTTTTGGAATTATAACATCAAAATTATCTAACAGTCAATTTTTCATAATTTTCTGAGAAAGTAAAATTTTCAAGTAAAATAAAATATGGTATAAATATATGGTGTAAATTATGACATCATAATGATCCCAAATGATATAATAAATACTATAAATGGAATCCAATACAAAAATAAGATTTAATTTTAAAATAATATAATTTTTAGGATATTTAATTAATTATATAAATCCATTATAAATCATTGAAAACCTATAAAATATATTAAGGTTTTAAAATCAATTTTTTAAGGACATGACTAACTTCCACATTAGAAAGGGTAATATTTTAATAAGTTGGGACCTTTTCCTAATAATATAATTAAAAACACCACTAAATGGTGTAATAAATGGTAATAAACCATGGTAAGGTTTGTGTTTTATGTTATTTTTTATATAGAGTCCAAAACCAAAGTCTGTGAAATGATAAAGAATTCCCCACTCATTTCCTATATAAACCCACCCAATATCCAATTTATAATCACTCAAAACCCTGTTAGAACGTACTTAAACTTACATAACCTATCTAGAGTCGTCTTAATATTCCCACAAGCTCTCAATAACCTCCACCAATGTATTTTTAATCACCCTCTCAAGTTAAGGGATCCTCTCCTTCTCCTCTTTATTCAATTATCTTCTTTATATTATATATTTTTTCTTAATTTACTAATGTTGGTATATGTTCATCAATATCCCCATTATGTTAAATTTTATGTATAATTGATTAGATACCCCCTTAACTCTCATCAATCCCTCCCATGAACATTCATACACCCCCATTATGCTGCAGAAATTACACTGCGATCTTCCATGACAAACAATTGTGTAGTGAATTCATGTACCCATTTCCTATCAACAGTGTTCACCATTATGCACATATACTTCATGATTTTGGACATAATTGTACGTATTACACACTCTAGGATATTTGAATAAAATATGGTTATTAATTAGTCCATGTTGTATGATATATGTGGCACACTTAAGAATTTGAATGAAATGAAAGTGACGGGTGTTCCATAAATTATATAGTGCTCTAATGATTTAGATAATGTTTTAGTCTAATGAGATATCATGAAAAGGATTAGGTTGTGAAACCAATACATCTTGTGAATTTTTACATCATTATTTCTTAGACATTATCCTTGACCTTTGTTTATGATGCAGTGTTTTTCATTGTTACCACTTTTCCCATGTTACCATTATAATTATCTTATTATATCACAACTCAATTTCCATGACTATGATTCCTATTCCTTTTATGAACCATTTACATACCTATTTTATAAGATGTAAATGTTATGCCATTTTATTCCCTTACTAGTATTTATTTCTGACCCCTTTCTTATGTATTTCCCCTGGTTATCCCATATAGTTTTAAGTACAAATAAATAATATGAGCATGTTTGTAACGAACCAAACTATAATTAATGGAAATCCCTATTGATCTAATTAAATTCCTATTTATGTAAAATTTTTATATAAAATTTCAACTTCATTGGTTTTATGTTATGAATTGTGAACATTTCTAATATAGCAATTGAACAGTGATCACCTGATTAGTATAAATATAGGGCTTTAACAAATCCAATTTACTCAGACAAAGGATGTGATAGCCTCATCCAGTAGATATGCCCCATACGAAGCCCATTTTTCAGAGCTCGAAAAGGATGTGGTGTCATTGGGATTCTCTCATGACCAAGCCCATGCTGATCTTGAATATGTTAAGCTCGAGCGGGACCGCCTATGAGAGAAATGGAATTTGATAGAGATTACCACCCGAGCAATGTCATCCAAGCCACCCCAAGAGTTTGTCATCATCGCACACCTTACTCTTCAGTCTTATGTAGGTATTATAAGGGGCTGTGTAACAAGACTCTAGTAATATGGTTATATACATTTTTTTTGTATATAATAATTAATATACTTTCACTTTATTATTGTTACCTTGTAAATAGTTTTTCTATTTAAAAGCACAAATAGTATTTTTATTTAATGTTAAACTAAGAAATATATTTTGATGAATTAATGGATTTTTGAATTAAATAATATTTTAATAAGATATTATTATTGTTATTTAATTAATTATTATTAAATATAAATGATCGTATAATTTTATGAATGCAATTTTAATTTTTATTAAGGTTTGAAAGCCATTTTTGTCAAAACCCATGAATTTTCGATAAATGTCAGTTTTTATTTTAAAAGTGAAAATTAGCATATTTAGAAAATTGTTTAGAAAAAATAAATATTATTTCTGGAATCATGATGTTGAAATTATCCAATGGGGAATTTTTAAAAAATTTCTGAGACAGTCAAATTTTTGGGAAAAAATTAAATACTGTTTAAATATATAATGTGATTTATGACATCATAATGACCCAATAGTGATGTAATAAAAATATATAAGCTTTATGTTCGTCCAATATATGTTTTACCATTAAAATAATGTGGGTTTGGGTTTGTTTGACTTATTTTACAAAGAATTAATGAACCCTTCAAGACTTATTAAACGTCTTGTCTTTTTAAATTGTTTTCCTTGGGAGTGTGACTCACCTCCACATAAGCAACCCCATTATTCTAAGAAGTTCGGACTTTGACCTTATAAAATATTTTTTTCCACTTCCCTTTTCCAAAAACCATGGGAAGAAACCATGGGATGGTTTGTGTTTTGAATTATTTTACTGTGAGGTGTCCCAAACCTAAATATTAAAGAATTCCCTCACCTTTCCTATATAAACCCACCCAATCTCCCACTTCCTCCTCACTCAAAGCCTTTAGAGTTCATCAAAATTCTTCCCTCATCTCTCTATAATCCTCAAAAGGTGCCCCAAGCTCCAAAGAGGACTCTCTCAAGCATCTCTCTAGCCTTTGGAAGCACACTTCCAAGTAAGGGTTTTTCATCCTTTCTCATTTTGTACAATTTTCATAATGTTGTTATGCCCTTTTAATTTCAATTATAAATGTTGGGGTATGATTTAAAACCTCCCCCTTACAGTCCTCTTTATGTTTGAATGATGGGATACCCCTTTATCTCTCAATAAATTCCTCCCATGTACACCTGTTACTATGTCGAAATTATGTGATGCATTTCTCTCTCTTCTTTTACATCCTAGTAATCCTTTTGTATTATGCATCTAAATTCAATTACAATTGTTGGTAAATGTATCTATATGAACCCTAATACTGTCCATTTCATGTACATATGATGAGACACCCCTTTCTATCTCATAAACCATTTTTATGAATTCTTATGTCATGCCGTTACGCTGCAGAAATTGCACCGTTTTTTCAAGACAATGTCATTGTGTAGAGAATACCGTGTCCATATCTCTATCAAGGGTATTCACCTTTATGCAGATTTACTTATTGATTACAAAGTTTCATGTATGAATTCCACATTCCTTTATCGTGGAATAAATAATGATGTTTTATGAATCCATGTTATATGATCTATGTGGCACAGTTATGCATGAAATGAAATGTTTACGAAGGTCACACCCTTATAGGGATCCAATGCATTGGGTAAAGTATAGTATTATGATACGTCATGTGAAATTAGTGTTTACTCATGCTAAATCATGTTCAATGAGTTTTTAATCATTATTCATGTGAAATGAGGATTTACTCATGCTCCATGTGCAATGAGACTTGTCTCATGCTAATTCCATGTTAAGTGTTGTTACCAAATTTACATGTTATGATTATCATGGTTTATCATGTATTCATGTTTATGAATATATTGTGCTCTAATGATATGCCTATTTTATATCATGTATTGTATTCCTCATGTTACTCCATGTTTATTCCCTTACTGGGCTTTATAGATCACCCTTTTCTTATGCATGTCCTCAGGTTATCCCATGAAATGCTAAGTACGTGGGAATGTAGTGGTCATGTAAAAGATGTTTTCAATAAAGATGTTTTATTTCATGTTTTAAGTTGTTATATAATGATCTGAAGCCCCAAATACACTATACCTCTCGATCTTCTATGTTGTATCAAGTGAAGTTTATGTAACAAATTATTTTTAACTGTGTAATAAAGGATCAGGGTTGTCATAGTTGGTATCAGAGGATAGGTTTAGTTATTTTTGGGATTAGGATTAGAAAACCCTAGTAAAGACTTAGAGACAAGACTAAGTATAATGAAAACATCCCTATGTTTTGGTGAGTATTGAGTAAGTGACTTATCAAGAAAATACATCCCTGTCTAGATATGAGTAGGTAGAGGCTGCTCTAGCACAGATGTATCCTAGGGGTAAAACCTAAAAACACCACATTGAGCTAGACACGAACGAGAACTGGTGCATGACAACGGGCCTTACTGCACTATTGGTTACTAAGCTCATGAGGGATATGCTTTGGTAAATTCAAAATCTTAGTATGAACCATTATTAAGGGACTAAAAAATTCCCTTAGAATATATGTTAGCAAATAGATCATGGATAACATATATTGAAGCCTATAGATCCATATGTTAAGGAAATAAAAGTTATTTATAAGTCATCGGTTTTTTCCTTGTATTAACCTTTATGTTTTAACCCTAACTTTTCTTTTATTCCATCCAATGGCTGGTAATAAGAGAACTCGGGCTAACAACCGATGTGAAGATCAATGTGATGATTGTACTAATAAGATTCCCAATCCGATGGGAGCGGGAATCATGAACTTTGTCACACTTATCTCTCAGCTAACTCAATATTTGAGTAGAAATACGGGTCAAGAGGAAAATTCAACCCCCCCCCCCCAAGAAAGAATTAGTCACTATTGATAGCTTCATGAGACAAAGGCCTCCTACTTTTAATGGATCAACTCTATTGAAAAGATATTCTTCATCCTTCAATGTTCTGAACAAGAGAAGGTTCACCTGACTCCTTATCATATGGAAGGTGATGCTGATCAATGGAGGACGTTGATCAAAAATACGAAGCCTGGGGAGGATATCGAGGTGTTGGAATGGAAGGATTTCCAAAAGATGTTTTTTGGTAAATATTTTTTGTGCACCCTCCGGAATAAGATGGAAAGGGACTTCCTTTCCCTCAAGAAAAAAAGATGATGAATCTATTGGAGCATACAAGGTAAACTTAACAAGGCTTGTGATTAGTCACTTAAAGTGGCTAATATTCATTGTTATGTTCTTAATATTAATGTGTTTAAAAGTTCGTAAACATCAATTTTAGTCCAATTCAGAAATTGAACTTCATTTCCCATCATTGTGCAATTCATGCTTAAAATGTCAATTTGGGCCCACTCAATAATTTGGTTTTGGAAATTAAAATATTCATCATTTTTATTAAAAATTTTGGTATATTATTGATCACTTTGTTTGGAACATTTTATCTTTTAGATCCGATGGATGAGTCCCAAAGGAAGATGGAGAATTTTGCGCCTGAAGGCAGAAACTTGCTGGAAAAAGCATAATGGGCCTAAGGCCCATCAAACAAATGTGGGGCCCAGAAACCAAGCCCAATGAAGCTCAAATTTATACAATAGAAATATAAAAATATGGGGATCATTTTATTCAACTGTGTCCGGAGCTAATTCTGATGTTATCATGATGATAAAGGGATCTGAAGTTGAGATTTAAATGGTGGACATGACATTAATGCTCAAAAATCCGTCCCACCATTTCGAATATAACGCCCAAACGGATGAGCGAAATTTCCTGACATTTTTACAGCTCATAGAGAACATATGGATGAAGATATTTCTCTTCTACAGCCCCTCCGGATTCGGCCTTCTTCAATTTAAAATTCACACGTCAATGTGGTTGACGAATCTGGACAGTTTTCCGGGTCAAATTCGAAACATCAATTTCCTTTTGATTATTCACCCTCCATTTGACTCTATTAATTTTTGGGGGGTGAATTAATTGTTGGGGTATGTACCTAAGGCTCCTAATATGCCTATATAAGGAGCTAGAGGTGAAGAGAATGGGGGTGAAAATTTTTCTTATCATCTTGGATGCTTTGTTTCATTGTAATGTTTTGCTTCTAAATTTCCTTTGTAATGTTTTCCATTTCCATGTAAGTTTCTTTTTGTATCTTTATGTTCTTAATCAACTTATTTCTATTATATATTTTCCATTTCATTTATTAAAACTTTATAATCACAAAGCACAGTGATATCTCTGTGTTGCTGTGGATTAGTTCACACATAGGTGTGAATTTCATTCACACACACGGAGGAGTGCCGTTATTTCCGCGGTTTTAATTTCTTCAATCCAATTCTTGTTAGCCATATTCCGCCCACCATTGAGAGTATATCATCAATAGAGGGATAAACCCTTAATGGGTTGATCTTAGGAGGATGCGAAGGCTGGATTGAATGTTATTTTATGAACGAATTGTTGTTAATTGGATAATTAATTTAAGACATCCATTCTTCAGTTATTTCTACTCTTCATCTTTACTGTGTTTGAGCAAAATAAATTCAATTACTAAATGACCATATACCTCGGAGAGATCATGAATTTGGTTCTCTAAGTGTATATGGGATTAGTAATTGTGTTTAGTAAGCACCAAACTAGAAAATGATGAAGGTAGTGTTATTTTTGAAGAATGGATTCATCAAGAATTAATAAAACCAAAATTGTTTAAAGAAGTAAAATTCATTCAATCCACCCCGAGCATAATCCTAGATCAACCCATTTTCATTGAATTGAATTCACATAGGTTTCTTAGTTTTATTTAAAACCATCCAAAATCAAAACCAATGTTGGCTACTTCATAGCCCATCCTTCACCAAATCATAGCGTCTCGAGGTTACTTCTTCGGTCCCTGTGGACTCGACCCCTACATGTACGACATCGATCGCTTTTACCCGTAGGGTAAATTTGGGCGCAACCAAATTTCGGCACCGTTGCCGGGGACCAAGTAAGTTCCTTAGACCAAAAACCTTCTTTTCTTAACCCCATTCTTCTATTCTCATCCCAAATCTCTTATCTTTTCTCTTTCTCGCTTTTTTTTTTCTTTTGGCGCATGTCCGCCTACACCCGCGATAACTCAAACAGATTAGTTAGGGTGGATACTCCTAGGGCTGGGGAGTCAAGCACTAAAAGAGGTCTATTTAATTTAGATCCAAATCTTCCTAATACTCCAAATTCAGACGTTGAGTTCGATACAATGGAGAATCTCCCACAAAACCAAATCATAAACCGGGGAGGGAACCAAAATAACGGGCAAGACCCTAACTTGGTAATTGTTGCAGACCCAACCATGAATGACTACCTCATACCAACCGGGACCAATGCACCCTCATGCATTAGGCATGATAACATAGGATATTCCCAATATGTTTTCAAACCCCATGTCCTGAACCACCTTCCAACCTTTCATGGGATGGAGTCTGAGATTCCTTACCTTCATGTTAAAGAATTTAATGACATTGTCGAAACCATGTGCCCCCCAAATCAAATTGAATCTGCTAAAATAAGACTTTTCCCTTTTTCCCTTAAGGACCGAGCAAAGAATTGGTTAAACAATTTGAGACCAGCATCCATTCACTCTTGGGACCAACTTCAACGAGAATTTTATAAAAAATACTTCCCCCATCACAAAACAATTGCACTTAAAAAGAGCATACAAAACTTTTTTGAAAGAGAGGGAGAAACATTATACGAAACATGGGAAAGGTTCAAGGACACATTAAACATGGTACCACACCATGGTTTCTTAATCCCAGAACAAGTGAGAATTTTCTATGAAGGGTTGGGTCCCGGAAACAAACAATTCATTGATATGATGTGTAATGGAACCTTCAAAAACAAAGCCCCAAATGATGCTTACGAGTATCTAGAAAATCTTACTGAACAAAACCAAACATGGGGAACATCACCATACTATGAGAAGCCACCCAAATCTGGTGGAATGTACAATCTTGGAGAAGAAGAAAACCTAAGAGCGAAACTTGCTGCACTCACGAGGAAAGTTGAGGAGATTGATCTTAGGAAGGTCCACAAAACCCAAACTGTTGAGCTTGTTTGTACAATTTGTGACAAGAATGACCACAAGACTGATAATTGTCCAACCATTCCTTCCATCAAGGGTGTTCTTTTAGGAGGACCACCAGAAGAAGTTAATGCAATGAACTTTCAAAAGCCACAATTCACGAACACCTTCAATCCAAGGTATAACGACCATCCGGGATTTCGTTGGAAAGACAATCAACAACCAACACAACAACAATGTATCAACCCATACCCTCAACAAAACTTTCAACCTCATAATCAGTTCCAACCACAACCGGTCCAATTCCAACATCCTCATGTCCAATATCAACAACCTATCCAACAACCAAAGTATCCTCCTGGAATAAACCCACAAGCTCAAGCACCAACCCAAAATGTTCCACAAAGCCTACTAGAACAACTGTGCAAAAAAATGGACAAAATGAACTCAAAATTCTCATCCATTAAACAAGAACTTCAAACCATAAAAACTAGAAAGGAACCCATTCCCACACAGTCCATTCCACAACAAACATCAAGGGGAGAGACAAGTTTCACTCAAACAACTCACGAACAACTAAAGGTTGTGACAGTTTTAAGAAGTGGGAAATGAATTGAAAAACCTGAACAGATAAGTCAGAAACCATGTGAAGCTTCAAAATCTAATGAAAATTCAAATGAAATACAAGATCAAACTGAAGAAACTGATAATAATGTGAATGAAACAACACTTCATCAAACGACTCCACAATCTGCACCATTTCCTCAACGCATGAGGGGGAAAACCAAGCCTGAATTGAGTGAAACATTGAGGGAAATCTTCTCACAAGTCAAGTTGAACATTCCCCTTCTCGATTCCATCCAAACCATACCTTCCTACTCAAAATATCTTAAGGACTTGTGCACTTTTAAAAGAAAATTTTCACATAAAAACCAAGTCCTTTTGGCTGCTAATGTGAGTACCACCATTCAAGGGACCATTCCTCCTAAGATGAAAGACCCAGGATTCCCTTACATAAATGTTGAACTAGGAGAGAACAAAGTTTTCAAATCCTTGTGTGATCTAGGTGCTAGTGTGAACCTCATTCCTTATGCCATGTACTGTCAGTTAGGGCTCGAAGAACTCCAAACCACATCTGTCACTCTTCAACTTGCTGATCGTAGTGTTCGAGTTCCAAAGGGGATCTTAAAAGATGTTTTGGTAAAAGTTGAAAATTTCATTTACCCAGCTGAATTCATTGTTCTGGAAAATCACCCAAGATTAGGTCCTAGGGAGCAAACCCCAATCATACTTGGTCATCCCTTCCTTGCAACAATCAACTCTGTAATCCGAGTCCGAAATGGGAACATGACCATAACCTTTGGGAACATGAGTCTAGACTTGAACATCTACAATGCAAACTCTCAAATTGGGGATGATGAAGATATCCATGAGGTTAATTGGATTGGTAGTGTTGATAATGAACTCAATGAACATCAAGGAGTTACCGAAGGATGGTTAAGTCAAGAAGAGATTGATTTTCTTTATTCACATGAGGGAAATTTGCCTCCTTGGATTGAATCCCTTTCAGACAGCTCTATTGATGAATTTCTAGAATCACCAATCAATGATACCATGGTTGAAATAAATAACATTGAGTCCATATCCATTCATGACACTACTCTGGAAAATTTAGTGGATGAAAATTCTGCTCACAAGGAACCAATTTTGTCAAGAAATCTGAACAAAGAAACTAAGTTCAATACAAAGTCTCAACCATTCTTGGAAAGTCATGACCAATCTGATCTTGAATTTAAAGTCTTACCTTCATCACTAAAGTATGCTAACTTAGGGGACAATCAATCCTTTCCTGTTGTCATTTCTTCCTCTCTTGAAGTCGATCATGAGAGGATGCTTCTAGATGTTCTTAGGAGACACAAGAAAGCCATTGGATGGACCCTATCTGATATCCCTGGGATTAGCCCACTTATCGGGACTCATAGAATTATTCTTGAATCTGAGTCAAAGCCATGTCGTCAACCTCAGAGGCGACTCAATCCTAATCTCATGGAAGTAGTGAGAAAAGAACTTTTGAAATTGTTAAAAGCCAGTATCATCTATCCTATAGCTGAGAGTGAGTGGGTTAGCCCAATCCATGTGGTTCCAAAGAAGGCTGGAATCACAGTAATAACCAACAAGGATGGAGAGATGCTTCCAACAAGGGTCAGTATTGGATGGAGAGTTTGTATTGACTATAGGAAGCTCAACTCTTGTACCAAGAAAGACCATTTCCCCTTACCCTTTATTGATCAAGTCCTCGAGCGAGTGGCGGGTCATCAATTCTATTGCTTCCTAGCTGGATTCTCAGGGTATAATCAAATCGAAGTCTCCTTAGAGGATCAAGGAAAAACAACCTTCACTTGTCCATTTGGCACTTTTGCCTTCAAACGCATGCCCTTTGGGTTATGTAATGCCCCTGGTACCTTCCAGCGGTGCATGATGGGAATATTCTCGGATATGGTGGGGGATTTTTTAGAGGTCTTCATGGATGACTTCTCCATCTTTGGGGATACTTTTGAGGTATTCCTTATAAATGTTGAAAAGGTTTTGTCAAGGTGCGAGGATAAGAATCTCATACTAAATTGGGAAAAATTCCATTTCATGGTAAGGGAAGGACTTGTTCTAGGTCATATGGTATCTGGTAGAGGGATTGAAGTTGATAAAGCTAAGGTTGACATCATTCGTCACCTTCCCTCTCCTAAAACTGTTAAGGAAGTGAGGTCCTTCTTAGGACATACTGGTTTTTATAGAAGGTTCATTAAGAATTTCAGCTCTATTTCTCGACCACTTTGTGCTCTATTGGTAAAAGATGCTCCATTTTTATGGACAGAAAGCTGTGAGGAATCATTCTCTACACTCAAGTCAACTCTTATATCTCCACCTATCATGAAATCTCCAAATTGGAAACTTCCTTTTGAGCTCATGTGTGATGCAAGTGATTTCGCTGTAGGAGCAGTCTTAGGACAACGGTGTAAGAAAACTCCACATGTCATTTCTTATGCAAGAAAATCTTTAAATGATGCACAAATAAACTACACCACCACTGAGAAAGAGTTGCTTGCTGTTGTCTTTGCCTTAGATAAATTCA
This sequence comes from Viscum album, assembly GCA_963277665.1. Lineage (NCBI taxonomy): Eukaryota > Viridiplantae > Streptophyta > Magnoliopsida > Santalales > Viscaceae > Viscum > Viscum album. The sequence continues at coordinate 908,323,688 of OY728152.1, forward strand.
GGTCTTATCTCTTAGGATCACCCATCATTGTCTTCACTGATCATTCAGCCCTAAAATACCTTTTCCAAAAACAAGATGCCAAGGCTAGATTGATTAGGCGGGTCCTTCTTCTTCAATAGTTCGATTTAACCATTAAGGATAAAAAGGGTGTTGAAAATATTGTAGCTGATCACCTCTCTTGGATGGAATTCAAAGACAACTCACACCACCTCTCTGTGTCTGATTCATTTCCCGATGAGCACCTCTATTCAGTGAGTGATTGCCCTTGGTATGCTGACATAGCAAACCATTTGGTGACGGGTGACATTCCAAAATTCATGGGGACCCAAGCTAAGAGGAAATTCCTTTCTGACGTAAAACACTATGTGTTTGATGATCCTTACCTCTTCAACTTCTTTCCTGATCAAATCATCAGGAGATGTATTCCCGAGTCTGAGCAAGAGTCCATTCTAAAATTTTGTCATGGAGAGGCATGTGGAGGCCACTTTTCTACAAATAAAACCACTGCAAAGGTCCTCCAAAGTGGTTTCTACTGGCCGAAACTCACTAAGGATTCCTTCCAATTCTACAAAAGTTGTCCTCAGTGTCAGAAATTAGGATCCATTACCAAAAGGAATCAAATGCCCCTCACTCCCATTCTGGTCGTTGAAATATTTGATTGTTGGGGAATTGATTTCATGGGACCCTTTCCAAACTCTGAGGGATACCTCTACATCCTCTTAGCTATTGATTATGTCTCAAAATGGGTTGAAGCCATTCCCACCAAGTCCAATGACCACCATGTTGTGATCCGATTTTTGAAAGATCATATATTTTCTCGATTTGGAATTCCTAGGGCTATAATCAGTGATCGTGGAACCCATTTCTGCAACCGCCCATTCGCTTCACTCATGTCTAAGTATGGTATTACTCATAAAGTTTCCACTACATACCATCCTCAAACCAACGGTCAAGCTGAGTTGGCAAATAGAGAAATAAAACAAATTCTTGAAAAAACTGTCAATCCCTCTAGGAAAGATTGGACCGAGAAACTCTTAGATGCCCTTTGGGCATATCGAACTGCTTTCAAAACTATCCTAGGCATGTCACCGTATAGATTGGTTTATGGAAAAGCATGTCATTTACCTGTTGAAATTGAACATAAGGCCTTTTGGACAATAAAAAAAATGAACTTTGACATTTCTTTGGCTGAAACAAAAAGGAAATTAGATCTTAATGAACTCAAGGAACTTAGGATAGAGGCTTATGAAAATTCAAGGATTAATAAATCTAATGTTCAAGCCTACCAATCTAGGAATCTCAAAGTCAAACACTTTGAGCTGGGAAAATTTGTGCTCTTGTATAGTTCAAAACTTCATCTACACCCAGGAAAGCTAAGGTCCAGATGGTATGGTCCATACCTAGTGCATCATGTGTACCCTCATGGGGCAATAGAGATTCAAGATCCCACAAGTGGTCATGTCTTCAAAGTCAATGGTCATAGGTTAAAACCATTCATTGAATCATTCAATAAACAAGAAACCAAGGAGGATTTAACTGAGCCAACATATGAACCAGAGAAAAATTGATAGATTGAGGGTACAAGTCGGGCTAACGACGTTAAACAAAAGCGCTGCACGGGAGGCAACCCGTGGTTTTCATGTTTCCAATCACTGTGAATCATCTTTTGTTTCCTTCTGCTAAATTTTGTTATTTTTTTTATATAGACTGTTGACCTGTTCTTCTTTTATGAGTAAGGATGGGTATGAAAAGGGAGCACCGTATTCATCCGTGTCACGCGGTGTGATCCCTGAGTAATACCTTACCCAGAAATTTAAAGAAGACAATGTATCATCAGTTTATTTTATTTATGTTTTTGTAGGTTTTAAAAAAAATAAAAAAAAATTAATAATTTAGACTCTTGACCTGTTCTTCTTTTATGAGTATGGATGGGTATGAAAGGGGAGCACCGTATTCATTCGTGTCATGCAGTGTGATCCCTGAGTAATACCTTACCCAGAAATTTAAAAGAAGACAATGTATCATTAGTTTGATTTAAAAAAAATATATGAAAATGATGATACTTGGAATTAAATAAATCATTGTGTTGTTTTTTTTGTCTTCTTTGTCCTTCTTTTTATGGTTCAGGAACTATTTTGGGTGATACATGTTCAATCAAGGAGGTGCCTACATCCCCAAAGAGATCAAAGGAGTAATTTGGAGCATCATGAACCTCAACTTTAAAAACCAGGTGAATTTGTTCCATGTTTATCATTCTCAATTTCATCTTTGAACTCCTATCCTACCCCTTTCTAACTTTTCTTTTCTTTAAACACTGGGGACAGTGTTATTCTATGTTGGGGGGGGATAAAAAATGATTTTTTTGTGAATAAAAACATGCATGAAAAGAAAAATTCCATTAACCATAAACATGATAACACACATTGCAAACTCTAAAATTGGATATCAAATAAATTTTGCATGCCTTGATTCTGATTTTAATGCAAGTTTAAGTTCATGAGCATAGTTTTTGGAAAGTGCGGTTGTCCGATGTGATTTTTCAATGTTTACAATTTCATCCTCTTAATAAAAATGCCACAATGCACGTCTACTAGATCGTGGGTGTAAATTTGAGTTCTTGGGTCCCTTTCATTATAGCATAGGGTTCTGGGGTCACTTTTAGTTTAATTTGAGTATCCAAAAAAAAACAAAAAAAACAAAAAAAAATTGAAAAAAATAATAATGACCACATAGAGCAATGTTTTGTCCAAATGTGTGGCGTCCGACACTTGGGGATCGTGACTCCATAGTTGTCTTGCCCAGAGTTAGGCTTTATATCTCTATTGTAGAGCATGAAATTGACAATATGTGTGGTGTCCGACACTTGGGGATCGTGACTCCATAGTTGTCTTGCCCAGAGTTAGTCTTTTCATATCTATTGTGGTTAAAAAAATAAAAAAAATATAAATAAAAAAAAGGGATACTCATCTTAAGGTTTAATGTGATTCCCACCTAGCGCTTCCATTTTTTCCCCTTGAACAATAAAATGGGCCCCATATCTTTTATGATGCACAACACTTTATCATGCTTAATTGGAATTGGATGAAATGTGGCAATGAATTTGAACAAAGTAATGGGCTTGGGCTTGGGATATGCTTATGGACCTAGCTTGTTTTAAGTGATTTTGATGGGTTCCATAATTTTTTTGGTATGAGGTCTTTTGGGTGAGCAATGTGTATTTAAAATGTTTTTGGAAAAGGGGATTTCAATTTCATATTTGTAATTTATTTTGCTCGGGACTATCAAAACTCAAGTTGGGGGGTGTGATTAGTCACTTAAAGTGGCTAATATTCATTGTTAAGTTCTTAATATTAATGTGTTTAAAAGTTCATAAACATCAATTTTAGTCCAATTCATAAATTGAACTTCATTTCCCATCATTGTGCAATTCATGCTTAAAATGTCAATTTGGGCCCACTAAATAATTTGCTTGTGGAAATTAAAATATTCATCATTTTTATTATAAATTTTGGGATATGATTGATCACTTTGTTTGGAACATTTTATCTTTTATGTCCGATGGATGAATCCCAAAGGAAGATGGAGAATTTTGCGCCTGAAGCCAGAAACTTGCTGGAAAAAGCATAATGGGCCTAAGGCCCATCAAACAAATGTGGGGCCCAAAAACCTAGCCCAATGAAGCTCAAATTTATACAATAGAAAGATAAAAATATTAGGATCATTTTATTCAACTGTGGCCGGAGCTAATTCTGATGTTATCATGATGATAAAGGGATCTGAAGTTGAGATTTAAATGGTGGACATGACATTAATGCTCAAAAATCCGTCCCACCATTTCGACTATAACGTCCAAACGGCTGAGATAAATTTCCTGAAATGTTTACAGCTCATATAGGACATATGGATGAAGATATTTATCTTCTACAGCCCCTCCGTATTCGGCCTTCTTCAATTTCTAATTCACACGTCAATGTGGTGGACGAATCTGGACAGTTTTCCGGGTCAAATTCGAAACATCAATTTCCTTTTGATTATTCACCCTCCATTTGACTCTATTAATTGTTGGGGGGTGAATTAATTGTTGGGGTATGTACCTAAGGCTCCTAATATGCCTATATAAGGAGCTAGAGGTGAAGGGAATGGGGGTGAAAATTTTTCTTATCATCTTGGATGCTTTGTTTCATTGTAATGTTTTGCATCTAAATTTCCTTTGTAATGTTTTCCATTTCCATGTAAGTTTCTTTTTGTATCTTTATGTTCTTAATCAACTTCTTTCTATTATATATTTTCCATTTCATTTATTAAAACTTTATAATCACAAATCACAGTGATATCTCTGTGTTGTTGTGGATTAGTTCACACATAGGTGTGAATTTCATTCACACACACGGAGGAGTGCTCATTATTTCCACGGTTTTAATTTCTTCAATACAAATCTTGTTAGCCATATTCCGCCCACCATTGAGAGTATATCATCAATGGAGGGATAAACCCTTAATGGGTTGATCTTAGGAGGATGCGAAGGCTGGATTGAATGTTATTTTATGAACGAATTGTTGTTAATTGGATAATTAATTTAAGACATCCATTCTTCAGTTATTTCTACTCTTCATCTTTACTGTGTTTGAGCAAAATAAATTCAATTACTAAATGACCATATACCTCGGAGAGATCATGAATTTGGTTCTATAAGTGTATAGGGGATTAGTAATTGTGTTTAGTAAGAACCAAACCAGAAAATGATGAAGGTAGTGTTATTTTTGAAGAATGGATTCATCAAGAATTAATAAAACCAAAATTGTTTAAAGAAGTAAAATTCATTCAATCCACCCCGAGCATAATCCTAGATCAACCCATTTTCATTGAATTTAATTCACGTAGGTTTCTTAGTGTTATTTAAAACCATCCAAAATCAAAACCAAAGTTGGCTACTTCATAGCCCATCCTTCACCAAATCATAGCGTCTCGAGGTTACTTCTTCGGTCCCTGTGGACTCGACCCCTACATGTACTACATCGATCGCTTTTACCCGTAGGGTAAATTTGGGCGCAACCAGCTTGCACGATACGTTACTGGATTTTTTGTTACCCCCGAATGCAAGGTTGACCGCTTATTTGGTGGGCTGAAACCTAACCTCCAGAAAGTGCTAGCAATCTGTGACTTTGACAACTATGAGGAAATTATCCAATGTGCCCTCAAGGTCGAAATGGAGATCATATAATCTCAGGGGTATCATGGGGATAAGAAGAGTAAGGTGGACTTAAATTCTGGTGGTCCGATGGATAAATCCAATGGTGCTAAGAAGATCCAGCACCCCACTTGGAAAAGGCGCGGAAAGAAGCACCATGGAAATTTTTTGAAGGGACTGGGAAATGATTTAGGTGTGGAATAGAACAACAACTAGTTGTTAACTGTCAGTAAGAAAGACCCGTGGCTACGACAGCGGAGAGGAACGCTCTGTTCAAACCTCAACGCGTGGTTTATTACTATAACTTCAATGAACTAGGGCATCTTGAAAATCAGTTCCCTAAGCCAAGGGTTTTCGAAGGCAACCAACAACCTCCAAGGTAGCAAGGGCAAGATTTTTCCATCACTACTACCGAAGTGAACCCCGATAATGAAGTGGTGATAGGTAGGCTAGTTATTCATTCAACAATGGCGAACATACTTTTTTATTCTGGTTCTACGCATTCTTTTATATCTCGAAAGTTTAGTAGAACAATCTTAGAACCACCACAAATCATGGAAGTGAAGATGTCGGTGAGTACAAAAAATGGTACAATCATTGAATCCCATGAATATAACTCTTCCCCTGTCATAATCTATGGATTAAACTTCCCGGAGAACCTCATCATACTCCCTCTAGTGGAATTTTATGCAATTATTGGCATGGATTGACTTTCCTTATATAGAGCCAACATAATTTTCTGTGAGTGGTAAATAACTCTCTATATAGAGAATCGACCCCTGATTATTTACATGTGCAAGGAGGAAGATGAATATTCTTTAGCTCCATCATCTCAAGGGTGGATATTACTGCCCAATGAGCACGTTTATCTAGCTCAGATGATTGAGTCTAAGGAGGAGACTATCCTAGAAGACATTCCTATTGTGAGGGAATTCGCTGAAGTGTTTCCTGAGGAATTTTCTGGTCTTCCTCTTAGAATAGATGTTGAATTATCAATTGATCTTATACTTGAGGAATTTCCATTATCCAAGACTCTGTATAGAATGGATATTGTAGAGCTTGAGGAGATGAAGAAATAACTACAGGAGAATTTGGATAAAGGGTTTGTATGCCCAATTGCTTCACCATGGGGTGCACCAGTCCTCTTCGTCAAGAAGACGGATGGGTCAATGCGCCTTTTCATCGATTATCATGAGCGTAACAAAATCGGGATAAAGAAAAAGTATCCTCTCCCACGAATTGATGACTTGTTCGATCAGCTGCGTGGGGCACAATACTTAACCAAGGGGGTTTTCGGTCAGGATATTATCAAGTAAGGATAAAGAAGGAATATATCCCCAAGAATGCTTTTCGTACATGATACAAGAACTATGAATTCATAGTAATGCCTTTTGGACTCAATAATGCTCCATAAATCTTCATGGACTTAATGAATATAGTCTTTAGAGATTACCTCGACAAATTTTTGGTAGTCTTTATAGATGATATTCTGATACACTCCAAAACCAAGGAGGATTGTGAGGAGCATATGATAACTATACTAGAGACCTTGTAGAAGGATAAGCTCTATGAAAAGTACATCAAGTGTGAGTTCTGGTTGAAGGAGGTCTCATTCTTGGGCCATATCATCACAAGAAATGAGATATCTATAGATCCCTCCAAAACAGATGCAATTGAGGGGTGTCTGAGACCAACATCAGTAATGGATATCTGTAGCTTCTTGGGGTTAGCTGGATATTATCGATGATTTGTGTGAAATTTCTCAGGATTCTCCAACCCTCTTACCAAGCTAACTCAAAATGGAGTAATGTTTTCATGGAGTGATGAATGTGAATAAAGCTTCAAGGAGTTAAACTGGAGGCTTATCACTGCGTCCATGCTCACTTTACCCATAAGTGGAGGACTTTTTGTGGTATTCATTGATGCTTATAATAAGTTCTTGGGATGTGTGTTGATGAAAAATGAAAAATTCATTTCTTATGCTTCAAGGCAATTAAAATTTCATGAACATAACTATCCAACACATGACCTCAAGTTGGCTGTAGTGATCTTCACTTTGAAAATTTGGCGGCATTATCTCTTTGGGGAGAAGTGTGAAATATATATAGACCACAAAAGACTCAATTATATATTCACACAGAAATAGTTGAACATGTTCCAATGAAGATGGTTAGAGCTGATCAAAGACTATGACTGCTCAATACATTACCACCCTGGGAAAGAGAACAAGGTGTCGGATGCCCTAAGTAGAAAGGACCCAGCGATTCTATAATTGGTGAGAATTGAAAAGGATCCAATCTTCTTAGATATGATGAAGATAGACATGGGAATCATATAGAAGGGAACATCATCAATCCTTTCACAAATTATTTCTCAACCATCACTTTTGGAAAGGTTAAAAGATGCTCAAAAAGATGATGTGGGAATCAGGAAAAAGTGGAAGCTATAGGAAAAGGGAAATCCTAGGAGTTTAATGTTAATGAAAAATGAATTGTGAGATTTTGGAAAGGACTATGTGTTCCATCAAGTCTAGATCTGAAGAAGTAACTTTTGGATAATTCATATAGTTTGAATTTCTCTAATAACCTAGGAAACACAAATATGTATCGAGATCTCTGAGAGCATTATTTGTGGGATAATATGAAGAAGTAGATTGGTGAATATACATAAAAGTGCCTGGTGTGCCAGAAAGTGAAGGCAGAGAGTCATAAGTCCAAGGGGATGATACAACCATTTCCCATACCAGAATGGAAATGGGATAACATCACCATGGACTTTGTCACCAGACTTTTGAAGACATCCAAAGGAAACAATGCAATCTGGGTTGTTTTGGATCATCTTATAAAGGTTGCACACTTCATTTCTATTCGGGAGGATTTATCATTGGAACAGCTGGTACGAATATATATCAGGGAAGTGTAAAGGCTGTATGGATTACCAATATCTATTGTGTCTGATCGAGATCCAAGATTCACCTCTATGTTTTGGAAGAGTCTTCAACATGCTTTGATTACGGAACTGAACTTCAGTACGATCTATCATCCTCAAATTGATTTCCAATCCGAGTGGGCTATCCAAACACTTGAGGACATGTTGAGAGCATGCTCAATGGACTTTAAAGGAGGATGGGATCAACATCTTCCTCTAGTTGAGTTCTCTTATAATAACAGTTTCCACTCGAGCATCCAAATGGAACCATATGAAGACCTTTATGGGAAAAGGGGCGGAACACCAATGTGTTGGGATGTGGTCGGTGAGCATAAGTTGCTTGGACCAGAAATGGTCGAAGAAATGGTGGATAAGGTGAAAACCATTCAGAAGCATATCAAGGTAGCCTAGAGTCGACAAAAGATTTATGTAGACAACCATCGATGAGACCTTGAGTTTAAAGTTGGAGACATGGTATTTCTATGCATATCTTCATGGAAAAAGGTCTTGAGGTTTGGAATGAAATGGAATTTAAGTCCAAGGAACATCGAACCCATCAAGATTCTTGATCGTGTCGGGGTTGTGGCATATCGAATAGAAGTTCCACCTACCATGGACAAATTACATGATGTCTTTCATGTATCCCTCTTAAGAAAGTACATAACGGACCCTTCACATGTACTCTGTTCAGAGGCGGTACAGTCAGAGGATGACCTTTCTTATGAGGAGCAAACAGTGAAGATCTTAAATCATAGAGAAAAAGTTCTATGAAATAAGAAAATGTCCCTCGTCAAGGTGTTGTGGTGAAACCACAAGTTTTAAAAGGCAATGTGGGAGTCGGAGGAAATGATGAAGTAGAGTTACCCGCATCTGTTTTAGTATGGGAAAAGAAAATTTCGAGGGTGAAATTTTTTAAGGGGGGAAGATTGTAACGACCCAAACTTCCATTAATGGAAATCCCTCTTGATCTAATTAAAATCCTATTTATGTAAAATGTTTATATAAAATGTAAAATTATTTGGTTTTATGTTAATAATTGTGACTGTTGCTAATATAGTCTTTGAAAATTGATCACCTAATTAGAATAAATATAGGGCTTTAACAAATCCAATTTACTCAGACAAAGGAAGCGATGGCCTCATCCAGTTGATGTGCCCCATACGAAGCCCATTTGTTAGAGCTAGGAAAGGAGGTGGCATCATTGGGCTTCACTCTTGACCAATCCCAAGTCGAGCTTGAATATGTTAAGCTCAATCAGGACCTCTTACGAGAGAAATGAAAGTTGATTGAGATTACCACCCGAGCAATGTTATCCGAGCCACCCCAAGAGTCGGTCACCATCGCACACCTTACTCTTTGGTCTTATGCGGGTGTTATAAGGGGTTATGTAACAAGACCCTAGTATTATGGATGTGTACATTATTTTTGTATATAATAATGAATATACTTTCAATTTATTATTATTACCTTGTAAATAGTTTTTATTTTTAAAAGAAAAAATAGTATTTTTAGTTAATGTTCAACTAAGAAATATATTTTCATGAATTAATGGATTTTTGAATTAAATAATATTTTAATAAAATATTATTATTATTTTAAATTAATTTTTATTAAATATAAATGATTGTATAGTTTTATGAATGGAATTGTAATTTTTATTGTGGTTTGAAAGCCATTTTTGTTAAAACCTGTGAATTTTCCATAAATGTCGGTTTTTATTTTAAAAGTGAGAATTAACATACATAGAAAATTATTTAGATAAAATAAATATTATTTATGGAATCATGAAGTCAAAATTATCCAATGGTGAATTTTTCATAATTTTCTGAGACAGTCAAATATTTGGGTAAAAATTAAATACCATTTAAATATATAATGTTTTTATGACATCATAAGGACCCAATAGTGATATATTTTAGGCCAATATATGTTTTACCATTACAATAATTTGGTTTTGGGTTTGTTTGACATATTTTAAAAATCATTAATGGACCCTTCAAGACTTAACAAACATCTTGTCTTTTTAAATTGATTTCCTTGGGAGTGTGACTCACCTCCACATAAGCAACCCAATTATTTTAAGAAGTTCGGACTTTGGGCTTATAAAATATCTTTTTGCACTTCCCTTTTCTGAAAACCATGGAAAATTACCATGGGTTGGTTTGTGGATTGGATTAGTTTAATGTGAGGTGTCCCAAGCCTAAATATTAAAGAATTCCCACCCTTTCCTATATAAACCCACCCAAGATCCCACTTCCTCCTAATGAAAATACTTTATAGTTCGTCCAACCTCTGACCTAGTATCTCTAGAATCCTCCCAAGGTTCCCTAATCTCCCAAGAAGCCTCTCTCAAGCCTCTCTTAAGATTTTGGAAGCACACTTCCAGGTAAGGGTTTTTCTTCCTTTCTCATTTTTTTCCAATATTCTTAATGTTGTTATGCCATTTTAATTTCAATTATAAATGTTGGGGTATGTTTTTTCACCTCCCCCATACTTCCCTCTTTATTTTAGAATTATGGGAGACCACTTTCTCTCTCAATAAATTCCTCCCATGTACACCTGTTACTATGCCGAAATTTCGTGAGGGATTTCTCTCTCTTCTTTTACATCCAAGTAATCCTTTTGTATTATGAATCTAAATTCCATTTAAATTATTGGGATATATATCTATATGACCCCCATTACTGTAAATTTCATGTACATATTATGATACACCCCTTTCTCTCTCATCAACCATTTTTATGAATTCTTACGTCACACCGTTATGCTGCCAAAATTGCACCGATTTTCCAAGCCAATGTCATTGTGTAGTGAATACCATGTCCATATCTCTATCAAGGGTATTCACCTTTATGGATATTTACTTATTGATTATAAAGTTTCATGTATGAATTCAACATTTTCTTATTGTGGAATAAATGATTATGTTTTATAAATCTATGTTATATGATCCATGTAGCACACTTATGCAAGAAATGAAATGTTTAAGAAGGGTGCACCCTTATAGCGCTCCAAAGCATTGGGTAAAGTATAGTATCATGATACATCATGTGAAATGGGTGTTTACTCATGATAATTCAAGTGAAACGAGGTTTTACTAGTGCTTCATGTGCAATGAGGATTTACTCATGCTCCATGTGCAATGAGCCTTGGCTCATGCTAATTCCATGTTATGTGTTTTTGCCACATTTACATGTTATGATTATCATGATTTTTCATGCCTTTATGTTTATGCTTCTATTGTGCTCTAATGATATTCCTATTTTCTAACATGTATTGTATTCCTCATGTTACTCCATGTTTATTCCCTTCATAGGATTTATAGCTCACCCTTTTCTTATGCATGTCCTTAGGTTATCCCATGCAATGCTAAGTACGAGGGAATGTAGTGGTCATGTAAAAGAAGTTTTAAATAAATATGTTGTATTTCATGTTTTAAGTTGTTATGTAATGATCCTAAGTCCCAAAGACACTATACCTTTTGATCTTCTATGTTGTATCAAGTGAAGTTTATGTAATAAATTATGTTTAACTTTGTAATAAAGGATCAGGGTTGTCATAATGTTAATGATGTTTTAAATAAAGACGATATATTCCTTGTTTTATGTTTTTAAATAATATAACTAATTACAAATCACTTTAAGAAATAAAAAGATTCAATTGAGTCCTTTATATTACAAAGGCCTCCAACTTTCAATGGATCATATGATCCCTTAATCAAGGAAAAATGGATCAAGTCCATGGAGAGGATATTTTTATCCTTCAATGACCTAATAAAGAGAAGGTTTTGTTGTTTATTTATTACATGGAGGGAGAATGTGATTAGTGGAGGACATTGATCAAGAATATGAAGATTGATTTAGATATTGCAGTATTGGGGTGTAAGTAATTCTCAAAAAAATAATAAATAAATAATTTCCTCACACTCTCATACATAAAATTGAAATGGATTTCCTTTACCTCAAGAAAAAAAGATGATGAATCTATCTGGGAATATGAGGAAAATGTCAAAATATAATCACCATACACCTGTATCTTTGTCGTTACCCCTGAATGAAAATTTCATCACTTCTATTGTGGTTTAAAATCTATTCAATGAAAATATCTAGTGATATAAGACTTTTATGGATATGGGGAAATTTTCCTATGTTCTCTAAAAGTGGAAATAGAGATCGATGAATCACATGGTTTTCATGGGTATATGAAGCGGAAAGTGGAGTTTATTTATGGTGGTCTGATGGGGAAATATAACGATACTAAAAAACTTCAAAACTCAACTTGTGAAAAGTGTTGAAATAAGCACCCTGGAAATTTCCTAAGGGGTGATAAAATACTTCAGGTGTTTGAAGGAAGGACACATAGATAGAGATTGTCGATGGGAGAAACCCTCTAATTATAGGGTAGAAACAAATTCTCTATTCAACTCTCAGTGATTTTTTTAATAATTTAAATAGTAAGGAACATGGTAAATTTCAAAACTGATGCATGAATCCAATGGTTTTTAGAGACAACCAATAACAACCAAGGTAGAAAGGGTGATCTTATGCTGTCAAAACCACTAAGGTGGATCCCAACAACAATGTTTTGTGAGGTACTCTAGTTATCCATCCAAGAATACCGAATGTACTTTATTTTTGTTTCTATTCATTCCTTCATATCACTCAAGTTTAGTAGAACTATTCATACAACACCACAAATCATTGATGTAAAGCTATTGGTGAAAATTGAACATGGGGAAATCATTTCATTCTAAGTATATAACTCCACCCCTATCAAAATTTATGGTCTTAATTTCCCTAAAAATATTGTGATACTCCCATTAGTTTAATTTGATGTAGTTATGGGTATGTATTGTCTTTCCCTGTATAGATCCATCATAAATTGTTGTTAGAAGGATATAAATCTATGTATCCCTAATCAACCCCTTGATTCCGTACAAGTGTGAGGAGGAGGATAAATTTTACTAAGCACTAACATCTCAAGAATGGATATTACTGTCTATGATCAAGTGTATCTAACTCAAATGATTTAGTATAAGGAAAATATCATCCCTGAATAGTTTCTCATTGTGAGGGAATATACTGATGTGTTCACCGTAGAATTTCCTATTCTCCCTCCTAACTGAGAGATTGAATTTTCAATCGATCTTATACCTAGGGAATTACCATTATCCAAGACTCCATATAAAATGGCTATTTTGGAACATGAGGAGTTTAAGAAACAACTAAAGTAGAATCTCGATAAATGGTTCATACACCCAAGGGCTTCACCTTGGGGGTGAACCGGTCCTCTTTGTCAAGAAGAAGGATGGGTCAATGCACCTTTTCATTGATTATTGTGATCTAAACAAGATCACGAGAGAGAACAAGTATCCTATTCCAAGGATTGATGACTTTTTTAATCTTCTATGTGGAGAAAAAATATTATCAGAGGTGGATCCTTGGTCATGATATTATCAAGTATGGGTGAAGAAGGAGGATACTACCAAGACATCATTCCATACAAGGTACAGGCACTATGAGTTCATAGTAATGCCATTTAGGCTGACTAATGCTCCATAAATATTCATGTCATTGATAAATAGAGTCTTTAGAGATTACCTCACCAAAGTGTTGGTAATTTTTATAGATTATATTCTTATATACTATAAAATCAAGGAGGATAATTAGGATCATCTTAGCAATGTTCTAAGGATATTATGAAAGTATAAGCATTATAAAATGTGAAGAAAATGTGACTTCTGGTTGAATGAAGTATCATTATTGGGGAATATTATCATAATTAATGGGATTTATATTTACCCTACATAGACATAAGCAATTAAAGGATGTTCAAGGCCAATATCGTTGAGAAAAATTTGTAGTTTTGTTCGGTTACCTAGTAATTATCACCAATTTGTGAGAAATTTCTCAATATTTTCATGAGTGGAATAAGTTACAACACATATGGTTAGAGCTTAAATTTCATGAACCGAACTCCCCAACGCATGATATAGATTTAGCAGTAGTGATATTTGCATTGAATGAATGGTGTCATTGTCTCTTTGGGAAGAAGTGTGAAATATATAAGGATTGAAAAATCCATATGTATATATTCACATAGAAAGACTTTGATAAGTACCAACAAATATGGTTAGAGATGATAAATGACTATGAATGTTCAATCCACTAGCATGATGGGAAAGAAAATAATGTGTAAGACACTCTATGTTGAAAGGATCCATCAATTTTATCATTTATGATAATTGAGAAGGATTTGATCATATTATATTTCAAAAGGATGGACATGGGAATCATAAATAAAGGAATACCAACAATCCTTTGACAAATGATTGTTCAACAGTCCCTTATGGAGAGGATAAAGGATTCTAAAAGAGATTTTTTTTGAATAAAGAAGAAAGTGGAAGTTATAAGAAATAGTAAATCCTTTCATTTCAATGTTAATGAAGAATGAGTTCTGAGATTTGGGTCATGAATATGTGTACCATAAAATCTTGAGTTTAATAAGGATATTTTTGACGACACAAATTTATCAAAATTATTTATCCATCAAGGAATAAAAATATGTATCAAGATCTCCTAGAGCACTATTAGTGTGAAAATATAAATAAATAGATCATGGAATATACGCCATGATGTCTTTTATGTCAGTATGTGAAGGCAGAATAGAAAGAATCTAAGGGGATTGTGCAAACATTTCCAATACCTACATGGAAATGGAAAAACATCACCATGGACTTTGTCACTGGTCTTCCAAACACATCAATATAAAATAAAACTATATGGATTTTGGTTGATCTCCATATAAAGACTACTCACTTCATTACAATTCAAGAGGACTTATCACTTGATCAAATTGAAAGGATATACAATATAGAAGTGAGGGGGCTATATAGAACACCACTATTGATTATATATGATCATTACCCAATATTTACCTCCAATTTATGGAAGAGTCTCCAATACAATCTAAATATTGAGTTGAACTTTATCATGTATTATCTTCCCTAAATGAATTTCCAGTCAGAGTGGACATTCCAAACACTCAATGAAAAATTGAGAGCATGCTAAATTGACTTTAAAGGGGGATGGGATCAACATCTTCCTCTGGTCAAGTTCTCATACAATAATTGTTTCCACTCAAGAATCCAAATGGATCCTTTTGAATCCCTTTATTAGAAGAGGTTACGAACGCCTACATATTAGGATGAAGTTGGGGAAGCACTATTAGGTCCAAAAATGGTCGGGGAATTGGTGGACAAGTTCAAGACCATTTAGCAGCACATAAAGGCTTCTTTGAGTTAACCAAGTAGTTAGGATAAAAATCAACAAAGGGTCCTAGAGTTTTCTATTAGATATGGGGTATTAATCCACTTGTCTCTATGGAATAACATCATGATATTTCAGAAGAATGGAAACATTAGTCCAAGATACATCAATCCCTTTCAGATCCTTGATCACATTTGAGTGGAAGCCTATCGACTAGCACTCCCACCTAACCTATCTCAAGTTCCTGATGTGTTCCACATAGCACTATTGAGGAATTACATACCATACCCTTCATATGTTATCAATAAATATCTAGTACCATTTGAGAATGATATTTTATATGGCAGGCATCTATTGAAGATCTTATATCATAAAGACAAAGTTCTATGAAATAAGGCAATTCACTTAGTCAAAGTACTGTAGAGAAATGACATGTTTAAAGAATAAAAATGGGAACCATAGGAGGTTATGAAATCAAGTTACCCTAATCTATTTTAGTGTGAGAAATAAAAATTTTGAGTGTGAAATTTTTGAAGGCGGTAATATTGTAATGATCAGAAATTTTTTAAATAAAATTCCCTTTCTAGTTTAATTAAATGTGTTATTATATATTGTGGATATAGAAAACACATGTACTTATTTGATTTCATTATAGCCTATCATATTAAATATACTGATAAGAATCATTATCATTGATAATATGGTCATTGAACAAAAATCATATGATTAGAATAAATATAGGGTTTTATCACATCCAATTGACACAGACAAAGGAATTGATGGAATTAACCAGTAGGATCATACCTACAAAACCCATTTATCAGAGCTTCCAAGGGAGATAAAATCCCTAGAATTTCCCCTTGACCAATCCCAATATGAGATCCAATAACATAAGCATCATTGAAACCATTTATGGTGGATTTTCAATCTCATCAAGTTCGTAGCCCAAACCATGAATGTTGAACCACCCCATTAAATCCTCACCGTCGTACACCATATTCTTAGGGAGATTTCAAGTCTATTAAATGGATAAGTATCATGACCCTAATTATATGATTATTTATATTTTATATAATAATGAATATATTTTCATCTTATTATTGTTACATCATAAATTAATTTTGATTTTGATATAATAAAACACAAATTGTTTTTTTGTGTAACATTCAAATAAAATTAAGGAATTTATTTTTATGAATTAATGGATTTTTTAAAGAAATGATTTTTTTTGAAATATTATAATTATTACATTTTTATTAAATATAAATGATCATATAATTTTTATGAAGTCAAATATAATTTTTATAAGGGTTTGAAAAAAATATTATTATAAAAAAACCCTAGCATTTCTCAATGAATATCGATTATCATTTTAAAAGTGAAAATTAAAATATTTATAAAATTATTTATATAAAATTAAAATCAATTTTTTAATCAGAACATCGAAATTATCCAATGGTTAATTTTATATAATTTTCTAAAGCAGTCGAATTTTCAAGTAAAAAATAAATATGGTATAAATATACGGTGTGTATTATGACATCATAATGACAAAAAATGATGTAATAAATTATATAAATGGTATCCAAAGACAAACTTTTCCCCATTTAAAATAATTTTATTTTTAGGTTATTTTATTAATTTTATAAAGCCATTATGAATCCTCTAAAACCTATAACATATTTTAAGGTTTTAAAATAGTTACTTTAAGGACATGAATCACTTCCATGTTAGAAATGGTAATATTTTAATAATTTCAACCCTTTTAATGATAAAATAATTAAAAATAATACTATTTGGAATAAACCATGGGAATAATGATGATAAGGTTTTTTGTTTTTTGTTATTTTTATATATAGTCTAAAACCTATGTTTGATTAATCTTACATAATTCCTCACTCATTTTCTATATTAACAAACCCAATATCCCATTAATATTCACTCAAAAACATTTTAACACATAATTACTCTTTCCTAACCTCTATAGAGTCCTTGAAAGTTTCCCCAAAGCTCTCAAGAATCTCTGCCCAAGCATTTGAAATCACCCTCTCAAAGTAAGGGGTCCTCTCCTTCTCCTCTTTATTCCAGTATCTTATTTATCTTTTGTCTTTTATCTTCATTTCATAATTTTGGGATATGTACTTATATATTGCCATTACTATAAATGATATGTTTAAATGATTAGAGACCCCTTTAAATCTCATCAATCCCTCCCATGAACATTTACACTCCCCCGTTATGCTGTCGAACTTTCACCAATATTTTTCATGACAAAAAATTTTGTAGTGAATACCCATACCCTTTTACTATCAAGGATGTTAAAATTTATGAAATTATACTTCTTCACTGGTTACATAAATTTATTTATTCCACACTCCTTTGAAATTTAAGAAAATAATATGATGAATGAATCAATTTTGTATTATCTATTTGGAACACTTAAGCATGGGAATGAAATAAAAGTGATGGGTATTTTGAGAATTATATAGTGCCTTATGCATTGGGTAATGTTTTACTCTCATGAGATGTAATAAAGGGTAATTGGGAGTGAACCTAATCCATAATGATACTTTTTACATCATTATTTCTTGGTGGTGATCCTTGAACTGTGTTTATGATGTGGTGTTTTAGGCTGTTTCAGCATTTCCCATGTTTCCTTAATGTTTATCATTATATATCATGCCTCATTGTTCTTGTTTATGAATCTCACTACTTTTATGCCCCATTTATTTTCAATTTAATAAAATGTATTAATTTTTTCATGTTATTCTATATTTATTAACTTAGTATTCTTTATAGCCCATACCTTTCTTTTTTATATTCCTCAAGTTATCCATTGCAATATTAAGTATGAAGGAGTAATATGATAATGTTAATAAATTATTAAATAAAAATTATTTATTACCTATTTTAAGTTGTTATGTAATATACTTGATTCTAAAAGACACTATAATTATCAATATTTTGGGGTTTTGTATGTGTTCTCTTATGTAATAAATCATGAATTAATATGTAATAGAGAGAACAGTTGTTATAATAATGCCTCCCAAATAACTTCTCTATTCCTATTAAATTAAGTAACATCACCATGTGATTTTTCATTTGATAAGTACATAAATCATTCCAACTAATATAAATTCCCATTTTTCCAATATATTTTCATAATAAAAATTTTAACCATGCCTTTTATGTTATAGATTTTCTAATTGAATATGACTTATAAACCTATGTCACAAGGTTAAATTATGCTCAACAAATTATGAAAAAGTCAAAAACATTAAGTAAAAAAATATTCTTCAATTAATCACTATCCAAACAGGTTATTTAACATCTTTTATTCATTAATGATTCATTATTTCGAAAATTCATTGTTCCATGAAATATTCCATTTATATTCTTTTATAGATTCATATTTCCTATCATATGAGAAAAACACTCATTGTTTGATATCCATGTGCTACTATTATTGGATTATTTTAATAAAATTTCACCAAAATTTTCCTTCTATATATTCTTAGGTACATTCCAAGATATTACCAAATTATTTGTGACTTTTTTTATCTCTTATCATTTCATTTAATAAAATACATCTGATTAAATTCTTTTTTTAAGAGGATAAAATATTTTTTCAGAGAAAATGATTTTGATTTTTTAAATCTATTTTACATTGATTTAAATAAGAATATATACCACTTATCATCCAAAAATATACTAATTTATGGGAAAAATTTGAGTCCTTAAAACAGTACCCATAAAATGAATTTCTATTTTAATATGAAGGGTCCATTCTAACTACCCTTTGACAACTTAAAATCACTTCACCTCTTAAATAACATTCATCTTCATTGAAATAAGAAATAATGTGACCAGGAAATCCAAAAAACTAACACCTTCAATGAAAATATGATGTTATTCTGATTTATATATGAATATATTACTTTTGAATACCTCCTTGATTATTAGTCATTTCTCAATGGTTGAGAAATTTCTATTTTATTATATGTATATAAGCTCTTCATATTTACTATTTTTTTATCCATAACATCCCAAACTAGTCTTACCCCTACCATTTTTTCTTTAGGCACTCGTCATTTTCTAAAAAGTTAGTATGCCTCAATCTTCCCTTCCTTTCAATACTTCTTCTAAAAATTTCCCAAACACTATATTATTATCCATATCATCTATTATAATTTATTATTCAATTTTCCTTCTCAAATATATAAATTCCTACTTAAGAGTTCCAATTCATTTACCTTTATCCTTGATAGACACACTAATACCATCAATTATATTGGTCTACTCCTCAATATTTAATCTGTAATTTAATTCTTATTCTAATTTCCCTCGATTATTTTCACATTATTCTATAACCCTATAAAGATGATCAAATTACATTTCAATTTCAAAATCATAACATAAGAAATTATTCAATAAACCTCCCATTTTCTTATTATTTTTTATCTGTAAATTAATATCCTCATTAGCCCCATATAATTACACTTCAAAACATAATACTCTATGTAGTCGATAAGTCTCTTCAAGCTTATTTTTAGACTTATACATTGAATAAATAATTTCATATTCTGCATCTTAAAATAAACTAGCATTCAATTCCTTCCAATTAATATTCCTATAAATATTCTTACTCTCTACATACCATTATATTTATTTGGAAATTTTTTCCAATAATACTTCATGAGTTGTAGTTCCTTCTAGGGGAAACTCTTCTTTTGTTATGGTGAGTATTCATATTCACCATCGTATTCATAATATCTATTGGAAAAAATATAAAATATATTCCCATCCTTCCAATAATGAAAAAAGAATCATTTGTAATTTACCCTCAAATCTTTCTTTATGTATTAAAATTTTCATTCCACTGGTGATAATAACGTATCACTTGCATCATCTTTATTTTTAAAATCTTGAAAATATTTCTTCTAAATTACTTTGAAATTTATGTATTTAGATGAATTTTTGAATAAATATATAACTTCACCATCATTTCGTATATAAATATCTTAATGAGAAATATAGTAAAAGAAACCATCCACATTTCCATTAGAATTCATCTTTAAATCATCAAACATGTTTTGAAAATCTAGTTTTTTTCTACTTTCACTCTGTTATCACATTCATATATTTTATCATTTTTATCCAAAAAAAATTATTATGTAAAAAACCTCACCCACATATATATTTGATTATATAATGATATATATAATGAATTATGATCCTTATCATCATAATTAATAAACATGTTATCAGTTTCCATCATTGGTCTTTTGGTGGAATCACCTTCTTCAATCCCATGTAATACTTCTAAATTTATGTAAATTTCAATAGATATCAAATGTGACCTCCTTATTTACTTCCAAATATGATAGTTTATATCATAAAATAAGAATTCTCCCATTTCATTCATGATATTCTCCAAGATAAATACATTCCCATGGTAGATTCAAGAAATAATCAATGGATTTTATACCACTTTTAATAACTTGTGGACCTAATATACAACCTGTGAGGGGGAGAATTATGGTATCATGAAATTTATTATTATATTTTAAATCATATTAGATCATGAATTTTCATTTTAAAATACACCTTGAATTTGTATTATATGCACAATCAAATGTAAAAACAATAAAGTGTGTATACAAATGGTTTTATGTGGTTCGCCAAAAATAGACTACATCTAATGAGGGAATATCAATGATTTTTTCATATCCCAATTAATCACCACTTAAATAGTATGTGATTATAAGCTTTAGTATAAGATCACTACACATCATAGGTCCATGACCTCTTACTTTATTACACTCACCGCTTCCAAGAGCATTAGAAATACTAGTTTCTATACCTGGAGGAATCTTCTCAATTTATTTATATGAAGGTCTCTTCAAGATTAGTATAAAGAACTAACATTACTTACATTCACATCTTCAAATAGATGCTTTGACGTAAACCAATGTGCTACTCCAAATCAACTTCCAATTATAATCAACATTGTTTTAAAAAGAGCTGAAACATTAAACATTAATCAAACTTCACACTATAAAAGATAATACATATATAATAATTTCATCATTGGAATTATTCTTCAATATTTTATTTCCATATTACTTTAATACCTAAATCTATATATGATATTCCACAATCCCTGAGTCTTCTTCTCTAATTGTATGAAATACTCTTCCTCTTCAATATTGATCTTCAAAGATATTCATATTCCTCATAAAAAAAATCCTCTCTAGATCATATATATAATAAATTCTGTGTTTTGAAAATTATTATCCTCTCAGAACACACAGTTCCATTTTCTCTGATTTTATGCTCTTTATCACTAATACTCTTTACTATACAGCGAACCAAAATATAACATGTGATGTTTGAGTTTAAAATTAAAAATTTGAATCAAATAAAATTCTAATTTCATTATCTTTAAGTCCAAACCTTTATTTATCTATAATAAAATCAAAACCATTAAAATATATTTGATTAATTGAGGTTTGATCTATAATTTCTAATTAGTTTAATGAGATCTAAACTAATAGTTCTAAAGGTAACCACTATATTCTCAAACACCATAGCATGTTGCCATTTCAAAATTCAAGTATTGATCTATACGATTGATTGACCCTATCATGTTACACTAATAGAAATAGTATACTCTTTCCCTAGGATAAAACACCTGTCATAATAGCTAACATAATTCTCATATACCTATTTTCCTCATCGGCTCTAAAAACACAATTTGTAATATGATTTCCTCCATGGTGTTGTGTTTTATACTTTAACATTCAGATCACCCGTATAATATATCAGTTGCTTATATAAAAAATATTACATGGATTCCATAACACTCATAACTAACCTCCACCTATGGCATATAATTTCTAAAAAATAATAATTTGGAGTACCAAGTCATGGAATACAACTTCTCCCTATTTTTAGAATCTGATACTAAAAACATCTTCAATCACAACCACTACAAACTCAAACAAAGACACCAAGACCTTGACCATGTAATATACATTTTTTATTTTCCATAAGTAAAAGTTTCTACCAAAATATCATCTATCATGGTGTGGTCATCTTGACACTTCTATACTAAAATTCTTTTAGTTTGAAATGGAATGAAAAATACCCACATCTCCTGCACTGTGGCCATTTCCAAATCCACTGAAGAAAATAACGGCTTACTATAGAGTGGTGAAAAATGTGCTCACCAACTAGTCACAGTGTCAAAAAAGCTTCAAAATTATTTCCATAACAACCAATGGAATTATAATTAATAGAGACTATAACATATTACAACATTTGGTTTTAACTGTACAGTACAGGAGAAACAAAATTTTTATGGAGGTTTAAATAGGAATGTAAATCTGTGTCTCTAATCATTTATATATTATTTTCAAAACTATTATATATCATTTCGTGACAGTTTTTATTTTTATTTTTAATATTTTATTTTTATAATTTACCTATTATTTATGTTTTTAATTATTAATTATTAATTTATTAATTATCAATTTATTATTTATGTATTATTTGTTATCTATTTTCTTGTTTATTTATTTTTTATTTTTTATTTACAATTATTATTTTTATTATTTATGATTTATTATTTCTTTACTCAAATATTTATCCTGCCATGTAGAAATTGAGCCCATATATAATTATGATGATATTTAAACCTCTAACCTCTTGAATATTCTACAAATCCTTTACCACTTCATCAATATCATCATGTCTCAACAAAAAAAATATAATATAATTATATATAAAGATAAATATGTTCAAATAAATACATATAAATAAATAAATAATAAATATGTATTTGTTAGGTGTTTGAGGAAATGAAAAGATAGTTTTCTTGAGGATTTTAGTTGTTCATTTGATTCTTTGAACCTTCATATAATTCCATGTGATTTTAGATAAGGTTTTGGGGTATTGTTGGACTTGTTTTTTTATTGATTATGGATTTAGATAGGTTTGTCTTAAAGAATCTTATGCTTTTCATGTGTGAATTATATTTAGGGTATCTTATTTTTTATTTTATGATACATTTTTAACATTTAAAATATGTAAGTGGTTTTTTCATTTCGAGTTTAGTTTTATTTAAACTAAAATGGGTTTTAAGAGTATAAATTATTTTCAAAATATCATTCAAAATTAGTTCCAAATAATATTCTAAAGGATGAAACATTTTGGTCTGTTTGGAACATTTAAAAGGATTTTTCAAGTTAAAATGATTTTTGGCATGGTTTTCAAGGGAATTTTATAACGGATTACTAACAGGATATCTTAAGTCTCCAGTTGGAACATTATAAATAGATTTCCTTAAGGATATATACCCTCAATGGAATCTTATCCTTCTTATTTAATTATGAATTTATTACTTTGAACTTAGTAGTGCTTTTCCTTTTTCTAGGTTATGAGGTGGGATAAAAGATTCAAATTGATTTTTTATTGATATTTGATTGATAAGTGATTAATTTAACCTCAACTCCTTCAACTAAGATCATGGGTATCCTCGGAATAATATTAATAGATTATTAAATAGTTATTATATATTCATGATGGTACTGACTAGAACCCCCTTATATGGTATATTTCCAAACCCTAGGGGAGAGTAACTAGTGAAGATTGTTGAGAGTATCCAATTAGATATAGACTTGGGTTTCATCAGTAGGCCATCAGATAGTTCCACCCAAGTATGTCTAAAAGCTTTTAATATTATATTTAGGAGTTTTCCATGATTACTTATCCATGATTACTTTTTGTTTATTGCACTTATTCATTTTATTGTTCGTATTTTACATCATATTTTTATCTTTATTAAATCCTATTATTTTTTCTTTCCCTGATTTATTATCATTTTAGTCTTTGAATTGTGTTGTTATTTAATCATTTGTATTTTATTTTTTAAACACTAATTTAGTTGAGGTTTCTATTGGGATATTTTTTCCCTTATTTCATAGTTTTAAACAGTGTTTTAAATATTATTTAATAGTTGTATTTTAAAAAGTATTATTTAAATAATTATTTGAATGATTATTTAAAGTGTGTTGGTCTTTTAAAAAAATTCATGGGAAAATCATATGTGGTCATTTTATTTAAAGAATGATAACCCATTTACTTATTATATATAAAAATAATTTATATGGTTTATTTTATTAAAGGTATTGAATAGACTATCCTATGATTACCTACTATAATTTTACACTCACACCCTTCCAATGACACTTGGTGTTGGTTGATTTTATTTTTTATAGGTTCAGGTTTAGTTTTGGGATCACTCATAGAGTGGGATGGTTTAGATATTATACAGTGAAGTTTAGGTCACATGGGGATCATGTCGAGTATTTTGGTTTTCATTTCATATCATGTATGTATCTTCGATATCATCCCAATTTTATTTGGGATGTTGTCTTAGTGTCGCTACAGTTGTATATATTTTTTAGTTTGTTTTTTGATGCTTCTAGTTATGATCTGTTTTTTTATTATAAATATATGTATATTATTTTTTCTCATATATCTCTGATATATATAATGGTCATGTCAAAATATGATGTGGAATTTCAATGCTTCGTCAACTTTATTTGGAAAAATAGTTCCCATTGTATGTACTTTTGTTCCCTATCACTAGTTTCCAAAATAATGGAGATCCAGAATTCCCTTCAGAACATTATATGGGATGAAATGGGATCTGGGATTAGCGGTGGACTAGGTTGGTTAATAAAAAAATTAGTACCATTTTACCTTTTCTTATTTGTTTTTATTTGGTATATTAGATTTAGGACTTTAAGAAATTAGGAGTTTGGTGCATAAATTCTCTAGATACCATGATTTTACATAGGATATTGGGTTGTGAGTCTTAGATTTTGAGTTTTAATTATTTATTTATAGTTTATCTTGATGTTTATTAATGTTATTTTGGATTGCATTTATTTTTTACCGTTAATTTTATGGTTTTTCATGTTATAAGATAATAATATAGGGAGAAACATAGGTGGCGAGTTATCCTTCACAGTCTAGAAAACCATGCGGAGCCCATGAAAATAGGTTTGTCTAGCCTTAGATTTAAATTTACATGGTTGGTGAATAGTATACCAAAAATCACATCAAAATCATGAACTAACACTATCCACTTTGAAAATTTTCCTCTAGCTGTCATCTAAATTTTAATTTCTTGTATACTCAAATAATTTTTATTTGGGTTGTAATAAAGAGGATTTTTTGTTATACTGATATTTTTTACTCTTATTTCAATGAGATATTAAATTTGAAATTTAATTTAAATGGAATAGGTCATCTTTAAAATTAATGTAGACAAGTTTTATAATGAAATTTAAAGTGGATTTAGTGATTTGAAATTTGATAAATGTTTTTAGGGATACGAACTTGGAGTTTTAAAAATGGTTCTTAGGTATTTTTTTTAGAAATTTCAAGTTAAAGTGTGGGATCCTGAAATTATTTAAAATTAATCCTTTGAATTTCATTATTTGTTGATTACTTTTTAAGAAACATGTTTCTTTTATGGTGTGTTATTTTTAATCATTATTTGTTTCTAACTATATTGATATTATCTTCAAATTATTATTTATTTAGATTTGTGTTTTTGTTTTTTTATTTAGAGTACTTCCAAAATGGTTATGAAGAATTGTAATAAAATCTACCTGGACTCATGATAATGTGATGGATACAAACTTATCTCAATGCTTTCATGTATCCTAAAGAGGTTGTCTTGTGTCTAGAGATATTTAAAGAGATGTTTAATCTATGGGAACTCAATAATCCTCGAGGGGGAGATTTTTAATATGTTTTTCTAGGGGTTCTGTTCAATAATGGTGAAAGGTTGTGGTTACATCATAATTAGAAACTTATATAAAATATAAATTCTGTAATATCACATTCTTTCAATGGTATTTTCTAATGGAAGTGAAGCTGATTAAGCTGATGGAAATTGTGAGTCTCCAATAGGGTCAAAAAAATTTAAAGGGGTTTATTAAGTGCTTTAGTGTTCTTGTTCAAATATATCCTAATGTAATATCTGGAAATTCATTTAAATATAACTTTTTATGAAATCCCTCTCTTTATATCTCTATTCCATTGCACTTTAAACTAAAATAAATTCATTTAAAGGACTAGTTGATGAATTTATAATGGTGAAGTTTAAGACAACCCATATATTAATACACTTATTTAATGACTTATTACATAATGCTACACATAATACAACCCCGTAAGATCATTATTCATTGTGTATTTAGGAAATTAGGTACATATAACAATAAATTCAAACATGGGTTCAAAATAATTAATTAAAATTTTGAACGTGCCCTTATATTCCTTGGGTCTACTAAAATTATATGGGACAACTTGTGGTCGTACATAAGGAAGGGGTGATCTATAAAGCCTTGTAAGGCAATAAAATATCGTATAATAAGGTAAATTATTCCATTTGAGCCAATAGGAATATCATGCTAAAATAATAGGGGTTATTATCCTAATTTTGAATGATGAGGCATGATGGGACATGATAACATAAAGGCAACATAGGAATGTGGAAACAACTCAAAACATTACATCATAAACAAAATTCAAGGATAAAAACTAAAAAAAATAACATATTTTTCTTAGGATAACCTACCATGAACCATAAATTGTGTCTCATGAGATAAAAACAATACCCAATTAATTGGAGGGATATATAATTTTGGTCCCACCCGTCACTTTCATATCATGTACCTACATATGTGTTCCATATATATCATATAACATAAGGATGTATTTTATCAATTTTAAATCCATGATTAAGGTGTGTAGGTTACATACATTTAAATACCCTATCAATTAAGTATAGGTATAACTATGTGAATATCCTTGTGTGGAAATGGATATGGGTATTCACTACACAAATGTTTGGTATAGAAAATTTCATGTTAACTTTGGCAGCATAAAGGGTGCACATAAAGGTTTGTTAATGGGATTAATGGGAGAGAAATGGGTATATAATTACTTGATAATCATAATTAAAGTACAATTTATGTTTAAAAACATATTATAACTTGAAAAATTGTAAATCAAAAGGCATAACATAAAAATGGTGCTTGAATAAAGAGAATGAGAATATCCATTACCTTGAGAGGATGCTTCTAAAAGCTTGTGAGGAGCTTCTTAATATATTGGGGGAACCATGTGAGGGTTATTTATAGATAAATTAAGATTAATTTAATACTACAAGGTTTTTGAGTAATGATGAAGGGGAGTTTGGGTGGGTTTATATAGAAAAAGAGGGGAGAGTTCAGTATTAATTCCCAAACATAGGTTTTGGACTCTATGTGATAATGTAATCAGAACCACAAACGTTATCACAATTTTTTCTTATGGTTTCAACCAAAGAAGAGTTATTTTCATTATTTTACAAGGAAAATAACTGATATCAAAAAAATAATACCCTTGGTTATGGGTAATTGAGTCATCATTATAAATAATTTTAAAAAAAACATAAAATATAATATTTGTTTTGGAGGATACATAAAGGGTTCATAAAATGAATAAAATAATATAAAAACACATTATTTTAAGTGGAAATATATTATTTTTCATGGATACAATTTATGGAATATAATACATCACTTTTGGGTCATAATGATCTCATTATACACACTATATATTTATACAATATTTAATTTTCACCCAAAAATTAGACAAACTTTAAGGATTTTAAAAAAAATAACCATTTTCTAATTTATGATTTATTATTTAGAAATTATTATTTATTTTATATAAATAATTATATAAATATGATAATTTATACTTTAAAATCATATATCCACATTTATTTAAAAATACTTGTTTTTTAACAATAATTTTTGTCTACCCTTTATAAAAAGTATTTTTGACTTTGTAAAAAAATATCCTCATTTATAGTTAATAAATATTGGTTAATAATAATATTTTATTAAATTATAATTTATTTCTAAAAAATAATTAATTCATTAAAATGTATTTTTATTATTAAAACTATACATTTTCAAAAAATACAATTTTCTTTCATCATATCAAAATCTAATTTTTATCAAATTCGATATCTAATCATTTAAAAAGTAATATTATAAAGTGATAAACATAAAAATTGTTTTATTAAAAATAAAACATAAAAATTTATACAAATATGTTATAGACACATATCCCTTTGTTACACTAGTTAATTCCCTAAGGTTAAGGTGTACGATTATGAGATTTTCAATGGGTGGTTCGACAAACATGATTTGGGTCATTGTATCGATGAACTTAAACTTCTCCCTCAAACGATTTCATTCATGCTTGAGTTGTCAAATCTCATCTTAGGATTTCTCAAGGGAAACACCCAATGGTTATATCTCCATTAGAATCACTAATAAATGGGATTTATAGGGTATAATCCTACTGGTCAAGGTTATTGATTCCATTTACTATTTCAGTTAGACTTTATCATAACCCTTAATATATATTAATCACATGATCAATGTACAAAATACATACTATCACTAGTTTTAGGCTTATTAATCCTTTAAATATAATAGGATATAACTTATAATTGTCCCAAATGGTAAAATTAGTGCATGTTATTTCTATAACATCATTTCTTAATAAGAAATTTATTCATTAGAAAAGGGAATTTCATTTATAAAACTTCAGGTC
Source organism: Viscum album (assembly GCA_963277665.1). Classification (NCBI taxonomy): domain Eukaryota; kingdom Viridiplantae; phylum Streptophyta; class Magnoliopsida; order Santalales; family Viscaceae; genus Viscum; species Viscum album. Next base: position 908,352,767 of record OY728152.1, read on the forward strand.
ATTATATTCTTCCCACCTTTATAAATATTTTCCTAGAAACATTAATTTCATAAACAAAAAAAAATATGAGGTTACTTTTATTTCATCACCTCTTCTATTTTCTTTTTTTCTTCCTCAAACTCATGGTTCTTATTCAACACATTGACTAGGTGAGTTTTCCTGATTCATAGAACTTCGTCTCTATGATCTAAGATCTTCACCTTTTTTTCCCCATATGAAATTTTTTTCCTCTAATAGTATTACCTCTCGATTTAGTACATCCGAAGGGTATTTTATGTCATTCCTTAAGAGGGTTATGTGGAATGCATCATATAATTTATATAGCTTCGATGGGAGTGGTAGCTAATAGGTCACTGCTTTAATGTGATCAAGGATATCAAAGGGGTTGATTTACCTTGGACTAGGTTCTCCCTTCTTCCCAAACCTCTTTACTTTCTTCCACGGTGATATACGAAGAAAAAATCCATATTTTTCCTAAAAACTCTAGATCCTATTAAAGAATATCTTCATATTATTTCTATTGAATTTGTGTATATTTCATATGAAACTAAATAGTTTTAACCTTCTCTATAATTTCATAGATAAGATTAGGTCCCATTAGCTTTCTCTCTCTAACTTTATCCCATCATGTTAGAGTCCAAAACATCTTCCAATATAGATACTCATAATGTTACATATTAATGTTATAATGGAAACTATTTTTATATGATAACTCCACTATGGGGAAGGTGTTGATTCGAACATCCTTTGAAATCCATTGAATATTATCACAATATATCCTCTATATTTTGAATTATTTATTAGACTAGGAATCCATCTCATGGTGATAAGCAGTACTTAAGATCAAATTTGTATCCAATACTTATTGAATAATTCTCAAAAACATTGAGGTTAAACTCATATATCGAACATAAATAATAGAGTGTGTAAATCCACATAGTCTTACCACTTTGCTTATGTAAATCTTTGAAATTTGTTCATGGGAGAAATCTTCCTTAATAGAAGTAAAATATACCATCTTTGTAAGGTGACTGACTGCCACCCAGATGGATTTGTTACCATTAGGTGTCATAGGGAGTCATATGATGAAGTACATGGTTATGTTTTCCCATTTCCATAATGTTATGGGAAATGGTTTCATAATACCCATATACTTCTATCATTTCACCATGACTTGTTGGAATACCAAGAATCGAGATAGAAACTATGCAATCTCTCCATTCATTTTATCCCACCAGATGTTGTTCTTCAAATATATGAATCTCAGTGATTCATAGAATGATAAAGAATGATAATCTATGTAAATTATCCAGGAATTCGCTCATTAGTAATGTTTTTGATGGGACACATACCTGGGTACAAAATCTTATAACTCCATCTTCAGAAAAGTTAAACTTTGGAATATTTGATACCATCTTTTGAAAAAACTAATAATCTTTATAAGACTCATAAATCCTCTCAAGAATAGACGGTTGATAACTTATTTTATCAAGGTAAGATGAATATGCGTTTATTATTCCCATTTTCATCCGTTTAATGTCTAAGAATATTGGATCCATTTAAATCCTCATCATGGATTAGGTTTCATGATCCCTTTAACTTAGAGAATTTGAATCTTCGTTCACCTTCATAGGAAGGTAATGGATTGGATTATCATAATCCTTGATCATTTATAACCACATTAATTGGTGCATATTTATATCCTTATATGTGAATATATACTTGAGGATTTTATAATCCATATATAAATATATCTATATATATATGTCACACTTCTCCCTATGAAGATAATGTTACCAAATCTTTAATGTGAAGATCACTTTAGAAAATTATAGATCATGGTTTGCGTAGTTCTACTCATTGATCTTTAATTGGAGGGAGGAGTAGGTTATTACTCTCTCATATTTCATGAATACAAAATGCAATCCCTTTTTAGACACATTGATTTAGATCAAAAATAATTCCCCACTAGTGGGTAATTTTATCCCTGGTGCAGTGATTTTCCTCTTCTTCAACTCTATATGTCTCTCTTAACATTAATCAGTCTAGAAAAACTTGTCTCATTTCATGGTTAGATTGTTAATTGTCCATTAAAATACTGATAAGTTTCTCACAAATCAATTATATTACCCAACAAATCCATGGAAACTTCTGTTTTCTCTCATAGGTATTGGTAATGGACATCCTTCAACTACCTCAGTTTTTTCAAGATCCACATATATCCATTTTTTATGAAATGGCATGGGACTGTTACATGATCCAATCAAAAATCACAGTTATTATACTTTTCATATAAATTTCCCTTCTACAAGGCCTTCAGCATAGTATTTAAATACTCCTCATGTTCTTCCTTTATTTTGGTGTAGATAAAAATATCATCTATAAAGACTGCCCTAAATTTTTCAATGTAATCCCTAAAGAATTTATTTATTAATTCGAAAAATATCAAAAGAGCATTAGTGAGTCCATATTTAATCAATATGAACTCATAGACCCCATACCTTCTATGAAAATCAGTCTAGGGGATATCCTCCTTCTTTACCTTTACTTGATAATATCTTGACCAAACATCCACCTTAGAGAAGTATTTCTCTCCATATTGAAGATCAAATAAGTCATCAATCTAAGGAATCATATACTTATTAATTATTTTTATCTTTATTAGCTCATGATAATCAATGCATAGGTGTGTTAATCCATCCTTCTTCTTGAAAAAGAGGGCATGTGTACCCCTTGGTGAAGCAATTAGGTGTATAAACCCTTTATCTATATTTTCTTATGATTTTTTTTCCATAACTTCAAGTTATAAAATGGTCATTCTATATATTCATATATATTGTAAAACATTTAGGTTTGATATTGATTTGAACTCAACCTCATGTCATGTAGGAAGACCATGAAATTCTTTGGGAAACACATCCGTGAATTTCCTTATAATGGGCATGTCATTAAGGATGATATTTTCATTAGTATCAATAATTTTATTTAGATTCACGTACTCAAAAGGAAATAATATCCATGCTATAGATTTTGGAACTAAAGAATATTTTCCCCCTCCTTTCACTTGTATAGAATCAAAGGTTGATTCGTAATATGAAGGGTGATTTCCTTCTTCTGATAATTTCTATTGTATCTATAAAAGAAAATATATTTCATACCTATAATTATTTAAAATTCCACTAAAGGGAGTATCATAATGTTGGTTGGGAATTTCATAACACAGATATGGATAGTGTATGAGTTATAATCTTGGGATTCAATAATTGACCCATTCACCATTTTCACCAATAACTCAACTTCCATGTTTTATAGTGGTGTTTGAGGAGTTCTACAAAAGTTGTGTGATATGATATAATTCATAGTACTAGAATCAAAATATAAATTTAATACTCATGAATAAATAAATAGAATATTTTTCGCCACAATATTGTCAAGATTAACCTTATCTATGGTGATAGAATAAGCTCTCCCTTTCTCTCTGGGACTTGGTGGTTTCTTTTTTCCCTTTTTTCCAAAACCCCATAGCTTAGGGTGTTTATTTTCATATTTTAATTTTTCCTTATAGTTGAAACATTATAAAATAGGTTGAGAATTGACTAGAGTATTCCATTATTTCATCACATTGGTGGGTTTCTCTCATTGGTAGTCACTATCTAGGCTCCCTTACTTCCCTCACCTAAATCATTTCCTAGTCTCCTCTAGGGAATTTCCAAGATTCTTCTTACCACAATTTTGAAAAGTTTTTTGATGGAATTTATTACCCTTGATATTTTTCCATCACACTACCATAATTAAAATCTATTCTATTCTTCTCATCTCTTGACACATGAGACCCTTGATATTATCTTATTTCTATTTCAACTTTGAGGTCACATAAAAAAAATTTCTCATATCTTTCAAAGTCTCTAATTTCCAAATCTTTTTGTAGACTCAACTTATCTCACCAAAGAAGTGGTCAACATTACTTTCAAGGGAAATGAAAAATATGGAGGTGTGTCATACAAGTCTTTGGAAGTTTTCCTCACCTGACCCAATTTATTTCTCATCATTTTTCTTAATTCTAAGGAAATATCTCTCCATTTTAAGTTGGGGAGTGAGAAAAAAATTGTTGAGAAATATTTTCCAGAATTCCTTCCTCTCAATCACATCATATTTTTTACCAACATCCAACATAGATCAGATTCTCATTACATATGATAAATATCTAGTATTTTATTCTCTTACTAAAAATATTGATGGATGGAAAATAACTTTTCAATGGAGTTAAACCATTTCTTTTCAATTAATGGATCATAAGATCCACTGAAATTTATAGTTCCCTATCACATAAAATTAAAAATTGAAACATTATCTTTCTTAGGGGGATTTTTACATACCTATTGATTCAGTTTTCTATTCAAAACATATGTTAATTTATAAATTATTTTCATCATGTTCTATATTCCTACTCCCATTGGGTAGGGAATCTTATTTTGGAAGTCCCCACATTTCCCCTCACATTGGTTGTTGGCTCGATTTCTCCTATTTTAATCCATTGATTATAAATAAAGGGAAAATTAGGGATGATTATTTTTAAAATATTCAAATAATTAATGGAAACCATGAAAATTAAAGGGATAACTCATAAATGACATATGTTCTTTAACCAAATAATTTCTAGGTTTAAAACCAATTTATCCATGATCTACATCCAAACATAAAATATTATAGACACCTTTGTTCCATTAATAAAGTTTTTTATAGAAATTATGAATTTACCAAATAATATACACCAAGAGTGTCAAAAAAAGTGTGTATAAAGGTCTATTTTAATACACCATGTGACGATTGAGTCTAGATCAATGCACCCTTTTCGGGAATATGACACCTAGGTACCATTGCTTTAGAGACACATCACATGTAATGTCTAAACATAGATGTATTGTATTATAAACCACATAATTTATACTTTATATAAATGTAGGGATATTTTCTTATGTTTATTATTATTCATAAGTCTTTTTCTATAGTTTTCTAATCCTAATCCAACAAATAATTAACTTTTATCTGATAATAACTAATACAACCCATATTTTAATATAGTTTATCTCATGATTAATTATATAAATTTGCACATAATACATCCCAAAAGATCATAAGGTCAGTGTATTTTGGAAATTAGGTACATAGAATATTAACTTGAAACATGGGCATAACATCATTATTTAAAAACTATAAAACATTCTTTTATATTCCTTTGATATTATAAAACAACATAGGATAACCTAGGTACATAGAAAGAAAGGGTTCAGATATAAATAAAATTAAGGAAAAAAAAGAATATAATAAGTTAAATTAGGAATGTGATCTAGGAGACATATCATGGTAACATATGAGAGGTGAAAATAATAAATTTGAATAATTATGCATGATTTTATATGATAACATAAATGAAACATAGGAATGTGGAAACAATTTAAAACAAGAAATTATAAATATAATTCCAGGATAACCACCAAGAAAACATAAAATAATGTACATAATATTACCTCCCATGAACAATACACATAATCTAATTAAATAAGAAAAATAACCAATGCATTGGAGGGCTATATAATTTTGGTCTCACCCATCACTTTCATATCATGTACATGAATAAGTGTTCCATATAAATTATACAACATAAGGATGTATTTATTCAATTTTAACCAATATATTATATAGTGCGTGTTAAATACATGTAAATACTCAATTAATGAATCATATTTACATCGAGGTGAATAACATTCATTATAAATGGATATGGGTGTTCACTACAAAAATGGTTCGAACTAGAAATCATGAGATAATTTTATCTGAATAACAGGTCTACATTATGTTTTATAGAAGGGTTGAATGAGAGGGAAAGGGTTTTATCATTACATTAGAGTCATAATGTCACGAACCAAATCTGGTCTCCACAAAAACTGGCACCAAACCCAGCCCGTGACAAAGCCCGAAGGGTGTTCCCAATCCCCACGGGCTGGAACAAGTTCCCAGGTATCATAAACTAAAAATTGGGAACGATTTACCCATGTTTATAAACTTAAAACAACAAATGAATCCAATAAAACAGATCTGGATTTTTCAAACCAAACAATCTTTGACAGAAAAAGTCAGAACTGAATTACATAGATTAAAATAACTCAAAAATACTATAACAAAGGTAAAAAACCAAAAAGAAACAGCCAATGAACCCTCATGGAATGAGGCACTTCCCTTAAGCCATCTCCACAAGATATTACCACCAAGAACCTACTAGAAACCTGAACCACTGGCACTATAAATTGAACCCAACCCACGACATCAAAAAAAATCTAGTCTACTTACACCCAAAGGTGTAAGTAGGGTATGATACAAAACCCAGTAGGATACCTCAATTAAGATATTACATGTGATAAACATTCAAATATGAAAAGCATGAAATTTTCAAAAACATGTAATTTCTAGTTACCATTTCTAAAAGATGAAACTTTAAAAAAAATTAGTTTTCAAGTGGGATAATTCAAAGAATCAAAACTTTTAAAATAAATGTAAAAGATACATAATTTTATATCCAAAATATATTGTATGGATATGGAAAGTATAAAGGATCTAATGAGCACAACCAATTAGAAATAACCCCTAGGAACTAGCTAGTTGTGGGTCCCAAGTACCTCGTATCTCGGTGAGAGTAACCATCAAAAATATTTGTTCTCATGAACGAGACACTATTATGGAACATAACCATAACCTAGTTGTCCCCAGCAATCATCATCATAGTTTAGTTAGAGTTTTAAGTGTCAATATTGCTAAGTGAAACTGAGGCCAAACCCCATAGATTTACTAGCATACTAGTACACATCAACTCACCAAGATACTCGGGTTTTCCCCTTATTCTGAAAAATGTTCAACGAGTCAAGAAATATACCTTTCACATGAAAAAATCATTTCCACATCACAAATTCACCAAAAATGTCACATGTATACCACACAAGTCACAAAAGTCCACTTTTTATTCAAATTTATTTTGAAATCTGACTCCCACTAAAATAGCCCACAACACTTTTCACATTTCTTTAACACTTCAACAAATCCATTAAACAATTTTATAAAATCACTCCAAGATATTCCAACTCACATAAAATCCCAATCACATGTTACATAATACCCTTTTCACAACCAAAATCTATTTTTCACATCACACTCACACAAAACATACCACATCACATTCACTTCTTTTACACACATTAGTAAATCGTTCAAACATTTTTATAAAAAATTTACAAGATGGCACACATCACAAAACATCCCCTTTCACATTTAAAATGTACCATTTCAAAATACACAAACTCTAAAATAGTTTTCCAATATGGTTTCACCTCTTACATAAATCATTAAATCATTCAAATATTTTATAAAACATATCTAAAGAGTATACCCAAACTTTGTTCATAAAACCCATTTAAAAACCATATTCCATGGAGAAAACCTCACCAAAACACATCCAAAGTATAATTAGAATCCCTAGAGACATTTATAAAACCACTTTCAAGTGTTATAAAATCACCTTGAATAATACCACGAAAGATAAAAATGAAAACATCCATTTTCATAAAATTATCTCAAGAAGAATAACAATGCTTTACACACCAAACCTATTCCAAAAACCCCCTTACAAGGCCCAAATGATACTAAGGCATTAACAAAATAGAATTTTCTGCCCATTTCAACAACTAATACATCAATTTCATATTTTATAAAACTACCACAAAAGATACCACATGTGTTACATTCGAAAAGTTCACAACTTCAACAAAAATGAAATTATAAAATTAAATGCTTAACCAAATCCCTAAAAACGGTTTTAAAACCACACACAATATATTGGGGACTTTCAAAATTAGTAAAACAAGAAAATTAACTCATCAATGAATGGTGAACCATGGAATCACCTACCTTTTGAGTCAAACCCCTCAAATTTTGGTGGGAAACATCAAGTGCACCCCCAACGCACCACAAGGAAGTGAAGAGAAACCTAAAATATCAAGATTAAACCAAAAAGACACCATTTAAAAGCTTAGTTTCGAACCCTAACTTCTGGACACTTTGGAACATCAAGAAAGAGGGATGAAACCCTAAGGAAATGGAAGAAATGGAAGGGAGGAACACTTACTTGATGGAATTTTGAAGAAATTACCCTAAATCCACCAGTATCTGAATTTTCAAATATCCATATATTCAAGGGAGTATTGAACAAGGATGAGGAGATCATTTAGTAACTGGAATGGGTGAAAATAGTGACAAATTAAGGAGTTATGAAGGAATCAACTTACCTCTTCAAATCTGGGTGATTTGTGAAATCCAGAGTGGTTTCGCCTAAATTCCTAATGCAAATGGTCTACAAAAAGGGGTAGGAGAGCATGGGTGAACGTATTAGGTAAGTGGTCTCAGGTGAGAGTTTGAATCATTGAAAAAACTTAAAATTTTAATGAGATATTAAAATTTTTAAAAATATTTTTAATTCATGAAATGGTCTTTCGGGCTGGCCCCACACCTTAATCAAAAAACCAAATCCATCATTATTATGGATTCCTATGGATTCCAAATTGATATGGTGAATTTAATATACCAGGTGATTCCATTTTGGAAGTATAATGGGTGTAAAATGTTGCAAAAAGAAGGATTTATAAAAGAAACAAAAATTTATTTTTAAATCTGGAAATGGCCATATGGTTTGGCCCAAATTTCAAAAACCCACTATTTCCACCAAAATTAGTGGTAAACCCCAAAAACAAATCAAGAATGGAAATTAAATGAAAAATGAATTTAAAAGAATTCATGGATGTGACAATTATCCCCACTATTAAAATTTCTGCCCTCAATAATCTATAGCAAGGCCAAAAGAAAAAACCAAACCCAACTGAAAGCCCGAAATGGACTCCTTTTCCAAGTTCGCCCCCAAAGGCCAAAACACCTCCAGTGATCAATTATGTAAGAAATAATTAACAACTAAAACATACACCACATTACTCAAATGATCAAGAACATTTAGGATTAATCCCAAAAGAAAACTCCTCAAACACTATCTGAACAAGGCTCAAGTACTTTACCCAAACAAACAACAACATCAAAAAAGGTTACACTTACCTTAATATAATTAAACCATTGGGAACTCTCCTATCCCAACATTTACCCATGGAAGATGTAGGTAGTTAGATAGATCCGAACAAGACAAACCACTTATAATCCAAGACCAAGGACAAAACCGAGTTACTGGTATGAGGAGACAAAATGGGATCCCCACCATAAGAGACAACTTAAATTTTTTCCGAGATAGAATCAGGACACTATTAGGGGGAGGCCTAAAAAGACTCCCAAGTACAAGGGGTAGAATTCCATTAGTCATTTCCAAAAGAACATAAATTAGACCCATGGTGGGTCTCCACACCATAAGAACCAACCATCTTAATCGACCAGTATAGGCATGCACAGAAAGACCCCAAAACTCAAAGAGTTGGGACGACCACACGGTTAGTCCACATAGTTTGGGAAACTGTGTGGATCCTTATATCTAAATGTGTTTCTAGGGCACAGTTACTACTCACCATTTGAAAACTGTGCGCTCATCCTATCTAGCCAAATTTTAAACCTTTCCCCAAAAACACAATGGAAACAAAAGGGGTAAGGAAAGACATTATGTGACAAACATGGGCATGAGACCCTCCACCTCTTTCCATCAACAAGAATAGCATAAGAAATATCACAAAACCATTAGTTTAAACTCTTCTATCATTAATATTGAGGGTAGGACTTGTACAAGGGTTTAAACGACCCTAGGATTTCCCCTGACTACACAACATCTTCTCTTCAGGACCTATGGCTGAAGCTCAAAATATTGAATCATCTTCAGCCTCACAATTATGCTTTGGAAACCCCTGTATGGAACTTCTTATTTAGGTGCCACAAACAACTACACCGCACACCTCGATGGGTTCACCCAAACATAACACACTTCAGAACACACTTTACTGAAACATGACATTTCACTGATACAAGGAATCAGAAGATGCAACCACCCTGCACCTTGTTTCTTCGGGTGAGAAACAACATAAGGGGAGGATACATATAAAAACCTTCCTCTAAGATAGAGGATTTGAAGTTTTTTCCAAGGGATACATACTCCCAACATAACAGTGACCCTCAATGGATTTGATAACCTTCAACTTTAGAGTCAAATGAGCACACGACAACACAAGGTGTCACCGAACATGACAATTTTGATTGACAGAAACAATACAGGGAAAGGGACCTTATACCAAGTCCCCAAACAACACACAATTCCAGAAGGTGTCTATAATGGCCTCTCTTGACCATATTTCCCACACTGGTGGTTTAACGTGAGCTCCTACTTCAAAGAGACTATGAAGGACCCAAAGGACCTCTTAGACAACATCCAGACACTCATCCACACTAACAACCCCAGACCACTCCCACCTTTGTTAAATCAGGCAATTTAAGAAACTATGGTCTCTTTAAACCATCCACAAGAACTCTCCTGCTACAAGAGTATCCTCAAACCCAAAAATAAAAGGGTGTAGACTCATTCTACAAATATTGAGAAAATATTCCATATATTGATCAACTGGAGGATTTTCCAATGGAAAAACAATTCGTGTTGCACTTTAGTTGTGCACTAACCCTTAATGGGGGCATACCTTATCCAATGAGAGAACCCAAGGACCCAACCAACCTAGTCCATTGGTTAAGAAATACTGCAACCAGATCCAAACAGATGAGGGGGGCCACCATAAAGGCTTCACAAAATTTTCTCATAAGATACCACTAACCATCCCTTCAACCCAGCTTACCGACCACACACAAATCCAAAACACTTTTCAAACAAGAGGGGTTCTTGGACTCAAAACATTCCACAACATCAAAATTTCCAAAAAACACATAGTACACACCATCCCAAAACACTCATCAAGGCATCATGTTTTCCGTTTAAAAATATTTCTTTGAAAACAAATGGTTCAGCAGTTAGCGTATACACCAATGGTACCCCATGGGACCCACACATGCATGTTTCCATGGAACACCGGGCACCCTCCTCATATCCATCCTGAAACTCATCCAGTCATGCCATTAACCATCCATCATCCCATATAACCCCATGCATGTGGTCTCTCATGAAAATACCAATGGTTAAAACAAAAACTCTTTCAACTTTTCAAAACCAAAACAATTAACCAATACTTCCTTTTTATCAATACCGCTAACCATGAAATCGAACCCAAATTACCGCTTACAAAACATTTCATAAAGGCATAATCATTCAAATGAAAACTCACTTTCAAGTCATAAACATTAATTTCAAAACATATCATCCCAATAAAACACCTTTCAAAAGATTATAAAACTCCATTGGAAACACTTTTTCAAAACAAACTTTAACATACTTCTTAGTTTCAAAAGATGCGTAAACACACCATTTTCCTAATTCAAAAAAATTTCTGAAATTTTAGTTCTACCATTTAAAAAAACCAAAACCTTCCCTCTTTATTTGAATATAATTTCACAAAAACCTTATGCTTCTTAAAACCTTGTCATTTTTACTTTAAAATTGAACTTCCCAAATTTCAAAACTAAAGGACACAAGACAAAGTGGGGGGAACTAGATTCGATGGGTGACTTGGACATATGGTTTGAGGCCATAATCTAATCACTTCACCATTACAGAGAGTTTTCAGGGGAAATATCCTCATCTCTGCATGGCTTTCCCGGCCCTGTGAGCTCACTAAGACCATTACCCTACTCTCTTTTTATTTCAACTAATCATCATCAAACCAAAAAAAATGAAGGAATTAGATAAGTCCCAACCTGCCATGGTGACTTGAATACCATACTAATGTGCAGTGATTAGGTACACTACCCATAACCAGAATTCCATGTCCCAAAAATCCTAACTCCAGACTATCCCGACTGTTCCCAAAATAACATGACCCAAATAGTTAACACAAACCTCATTTGATACCATTTTGTCTCAAACCGAATCAGTTCACCGCCAAAACCGGCACAAAAACTGGCCCACGACATGGCCTGATGGTATTTTCCAATCCCCATGGGCTGTAAAAAGTGTCCGGGTATCATAAAATAAAAATTGGGAATGATTTACCCAAGTTTATAAACTTAAAACAACAAATGAATCAAATAAAACAAATCTGGATTTTTCAAACCAAACAATCTTTTACAAAAAATCATAACTGAATTACATAGTTTAAAACAACTCAAAATTACTATAAAAAAGGTACAAAACCAAATAAATAGCCAATGAACCCTCATGGAAAGAGGCACTACCCTCAAGCCATCACCACAAGACATCACCACCAAGAACCTGCTAGAAACCCGAACCACTGGGACTATAAATTGTACCCAAAATATGATAGAAAAAAAACAAGTCTAATTACACCCAAAGGTCTAATTAGGGTGTGACACAAATACTATTAGGATACCTCTACTAATACATTCTATGCAATAAATATTGAAAGACGGAAAGCATGCACGTTTTCAAAAACATGTATTTTCTAGTTACAATTTCTAAAAGACGAAACATTAAAAAAATAGTTTTCAAGTTAGATAATTTAAAGAATAAAAAATTTTAAAATAAATTAAAAATATACTAAATTTTCCATCCAAATATATCGTATGTTGATTGTATGTATAAAGGCTCTAATGATCACAAGTAATAGGAAATAACCCCTAGGCATTAATTAGTTGCGGGTCCCAGGTACCCCGTATCTTGGTGAGAGTAACCATCACAAATATTTGTTCTTGTGCATGAGCCACTAATGGGGAACATAAAAATTACCTAGTTGTCCCCAATCATCTTCATCATAGTTTATTTATATTTGTAAGCGTCAATATTTCTAAGTGGAAATGAGGCCAAACCCCACAGATTTACTAGCATACTAGTACAAATCCACCCACCAAGATATGTGAGTATTCCCCTTATTATCAAACAAGCTAAAAAAGTCAAAAAATATAATTTGCACATGAAAAAATCATTTCCACCTAAAAAATTCACCAAACATCCCACATGTATACCACACAAGTCACAAAAGTCCACTTTTCATTCAAATTCATTTTGAAATACGACTCACACTAAAATAGACCACAACACTTTTTACATTTCTTTAACACTTCCACAAATCCATTATACAATTTTATTAAACCATTATAGGATATTCTAACTCAAATAACATCCAAATCACATGTTACATAATACACATTTCATAACCAAAATCCATTTTTCACATCACACTCACACAAAACATCCCACATCACATTCACATCTCTTACAAACTTAAGTAAATACTTCAAACATTTTTATAAAACATTTCCAAGATGGAACACATCAAAAAACATCCCTTTTAACATTTAAAATTTACCATTTCAAAATATACACACTCAAAAATAGTTTTCCGATATGGTTTCACCTCTTACATAAATCATTAAATCATTCAAATATTTTATAAAACAATTCAAAATAGTATACCCAAACTTTGCTCATAAAACCCATTTCAAACCCATATTTTAAGGACAAAACCACACAAAAACACTAAAAATTATAATTGGAAGTTTTATACACATTTATAAAACCACTTTGAAGTGTTATGAAATCACCTTGAATAATACCACGAAAGACACAAATGAAAACACCCATTTTCAAAAAATGATATCAAGAAGTATAACACAGTTTTACACACCAAACCTATTCCAAAAATACCCATTACAAGGACCACATGACATAAAGGCATTAAAAAATAGAATTTTCATCCCCTTTAAACAAATAATAAATCAATTTCATATTTTCTAAAACTACCACAAAAGATACCACATGTGTTACATTCAAAAAGTTCACAACTTCAACAAAAATGCAATTATAAAATTAAATTCTTAACCAAATCCCTAAAAAAAGGTTTTTTCACCACACAAAGCATATGGGGAACTTCAAAAACTATTAAAACAAGAAAAATAACTCATCAAGTCATGTTTAACCATGGAATCACCTACCTTTTGAGTGGAAACCCTCAAATCATGGTGTGAAACATCAAGCGCACCACCGCCGCACCACAAGGAAGTGAAGAGAAACCTAAAATCACAATACTACACCAAAAATACACCATGTAAAACCCTAGGTTCTAACTCTAACTTATGTAAACTTTGGAACATCATGAAAGAAGGATTAAACCGTAAGGAAATGGAAGAAATGGAAGGGAGGAACACTTACTTGATGGAATCTTGGAGAAATTGCCCTAAATCCACCAGTATATGAACTTTAAAATATCCAAAGATTAAAGGTAGGTTAGAAAAAGGATTAGGAGATCATGTAGGAACTGGAATGGGTGAAAATAGTGATAAATAAAGTAGTTATGAAGTAATCAATTTGCCTCTTCGAATCTGGGATATTTGAGAAATCTAGAGAGGTTTCGCCTAAATTCCCAATGCAAATGATCTCCAAATAGGTGAAGGAGAGCATGAGAGCTCGCCTTAGGTAAGTGGTCTCAGGTGAGAATTTTAATCACCAAAAAAATAAAAATTGAATGAGATAATAAAGAATTAAAAAAATATTTTTAACGCAGGAAATGGGCTTTCGGGCTGGCCCAACACCTTAATAAAATATACAAATCCATCATTATTATGGATTCATATGGATTCAAAACTAATATGGTGATTTTAATATACCAGGGGATTCCATTTGGGAAGTGTAATGGGTGTAAAATGTTGAAAAAATAAGGATTTATAAAAGAAATGAAAAATTAATTTTAAATCTGGAAATGGGCTTATGGTTTGGCCCAAATTTCGAAAACCCACCATTTCCACCAAAATGTGTGGTAAACCACAAAAAAATCAGGAATGGAAATTAAATGAAAAATGACTTTAAAAGAATTCATGGATGTGATAATTCTCCCCACTATAAAACTTTCCACCCTCAGATATCCGCAACAATGCCAAAATCAAAAACCAAACCCAACCGAAGGGCCGAAATGGACTCCTTTGCCAAGATTCTCCCCCAAAGACCAAAACACCTCCAGTGATCAATTAAGGAAGGAATACATAACAACAAAAAAATACACCACTTTACTGAAATGATCAAGCACATTATGAATTTATCCCCAAATAAAACACTTCAAACACTATCCGAACAAGGCTTAACCATTTTACCCAAACAAACAAAAACATCGAACAAGGTTACACTTACCTAGATATAACTAAACCGTTGAAAACTCTACAATGCCAATGTTTACACAAGGAATATGTAGTTAGTTAGATAGATCCAAATGAGACAACCCACTTCCAATCCAAGACCAAGGACAAAAATAAGTTACTGGTATGAGGAGACACAAATAGGCTCCCCACCATAAGAGACAACTTACATTTTTCCAAAGACAGAATCGGGACACTAACAGGAGGAGGCCTAAACGGACTCCTTAGTACAAGGGGTGAACTTCAATTAGATATTTCCAAAATAACATACATGAGACCCATGGTGGATCTCCCCACCATAAGAACCAACAATCTTAACCAACCAGCATGGGCCGACACAGAAAGACCCCAAAACTCAAAGAGTTGGGATGACAACACGGTTAGTCCGCACAGTTTGGTAAACTATGTGCTAACCATGTGGATTCTTATAACTACATAGTTTTATAGGGTATGATTACAACTCACCATGTGAAAACCGTGCGTTCAACCTCTCTATCCAAATTTTAAACCTTTCTCCAAAAACTCAATGTAAACCAAAAGGGGATGGAAATACATTAAAAGACAAACATGGGCATGATACCCTCCACCTTTTTACATCAAATGGGAATAATAGAAGAAAGATGAAAACACCATAGGTTTAAACACTTCCTACCACTTATACTAAGGTTAGGACTTGCAAAAGGGTTTAAACGACCCTAGGATTTCCCCAGACTACGTGTCATCTTCTCTCTAGGAACTATGGTCGAAGCTCAAAATATTGAAGCATCTTCAGCCTCATAGTTAGGCTTTGGAAACCCCTGTATGGAACCTCTTATTTCAGTGACATAAACAAATACACCTCATACCCTTATGTGTTCACCATGAAATAACACACTCTAGAACTCACTTTATCGAAACATGACATTTCACTTATATAAAGGATCAGAATATGCACACACATCGCACATTGTTTCTTTGGGTGAGAAACAATAGAAGGGGAGGACATATATAAACACCTTCCTCTAAGATAGAGGATTTGAGGTTTTTCCCAATGGAGATATACTCCCAACATAATAAATACCCTCAGAGGATTGCACGACCTTCACCATTATAATCAAATGATCACATGACATCACAAGGCATCACCAAACATGACCATTTCCATTGATAGAAACAATAAATGGAAAGAGACCCGATGCCAAGTCCCTAAACAACACACAATTCCCGAAGGTGGCCATAATGGCCTCTCATGACAATTTTCCCACACTGGTGGTTTAACATGATCTCCTACTTCAAAGAGACTATGAAGGACCCAAAGACCCTCTTAGACACCATCCATACACTCATTCACACTAACAATACCAAACCACTTCCACCTTCGACAAATCATGAAACTTAAGAAACTATGGCCTCTTTCAACCTTCCAGGATAACTATCCCACTACAAGTGTATCCTCAACCCCAAAAATTAAAGGGTGTGGACTCATTCTATAAAGCTCTAGAAAATATTCCATACATTGATCAACTGGAGGATTTTCCAAGGGTGAAACAATTCGGGTTGCACTTCAGTTGTGCACTAACCCTTAATGGGGGTGTACCTTATCCAACGAGAGAACCCAAGGACAAAACCAACACGGTATATTGGTTAATAAATACCTCAACCAGATCCAAACAGATGATGGGGACCACCATAAAGGCTTCCCAAAATTTTCTTAGAAGAGACCACTAACCATCCCTTCAAACCAACTTACCGACAAAACAAAAACCCAAAACACCTATCAAACAAGAGGGGTTCTTGGACTCAAAACATTCCACAACATCAACATTTCCAAAAACATGTAATAAACACCATCCTAAAACACTCATAAATTCATCATGTTTTCCTTTTAAAAACATTTCTTTGAAAACAAATGGTTCAATGATTATTGTATCCACCAATTGTACCCCATGGGACCCACACATGCATGTTTCCATGCCACACCAGGAACCCTCCTAATATCCATCCTGACACTCATCTAGTTGTTCCATTAACTATCCATTATCCCATATAACCCCATGCATGTGGTAACTCACAAAAATATTAAAGGTTAAAACAAAAACTCTTTCCACTTTTCAAAACCAAAACTATCAACTAATACTTCCTTTTTCTCAATACCGCTAATCATGAAATCGAACCCAAATTAATGCTTACAAAACTTTTAATAAAGGCATAATAATTCAAATAAAAACTCACTTTCAAGTCATACACATTAATTAAAAAACATCTTATCCCATTAAAAAACATTTCAAAAGATTAGAAAACTCTATAGGAAACACTTTTTCAAAACCAACTTAAACATACTTATTGGTTTCAAAATATGCATAAACACACCATTTCCCTAATTTAGAAAAAAAACTCTGAAATTTTAGTTCCACCATTTAAAAAATCAAACACTTCCCTCTTTATTTGAAAATAATTTCACTAAAACCTTATGATTCTTAAAATCATGTCATTTTTACTTTAAAACCGAACATCCAAGATTTCAAAACTAAAGGACACTAGACAATGTGAGGTGGAACTAGATTCAGTGGGTGACTTGGAGATATGGTTAGAATCCATACACCAATCACTTCACCATCACAGAGAGTGTTCTAGGGAAATAAACTTGTCTTCTCATGTCTTTCTAGACCCTGTGATCTCACTGAGACCATTACCCCCACTCTCTTTTCATTTCCCCTAATCATCATCAAACCAAAAAAAACAAAGGAATTAGATAAGTACTGACCTCCCTTGGTTAGTTGAATCCCATCATGAGGTGTGGTGATCAGAAAAACCACCCATAATTGGAATGCAAAGTCCCTACAATACTAACTCTAGACTATCCCAACTGTAGCCCAAATAACATGACCCAAATAGTTAACATAAACCTACTTTGATACAATTTTGTCATGAACTGAATATGGTCGCTGCCAAAACTGGCACTAGACCCGGCCCGCGACATATCCCGAAGGGAGTTCCCGATCCCCACAGTCTGGCACAAGTTCCTAGGTATCATAAAATAAAAATTGGGAATGATTTACCCAAGTTTATAAACATAAAATAACAAATGAATCAAATAAAACAAATCTAGATTTTTCAAACCAAACAATCTTTTAAAAAAATTCAGAACTGAATTACATAGTTTAAATAAACTCAATAAGACTATAACAGAGGTAAAAACCCAAAAATAAATAGCCAATGAACCCTCATGTCAAGAGGCATCAACCTTAAGCCATCTTCACAAGACATCACCACCAAGAACCTACTAAAAACCCGAAACATTGGCACTATAAAGTGTACACAGCCTATGACATCAAAAAAAACCAAGTCTACTTACACACAAAGGTGTAAGTAGGGTTTGATCCAAATCCCAATATGATACCTCCACTAAGATATTCCATGCGATTAATATTCAAATAAGAAAAGAAAGCATGTTTTCAAAAACATGTAATTTCTAGTTACAATTTCTAAAAGATGTAACTTTAAAGAAAATCAGTTTTCAAGTGGGTTAATTTAAAGAATAAGAAATATTAAAATAAATTCCAAAGATACTGAATTTTTGCCGATGGTAAGTATAAAGGATCTAATGAGCACAAGCAGTAGGAAATAACCCCTAGGCACTAGCTAGTTGTGGGTCCGAGGTTCCTCAAATCTTGGTGAGAGTAACCGTCAAAAATATTTGTTCTTGTGCACGATCCACTAGTAGGGAACATACCTATAACCTAGTGGTCCCTAGTCATCATCATCATAGTTTAGTTAGAATTGTAAGCATCAATCTTTCTATGTGAAAATAAGGCTAAACCCCACGTATTTACTATCTTATTAGTACATATCAACCCACCAAGATAGCTAGGTTTTCCCCTTGTTCTCAAAAAAGTTTAACAAGTCATGAAATATAATTTTCACATGAAAAAATCATTTCCACTTCAAAAATTCACCAAAAAGTTCTCATGTATACCACACAAGTCACAAAATCTACTTTTCATTCAAATTGATTTTGAAATCCGACTCACACTGCAATAGCCCACAACAATTTTCACATTTCTTTAACACTTCCACAAATCCATTAAATAATTTTATAAAACCCTTACAAGATATTCCAAATCACATAAAATCCCTCTAACATGTTACATAATACCCTTTTCATAAACCAAATGCATTTTTCACATCATACTCACACAAAACATCCCAAATCACTTTCACATCTCTTACACACTTTAGTAAATCCTTCAAACATTTTTATAAAACATTTCCAATATGGAACACATCACAAAATATCCCATTTCACATTTAAAATGTACTATTTCAAAATATACACACTCCAAAATAGTTTTCCAATATGTTTTCACCTCTTACATAAATCATTAAATCGTTCAAATCTTTCATTAAACAATTCTGAAGAGTATACCCAAACTTTGCTCATAAAACCCATTTCAAAACCATATTTCAAGGAAAAAAACCACACCAAAACACTACCAAAGTATAATTTTAATCTCAAGAGACATTTATAAATCCACTTTCATGTGTTATAAAATCACCTTGAATAATACCATGAAAGATACAAATGAAAACACCCATTTTCATAAAATGATCTCAAGAAGTATAACAAATTTTTACACACCAAACCTATTCCAAAAACCCCCTTACAAGTCCCACATGTCACTAAGGCATTAAAAAAAGAATTTTAAGCCCCTTTAAATAATTAATAAATAAATTTCATATTTTATAAAACTACCACAAAATATACCACATGTGTTACATTCGCAAAGTTCATAACTTCAACAAAAATGCTATTATAAAATTAAATTCTTAACCAAATCCCTCAAAAACGGTTTTATAACCACACACAACATATGGAGAACATGAAAAACTAGTAAAAAAATCAAAATAACTCATCAAGTAATGTTTAACCATGGAATCACCTAACTTTTGAGTCGAAACCCTCAAATATTGGTGTGAAACATCAAGAACACCACCGCCGCACCACAAGAAAGTGAAGAGAAACCTAAAATATCATTAATACACCAAAAATACACCATGTCAAACCCTAGGTTCTAACCCTAACTTCTGGACACTTTGTAACATCAATAAAGAGGGATGAAACCCTTAAGAAATGGAAGAAATGGAAGGTAGGAACACTTACTTGATGGAATCTTGGAGAAATCTCCCTATATCCACTAGTATCTGAATTTTCAAATATCCAAACATTCAAGGGAGGTTTGAAAAAGGATGAGGAGATCATGTAGGAAATATAATGGGGGTAAATAGTGAGAAATGAAGGAGTTATGACGGAATCAATTTACCACTTCAAATCTGGGAAATTTGAGAAATCCAGAGAGGTTTTTCCTAAATTCCCGATGTAAATGATCTCCAAAGAAGCGGAGGAGAACATGGGAGCATGCCTTAGTTAAGTGGTCTCGGGTGAGAGTTTGAATCACAGATAAAACTTAAAAATTGAATGAGATATTGAAGAATTAACAAATATTTTTAATACAAGATATGGGCTTTCGGGATGGCCCAACACCTTAATAAATAACCCAAATCCATCATTATTATGGATTCCTATGGATTCAAAATTGATATGGTGATTTTGATATTTTAGGGGATTCCATTTGGGAAGTGAAATAGGTGTAAAATGTTGAAAAAATAAGTATTTATAAAAAACACAAAAATTTATTTTTAAATCTAGAAATGGGCTTACGGTTTGGCCCAAATTTCGAAAACCCACCATTGCCACCAAAATGCGTGGTAATCCCCAAAAACAAATCAGGAATAGAAACTAAATGATAAATGAATTTAAAATAATTCATGGATTTGATACATAAGTATAATAATATGGATGTTTAAAAATATTTCCCGACATGAACAATTAGAAATGAAAAGGAAATACATAAGGAATGTGCTTGAATAAAGAGGAGAAGGAGAGGATCTCGTACCATGAGATGATGCTTCTAAAAGCATAGGATGATCTTATTAAGAGATTTGAGAAACTTTTGGAGTGATGTAGGGAGGGAAATTAAGGTTAATTTAATTCTAAAAGGGCTATTAGTGAAGAGAAATGTGAAGTGGGATGGGTTTATATAGAAAAAGAGAGGATAGTTCGTTATTAATTTTCAACCATAGGTTTTGGACTCTATATAATAAAGTAATCAAAAACACAAACCTTACCTTTATTTAAATTAATAGTTTTTTCCAAATATGACTATTCTTAATTATTTTATAATTCTTAGATAATAAATAATTAAAATAATATCCTTGGTGATGTGAAAGGGTGTCATGTTTTTAAATAATTGATTTTAAAAACTTAAAATGTAATATAGGTTTTGGAGGATTAATTAAGGGTTCATAAAATTAATAAAATAACATAAAAATATATTTCAAAGGGGAAATATATATTTGGCCATAATTAACTTTAATGGAATATATTACATCACTTTTGGGTCACTATGATTCCATAATGCACACTGTATATTTAACCGTATTTAATTTTGACTCTGAAATATGATTACCGTTGAAAATTATGAAAAAATCATTGTTGGATAATTTTGAAATTATTATTTAAAAAATAAAACGTATTTTACTCAATTAATTATTTAGTTATGGGAATTTATAATTTTAAATTAAAAATCCAAATTTATTTAAAAATACTATGTTTTTACAACAGTTTTCTAACCCTTATAAAAAATATTTTTGAATTAGAAAAATATCATTATAATTTAAATTTAATAAATATTATTTAATAATAATATTTTATTAAATATAATTTAATTCAAAAAAATTTAATTTATTAAAATATACTAACTTGATTGAAATTGTACATTTCTCAAAAAAATTGTGATTTATCATATCAAAATATAATTTTTACCAAACTTGTCATCTCATAATTTAAAAATAGATATTAAAAAGTGATAAATATAATAATTTTTTTAATAAAAATAAATCATAAAAATTCATATTATTAGGGCCTAGATACATAACCCTTTATTACACTAACAAATTCCCTAAGGGTGAGGTTTATGATGGTGAGATTTTCATGGGGTGGTTCAGTGAACATGGTTTGGCCCATGATTTTGATGATCATGAAATTATCTCATGAAATCTTTAATTCATGAATTAGTTGTTAAATATCATATTGGTATTGGTTAATATAACATCCTAGTGATACTATCTTCTTCGGAATCTCTGATAAATGGGCTTCATTAGGTATAATACTACTGCTCGAGACCATTATTTCCATTGTTTGTTTCAATTAGAATTTAGCATAAAACATAATATATACTAATAATATGATAATTGTATAATGGATATAATACCAATGGTTTTTATGCTTAAAGGTCCTTTAATTATGACCAGATATAACTTATAAAAGTCCAAAATAATCAAAGCAATGCCTGTGTATTATATAACTTCACTTCTTAATAAGGAATTTATTCATTTGAAAAGGGAATGTTATATTTAAAAATTTGGTTCGTTATAGAGTTGGCCTCTAGATGTTTTTCCATGATGGGTAGTATCCCCACTTATCTATGTATTAGTGAATGTTCCATATCTTTCAGGATTCAAATTCTATAGGAACATACATTTGAGAATCCATATTATTTGGGAAAGTCTTCTGTTTTTTTCTATAGTTCAATGTGAAAGAATGATATATATGGTGTGCTTATAGTGTGGTCATTCTAGGAATTCAAATCCCTCTTTATTCAATGTTCCAAAGACCTATCATCATTATTGTCAGTTTCGACATTTTCAGAAATTATTTATATTTAAGTATCCATAGAAAAGTTTTTTCTACCATATTCTATATCATGATGATAGTTTGGTAAATACTTCTTGATATTTCATATTTTCCTTTGTATTTATCTTATTTTTCTAGTCCATTTTATTTTTATTTGGTATCATTAGATAAAACTTTGGTTAATAATCTGTAGCATCTTTTAGTTTTTTTCTTGATTCACTATCCTAGTGAATTCATAAATGGTACAAAGACCCACTATGGGACAACATTTTATAATAACTTAATTTATTTAGGGGGATATAAGTTTTAAATTATATATAGGTGTGTGTATAGTGATTCTATTCAACTTTGGTTGAAATTGAAGATCGTATTGGGAGTGTATCTTCCTTTTTAGATGGGAATTTTATCTTTTTTTATTTCATTCGAAATTCGGTGACTTTATGAGGGTGGAAAGTGATATGGTGTAGATATTTATCATACCCTAGCCTTAAATTTATTTATCATATTATTTATTGGTTGATTTTTTTTCTTTATCCATAATTTTTAGGTCAAATCACATTGAACATTAAATATTTTTATGTTCCAATGTTTGGCACATGGTTTGTGCATTCATTGTACTAAGCATGTGGTCATCCACACAAAATATACAATCTTGTGTTAATGTTTATTTTCATGGTTGGTGCACTATTTTTCAAACAGTGTGACCAATTTTTTCATCTCTCTGGGTTTTTTCAATCAATAGTTAATGGTTAGAATATATTTTGGTAAATCGAGCGACCAAACCATATGACTCTCCCAGTTTTCTTAAAAATTGTATTCTCATGATATTCCCATTTCTAATTAAAGAACAAATATGGGTCCCCTCTATAAAATTTCATGTGAAACACCTCTATATGGACCCCTTTGTTCTCCATCCTCCTCCTCATTTTATATTGAGCTTCATTCCTTAGAGTCTTGTGATTTATTTAAGGTGAGACCTTTATTTCTTCTCTCCTCTCTTCTTCTTGTTATTCTTTATGCCTTCCCTTTATTGTGATACATCTTCATATAAAATTAATGTGTGTATTTTATTTTATTCTACATGATTTACCATTATTATGGTTTGTAGGTTTCTTTTTTGGGTCTTCTTATTCCTATAGTCAAAGGTTTCACTTCATACACACTCCTTTTAAGGTAGGTGTTTTCATCAATTTTCATTTCCTAATTAAACCATGTATTCTTGGGCTCTCTAAAATGTTTTTTCATTAAAAATGTTTTTTTAGAAATGTTTAATGATATTATATAAATTATATGAACTCATTTTATGCTTTTTTAGAGAATATGAGTATGCTAGGTGTTTGATGAAATTACAAAATGGTTTCCTTGAGGAACTATGATTTTTAGTTGATGGATTTTACCTTTATATGTTTCCATGTGATTTCAGATAAGGGTTTGGGGTATTTTTTAACTTGTATTTTAATTAGCTATGGATTTAAATGGATTTTTATTGAATAATATTTTGAAATTCATTTGAGTCTTAGGTTTTTGGTTCCTTGTTATTAATTTATTGATACATTGTTAACCTATATGTTATGTCAGTGGTGTTTTTGATTTACAGTTTGGTTTTCTATAAATTAAATATGTTTTTAAGAGTATACTTGGTTTTTGAAATGGTTTTAAAAATGGGTTCCAAATGGTATTTTAAATGATGGAGAATTTATTATAGTTTGACACTTTAAAAGGTGTTTTTCAAGTGAAATCAAGTTTAGGAATGTTTTTCAAAGGAACATGAAATGGGATTACTAACATTATATCTTATGGCCTAGTTGGAACCTTCTAAATGGTTTATCTTAACGAGTTACACCCCCAATATAATCATCACTTTCTCATTTGATTTTTATGTAGCTAATTATAACCTCATGAAGCTTCACATTGGTGGAGGTAAAGAGGTGGGATGAGGATACGCCACATGATTTGGGAGTTATATATGACTAATACGTGATTAATAGTACCTCACCTCTTATTTATATTGTCCAGGGGATCCATGGAGTTTAGTTAGAGATTAAGTTATGTTTATTGTCTTGTTATGGTGATAATGGATAGATCCCCCTTGTGTGGGATATTTCCTGACCCCGGGGAGCTCCATTAGTTAGGTTAGTTGAGAGAATCAAGATCCTTATAGACTAGGGATGCATGAATAAGATATTAGATGGTTCCACCCATATACATCTAGGATAGTCTCATGATACGGGAATCAATTTACCATGATTAATTATTCTTTAATACCTTTTTTTAATACAATTATTATTATTATTGTCCCTATTTTACATCATGTTTCATTCTTGTGTGAACCCTCTTACTGTTTATCACATTGTTGGATTATGATTTCAGTCCCAAACTTGTGATGTTATTTAATCTTCTATATTTTATTTTCTCAACACTAATTTAGTTAAGGTTCTTATTAAGTACTTTTGTGTTCCTTATTTTTTTGTTCTAAAGTTTGTTAAATAGGTATTTAAAAAGGTGTGTTTTAAAATGGGTTGTTTTAATAAATGCATCAAATAATTATTTAATTCATGTGGGGTTTTTTAAACATATTTTTACAAATCATTGTGTGATAATTTTCTATAAGTAATGAAAACTAATATTTAACCTGTATTTGAAACTAGAATCTATGGTTTGGTTTAGTAAATAAATAACATGAACTATCTGGTGATACCTACTAAGTTATTGTGATCACACCATACCGATGACAATAAACATCAGTAGATTCAAGTTTGTTTTCAGGTTCATGTTTCATTTCAATTTTAGGAACACTCTTAGAGAGAGTTGGTTTGAATGATCAAAAATGACCCTAATGTGACATGGAGATCATATTAGATATTTTTGTTTTCAGGTCACATCATGAATATATAAAATTTGTTCACCCTCTAATATTTTTGGTGTTTTCTCAGTTTCACTATAGTCGTAATCTAATTTTTTAGATGATTTTGGTTATACTTTGTTTGTTTTTTTATTGTATTGAGATGCATATTTTTATTGTGCATGGATATATAATATATAGAATTTTCATTCTATAATCATGGGTGGAATTTTCCTGACTCATGTTATCTATTAGGTGAAATCATTCCCATTGTATGTACATTGATTCATAAGAACTTTTTTTTAACTCATAGGGATAGAAAACTCCCTTTGTGCCTTTCTATGGGACAGATCAGGTTCCTAGATTAGGGAAGGCCTAGGTTGGTTCCTGAGAAAATTTTATTACTTCACCCTCCATTATTTGTGTGTGTTTAGTATATTTTTTATAGGGATATTATAAGTTGAGAGTTTGGTGGGGGGAGATTCAAGCTAGCTGTTAAAAATTATATGCCTCAACTTTCCATGGTATATTGGTTTGTATAACTTGGAAGTTTAGTTTTATTTATTTATTTCTAGCTTATCTTAGTCTATAGTAATTGTATTTTTTCCCTTGTTGATTTCATATAGATACATTAAAGGATTTTCATGTTTTAGATATAAAAATGGAAGGAGAACCAAAGGTTTAATATTATCCCACATGGTCTAGGAAACCATGTAGAGCCCTTGCTGATGGTTTTATATATCCATCCAGTGAAAATTTCACAGTTGACACATGGTTTGTCAAACTATGTGACAAAATTGATCATAGCCAATATCCCCCTTCAAAAAAATTCTTTGGGTTCCATATAAATTGTAAATTCATGGGGTATTATATAATTGTTATATGGGTTGGAATAAAGAGTATTTTTTCAATGTTTTGGTACTATATGATTTTATTTTAAACCTATTTTAAAATGGAAATTTAATTTAAATGGTTACAGTAAATATTAAAATAAATTCAGAAGTATTTTCCAAAAAAAATAAGAATTATTTGGTGATTTATAAATTGACAAATAATTTAAAGGATAAGCTCATGGAATTTTTTAAAATGTTTACCAATTATTATTTTTACATTTCAAGATAAATTATGGGGTCTTAAATTGATTTAAAAATGAAACGATTAAATTTATTTCTATGAAAATACATTTTTAATAACGGTTTTGATTTTATTTTATGGGGTGTTATTTTTAATCTATATTTGTTTTTAGTATGTTTGATATGAGATTTTAATGGTTATTAATTGAGCTTTTTGTTTTCCCATAATATATAGAGTATACCCCCTATAAAGGTTATAATGTATCATAAGAGACATATATCTCATAGTCCAAATGTGGATCTTCCAATTGACGACTCTAGCAGGACTCATGATAGAGTGGTGGCACCTTATTCCTCTTTATGATTACAATATTCTATGGTGGTTAAATCCATAAAGAGGCTATGGAATTCCTTTTATTTTCTTAAGTGTCTCATTCATTAATGATTGAAGTTCATGGTTTTATAGAAGTTAAAAAATGATATGATGTGGTAATTAGTTAATACAACATTAATTCAATGGTATTTTCCTACAAAAGTGAACATAAGGAAGGTAATGAAACTTATGATTCTCCAACATGGTTAGAAAATGATGAAAGAGTTCATTTCCATCTATAATGATCTTCTTCCATTCTCTCTGGAGGTTTTCTCTAGATATTCACAACAAGAACATATACTGTGAAAGGTATTCACAAAAAACTCAATTTCATATAACATTAAACTTGTCTACATTTTTTTGAAATATTATTTCGTTAAGATATGATGGTGGATTTGGTCTCTAGAGGGTAACCCATGCTGGTTGACAGCCCTAGTTCTATTGGTACTAGGGAAGGAACCTTATCTAGAAGGAGTTGAAGACTATAGGAAACAGAATCTATTAATATAAATGATTTGGTAAATTCTTCTCTCTCTATTACCACTACTTGTTAAAGGAGTTGACCTATGGTGTTCGTCCAATGTGGTCAGTTTGGGAATTCCAATTCATCTTGCTCGAATGTTCTGAAGACTTATCATAAATGGGTTTGGCTGAGACATCTTTACAAATTTTATAGATTAAAGTGTCCATATAAGAAGAAGAAGTATCTCCCATCATCTATATCATTTAAATTGTTTGGTAAAGGATTTAAATTATTTATTCTTTTTTCCATGGTATTTATCTCCTTGTTATTAATCTTTTCTTATTTCTTTAGTCTCTTCAAATAAAAATTTGGGTAGCGCACTATTTTATCTCTTAGTTGTTCTTTTGATCCCACATGATAGTGAATTCTTAAATAGTGGTGAGACCCATTGTGGTTATCTATTTAATAATATCATTATATGTTTGGTTGGGTGTATGTTATAAATTAGAAAATGGTGTATGTGTGTTAATTCTCTTAAATTTTAGTAAAATTCAGATATCATATTGGATGTTTCTATTTTTTGTATTTGTAAAATTTATCTTGGTCATTATTATTTTAAAATTTGATGACTTTTTGTGGGAAGAATGTGGTACGGTGGGAATAATTTTCACATCACAACCTTCAATTTATTTAATATTTTATTTACTAATTCATACTTTTTTAATTAATTTCCTAGTCAAATTTCTTTTAAATTTTTTTTTTTGATGTTCAAATGCATTGAAAAAGTTTTGTGCATGACTAGTACTAATTGTGAGAACATACAAGAAGAATATTAAATCCCTTAAAAATGAAAATTTAAATGGTTAGTTCATGGTTTTTTCAAACATATGACAAACCAGTAATCACTCCACGTCTGTCTAGTGAGGCATGCACAGTTTTCTCGGAGTTCCGTAAATAATGTGTCCAAACCATGTGACTCAACCACTTTTCATAAAATTTTAATTTTATAAAAATTATATTTTTTTATTAAAGTCCCATAAGTGGTACCATCACATTAATTTCATGTGACTTACCTCCCTGGGGATCCCATGGTGATCCCCCCACTCCTTTATTTTGAGCTTCCTTCCTTAGATTTAAGTATTCTCTTTAAGGTTATACCTTCATTTATCCTCTCTTTCTCTCATATTATTTTTGTTATTATTTTCCACCTTACCTTACTAATGGAACCTCATAATAAAACACTAAGTTGAGGGTTTAACCTTTTTCAACATGATTTCTTGTTCTTAGGGTGTGCAGATAGATTTCTGAGAAATATTCTTCCTATTATTAAATGTTTTACTTCATATTCACTCCATTTGATTTTGGTGTGTCCATGAATTTTACTTCCCTAAAAAATAGGTATGCTTGGGATCACTAAAATATGTTAACCTTAAAATAATTATTTTTTGAAAATTTATTCTGATCTAATATAAAGTATATGAACTCATTTATAGTTCTTGAGAAAATATATATTTACTCTAGGTGATAGATGAAATAACAAAATATATTTTATAGAGGATTTGAGTTCTTCAATTGATGATTTGGACCTTTATATATTTCCATGTGATATGAGATGGGTTTTTGGGTTTTTATTGGCTTTTACATTTTTGGGTATTTTGATGGATTTTCATTAAATAATATTATTTGTTCATGTATTAAATAGAATTATGATTTCTTATTGGTTGTTCCTTAATATATTGTTACCATGTATTTTATATAAGTGGTGTTTTAATTTAGAGTTTTATTTTCTATAAATTAAAGGAGGATTTAAGGGGATTCTTGGTTTTTAAAATGGATTTCAAAATAGGTTCCAAATGATATTTTAAAGGATGAAACATTTATGGATATTTGGAACATTAAAATTATTTTTAATGTGAAATTGATTTTTGGAGTGGTATTAAAAGATATTTGAAGATGAATTATTAATTAAAATAATCAGGTCCAATTATAACCGTATAAATGATTTTTCTTTAATTAGGTACACCCTAAATGGACACCCGCACCATATTACTTAATTGTGATATTGCTACTCAGAACCCACAAAGGATTTGCACTGGTGGGGGTAATAAGGTTTTATAAGTAGATGCTATGTTTTTTTATTTATATATGATTATTATATGAAAAAATTTACCTCGCCTCCTATCTCTATTATCATGGGGATCCTAGGTATCTTACTAAGTGATTTATAAATAGTTGATATTTAGTCACAATGAGAATTACTATATCCCCATTTTGTGGGATACATCCTAACCCTAGGGGAGTGATACCAATGAGTCTAATTGATAGAATCTGGTTGGTTATATATTAGGGATTAATCTTTAAGGTGGATAATGGTTCTTCCTACGTACATCAAGGATCATCTTCTGAGATATCTAGGATTTTCCTATAATTAATTATTCATTATTAATTTTTATTTACCACACTTATTCTATTTATTATTCCTCTTTACATCCATTTTCTCTCTTGATTATTCCTACTTAATATCATTTTCCCTTCTTTATTATCATTTAGACCCTGAATTTCACTATTACATAATATTATAAAATTTATTATTTCAATAATATTTTATTTGAGGTTTATATTAGTCCCTTGAATGTTAATTATTGTGTAGTTTTAAAGGGAGTTTTAATAGGAATTTCAACAATTTTTTTAAAGTATTATAAAAATAAAGGGTTTAAATGATTATTTAAATCATGTTGGTCTTTTAAAATTGATTCATGGGAAAGATTATGTTTAAATAACCAAATACTATTTTCTACTTGTATTTGAAACTACAATTAATTATTTGTTTTATTAAAGGGAGTGCATGGACTCTTTGGTGATTACCTACTTGGATGTTAGGCTCACATTATACCTATGCCACTTAGCATCACTATACCTGAGTTCATTTTATGTTTTAGGTTTATTTTTGGGGTCGCTCATGAAGAGAGTCTATTTGGATAATGTATGGTGGCCTTGAGGTCACACAAGGATTATTTTAGCTGTTTTGTTCTAAATTTCATATTTTGTATGTATCATCCATGTTGGCCCTATCTTATATTGGATTTTTCTTCAATTAAATTGTAATTTTATATTTATTCAATGTTTTTTTATTCTTCTCAGTATGATTTATTTGTTTTGTTATTATATTTATAATTTTTTTATAGTCATTGATCTCTGATTTAAGTAGTGGTTATACCAAACTCTAGGGTGTAAGTTTAATGTGACTTCTTATTCATTACCTGTGTAGAATATGAACACCCATAAATCCTTAAAATTAGTTATATAAGGTCCCCAGATTAAAGGTGGTCCGAGTTAGTTATAGAAAAAATGGTATCAGAGTGCCCTATATTATTTAGGTGTGTACGGTAGATCAATTTTTTTAATATTAACCTCAATCGGTAGGTTTATTATAATACATGTTAAACAATAATAATATCATTATAGCATAAAAAAGAACATGAATAATAAGGCATGATATAGTATGATAATCATAATTTGGGAAATGTGGTAATAACTTAAAATATTGCATCATAAACATAGGTCAAGGCTAAACTGCCAAGAATTAATTGTGGAAAAGGTCATATAAAGTAATTAGGTAAACCTATATCCCAAAATTTTGTATCATGATACTAATAATTTTTCAATGAACTGGAGCACTATCAGGGCACACCCTTCATAATCATTTCATTTTCTTGCTTAAGTGTGCTGCATAGATCATATAACATGTATTCATTCAACATAATAATTTACTACATGATAAAGGAATGTGGAATAAATAAATTTTAGTCCCCAATAAATAATAATATGTCTATTAAGTTGAACTCCCTTGATATAGAAATGGGTGCGGTATTCACTACACAGTTATTTTGGTATGGAAAATCACAGAAGAATTTTGGCAGCATAACGACGTCATATAGAAATTAATAAAATGGGTTGGTGAGATTTAAAGGGATATATAACCATTTATACATTAAATGGATAGTAATAGAGACTAGGAAATATATATCCCAACATTATTAAAGGGAGAATAGAAGGCATAACATAATAAAGAAACTTGAATAAAGGGGAGAAAGGAAAGAACACTTACAATGTTTTAGCATTGTAACGAGTGTACATAAAAGTTATTTGAAAGGTTAATTGAGAGTGAAATGGAATATAATTATTTATTCAGAAAATGGGATGTAAGGATGGTATTTAAGAACATATCCCAATAGAATTAATAAAGGAAATTAAAGGGCATAACATAAAAGGAGTGCTTTATAAAAGAGGAGGGTGGATAGTAACGGGTGTAAATAAGGGTTACTAAGAGTTATAATTGAGGGTGAAAGGATCTCCCATCATTTAAAAATAAAATGGAAAGTAAGGTGGGCGGTTAAAAAAGTATCCCAACTTAATAAAATAGAAATTTAAGAAAGCATATCATAAATGAAATTTTTGATAAAAAGAGGACAGAGAGAATCCCTTACTTGAGTGTGTGACCCCAAAGGTTTGGGAGTGGATTCTTGGGATCGTGGGGCACCTTGGGAGGAATCTAGTGAGTAGAGGGAAGATTTTTGATGTTCTTAAAAGATATTTAGTGAAGAGAAATGGTAGTTTGGGTATCTTTATATTGGAAAGGAGGGGGATTTCATTATTATTTAGATTTTGGACTCTTTATAACAAAATATTCCAAACCACAAAACATCCCATGGTTTTATCATGGTTTCTGCAAAAGGGTATTGGTTTACAGTATTTTATAAGTCCAAGGGACTAAGATAATAAAATATTTCCCTTTCTTAAGTGGAGGTGAGTCACACTTGCAAAGAAATGATTTTAAAATCTAAAAATATATTATAAGTCTTGGAGGATTCACTAAGGAATTATCAAATAAATAAAATAAACCTAAAATCACATTATTTTAAAGTAAAAACATATATTTCTCCTAGTAAACCCTTTATAGTGTTTATTACATCACTAATAGACCATTATGATGTCATAAAATACACTGTATATTTATATGGTATTTAATTTTTACCCAAAAATTTGATTGTCTCAGAAAATTATTAAAAATTCACCGTTAGATAATTTTGAAATCCTGATTCCAAAAATAATATTACTTTTATATAAAACAAAGTTTTTAAATATATAAATTCTCACTTAAAAAAACCTACATCTATTGAAAATGAAAGGTTTTTTTGAAAAATAACAGTTTTTCTGTACCCTTATAAAAATTAAATTTGACATCATAAATTCCTTTTGATCATTTATATTTGATAAATATTATTTAATAATAATATTCCATTAAAATATTTTTTATTTAAAAAATACATTAATTCAAAAATTTATTAATTGAATTTGAATATTACCCAAAAATAAAATTTTTTCTCTAAAAATAATTTACAAAGTAATAATAATAAGATGAAAATATATTCATTATTCTATAAAAAATGTACATATTTATATTTCTAGGGTCTTTATATATATCCATTTAATACACTAATGTAATCCATAAGAGTAAAGTGTGAGATAGTGGGTCTTTCGTGGGGCCATTTGGTGAACATGGTTTGGGTCGTGATCTTGATAAACATGAACTTATCCCATAAATGATTTCTCTTGTGATTAAACTATTGGATATCAGCTTCAGATTAACCAAGAGAAAATCCTAGTTATTCTATCTCCCTTAGAAACTCTAATAAATGGGATTCATAGGGTGAAATCCTACTAGACGAGTCTATCACTTCCTTTTTCTGAATCAATTGGATTTGTTAAAACCTGATATTTATATTAATCATGTGATAACTGTTCAATGGATATATTAAAAATGGTAATTTAAATCCAAATATTTCACCAAGGAAGTGCATCTGTTTTCTCTAACCATATTACATAATAAGATGTTTAATTAAACCACATAGTGAAAGTTCATCTATAACAGTTCGAGTTGTTACAATCTTCCCCCATTGAGAAATTTCACCCTAAAATTTTCATTTCACCCCCTAAAATAGGTCAAGGTAATTTTTTTCATAACTTCCAATATTTTACATTTTTCTTCTTCAAACCTGTGGTTTCTCCACAACACTTTGACAAGGTGAATTTTTTTACTTCATAGAACTTTGTCTCTATGATCTAAGATCTTCATTGGATGCTCTTTATTGGAAGGATAATTCTCTAGTGGAACCACCTCTAGATTGAGTGCATGTGTGGGGTCATGTATTTACTTCCTCAAAAGTGATACATAGAATACATCAGAAATTGGAGATAGTTTAGGTGGGTGTTTTCACGACACGTCATCGGGACCCATGTCGTGACTACCCTAAGCCCGCCTCCCATAGGCCAGGGGCTGGAGACTAGCACCAAAGCGTAAATCCCAACAAAAGGGTAAGGAATTGCCTTTATAAAGTAAACAAACACCACAGAGTAAGCAAGAAGAAGTAAACAATAAGTAAATATGGGTACAAAAGTAGTGCGGAAAAGTAAGAGGGCCGGAATACAAACCCAAACTGAAAGTAAAGTACAACTGGAAAGACAGTACAGCAACTGAAAGTAAAGCAGCAATGTCGAGCCGTCCACTAGAAGTCCCACCTAAAGGGTGGGTACAGATAGCCTCCTCAACTCCTTGGGTCCAGCCGTCTGCTCTGAGTATGTCCCGCCCAGTGTTCCACCTCCAGGTACCGACTTGCTCCATAAGCCTCAACCACGATCAGTGTTGTCTGTCGTCTGCAACCAACACAGCATAGTTTGGGCATAGCCCGTGCAGGGGTGAGTATATGCTACTCAGTAGAGACCCCAATACCCCTGAAGGTCTCCCAAAATCCACAAAGGATAATCCACATAGTAAATATACAATCACGAAGTAACATCCAACACTACTTAGGTATATGCCCATACATATACCTAAGTCATCAATTCCCGTTCAGCTCCAGCATCTATGCCCAAGTTAGATCACGTCCACATAGGAGTACAACCTAATCCACACAGGATAACACCACTCAATTCATATAGGAAATCAAGTCAATCATATCGAAGATATTTATTGAAGTCAAGACTCATCCCACACAGGTATACTTCTTCGTAAGGTGATAGAGATGATCAGATATAGCCACTGATTCATCTATGTTGGGACCCATGTAGGATACTAAACCAGGTAAGCTGTCGGACCCACATAGGATACAGACCAACTACTCTGCCAGACCCACGTAGGATAGTAAGAACAGAGACAAACAATGCCAGACCCACGTAGGATACAAGAACAGTAGTCATCATCGTTGAACCCATGGAGGATTTCAGTACGGTCTTCATCGCTGCCGAACCCACATAGGATTTTAGGGCAGTCTTCATTACCGTCAAACCCACAGAGGATTTCATAATGGTCTTCATCACTACTGAACCCACATAGGATTTCAGTGCAGTCTTCATTTCCATCGAACCCACAGAGGTTTTCAGTACGGTCTTCATCGTCGCAGCCAGCTCTAGGGTTCCCTCACACAGCATGCTCGATTCCGGGAGGGTCTGCTCCACGATCGAAGGGGGTTCAATACATAAACTGACACATATTACGGATTTGATGTATCTCAAAGTTCCGTCTCGACAAGAGGAACTCAACGTGACAGATGGCGCGTCAATCGAACGCCCATTCTGTCAGTTATTGGATTTTTCGTTCCAGGTGCCTGGTTGATTTTTAAGTCAAAACCAACCCTACCACACTCCAACTACGTCCAAACCTTGATCTTAGTAAGAAAAAAGGTCCTTCTAACTAATAGGAATCCAAAAAAGTCGACGGCACGTCAATCGGACATCCGGAGCTCAAGTTATAAGTGTTTCCGCTCCGAGGGCCCAGTTGGTTTCGTGTTCGAACCAACCCGACCATACCCAAAGTTCTCTAAAACCTTGAGTGTAATATACCGAAACTACCGTCTCGATCCAAGTATCTCATCGCAGCTGACGGAGCATCGATCGGAGGTCCGTAGCCCATGATATGGGCAAAAAAACGTACCTGTCCTTTTTAAGGGGTTTTGGGCCCGGACCGACCCGGCCCGAGACCCCCCCTGGGTCGGCCCAAACCGGGTCCAGCCCATTAGGGTGCGGTCCGACCCTTCCGGCGAAGCCCGGCCTGGGCGCAGCCCGGCTCGGCCTGGGTGCGGCCCGGCCCGACCTGGGCGGCCCGGCCTGGCGCGCGCACGCGGCCCGCGTAGCCAGCTCGGCCACGCCGAGATGAGCGGAAGGGGGGGCATGATGCCCCCCTGATTTTGTAACTGCGGACCCCACATGGGGGGGCATCCTTTGGCCATCTGGGGGTTATAACCCCTGGTCTCCCCCTGAAACGGTCGGCCCAGTTTGGCCGGCCGGTGCTGCCACCGCGGGACCGCCGCGGTCCCACCCTCCGAGGTGCCAGCGTCCGGCGGTTCCGCCCGCCCCGCCTTGCACCGCCGTGGAATTGAGCTGCGGCCTTGTCCGAACGGTGTCGCGCGACGGCGCAGCGCCCCTCCGCCGCAGCTTCGCTCCGGCCGCGGTGTCTTCGTGGTTCTTCGGCGCGGCGCGACGGCGCCGCGTCCCTTCGCTGCGGCCTGACTCCGGCCACAGGTTCGTTCGGCCTCAATGGCACGGCGTGACGACGCTTCTCATCTTTTTCTAATTTCTCCATGTTTCTGAACTGTGTCGTTGCACCGCGCCACCTTCTTTCGAACCGCAACAATACAACAACAAAAGGGGGAGGAGAGTCGTCAGTGTTCATGCGGTCCGACCTCCTCCCGATAAGTTGATAACAAGCGTCCCAAAAATAAAGACAAAGAACAGGAAAGGATATTTCAAAAACAAAAGGTAATTAACCCCAACCTTGTTAATGAGTTGATGTTCTAAGAGCATCGCGGAAAGTGGCGTCGCGGGGCATGGTTCCGTAGACGTCGACGGAGAGCGTCTGAGGAGATGTCGTCCTCTCTTTATCACGGCCAGAAGAGGATGATTACATGTTTTTGGAGAACTCCCGCGTCGATGTCTCTTCCCTTGTCTCGGAGGAGAAAGGTAATGGAGATACCAGAGTCGTTGAGTCATTCTTCGTTGAGGTGATGACGTTCTTCGCGGAAGTATTGAAGCTCTTCGCAGGAGGATGAAGTTCTTCCCCAGAGAAAAGAGTTCTATCTCCCCAATATCCTCACACAAAAACCAACCCTCCTAAATAAAATAAGACTTATCTTATTTTATTACATCAAGCCAAGCATTTCAATTTTTAAAAATCAAACACATAACTCACTTAATTAATTAAGTGAGTTGGCATGATTAAAGAAGAGAGAGGGGGAGGTGAGTGGTCTCACATTAAAGGGGGGTTATGGAGTTAAGGAATATGAGGGGTTGGGATCTTGTGGGCCCCACACCACCTTTATCCTCTCATGGTTGGTTAACAACATGTGGGTCCCACCCCCAACTCCCTTACTTAGGTTATAACTACCTAGAGGAAAATAAATAAAATTGTAATATAATTTTATTTATTCCTCACTAAAACCACAAAATTAACAACTCCTCACGAGAAAATGCACCTTTGGAAAAGGTGCTCCTAAGAAATTACCGGCGCTGCGGTTTCATCGGTGCCCTCGGATTTCAATTCCGAGCAGTGGTTCAAAAGTTAGGAAAACTCACTCGTTCGTTCGCTGAATGTACCTGAGCTAAACTTCGGAAATTGATTCCGGACACACCGGGCCTCGGAATCAGGTGTCGTCAGAAACTGCGTTCTTGTAAAATCCCAAAGAAAATTAAGAAAAAATTTCCCTTGAATTTTACGGGTCTTTAAATTACTCCCACCTCAGGGCTTTACATCCCCGTAAAGATACATCATAAACTAGGGGAACAAATGTGGGTACTAAGCATGCATCTGAGCCTCCCGCTCCCAAGTGCTCTTCTGGAGGATCATGTGCTTCCATCTGATGCGTACTAAAGGTATCGACCATCAACGTAGGACCTGCTCCTATCGATCCTCGACCTCCACCAGTACCTCCACAAAAGTCTCCCCATCGTCAATGTCCAACTCCCCATGGTTGATGATATGCGCTGGGTCATGCACGTATCTCCTCAACTGAGATACGTGGAAGACGTCGTGCACCTGGTGCAACTGTGGTGGTAGAGCCAGGTGATAAGCCACCTCGCCTATCCTGCTGAGGACCTGGAATGGTCTGATGAAGTGTGGAGATAACTTGTCGCCCCGGCCAAATCTCTGTAATCCACATCGAGGTGAGACCCGCAAGAAGACATGGTCACCATCCTCGAACTCCAGTGGCCTCTGCCTCCTGTCAGCATAAGACATCTGCTGGCTCTGAGCTTTCCTCATCCGCTCCTAGATGATCTGGACCTTCTCTGTCATGGCCTGGACCATCTCCAGTCCCACAAGTGCTAACTCCCCAGGGTCTGTCCAGCACAGAGGTGATCTGCAAGGTCGGTCGTACAATGCCTCGTATGGTGCCATCCTGATGGTGGAGTGGTAGCTATTGTTGTATGTGAACTCCACCAAGGGAAGGTGGTCCTCCCAGCTGCGATCAAAGTCGAGGACACATGCACGGAGCATTTCATCAAGAGTTTTAATGGTCCTCTCGGTCTGACCATCCTTCTGAGGGTGAATGGAGGTGCTCAGACGTAGCTGTGTCCCGAATGCCTCCTACAACCCCTTCCAAAGCCAGGAAATAAAGCGAGCATCTCGATCGGAGACGATAGATGATGGAACACCATGAAGCCATATGATCTCCTGAACGTAGAGGCGTCCCAAGCTCTCCACTGAGCCCTACTCTCTGATGGGTAAGAAGTGAGTTGACTTGGTGAGTCGGTCGACAATCACCCAAATGGAGTCGTGACTTCTGGAAGTACGTGGAAGTCCAGTAATGATGTCCATAGATATCCCATCCAACATCCACTCCGGGACCTCCAAGGGCTATACCAAGCCTGCTGGTACCTGGTGCTCTGCCTTCACCTGCTAATAGGCAAGGCATCGAGAAACGAACTCAGCTACAACCTTCTTCATACCCGGCCACTAGTGCTATCATCTGAGATCTTGGTACATCTTCGCCACTCTTGGATATACCACTAAAGGGGAAGTGTGAAACTCTCTTAGAACCTCCTCCTGTAAAGCAACTGGTACCATGGTACATCCTCTGAAAAGGATTACGTGCTCTCCTCCTACAGAAAATCCATCAGGTTCCTGTCCTGAGGATATCTGTGCACGCCACGTCTCACAGTCTGCATCCCCACGTTGTGCCTCTCTGACCCACTGCATTAGTGGAGGTGTTACTGTGAGTGACTGAAGAAAGGCTACTCTATCTCTATCCATGAAGGATATAGCAAAGCGAATGGCTTCTCCGTCGCCTCACCGAGTAGCTGAATGCTCGTCCTCCTACTGAGGGAATCAGCTACTACGCTCCCCTTTCCAGGAGTATAGACTATATCAAAGTCATAATCCTAGATGAACTCGATCCATCGCCATTGTCTCAGATTCAGGTCCTTCTGTGAGAAGATGTACCTGAGACTCTGGTGGTCAGAGTAGACTGTAAAGCGCTCGCCCATCAGGTAGTGTCACCACATCTTCAGAGCAAAGACCACTGCTGCTAACTCCAGGTCATGGGTAGCATAGTTCTGCTCATGCTACCTCAACTGACGTGATCCATAGGCGATCACTGCCCACTCCTGCATCAGGACACATCCGAGTCTGGTCCCTGATGCATCGTAGTAGACTACGTACCCTACTCCCTCCTCCGACAGCCTCAAGATAGGTGCGTTGGTCAATCTCTGTCTCAGCTCTTAGAAGCTCTTCCGACATCTGTCTGACCACACGAAGGGTTTCCCCTTCTTTGTCAAAGAAGAGAGTGGTGCCGCAACTCTGGAGAAGTCTGGCACAAACCTCCGGTAGTACCCAACTATCCCCAGAAAACTCTGAACCTTCGTCACACTCCTGGGTGGATCCCAAGCTAGCACTACCTCGATCTTCGCAGGATCCACCGCAACTCCCACCTCAGAGATGACATGTCCCAAGAAGTGGACCTCATGTAACCAGAACTGACACTTCAAAAACTTACCATAAATCTAGTGCTCTCGGAGTATGTCTAGTACAACCCGCAAGTGGTAGGATTACTCCTCCTCAGTGGTCGGGTATATCAAAATGTCATCGATGAAGACTACGAAAAATCGATCGAGGTATGGCTAAAAGATCCTGTTCATGAGACCCATGAACACTGCTGGAGAATTGGTTACACCGAAAGGCATAACCAAGAACTCATAGTGGCCATACCGACAACTGAAGGTCGTCTTCTGTCCATCCTCATCCCGAACTCTGAGCTGATGATATCCTAATCTGAGGTCTATCTTCGAGAACCACCGTGCTCCCTTGAGCTGATCGAAGAGGTTGTCAATCCTCGGTATCGGATACATGTTCCTCACGGTCAATTGGTTCAGGCGACGATAGTCGACACAAAGTCGCAAGCTTTCGTCCGGCTTCTTGGCGAACAATATCGGGAAAGCCCAGGGTGAAACACTGGGTCAGATAAACCCCTTGCCCTCCAAGTCCTCCAATTGTACCCGTAGCTCTCGAAGCTCATTGGGGGCCATCCGATATGCTGGAGTGGATATCGGGGTTGTCCCAGGGTACAGGTCAATATAAAAGTCTACCTCTCTGCGAGGAGGTAGTCCTGGAACTTCATCAGGGAAAACGTCCGCATACTGATCCACCACTACAGGAAAACTAGGAATCCGCACGTCAACTGCTCCTAGGATGAGGCTAGCCAAATGATGAGTGATGGGTTGTCCTTTCCTCTGCGTCAGTCCATCTTATGCTGCAAAGGCTCCCTTCTCACCGGTGAAGGTGAACCTGCTCCCGTCGGTGCGTACACACCGCACCTTGCGCCAAATACAATCGATCTGATCATGGACTGTAGATAACCAATCCATGCCCAAGATGACGTCATAAGGCCTCGACACCGCTAAAAGAAGATCCCAGTCGAATCTCTCGCCTCCTAGAGTAAGCTCACATTGTCGGCACCAGTGCGTAATCGTCGACTCTACTCCCGTAGGAGCCTCTAGCCATAAGGATCGAGCCAACGGCTCTGTCGGAATCTCCGAGATCTGAACAAGGGAAGTGGCAATAAAATAATGACTCACTTCTGTGTCTATCAGAACTGCAAAAAGGGTGGAGTAGACATAGATAGTACCTCGAATCATCTCTGGCGCGCCGTGGTCATAGGCCTCAACTGCCTGATGCTGAGTCTGTCTCTTCCTGCCAGCTCCCTGTGGTTGGGGTGGACCTCCTGGTGGTGGTGGTGGTAAAGCTTCAAAGCATCGCCCACCACCTGCTGCTCGGCCAGCTCCCCTACCTCGTATGGTTTCTGTCGGCGGACCGCCACGATTGACCCTCTACCTCTTCCTGGGTGGCCCCTCAACTGTCTGATGCTCCTCTACACGGTGGGTCAGGCAGTCACGAGCCATGTGGCCCGGCCCGCCACATGCATAGCACTGTCTGCTCCTTGGAAGGCTGGCTATGCGCTGTGTACCCCGCACCTCTGAGCTAGTGTCCTGAGGTCGTCTTCCTGATGGTCCGGTCCACCTGGACCCCAGTGACATCCGTCGACTACCAGCTGCAGATGACTCTGCTACGTGCCACCCTGTGGTAGGTCTCGCTGCTGGAGTAGGCTCAGCAAGAAAGCTCTCTATGAGAAGAGCTCCCTCCAGTACTCCTGCCTGTGTCATAATGATGAGGGAGATCATTGATGCCCTGATCTCATGCCTCAGTCCCTTCTCGAAGGTCCGGGCTCGGAAGAATGGGTCTCGTGCCATATCTGTCGAATAGAAAAAGAGATCGGTAAATCTCACCATGTACTGGGCAACTGTCATGCTGCTATGCCGCAGCAGTAGAAGCTCCTAGATGCGCACGACACGAAGGGTGGCTGGGACGAACTCCGAGTGAAAGAGGCTCTAAAAGTCCGTCCATAGGATTAATGCCTCGTCGTGCACCTAGAGCATCAATCTCCACCATCTGTCTGCTGCCGCGTGCAGGAGGCTCGCTACGAGGATCACTATGAGGTCACCTGGTTTCCCCACTAACCTGAAAACTTGAACAACCGCCTCCATCCAATCCTCGGCTGCTTGAGGGTTCGTCTCCCCGCGGAACCTAGGCAGTCTCTGATGCTGAAACTCGTGGAGTGCACTAATGCGACTTGCACTCTAATTGGCTAGGGACGGTGGCATCGGTGGCTCGGCGGGTAGTGGTACCACTGGTGCCTCCGCTGAAAAAGAGCCATGCACCGAGGCCTCATCGCTCGGTGGGATGTCGGCTCGCACAAAACTTGGAACCCTAGCTAGCTGCCATCGTGGGGCCATCCTGAAAAGAAACAGGTGTGCCACGGTCAAACAGTACACCTGGTGAGCTGACACAAAGTAATCACAATGAAAACTTTTGAAACACACATGCAATCAATGTTTTCGTGCATTGAGTTGAAATCAGAAGTCAGGGTCCGGGTGTATGGATACGTCGGCCGCCGCACCAACACTGGACTCCCTGGAATGATAACCACACTCAATACCCTTAACAATATTTCTTCACAAAGAAGAAATATCAGAGTCCTGAGTTCTGCGGTAGAACCAAACTCCTTTGATACCAATTTTTCACGACCTGTCCTCAGGACCCGTGCCGTGACTACCCCAATCCTGCCTCCCATAGGCCAGGGGCTGGTGACTAGCACCAAGGC
Organism: Viscum album; assembly: GCA_963277665.1. Classification (NCBI taxonomy): domain Eukaryota; kingdom Viridiplantae; phylum Streptophyta; class Magnoliopsida; order Santalales; family Viscaceae; genus Viscum; species Viscum album. The sequence continues at coordinate 908,395,222 of OY728152.1, forward strand.
ATAAATCCTGACAAAAGGGGAAGGCATTGCCTTTATAAAGTAAACAAACACCACAAAGTAAGAAAGAAGAAGTAAAAACTAAGTAAATCTGGGCACAAAAGTAGTGTGGAAAAGTAAGAGGGCCAGAATACAAACCCAAACTGAATGTAAAGTACAACTGGAATGAAATTACAGAAACTGAAAGTAAAGCAGCGACGTCAAGTCGTCCACTGGAAGTCCCACCTGAAGGGTGGGTACAGATATCCTCCTCAGCTCCTCGGGTCCAACCGTCCGCTCCGAGTATGTCCCGCCCAGTGGTCCACCTCCAGGTACCAACTTTCTCCACAAGCCTCAACCACGATCAGTGTTGTCCGTCGTCTGCAACCAACACAACGTAGTGCGGGCATAGCCCGTGCAGGGGTGAGTATACACTACTCAGTAGGGACCCCGAGATCCCTGAAAGTCTCCCAAAATCCAAAAAGGATAATCCACAAAGGAAAGATACAATCACAAAGTAACATCCAACACTACTTAGGTATATGCCCATACATATACCTGAGTCATCAATTCCTATTCGGGTCCAACATCCATGCCCAAGTTTGATCATGTCCACGTAGGAGTACAACCCAATCCACACAAGATAACACAACTCAATCCACATAGGAATGCAAGTCAATCATATCGAAGATATTGATTTAATTCAAGACTCAGATCACACAGGTATACTTCTTCGTAAGGTGATAGAGATGATCAGATATACCCACTGATTCATCTATGTTGGGACCCACGTAGGATACTAAACCAGCTAAGCTGTCAGACCCACATAGGATACAGACCAGATACTCTGCCAGACCCACATAGGATGGCAAGAACAAAGTCAAACACTGCCAGACCCACGTAGGATACAAGAACAGTAGTCATCACCATCGAACCCACAGAGGATTTCAGTACGGTCTTCATCGTTGCTGAACCCATGTAGGATTTCAGTGCAGTCTTCATCACCGTCAAACCCACAGATGATTTATGTACGGTCTTCATCACTACCGAACCCACATAGGATTTCAGTTTAGTCTTCATCGTCGTCGAACCCACAGAGGATTTCAGTACGGTCTTCATCGTCGCAGCCAGCTCTAGGGTTCCCGCACACAGCATGCTCGCTTCCGGGAGGGTCCGCTCCACGATCCAAGGGGGGTTGATACATCAACTGACACATAGTCTGGATTTGATATATCTCAAAGTGCCGTCTCGACAAGAGGAACTCAACGTGACAGACGGCGCGTCAATCGGACGCCCGGTCTGCGAGTTATTGGTTTTTTCGTTCCAGGGTCCCGGTTGGTTTTTAAGTCAAAACCAACCCGACCACACTCCAACTCCATAGAAACCTCAATAGGAGTAAGCCAAAAGGTCTGTCTCACTAAGAGGAATCCAACAAAGTCGATGACACGTCAATCGGACGTCCGGAGCTCAAGTTATAAGTGTTTCCGCTCAGAGGGCCCGGTTGGTTTCGTGTTCGAACCAACCAGGCCATACACAAAGTTCTCCTAAACCTTGGTGTAATATACCCAAATGACCTTCTCGATCCAAGGATCGCATCGCAGCTGACGGTGCATCGATCGGAGGTCTGTATCCCAAGATATGGTCAAAAGAATGTACCTGTCCGTTTTTTAGGGGGGTTTGGGCCCGGACCGACCCGGCCCGAGACCCCCCTGGGTCGGCCCGAATGGGGGAGACCCAAAACGGGTCCGGGTCTGGCCCATTAGGGCATGGCCCGACCCGGGGGGCACGGCCCGGCCCGGCCTAGGCGTGGCCCGGTCCGGCCTGGTGTGCGCGCGCAGCCCGCGTGGCCAGCTCAGCCACGCCGAGCTGAGCAGAAGGGGGGGTGGGGGGCGCTGCACCATGATTGAGTAACTTCGGCCCCCACTTGGGGGGGGGGGGTGCTCCTTTGTCCAGTCGGGGGTTACGACCCCCGGTCTCCCCCTGAAACGGCCGGCCCGGTACGGCCGGCCGGCGCTGCCACCGCGGTCCCGCCCTCCGAGGTGCCGGCGACCGGTGGTTCCGGCCGCCCCGCCTTGCACCACCGTGGCTTTGAGCCACGGCCTTGTCCGACTGGCGCGGCGGGAAGGCGCCTCACCCCTCCGCTGCGGCCCCGCTCCGGCCCCAGTGTCTTTGTGGTTCTCTGGTGGGACGCGACGGCGCCACGCCCCTTCGCTGCGGCCCGACTCCGGCTGCGGGTTCGTTCGGCCTCAACGGCGCAGCACGATGGTGCCGCACATCTTTTCCGCATTTCTCCATGTTTCTGCATGCTGTCATTTCACCGTACTACCTTCTTTTGAACCGCAACAACACAACAACAAAATTGGGAGGAGAGTCGGTCGTGTTCGTGCAGTTCGACCTCCTCCCGATAAGTTGATAACAAGTGGCCCAAAAATAAAGACGAAGAACGGCAAAGGTTATTTCACTAAAAAAAAGTAATTAACCCCTACCTTGATAATGATTTGATGTTCGAAGAGCATCGCGGAAAGCGGCGTCGTGGGGTGTGGTTCCGTAGACGTCGACGGAGAGCGCCTGAGGAGACATCGTCCTCTCTTTATCACGGAGAGAAGAGGATGATTACGTATCGTTGTGGAACTCCCGTATCGTTGTCTCTTCCCTTGTTGTGGAGGAGAAAGGGAATGGAGATATCGGAGTCGTTGAGTCATTCTTTGTTGAAGAGATGATGTTCTTCGTGGAAGGATTGAAGCTCTTCGCGGGAGGATGAAGTTCTTCCCCAGAGAAAAGAGTTCTATCTCCCCAATCTCCTCACACAACAACCAACCCTCCTAAATAAAATAAGACTTATCTTATTTTATTACATCAATCCAAGCATTTCAATTTTTAAAAATCAAACACATAACTCAATTAATTAAGTGAGTTGTCATGATTAAAGAAGAGAGGGGGGGAGGTGAGTGGTCTCACATTAAAGGGGGTTATGGAGCTAAGGAATATGAGGGGTTGGGCACGTGTGGGCCCCACCCCACCTTAATCCACTCATGGTTGGTTAACAACATGTGGGTCCCACCCCCCACTCCCTTACTTAGGTTATAACTACCTAGAGGAAAAAAAAAATTGTAATATAATTTTATTTATTCCTCACTAAAACCACAAAATTAACAACTTCTCCCGAGAAAACGCACCTTCAGAAAATATGCTCCTAAGCAATTACTGGTGTTGTGGTTTCATCGGTGCCCTCGGATTTCAATTCCGAGCATCGGTTAAAAAGTTAGGAAAACCCGCTCGTTCATTCACTGAATGTACCCAAGCTAAACTTCGGAAACTAATTCCGAGCACACCGGGCCTCGAAATCTGGTGCCGTCAAAAACTGCGTTCTTGTAAAATCCCAATGAAAATTAAGAAAAAATTCCCCTTGAATTTTATGAGTCTTTACAGGTTTTGAAGTAAATATGACACTTCACTGATGCAATCAAGGATATCAAAAGGGTTGATGAATATTAGACAAATAATTCCCTTCATCCCAAATCTCATAACTCTTTTACATAGAGATATTCAAAGGAATACCAAGTCTCCAACATCAAACTCTATGTCTCATCGACAATTGTTATCAAAGCTATTTTTTCAACTCTAAGTATCTTTGATGTGTTTCTGAATGGTTTTAACCTTCTACACCATTTCCTTAAACATTTAAGTACCTAAATGTTTTCATTCCCAAACTTCATCTCATCATACTAGTGTTCTATACCACTTCCCATAAAGGGATTCATATAGAGCCATATGTATGCTCGACTAGAAACAATTATTGTAGGTGAACTCGACTAGAATTAGGTGTCGGTCTCATCCTCCTTTGAAGTCAATTGAGCATTCTCTCAACATGCCCTCAAGTTTTTAGATATTCTAATCATATTGGCCATCAATTTGAGGTTGATAAGATGTAATGAAGTATATCTCAATTTTTAAAGCATGTTGAATATATTTCTAGAACATAGAGGTGAATTTTGGATCTCAATCAGATAAAATCAATTGTGGTAATCCATGCATCCTGACTACATCCTTGATTTATATCTATGAAAGTAGATCTAGTGAGAATTCCTATTTTATTGAAATTAAGTGTTCAGTCTTTGTAAGAAAATCCACCACAACCCATATAACATTATTCCCTATTGATTTATATAAAATATTAGTGTAAAATTCCACGGTGATGTTTTTCCATTTCCATGTAGGTATCGGTAATGGTGTCACCAACCATTGTATTATTTCCTTTCTGCTTTCACTTGCTAACATGTCTTGTACTTTGATGTATAATCAGTGATCTACAGATTTTTTCATCCCATATATATTTCTCTTTGATATCTCAATTGATCTTTATATTTTCTAGGTGAATAGAGAAAGTTGAACTATGTGCATCATCCAATAGTTCTCTCATTAACTCATGATTTGATGGAACATATATAGTTGACCTAAATCTCACAATTTCTTCTTCATTAAAATTGAACTCTGAGGATTTCACTTTTCTTATAGTTTCCACTATCTTATAAATTACCATATCAAATTTTTTATTATCCATTAACCTTTCAAGAAGAGATGGTTGAGAAATCATTTCTGAAAGGATTGATTATGTTCCTTTATTTATGATTCCCATATTCATCCACTTCAAATCTAAGAAGATCAAATAATTCTAAATTATCATTGATAATTGAATTTATGGATCCTTTATACTTAGAGAATTATCAACATTATTCACTTTACAAAGACGGTAGTGGATTGATCAGTCATAATCCTTGATCATCTCTAACCATCTTCATTGGTGCATATTCAGATCTTTCTGTGTAAATATATATTAAAGAATTTTGTAATCCATGTATATTTCACACTTCTCCCCAAATAGATAACTCTTATAAATTTTTAAATAAAATATCACCACTTCCAACTCTAGATCATGTTTGGGATAGTTTTTCTCATTAATTTTGAACTTTCTATAGGATTAAGCAAAAACTTTTTCATTTTTCATCAACACATATCCCAAACTCTTCTTTGAAAAATAGCTGAAATTTATGAAAATTACCCCAATTGTGGGTAGTGTGAGAACTGGTGCAGTGATAATCCTCCTTTTCAACTCCATGAATCCATCTTCACATTCATCATTCCAAGAAAACTTGAATCTATTCCAGGTAATATTTTTATGTGGGTTTGACAATCATTATAAATTTATCAAAAATAAGCGATAATATCCATCTAACCCAAGGAAACAACATATATCTACCACAGTTGTTGGAATCTTCCATCCTTTAATTTCTTTTGTCTTTAAAGGATCCACAGATATCCCATTGCATGTGATGATATGTACCAATAATGATACTTACTTCAACCAGAACACACACTAACTATAGTTTTCCTAGAGATTCTCCTTTTGAAAGGACTTTAACATTGTTCTTAGATGCTCCTCATGGTCCACTTTGCTTTTGGAATATATTAGAATATCATCTATAAATAATACCATGAATTTTTCGAGATAATACCTAAAGACTCTATTCATCAAGTCCATGATGATTACTAGAGCATTAGTGAGTCTGAATGGAATCACTAGGAACTAATAGTGCTCGTACCTTGTATGGAAAGCAGTATTGGGGATATCCTCCTTCTTCTCCCTAACTTGGTAATATCCTAACCATAGATCCACCTTGGAGAATTATTTTTCTCCATGTAACTGATTAAACAAATCATCAATTTGTGGAAAAGGATACTTGTTCCTTATCATGGTATTATTGAGATCATGAAAATCAATGAAAAGGTGTGTTGACCCATCCCTCTTAATAAAGAGGGTTAGTTCACCCCATGGTGAGGCACTTATACATATGAATCATTTGTCTATATTTTCCTATAGTTGTACATTTAGTTCTGTTAGGGCCAATAGGGGCCTATATACCCTGAGAGGGGGGGTGAATCAGGGTATGGATATTCTTTTTCAAAGTTCTTCCTACCCCACTGGATCTTGACCTCTTTATTACAAGGGTCACATTGTTTGCTCTTGTGTGTAAACTGTGATCACTTCTTTACTTCTTTATTTAATGATGATGCTTTGAATGCAATGCAGGGAAGCAAACAGATAGACACAGATATTTTTACTTGGTTCACCCTCACTGGGCTACGTCCAAGGAGCATACGCCGAAAAGTTGCCGGTCGTACCAAATTCCACTAATCTTCACTAGTTGTGGATACAATGTTCGGGCTAGATCACTTCTATGCTCAGGCTCACTGCCTTTACAATGTTTAGGGTCAGCTCACTGCTTTCCCAAGGGTCACTCCCTGTTTCTCTCTCTCTGGCTCACTGCCGGTGGAGAGGATCACCTTCTTCCTCTTCCTAAGCTCACTTCTCTTGGAAGGAATCCACTCATAGTTAATAGACCTGTAGGTCTCTTCATTTGCATGAATGAATGCATCTTCTCTTGTATGTAGATGCTCTATTGAAGTAAAACTTTCACCCGTAGATGAATATCTCTTTGCACCGAAGGTATCGGGCAAACTTCCAGCTTCCACGCAGTCCGAAAAACACTGCTGGAACAAACCTTACTTGGCGCGCAAGTCTACCTCGATGCGCAAGTATCGGCGCGCAAGTCACAACGGGCGCGCAAGTCCTCCTCAGAAACTTGCGCGACTCAAGCTTCCTCAACTCCAAACTTGCGTGACTCTCTTCCTTTTACGCCCAAACCAATATTGGCGCGTAACTGCCAACCGGCGCGCAACTTCTAACACCGGCGCACAACTTCAACCTCTGGCGCGCAACTCCCACCTGCGCGACCACACACACCACTTGCGCGACCACCACACCTGCGTGACGGGAGCTCTGAGTTGAACTCCGGTGGAAAATGAGGAGGGGTGGTCCAGTATTTATAGGCAATCTGACCACCCTGCGCGACCCAATCTCGGCGCGCAAGTCTTCTCTCCTTTCAGACACTTGCGCGACCAACTCCCAAACTTGCGCGAACCTATTTCCTTAGCCATATTTTTATCATCTGATCTTGAAAAACATATGGCGCGCAAGTTTCCTATACTCCAAGTCCACGGCGCGCAAGTCCCTTTGCCAAAAACACTTTTCTTCATTTGCTGATTTTTAGGCCCAAAAATTTGGCAAACACTGGAAAACGGTGCCACCTTGTATCTGTTCTTTTGTACCGCCTTCAGATCATCCATTCCTTTTATCGACGTTCTTGAATCAAACATGGATCGTTGACCTTAGCTCTTGAACTCGACATTCCACAATGAAATCCTCTTTGTCAACAATCACAACTCAGATGTCCACTTTGTCAACAAACACAATCACCTCAAAAATGCTTCAATGATACCTTGAGGGATTTTTGCCCAACAAGTTCCTAAAATTCCATAATAGCCATCCTAGATAGAGTCTTGGATATTGGAAGAGCCCCATGTATAAGCATAATTAAAAATTCAACATCTTGGTGAGGGGTAAGACAAGTCAATTCCTCAAGAAACACATCAGTGTATTCCCTAACAATAATCATGTCATCAAGGATGACCATTTCCTTCGACTCAATAATTTGAGCTACATACGTTTTCTCATAGGTTAATAATATAAATTATTATGATAATTATTCTAAAGAAGATTATCTTACACCTCTCACTTTTATAGAATTAGGGGTTGATTCTCCATATGGAGAGTGATTTCTCTCTCACAGTAATTTTTATTGGCTCTATATAGGGAAATCCAATTCATTCCTAGAATTGCATCAAATTCCACCAAAGTGAGTATCATAAGGTTTTTTGGGAATTTCATCCCACAAATGTTGATAAGGGAGGAGTTATATACTTTGGATGCAATAATTTCCCCATTTTCCATTTTCACCAGCATCTCTATTTCCATGCTATGTGGTGGTATTTAAATTGTTCTATTAAAATTTCATGATATGAAGGAAAACATTGAACGATGGATGATAACCCTAAATTTTACTTTTTCATTCTAGCTTCACATTATGTGATATATAATTAGGGTTGATTAACTTTAAATTAATGATCAAATAAATAATAATACCATGACGTTAAAGAGATAACTTATAAATTACATGAATTTCCTAAACATATGAATTTCTAGGCTTCAATATATATTATCCATGATCTATTTCCTAACATATATTCTTACAAGAATTTTTGTTCCCTTAATAATGGTTCGTAATAAGCTTATGAATTTACCAAATAATATCCCCCTAGAGTGTCAAACCAGGTGCACAATAAGGCTCATTTTCGTGTGTCAGGTTACCCTGTGTCAGGCTCAGAAAACCTTGTCAGAGTTTTCACTCCTTGGTACATACGTGATAGAACCACATCCACTTATAGTATCCAGATATGCATGTTTTTTCTTGATAAAACTCTTACTCTATACTTACCAAAATTTCGGGGTGTTTTCTTACACTTATTTTTATCCTTAAGGGTTTTCTAATCCTAATCCCAAGAATAACTAAACCTATCCTCTGATGCCAACTATAAAAAACCTTCTCTTTATTTAGAATTTAAGAAAGATTTATTAAAAAAATTAATCATTATATAACACATAATATTGATAGGTATAGTTTCTTTGGGAAATTAGGAACATTACATACCAAATTAAAACATGAAATAACATCATCTTTATTGAAAACTTATTTAACATGGCCAAAGTGTTCCTTTGTACTCAACACTGCATGGGATAACCATAGGAAATACATAAAAAGGGGTGAGCTATAAAGCCCAGTAAGGGAATAAACAAGTCATAACATGAGTAATACAATACATGTTAGACAATAGGAATATCAATGAATAATAAAAAGAACATGAATAATAAGGAAAGATATAGCATGATAACTAAAAAATGTCAAATGTGGCAACAACTTAAAATAATGCATCATAAACATAGGTCAAGGGTAAAACCCCATGGATTCATGGTGGAAAAAGTACCAAAAATGAATTAGGTAAAACCCTTTCCCGACATGATGTATTATGATAATAAACATTACCAAATTCATTGCAGCGCTATCGGGTCTCACCCTTCATAATCATTTCCTTCGCATGCTTAAGTGTGCCACATAGATCATATAACACAGATTCATTAAAAATCATACTTTATTCCATGATAAATGAATGTGGAATATATACATTTATTTCACAAATGTACATAAAGTTTAATACACATGATAGATAAATGGGTACAGTATTCATTACACAGATATTTTGGCATGGAAATCATGGTGCAATTTCGGCAGCATAACGGTGTCATATAGAAATTCATAAAATGGGTTGATGAGAGAGAAATGGATATCTCAACATTTAGACATGAAATGGACAGTAATATAGACATGGAAATACATATACCAATATTAGTAAAGTGAGAATGGAAGGAATAACATAATAAATAAACATGAATAAAATGGAGGAATGAAAGGACCATTATAAAGTTTTGGCATTCTAATAGGTGTACATAAAGGTTATTAGGAGGGTTAAATGAGAGTGAAAGGGACTCCCATAGTTAATACATAAAATGGTAAGTATTTGGGATATTTAAGAACATATACCAATATAGTTGAAAAAGTCAATTAAAATACATAACATAAAAGGAGTACTAGATAGAAGAGGAGGGTGGAAAATTCCTTACGGAATTTCGGCATAGTAACGGGTGTACATAAGGGTTCATAAGAGGGATAAGTGAAGATGAAAGGGGATAAAAAAATTTAAATATAAAATGGAAAGTCAGGTGGATAGGTAATAATATTTCCCAACTTATGAAAATGTAAATTTAAAAGTCATATCATAAATGAAATGCTTGATAAAAATAGGAGAGAGAGAATCCAGTACTTTAGTCTGTGACACCAATGATTTGGGAGATGCTTCTAGGGAGCTTGTGGGGATTACATGGGAGGACTATAGGGAGTAGAGGGGAGAGTATGGATGTTCTTCAAGGATTTTTAGTGAAGATAAATGGGATATTGGGTGGGTTTATATAACAAAGGAGGGGGATTTCATTATTATTTTGATTTTGGACTCTTTATAATAAAATAATAAAAACAGAAATAATCCCATAGTTTTTCCTCATATTTTAGACCAAAGGGGAGTGTTTTAAAATATTTTATAAGGCCATGGGCCAAATATAATAAAATATTGTCCTTGATTATCTGGAGCTAAGTTACACTTTCAAAGAAATGACTTTAAAATATTAAAATATATTATAACTCTTGGAGGATTCACTAATTAATTATAAAATGAACTAAAAAACATATTATTTTAAATTAAAATAATATATTTGTCTGAGGATACTTTATATTGTATTTATTACATAACTATTGGCACACTATGATTTTCTAAAACAAACTTTATATTTATACAGTATTTATTTTTTACCCAAAAATTTGACTACCTCAAAAAATTATGAAACATTCACTTCTAGATAATTTTGAAATTATGATTGATAAAATAATATTCATTTTATATAAATAATTTTATAAATATGTGAAATTTAACTTTTAAAATAAAAACAGACATTTAATGAAAATGATAGGCCTTTTGACAAATAACAGTTTTCTATACCATTATAAAAATTACATTTGACATCATAAAAACTATATGATCATTTATATTTGATATATATTCTTAATAAAAATATTCAATTAAAATATGATTTATTTGAAAAGTAAATTTATTCAAAAAATTCGTTTAATGAATTTCAATATTAACCAAAAATACAATTTGTGCTTTAAAATCATTTAAAAAGTAATAATAAAAGAATAAAAATATATTCATTAATCTATAAAAAATAATGTACATATTTATATTTCAAGGGTATTGATACATATCCCTTTAATACACCAATATAATCTCTACGATTAAGGTGTGTGATGGTGGGGCTTTCAAGGGGTTGTTTTGGGAATGTGGTTTGGGTCGTGATCTCAATGAGCTTGAACTTCTCTCATAAATGGTTTTCCTCATTCTTAAGTTGTTGGATCTTATCTTGGGCTTGATCAAGAGAAAATCCTAGTGATTTTATCTCTCTCGAAAGCTCTGATAAATGGGCTTCATATGGTATAAACCTAATAGATGAGCCCTTGACTTCCTTTTTCTATTTCAATTGGATTTCTTAAATCCCTATATTTATATTAATCATGCGATCAATGTTTAACATCTATATTAACAATGGTAGTATTATTAACATTATTTGAAATCCAAATATATAACCAAATAATTTCATGTGTTTTCTATAAACATATTATACAATAAGACATTTAATTAAATCTTAAATATAAACATCATTTATAATTGTTCGGGTCATTACATGTATAGTGGTTAATTAAAAGTGTATCTTTTGGGTAATAGTTTACTCATGGATATCAATTTGGAGTTCTTTTCATTAGACTCACTTATCTTAAAGGAATATTTGATAATGTTGTTATATAAAAGTATGTATCTATAGGGAGACCCAAATGGTATGAAACCCTACTTCTCTTGGTAATATTGATGTTTTCCTATATTAAATTAGCCAAAATTTAGAAGAACCTAAGTATGAGAATCAAAAATTTTTTTGAAAGTCTTCTATTTATACATCTTCTCCTTTGGAAAAGAAGAAGAAAAATCTTCAGGTGCAGTATGTTTGGGCATTCTAAACCCTCTCTCTCAAATGTTCCGAAGTATTTTCATCATTACGGTCAGTTATAATATCTACATAAATTCTGTAGATTGTAGTATCTATAGAATAAGAATTAAAACCATCTTCTAGATCATGATGATAGTTTGGTAAATAATTTAAGGTATTTTATATTTCCCCTAATATTTCCCTCTTTTTCTTGTTTTTGGATTTTCTTCAATCTATTAAATTTAAACATTGGTTACTTTTCTATAGCATCTATTTGTTGTTTTTTTGATCCACCATACTAACGAATTGTTAAATGGTGGGGGAACCACTATGGGTCACTATTTTGTATTTATTTTGTTCGGTTAGCTGTATATTTTAAATTAGAAATTGGTGTGTTCATGGTGGTATTATTCCACTATAGTGGAATTAATAGATCTTGTTGGTCGTGCCTCTTCATTTTTTATTGGACATTTTAGCCTATTCCTCCCTATTTTTAAATTTAAAGACATTCTTGGGGAATAAAGTGTTATAGTTGGGATAATTATCACACCATAACCTTCACATTATTTATTATTATATTTATTAATTTATTTTTATTCTTTTACTCAATTTTAATACAAAATTAAATTTATTATTTATTATTTTTATTATCTAGTTAAAGTAGAATATTCTTTTTATGACTAGTACTAACCACGTGACCAGCTGTGAAGAAAATGAAATCCCCTATTAGTAAGGATTTTTCATAACTGTTTCATGGTTTGACAAACTATGTGAGAAAACCATTAATCTATCTAGGTGTATCTAGTGAGGGGGGTATATTTTTACCATAGTTTCATAAAATATGAATCATTACCATGTGACTCACCCTATTTTGTTAAAAATTTATTTTTCCAAAAAATTCCCTTTAAAATTTTGAGACCCAAAATGGATCTCCTATCCCTAATTTTTTATGGAATATATCTAGGGGTACATGGTAATTTCTCCTCCAACACTATTTATTTTTAGATTCCTACATTGGATTTAAGAAATTTATTCAAGGTAATACCTTTATTTTTCCTGTTTTTGTATCTTCTTCTTGTTCTTATTATTTTTATCCTTTTCTTTATTGTGAAAAATCTTAGTGGAACCATAAAATTAGGTTTTTAGGTAGGTGTTTCCAAGAATTTTCCTTATTAAAAACAAGGTATGCTTGTGCTCTCTAAAATATGTTACTCTTAAAAAAATTATTGTTTTAGAAATTTATGATGAGCTTATATAAAGTATATGAACTTGTACTATGAATTTCAAGAAACAATTTGTAGGATTGGTGTTTTATGAAATTAAAAATTATTTTCTTGAGGATTTTAGTTTTTAATTGATTTGTGGGACCTTTATATATTTTTGTGCAATTTTTGGTAAGGTTTTGGGGTATTTTTTGCCTTATATTATTATTTTTTATGGTTTTTATGGGGGTTTTTATTGAATATTAAATTTTTTTTCATGTTTAACTTTGGTTTAGATTTCCATATTAGTTATTAATTAATACATTTTTAGTATGTATTTTATATAAGTGTTTTTATTAATATTTTTATTTTCTACAAATTAAACAAATTTTTAAGAGGATACATGGTTTTAAAAATGGTTTTCATAATGTTACTCAATTTATATTTTAAAGAATGGAACATTTAGGATCATTTGGAAATTTAAATGGGGATTTTCAAGTTATATTTATTTTCATAATTGTTTTAAAATTAATTATAAATGTGGTTATGAAGTATAAATCTTATATACCATTTGTAACTTTATAAATTTTATTCCTTAAAGACCTACACCCCCAAGGGAATCACATCCTTCTCATTTTATTATTGTGTTACTAAATATAACCTATAGGGGTATAGCAGTGGTGGGGGTAAGTATGTGGGATGAGGATATTCTATTTTACTTGTGATTAATATCTGATTACTGTTATATCACCTCTTATTACTATTTTCATGAGGATACTAGGTGCCCTAGTGAGATATTGAGAGATGGTTTCTATCTAGTCATGATGACAGTAACTGGATCCCCTTTATGTGGGATAAGTCCTATCCTTGGGAGTGTGCCATCAATGAGTCTATTTGAGATCATCTAGTTGGTTAGAGACTAGGTATGCATTAATAGTTTGGTATATGGTTCCACTAGAGAATATATAGGATTGTCCTATGGGATATCTAGGATATCCCTATGATTACTTATCTTTTCTTACATTTTTTACCGCACTTATTATTTTAAATGTTTCACTCTAACATCCTATTTCTATCTTACTTAAACCCTCTTGTTATTACTTTCTCAAATTTATTATCATTTTAATCCCTAAATTTCTTTTTTATCTAATCTCTACCAATTCATTTTATCAACACTAATTTAGTCCAGTAAACTATTAGGCCCTTTTGTGTTCCATCTTGTGTTGTTTTAAGTGGTTTTTTAAAGATTATTTAAAAGGTTTGGTTTGAAAAGGATTATTTATATAAAGGTTTCAAATTATTATTTAAGGAATGTAGGGATTTTAAAATAGGTTTATAGGAAATATTATATGATTGGTTTCTTTCAGCGATGAAATTTTATTTTATACTTGTGTTTCAATCTAGAACCTATGGTTTTTTGGTAACATAAGTGCATAGACTCTTTAGTTATTAACCATTGGTCTTTTATACTCACACCCTACCTATGACACTCAAAATTGATAGACTCAAGTTTAATTATAGGTTCAAGTTTAGTTTTTGGATCTCCCATAGAGAGAGTTGTTTTCAATGGAGGAAAGTGACCTTAAGGTCACATAGAGATAGTATTGGGTGATTTTGTTTTCATTTTTCATTTTCAGTGTATCATCCATGTTGTCCCTATCATATTTTATATGTTTATTTAGTTTCATTATAGTTTTGTATTTAATCTCATTTTTTATATTATTCTTGATATGATTTTTTTTTGTTTTTTTTTTATTTTTTCATTTTTTATGCATGGATCTTGGATGTATGAATTGGTTATGCCAAAATCCCAGGTGAAATATTTAGTAATATTCTTCTTTATTGGGATAAATAATTCCCATTGTGTTTACTTTGATGTTGGGAACTATTTTTTAGCCTCTTCGGGTCTAGAATTCCCTTTTGGCCTTACCATGGACTAACATGGGTGCCTGGATAAGGGGTTGACCTAGTCGGTTCAAGACTGGTAGACTTCAATGCTTAGGTATCAATGATTTATAGACCATAATCCCATTATTACAAGAATTATTTTCCTCAAAAAACACCAACAAATATGATATAACTAATAAATATACTTTTTCATTAATCCAATTTCAAAAAAAATTACCTAAGAATTCATTATAGTGTGAACCCTATGGTTGATCTCTCAAGGAGACCACTAACACACACTAAATTTATATTGTCACTATTATATTTAAATAAATTATACTAAAACTAATAAACTAATATAATGGTGTTTATAAATGAATATAATATATAAAAATATAAATATAGTTTAAAATATAAATGCAAAAAAAATACGCAAAGAAGTCAGTGAGAAAGATTGTTTTCTTATGAGTTTATAGTGAGGTAATCATTTTTGAATAAAAAAATATGTCTCATCATCCTAATCAATTCAATGATAAAAACATTTAAAACTACACCCTAATATTAGAATTTTAATTTCCCTACACTAAGTGCTCTATATTTGGGATAATAATCTCTCAAACTATGGCTTGGAAACTACTTATCCATGCATCACCATTATAATGATACTCCACTGTATACAATACTATAGTAATGGAGAAGAGGAATATATATAAAATAATAATTGGAAGTCATTGGAAAGATAATTTAGTAAATATCTCACCCTAATTAATTTAACCACCCCAAAATCCTATAATAAAATGGTAAGAACATAGTAAATAACATGAAACTCAAACATCACTACTCCCAACACCCCTTAAAAAACAATGAGGGTTAGTTCTCCACATCCCTAGAGATAAGATAATTATAGTGGTTGGATTAAAAATATAAAAAATGGATTCAATAAAGAGGAAAATTATATATATTTATATATATGTAATATATAAATGTATTTCACATCAAAACCCATAATTAGATACGGAAAATGGTTAAATTAATCAAAAATAAGTGGAGTTAAAATTTATAAGGAAGAGGTGGAAGATTTATTCTACAGGTTTTCTTCCCCAAAAGTTAATAAGTGGTTAGCTAATTAAATATTTGAATATTAGAATAGGTTATTCTATAATGTTTTTCAAATATTTATTATTTGTTCTCTATCTATCCATTATCTTTATTATCCATGTGTAGAAAATATTATGATTGGATTAATAAAAAAATGTATTTTTGCAAGAAAATTGTTTGAATTATATTACTTTGGATTATCATGGCCTTATGACCTTGAAATTGGTATAAAAATAATTAGTTATTGTTAATTAAAATTTTCCACATAATATTTTATACCCTCTCTTAAAATTTTAGCTTATTTAAACCCTCAATTCGCGAGATATTATCATGTATTTAAAATTTTAAAAAATTGGACTCATATACAAAAGCCTGAATTTCATGGGCCTTATATTATTGGATTCATATCATTTTTTAATTTAATGTAATGCGTCCAATAAACCCTATAACCCTAAAAAATAAATTTCATAATGTAAATTAGTGTACAAAAAGTTATGGATTAAATATGAAAATGTTAAAAAAACATAAAGATAAAAAATTAATACATTTTCACACAAATACCCAAAATATCCATACAACATAAAAATGTGACCATTACACATAAAATAAAAAAAATGGTGGGATTTAAATCATTGTAATATAGAATAAAAAAGTGAAAATATGAGCTTTATCATTCCCCAACACTTAAATATTTTATTCCCTATAAATCATTTGTACTAAGGTTAAAAAAACTTATCAAAGTAAAAAAATTGAAACACCACTGAAATATCACATCTACAGAAAAAATAATGTCTCCTATTTGGATATAAATTTTCTAAATCCCATAAATGATCATGAAATTTCATTCAATGTTATGTTAATCTCCATGTTCATTTTATACCTACATCCTTGGTAAATTAAATCTCTCTTCACTCAAGGATTTTAGTTTGGATATTTCTTTCATTATTAGGAACATGCATGATCTCCATAGGATTATAAAAATTATCATCTATACATACAACAATTCATAAAAAAAATTTCCATCAGGGGGACTTCTTCAAGGTGATCTAGTGGATACGGGTTGATAGATGATGTATTTAAAAATTAAAAGGTCAAAATGAGGTGGTTGAACTATTAAATTCAATTGTATGAATATTCAACTGAAAACCCATGAAATATACCTCACTAAATTCCCCTTAAAACAATATCCCCTTTTTGAATAGCGTGGGACAATAACCAAACAATAAATTCTATAAATGATTTCATTCAAATTCTTTATTTTTGGTTTTTTTATATTTTTGATTTTTGATTTTTTTTATTAGCTAAGAAAATAAATAAATATAGTGAATTAATGAAAAATCATGATAGTAAGTATAATAAAGAATATATTCTCATCTCCTTTAATATTTTTCTTTATTTTTTTTTATTTTTTCATTTTTTTATTTTTTCATTTTTTAGAGAAAATGATTATATAACTAATGTATAATAAAGAATGAACCATGCCAATTTCTCTCTCCCCATTTCCTAAAATATTGAAACATATCTCACAGACGCAAAAAATATCAGTATACCAAATAACACACATGAAAGGTCTCTTCCTCATAGTCAAACAATAAATATACATGAAAACAAATACTAAGAGTGAATATTGGTAAGAAAAAGTAAACATGTAATGTGTCTAAAACTGATAAGGAAATTTAGGGATTATAAATTCTAAACAAGGGTATATATAAATGTATGTCTCAAGTTAAAATGTTTCTTATCAAATAAATGCCTTAATCTAATCAAAATAATTTTATAAACACTACAGATTTGAAATATAAAAATCATAAGTTCTAGAACACACAACATGACCCAGGATACTCAAGAAAAAATGAAATGTAAATAATATGTAAAAAAGTCTTAGAAACCTCTTAATTTGGGAGAGACAATCATTTTGGATAGAACTATTGAACATGAGTTTCACAATTTATCAGACTTCCTTAAATGAAAAGTTTGGATGTTAAGAAACAAAATATATTCATCAATCATTTAAATCCTATGATATTAAAATTGAAATGTTTTCCAAAAATTATCATAGGGTTTGAATTTACAAAAGTATTTTATTAATTTTAATATCTTGAAAACACTCCAAAAATAAAAAATAAAAAATAAAAAATACAATATAAATCAAATAAAATTTTAAAAACAAGTAAAAAATGGAAATACATAAAATTACTATAAACAAGTTGACATCCCCTCCCATTTAAGATTTAATTACCTATCATTTAATCCTAAAAACAAAATTAATATATAAAGTAATAAAAATAAAAGGTAAAGAAAGACATAAACTAGGTTTATTTGGGTATTCAAATCCTTGAGTTAATATTCAGGGTTTTACCACATTTAACCTAAATGAAAGTAAAAAAACATGATAAATTTATTAAAAGAAAAATAAAACAATCATAAATGAAGAAAAGGGATATGTCTTGGTTTTAACCACCCCCCCCCCAAGTAGTTGATAGGTTTTTACTTCCCTTAGTCATTAAGTTTCATCACCTTCTCCAAAATCTAACAGTGGATGGGGTTTTCAAGGAATGAACTACCACATTTTATTTCTCCCAAAATCCATAAATATATTATAAGAGAGAGAATACCCAAAGAAAATAATAAATATGCCAACCACTGATATAGAAGAAAGTGATAATTTTAGGTACATATTCTGAGTGAAGGGAAGGTATATGGGATCATCATTAACTATTTTAGTGTCTTTCTCCATGTAATATGAATGTTCGAGTTTTGAGGTAGTATCATCACTATGTGGTCTCATAGATTTTATTTTTCTTGAATTAATACCTCTTTAATGGTACGTTCTTTAAGTTCCCACACTATCTACTCTGTGATAGTGTGTTATTTATTATGGTCAACATGTTATAGGATTTTATAGGTGTTATTTATATAAAAGGAAAATGGGGGGTTAGTTTTCATTTTAGAATCAATAAATTTTTAGTAAAAATAATACTCAAAAAAATGAATCCTAAGGTGAATTTCATCGCCAAGCCCTTTATCCTGAAGAAAATCCTTTGTAAATTCATTTATTGGAGTGGGAAGTGGATCATACAAGAATCCACTATCAAGCTCATCAGGTTCTTTAATAAGAAACGTGGGTGGTAAAATTACTTATTCTTCAACTTGTTTTTTCTGTTATTAATAACATAAATATTTGACATTATTAACTATTAAAATCAACAATTCCATTATCGTATTACTTCATCAAGAACTCTAAAAGTTTGTTGAACCTGATTCCTTAATGATTTATCCCTAAAAAACTAATTCATTTATTTTTCTAACAGGACAATCATAATAAAAATCAGCATTAAAATTCATCTTAGACCAAAGAAAATAGTGATATTCAATGATGTTATTTATATAGTTTTTCAAATTTAGGATTTTGTTTTGTTTTTTAAGAAAAAAAATTTTGTAAAAGAGTTTTTCCAAACTATAAATAACACTAAATTGATTATTTGTATTTTCATAATGCTCAACTCAATATTATTTATTTACCTAAAATTGAATCATAGTTTCCACCCTAAGGTAGATCTCTCAAAGATACACTACATTTATATTGTGACTATTATATTAAACTAAAAAATATTAAACAATAATATACTAATATAATGGGGGGATATAAATTCATATGATATATAAATAATTAAATAAATATGAAAAAAATCATAGCATAAATAAATACACAAAAAATTTAGCGAGAGGACATTTTTTACAAAAGGATTTCATAGTGATGTAATCAATATTATTTAAAAATATATGTCTCATCATCCTACTCCATTAAGTGAACAAGTCTTATCAAATGAAACCCTCCTATATGAATTGTAATTAAACCACACTGAAACCTTTGTTTGTAGGATAATAATCTCTCAAACTAGGTCTATAAATCATTTTTCCAAAAATCACCATCACAATGCTACTCCATCACATGCAATATTATAATGACGATGAAGAGTAATATAGATGAACAAGGAAAGGAATTCAATGTTTGGGAAATGGGAAAACAACTCATCCTATTCTATTTAACCACAACTAAAATCCTATAATAAAATAGTGGTAAAACATTGAAGCACACAGAACTCGAGCATCGTTGTGACCCCCCCCCCCCAACAAAAGGGAGTGTTAATTCTCCACAACCATGGAGATGATAGAAGTGGAGTTGGGGAAACAAAAAAAATAAATAAATTCAAAGATAGAAATAGTAAATTATTATATATATATATATAATTTACAAAACAATTGAATAGAAAAAATATATATATACTTAGCTACTAAAAATGGATAACTCCCTTTAAAGGAAGTGGAGTACAAATTTATAACAAATAGGGTGGCTGATTTTCACTCCATATTTCTTTACATTGTAAGTTCACATGTGGTTGGAATATTGAATGTACGGATCACATAAGTTGGACTTATAAAAATTATATTCTATATTTATTTCTTATGACACCTCCAAATTCCCTCATTATTGGTCACATTTAGAAAAATATGTGATTAGATTATAAAATAAATTTTTTCTATCTTGGAAAACTATTTTGAATTCCAATACTTTGGTTTCTCATCCATTTATGACCTTAAAAGCTAAAACATCATTGGTATCCAAAGTTAATGAAAAATTTTCTTCTTATAGTATTGATATTCATTCAACATCTTATCTCATTTTGACCACTAATTTCTAAGATATGGTCTTATCTTTAAAATTTAACTAAACTAAGCATGAATTACAAGGCCCAAGTTAAATGATTTTTTGTGCCTTATATTATTAGATTCAACTCAAGGTCTAGCTAAATGTAGTGTTTCCCATCATACATTTAATATTAAAAAAATTAATTTTATAATTTTTATCAGTGTATAAAAAGCTATGGATGAAATACAAAAATGATAAACAAACACTTAAAGATAAAAAAATTTTCATTTTTTTCAGAAATGGCCAAAATAGTCCTAAAACCTATAAAATGTGAAAAGGCACCATTGAAATAAAAAATATTAGATTTAAATCATTTAATTAAAAAATAAAATACGTGAAAATGTAATATTCATCTACAACGCCTCTTTGCATTAACTCGAGAATATTATTCAACACATCTTATTACATGTCACCTTTTCCCCCACAATTGAATTCAACTCATATCATGAATCAACTACTAAATCATGGAGGATAGATATTTTTGGATTTAAATTAAGATGTATAACAAGTTCATTTCTCATTGTTAAGAGTTAAAAGGGTTAAATGTCATGGTAGGCTACAAATGAGAGTTCATTGTAAAATGGGATTTTAAAATCAATAAAATTCCTTAATCATATACTAAACAATATCTGAAATTCACCTAGGTTTTAAATAGATTTATTAGAGAATTATATATTTAAACATGTCTTGGATCTCTCAAGGAATATGATATTTTAAGAATACGTAAATAAGGGTTTTTATTCCTCTAAAGTAAGTGTTTTTAATGTTAAAAAAATTATCGTGGAATGAGATTCCAAATCCAATTATCCTTTACTATGTTACCCTCACATAAAATTTGAAAAAAATTCCATTTAAGTATTTATATGAGTTAATTCGATAAGTTAAATAAATTCCTCATCATTGGTACAGGTTCAATAGTTGAAAAGGTTGTCAAATTAAGATCAATAGGTTTCAAAAACACTAAAAATATAAAAGAAACAAACCCAACATTTTTAAAAATAAAAATAAAATGAGAAATTTATAAAATATCCCAAACTAAAAAGGTTCCCTACCCTATTCTTAAATGATTTATTTCCTTAAATTCTTTCTAATAGAGTTTTAAATTAAAATATTTTTTAATTTCAATACATTATTTAATCAATTATTAAGGAATGGTATAACCTGATGGATCTCATTATAAATAGGTTGGAAGATTATGACCTCCTCCATAGGTGGTTGGGGCATATTTCCATAGAATTTCTTCTACCTATGATCATTAACAATGAATACATTATTGTATAATTTTTTAATAATATTCATAGTTCCAAAGGGGTATAAATTAATGACTATAAATAAACCTTCACCTCTAAAATGAATCTTATTTAGTATAAGTTTGAGTCTAGAATTGTATAGTAATACTTAGTCCCCTTGATGAAAGTAATTATATTAGATTTTTTTATCATAGAACACTCCAGATATTTCTTTTGAAGTTCTTTAATTCAAAAAATATTCTCTCCAAACTTCATAAATGTCCTGTAATTACAATTTTCTTTCTCTTACATCTTTATTCATATATAGATTCAACTCCCTTACTAATCTATATTCTTTACAATCAACCTTTTATGGAAGGTGATATATTTTCCCATAAATGAACCTATATAAACTCCTTCTAATTGGTGTTTTATAAGATTCCTTGTATTCCCATAAGTTTTATTCCATCCTTTATATCCAATATTTCCTAATTTTATTGAATTTTTCTCCAGGATAACCTTTATTTCTCTATTTGAAACATCAACTTGTCCTTTTGTGAGTGGGTGGTTGGGTGTGGATGTCTTATAGTTCACTCTATAATTTTTCATCAAGGATTTCATTCTTCTATTTCTAAAATCAGTTAGGGGATCACTAGTGATGTATCTTATAACTCAAAACCTTAAAAAATTAGTTTTAAAAAAGGAAAAAAAATCATTGTCAGTTTTAATGGCCTTAGATTATACTAATTTTAAAAAATAATCTACCTCCAATAATATGTAAGAGTTACCAAAGTAAATGAGGAATAATCCCATGAAATATATTCCCTAAACATAAAATATATTGAAAATTCTAATATTACTCTGGGGTATTTATTTCATCTTAGATATGTTACAAGTAAACTAACATTGTTCACACCTTTTTCAAAATTCATGATAATATTTAAAAAATATAAACATTTATATTTCTAATTATAAAATATTATTAACTGTGCTTTGAGGTCAAAAGTTTCCTCCATCAGCTAGAGTATGAAAAAATTGAAGCACATATTATATCTCACTTTCAGTAAAACTTCTTGTTGTCACTTTATCATTACATATTTTCCAAAGATATGGACCCTCCCAAATATAAAATTTTATACATATTTGATTCTAAAAACATTTGTGGGTTCATATGAGATGGGACTTGAGAATTCACCAAAAAGTTGACCATATCAATTTACCAAAGTACCACTCCTTAAATTAGATATTTATGTTCTCTTGGATGTAAGTCATCCACTTGTTCTCGATATAGAATTTCCACTTTAGTAGTGTTGAGCTTCCTCATTAAGTGATCTGCCACCTAACTCTTAGCTACTCTATTATCCTTGATATATAAATTAAAATCTTGAAGAATTAATATCCATCTCACTAGACTTTTTTCTTCTATCTACCTCATAATATTCCTAAGATATGCATGAACAAAAAAATGTAACTTTAGTTTCAAGCATGCAAGATGTAAATTTATTAAAATCAATGAAAACTAATAATAATTATATTTTAGTATTTTTGTAATGAGGTTTGGAATCATACAATGTTCCAAAATAATAGGAAATTTCTAGATATTTCATTTAAATCCTTTGGTGTCAAACTTCTCCCACAGCATGGTTAGAATCATGATAGAGTGGTTTAAAAGGTTTCTCCCTATTGGGTGGCTTCACCATCAATCATGTTATTAGTGAACCTATAAATTCATCAAAAGATTCCCTATAATCATCAATAAAAATAAATTCATAATCTTTAAAGAAGTGAATTGGGAAATGGAAAATTAATCTCACTAAATCAATTTATTAACCTGTTATAAAATCCTTCACATACAAGAAAATATATAAAAAGTCTCACACGAGTTAGGTAAAAAAATAAATTTGTCACTTTAATTTTAGACTTATCCATGTCAATGACTTTTTGTGAAATTATGTGACCAATCTATATTCCTCTCTCCACCATGAAATGAAATTTTTCTGTGTTTAAAATAATGTTATTTTCAATGTAATATTTCAAAACACTGCTCGTATTGTTCAAGTAATTGTCAAAATAATCATTAAAAATAGTGAATCCATCTAAAAACCCTCCCAGAAGTCCTTAATATGATTTTAAAATATACTTAACATATAAATATGAAATTTATATAGGTAATTAAATAATAAAAATTTAATCATTGTGTATGAAAATTTACCATAAGGGAAGGTAAAGGTTGTTTTCTCATGATCCTCGGGTGTAATGGGCACCTAAAATTGACCTGAAAATTCATCTAAGGAACAATACAAAGTTCTACCATATAAAAGTTATAACATATTAAAAATAAATGGAATCAGTAAATGATTCTTTATAGTTATTTTTATTCACATTCCTATAATATATACACACTCACCTACTATTCTAAATCAAAATAGGGATCAATTCATTTTTTTTTCTTTCAACACAATGGTCAGTTGGGTTTTTTAGGAACTATGAGACTGGGTATAACCCATTATTAGTTTGAGACTGGGTCAATTATTTATTATTATAACAAAATATCTATCTAATTTTTTATTAGCTCCATCATGTTTGGATTCCGCATCCTTTTTGGGTTGATTAATAGGTCTAAAATCATCTTCAAGCAGAATTTTTTGCTTGTAGTTTTTTTTAGAATTATTTCGGGTATATCTCCTAAGCTCAATCCTATTTCTTATAAATTTTCACAAAAAAATTAAATAATTTTTTTTGTTGATATAAGGAAAGGTTTTTATAAATAATTATTGAAAATTTTATTCTTTCCCTAAGATATGCATATTTGATAAAAATTAGTCAACATTTTAATTCTGGATTAGGGGTTCTTTTAAAGATTAAATCATATATCGACTTTGAACTTCAAAATCTTGAATTTTCAACACAAAATATAATATATTAAATTTATTTATATTAAATAAAAAATCAAATACATAAAATAATTTATAAGGTTCCTATTCTTATAAACTATATATATATTTTTCATATTTATAAATATACACTTTCTTCATATAGTTATCAATCATAAATTGTTTCATAGAGATTAAATTTCATGTAATATATTGTATCTTTAATGGGATTAGTATGTTAAATGTTAAATAGTTTTGAGAGGGATTGATCCTCTCGGGAGTACTTTATAGCATTAAATATGTTGAAGTGGATACTAATCTCTAAAAATTCAATGGTTATAGTTCCATCTTATATATTATTAATAGTACTTACTATTTTAAAGAAAATTTTATACAAGATGAAGAGTGAATGTAATAGGGTTTTATCATCCTCTATGTTGAGCACATCAAAATATTCTAAAGGGTTTTGTTTTTAAGTTTCAAAAAATATATCCTCAAAGAAACTTGTTTGAAAAGCAATAAATCTGTTTGGAAGTTTCACAACCACCATTATGGGTTTCAATTCTTCCATCTGCATGGTAGTGAAAATTGAGTGACGTGTTACATTATTAAAGTAAACTAAGTCAGAAAAATAATCTGAGAAATTCATAGAACCAGTTATGTAATAAATAGAAAATGTCCCAATATCTTGAATTTTTTTGGGAATTTTTGGGTTTATCAAAGCTAACACACTTCCTCATAAATTGATTCTTTTATTACATTGATGTCTAATTTTCATAATTAAATGTTCCATAATGGATTTAGAATTATTTAGAATCTATTTGAGATCTTTTAGAAGGGTTATATTTATTTATAACTTCTAGAAATTTTCCATAATTTCTCTTTCAAGATCTTCCTTTTGGATTATCTTATGTTGGACCATCCTTTATGGGAATATTAGTGGTAGATATTCCTTCTCCCATTGTTTTTTTGTAAGGGTGTCTCTGGTAATTTCTTACTTATCTATTACTTCTCTTCCTCTCATCTCTTTTCTTTTGACATGAACTAATTTTTATGAATCTATATAAATTTTTTAAATTTATTTTTCTTGGAATATGGTTAAAATTTTTTAGGGTAAGGTGCACTAGTAGGCTTAATTTCCTTAACACTTATATTGTTCACCATGATCACACTCCCCTTTGTATTTGAGAGTGGTTATACAAGTAGTTTTCCGATGTTTTTATAGAATTTATATAAGAATTCCAAGATATTTCTTCAATTCCGTGACTTTATTATTGTGGTATTCAACCTATAATCCTTACTCCTACTATATTGGGGAATGTTCTCTAGTTGATGGTTGTTCAAAATATTTATTTTTCTAGGAATGGGTGGTTGCCAGTTTGCTTTTTGGTTGTAGGATTTTCTGTATGGTTTCTGAAGAGGTGGTGGTTGTTGAAATTGATGTCTGAATGGTGGTTGGGAAGGCACTCTACATCCTATGTTCTGTTGTTACAATCGTATCAATCAGTATATCCCTACACAACTTTCAGTACCATATGTTATTCCCTACACTAGAATCCACTAAACTGATTCTCTAGAATATTACACCATAAGGCCTCAAACACTCCTCTCTGTACAACAAAGGTTATTGACTAGCATTGAGGGCCTATGAGGTTACTATGGGAAGATTATACCCCTATTTCAGAGTAGTTATAGTAGAAAAATAATATAAACACATTAAACAATCCAAATGAACATCATAAATCAAGGAAAGTTCCACTACATAAAAACTATATCAAAAATCCATAACAATGAATATGTTATAAATGCTAAGGATCCCAAATGGGTAGATCATATGTATAAATAATAAATTACTAAAATAAAGTAATACTAAGGATCATCCCTAATTGGTCTCTAGTCCTACCATGTCCCAATATCCATACCCATACTATCATTACAAGAAAACTATAATAAATGTCAGGCCATGACCAATACCTGAAAATTAGTCCAAATAGTGATATCCTCTTCATTACCCAAGTTCAATGGTATCCTAAGTGGGATGTGAGTAAGACATTGTAGGCCACAACCAATAGCATCCCTAAAAGTAACCAGTCTGATATGAAAGTGCATGTGGAAATTATCAAGCTAAATGATTTAATAATTTTAAAAAAAATAATATAAAATAAATAAATATTTTAGGTGATACAAAATAAATAAATAAATAAACTTCCAATGTATCGGGCTACTTAGTGATTGTTTCGCGACGATGTGTGGAAAAACATGCGCTACCCGACGGTTGATTAGAGGAGGTTGGATTCTTCTTAATCACTCATATCAGGTGCACCATTTTTGTCTTGAAACGTCCAATGATTCCATATCCAGTGACACGTGGACCTGCTTTCCAAATGTAGGCGTTCGCTAGTTGATTTAGCCAGCGACGCTTAAGAACTCACATTGGTCGAGAGGATGGGAAATCAGACTCATCGCACCATTTTTGGGGGGATTATTGCATGTTCTGGGACTCTCTTATAGATTTAAGACATATTCATATGTTTGCGAATCTTTGGTTTATCCCCAATCATAGTATCCACAGATTAATCCTTGTCGGCAATGGTCAGCTGAACGCAGGGATTCAGAATCATTTAGGCCCGAGGTTTACCATCCCTCATTGGATTAATGACTCCGAGGAGTTTGGACACATTGAGAAGACACTGGTTTGAAGCCCCAAAACTGGGTGCTCTGGAGTTTATTGTATTCCAGGGGGGACAGATAACGACTTGAGCATTTGGATCGAACCTGTGATACGGGATTCCTACGTATCCTCATGAGAGGAATTAGAATCCACATAGTTCGATTTGGGTTGGGGCTTATACCCTGAGGTAGCCTAAGGTGGTATGGGTATTACAATCTGAGGTAGCCCAAGGTGTTGGTGAACTGACATGAAGGAGGACGGAACGACCAGTTGTTGGGCTTGAACCTCGGGGAGGCTTCCTACATACCCCGCCTAAGAGACAGGGATCAAAGTCCCCATAGTTCGGGTGGAGGGTGTTGGCGAGCCGACTTGAAGATGGCCCTTGGTCCGACGGGAGTTGGTCTTGAACCTCGCAAGGCTTCCTACGTATCATGCCTTGACATGGATCAAAGACCTCGTAGTTTAGAATGGCGGAATACAGTTTAACGTCATGCGGGTGGGGGTGTTGTCTTGGTCGATGCTTACTCTAAGCCCACGTGAGTCATGATCGGTGTGAGAAACAAGAGGCAGTAGGGACCTGATGATCACGTCGTGAAGGTTGCGTCCGTGGGAAGCGAAATGGGGCTTACGCATGGCTAGCAGCCTAGGGAAGTGGAGATTGGGACTTACTCTAGGATGGAGGCCCGAATTGGTGACAAACCCCAATGGGAGATGGATTTGGGTCCGAAGAAAGGAGGGGTGTAGGAACCACCTCCTGTAATAAAAACTAGGGGCTTACACTGGGATGGTTGCCCTCAGAGATTGGGACTTACTCCAGGATGGAGGCCCAAACACTCCCAGAATAGGGGAGAAGTGCTCACCGCTGGAGTCGAAAGGAAACACAAGCGGGGTCCCCCAATCCTGGCGAGTGAAGATACAGAAAAGGGACTCCTGGGCTTGGACCCTGCATTACCATGGGAATGTGAACCCAGGAACACCTTGGGTATCCTCTCAAGAGTGGGGGAAACCCCTTTTTCCTCACCTACCATGGGTATGTGAACTCAAAGCGGTTCACTGATACGCCTGAAGGTTACATCATATGGATCTGGTGGATTCGGTAAAGGCCTCGGCTCGAGGACGATGAATAGGCCAATGAGGGGATTGTGAAGGATCAGGCTGGATTAGAAGGATTTTATCTGACTCAGGGAATGGGAACACCGAAGGAGTTGGCGGGCCACATAGGTGTATGAGGAGTGGATCCCTTCGCGTAGGGGGGTGCTATGTGGCTGGACAGGCTGTCTGCATACCAGGGTGATATGCAAACGGTTGGGCATCCCGCGTACCTGGGTGGAACACGACATTGGGTTTGGACCGCATACCAGGATGGTATACGGGGGAGTCCACACGAGCAGCGATGGCCAGGGGCGACATTGGTCGGGGGTTCGTCGGTCAGGGATTTGCCTACGTAGAAGGGTGATACGCTGTGTGTTGGATCAAAAAAGGGGCATAGACTCCATGTTCTACGGAGGGGCCCTGGCTCACAGTCTTTTTTTTGTTATTTTAAGTTCACGATTCACCATGTTGTTATGAATTTTTCAGTTCCTTATTAATTCGTTTCTAGTATCATTCCTGTCGCGAATTAGTACTTCGCTATTTGAGAAATACTAAGCTCCTTCTTCTGAAATCCTTCCACCTGAGTCTGATCTCCTCCTCTCTTTCTTCCCCCTGATGTCCTTTTATAGAGGGGGGAAATAGATGTATATGTGGTTATGTGGCACCTTTTGTGGAGGCCCATTACCAAAAACCCGTTTTACTGAGGAATTGGTCAATCTGCCACTCGCGGGGCATTGAATTCACCACACTCGCGAACCAAATCGGTTCGGGGGGGTGCTTCGCGGCTGCGCAGGGATCCACCTCCATTCTACGAATGACAGTGCACATGGTATGAGCCGGTTGACACGGTTCGCGGTTGGGGA
The DNA here is from genome assembly GCA_963277665.1 of Viscum album. NCBI lineage: Eukaryota > Viridiplantae > Streptophyta > Magnoliopsida > Santalales > Viscaceae > Viscum > Viscum album. Next base: position 908,424,426 of record OY728152.1, read on the forward strand.
ATTTCGTGATGGTGGACCGGCCTGGCACCTGTCCTGCTTCGCACCCGTGGAGGGTCCCCGCCTCTGTTCCATGAACGACAGCGATCCGCGGATGGGGCGGCTTGGTGAACCGGCCGCATACCATCAATATTGGACCAGTTCGCAGACTGGTCCATCTTTTTCCAACCTTTGAGTATTCTCACCATTTTTTCCTAATTCCTCGAGAGAAATTGGGTAGAATCCTCTCTTGAATTAAGGGGATTCTCATTCTACTTTGTGGATTTTTCAGGACCCTAGAAATGCCCCCATCAGAATGGGGTTTGATCAGAACAAAGAGGAGACTATTCTGTTGTAGAGTGGTCTTGAAACATGGATAGTTTGCGGTAGGGGAGTGGACCCAGTGGGTACATCCCGGCTTTTTCTAAGGTCACCCTTTTCGGGTTTTCGCCCTAACGGGCTTTTCGCATCTTTTTTTGAGTGGATTAAAGTCCCACCGAGAAGACTATCATTACTGTGGTTTTAGGTCGAACAGCTTTGATCAGATATGGTTGGACGAGGGACCCGACAAGGTTTGGTTGATTAAAATATGTCTTAATACTTTTCAGACGCACGTGGGAAGAACATATTTATATTTGAACAACATGCAAAGCATGTCTCAAGGCATGGGAGCCGTATTAGCGTGAAGAAGTAGGAAAGAATTACCTAAGGAAGACTTGCCTTTGTTAGACGGGCCAGGGTCGATCAATATGCAGAGCCGCTGAGGGCATGGTATTCATAGTCATTCAAAGGTGTCCTTAAGTCAATAACTATCCATTTTTGATGGCCTGAGGACTTCATGGAAGCCCGGATTATAGAAACCACCATGGCTGGCTTGAAGAATTATGAAAAACCACCATGGGTGGCTCAGAAAGGGTATGTGATGTCTGAAGGGGTTTGGGAACATCTACATGAATCAATAATGTGGATAAAGGGTCCTTTTCCTATGCATTTAGTCAGCGTAAAGGATGGTTGGAGCTTGGTGTAGTTTAAAGTCATGCAGCTGGGACATTCTTTAAAATGGAACAGCTTCTCCTAGTTCTCAGTAATCTTGTCAGAGATGTTCCAGCATATTCAGGCAGGGTTGTGAAAGAGGTTGGTAAACTGCATCTTAGAGGGTTTCTGAATCCTGGGATGGATATGGGGGATTAGAGGCCTAGAGGCATACAGAGAGAAGCACTGCCTATGGAAATCTTGCCTTTGGTAGACGATCCAGGGGTGATCAATATGCAGAGCTACTGAGGGAATGGCATGCATAGTCATGCAAAGGTGTCCTTAGGTCAATATTCTCCTGATAGCCGAGAAACTTCAATGAAGTTGAGATTCGGGACCACCAGGGGTGGCTTACAAGGGTTAGTCTCTTTCTGAGTAAAGAGTATGGTTTATGAAAAGAGGGTGCCTGAATGCAGGAAAAACAACTAGGCTAAACTTTCCAGGAATGGGTAAAGTCATCCCTTCTCACGCTGGTGTGAGATGGTGGTTTGTGCAGTTCTAGCCCATGCACTAAGGGACAGAGGAAGACCTCTATTCCTAATTGAACCCATGAAGAATTCGACCACGCAGTTTAACGTCATGCGGAAAGGACAAAGGGCATTGTTATTATTACTAAATTCGTGCAGTTTAACGTCATGCGGTGAGGATGGAGGGGATTTTAAATTTCGTGCAGTTTAACTTCATGCGGTAAGGATGGCTTCAGTGTTGTTTAACGTCATACAGTAAGGATGGATTCCGTGCATTTTAACATCATGCGGTAAGGAGGGCTTCCGTGTAGTTTAACGTCATGCGGTAAGGACGGTTTCCGTGCAGTTTAACGTCATGCGGTAAGGACGGCTTCCATGCAGTTTAACATCATGCATAAAGGACGGCTTCCATGTAGTTTAACGTCATGTGGTAAGGACAGCTTCCGTGCAACTTAACGTCATGCAGTAAAGACGAGGAGCATTATTAAAGACACTGTTCAGTTTAATGTCGTGCAGCAAGGTTGGGGTGTGTTTTTTTTTAATTTTTGAAAATGCTTGTAGTTGGAGGCATTTTTCTGGATGTTTAATGCTTGGTATTTGCAGCATCACGCCAAGTGACAAAGATATGTTCCATGTAGTTTTAATCATCATGTGGTAATGATGTAGTTTCAAAGGCCACTCTTGATTATAATGTGACTGGGATCAAATATCTTGGCATGTCCAAGACATATAGAGGGGTTGATGGTGTAAATCGTGGTTCCGGGCCTTCTTTGATCAGGAGAATGATATGGGGGCTCCGAGGTAGGTAAGCGTACGGGGCTAGGAAGAGTATCGCCTGAGGAAATATTTCCTTTGGTAGACAGGCCAGGGGATATCAATATGCAGAGCCGCTAAGGGCATGGTATGCATAGTCATGCAGAGGTGTCCACGGGTCGATGACTTTCCACTTCTGATGGCCATGAATGATTATGAGGATCCGCGATTTTTCGGGCCCCGAAGTCTACCATTTGGAAAATAAATATCTAGACATGCTGGGGATATTCATCCCTGGTTGTTGTTAAAACTCTAAGAGTTCACTATGATGATTTATCTTGCACATGGGGTGTACCTTTACCCCATGAAGTTTAACATCGTGCGGTAAGGATGAAGTACTCTTAGTTTAACAGTCATAGAGTTCAGACCATTGGGTGACTATTGCTACAATCACCCAGAGGGAAATTGAGTTTGGATGCTCTGGTATACTCTGAATAGGTGTGAGGGAATGGGGTTGTAAATTGTAACTCTGGGTTTTCCCAAATCAGGAGATATGGTATGGGGGCTCTGAGGCCGGTAAGCGTACGAATCTAGGAAGAGTATTGGCTGAGGAAATCTTGCCTTTGGTAGACGGGTCAGGGGATATCAATATGCAGAGCCACTAAGGGAAAAGTATGCATAGTCATACAAAGGTGTCCACGGGTCGATGAATTTCTACTTCTAATAGCAATGGATGGTTATGAAAATCCGGTATTTCTCATAGCACAGATTTTGGCATATGGGGATAATGGTGTCCAAGCATACAAGAAACATCTTCACCGCATTTTCCCATTGAGTCAAAGTATCCCAGCCCTGGCTTGACGTTTCAAGATACAGATCGTCATGTGAACCTTAGGCGGATACATAGGCTAACCAGGTAGGGATACCCTAGAAACATTTGGATGTGAGGTGGGAACGAACTTGTAAACCACTACTCCATAAATTTTTGGATCGGGAGATATGATATGGGGGCTCTGAGGCCGGTAAGCGTACGGAGATAGGAAGAGTATCTCCTGAGGAAATATTTCCTTTGGTAGACAGACCAGGGGCTATCAATATGCAAAGCCGCTGAGGTCATGGTATGCATAGTCATTCAAAGGCATCCATGGGTTGATAACATTCCACTTCCGATGGTTGTTAATGATTATGAAGATCCGAAATTATCCGGGTCACAGAGTCTGATGTATGGAGAAGATGCATCCAAACATTCCAGGAGTACTCCCGTTCTGTTTCTCTGTATATCTTGGGTGGGTCGCGACGTAGTCCATGCAGTTTAACATCGTTCGGAGAGGATGAAGCCTGTGCAGTTTTAACGTCGTGGGGTGAGGACGAGGATGAACTTACGTGACAAGGGAACTCAATGCAGCTTAACATCCTGCGGTAAGGATGAAGGGTATATATACCTGTGTTTTCTTTTATTGGCGGATGGGCTAGGAGAAAAGATCCTGGCATCGCTACATATCCTGCGAGGGAAGGAATCAAGCCTCACATAGTTCTTTTGGTGGATAAACCTCGTGCGGGTCTGGTCCGTACAGGGGAAAGGGGCATTTTTAGCTACATTTGGGGTGGCTGGTCCATGATGTCGAATTCTGGCATCACTACGTATCATGCGAGGGTAGGAATCAAGCCTGACGTAGTTCTTTAAAAGTTAATACACCCCGTGTTGGTCTGGTCCGTACATTGGGGAAAGGTCATTTTCAATCTTTCTTATCCATGCAGTTTAACGTCATGTGGTAAGGATGGGGAATACACCCCATGCAGTTCTGGTCCGTACATGGGGGAAGAGGGCATTTTTAATCTTCATTTGGGGGCGGCTGGGCCAGGATATGGAATTCTGGAATCAGTACATATCCTGTGAGGGAAGGAATCAAGCCCCACATGGTTCTTTAGAATGGGATACACCCTGTGCAGGGTTGGTCCGTACACGTGGGAAAATAAGTCACTTTTAACTTTATCCGGGGATTGCTGGGCCAGGATACAGAATCCAGGAATCGCTACATATCCTGCAAGGGCAAGAATCAAGTCGTACGTAGTTCTCTAAAATCTGTGCAGTTTAACGTCGTGTGGTGAGGACAAAATACTCTTAGTTTAGGGTCATAGAGTTTGGGCTGTTGGGTCTTGGATGTTTAACGTCATGCAGCTCAGACGACAGGCGCTTGGCAGTTTAACATCCTGCAGCTCGGATGACAGGCACTCAGCAGTTTAATGTCCTGCAGCTCAGATGACAGGTGCTTGGCAGTTTAACATCCTGTAGCTCGGACAACAACTTCTTTTGGTTATACGAAATACTTATTCATAAATCTCACATTCTTAGGAGCAGTAGTGAACTTATCATCCATAGATATCAGGGAATATGCTCTGTTGGAGTAGACATTGTGTATAACATATGGTCCCTCCCACTTGGGCTCCATCATTGGAGGTTTCTTTCCGGGTATCATTGGGGTTCGGAGGACCAACACCATTTCTCCTTCCAAGAAAGACCAAAGAAGAACCTTTTTATTGAAGGATCGTGCAATCCAGTTCTGATATACTTCCATATGGTGAAAATTATGCAACCGCTTCGCATCCAGCTGTTCCAATTCACCTAGCCATTTTTTTATTGCTCATCATTGGATAACTGATCACAAATGGAAACACTAAGTGAGGGAAATTGGATCTCAATGGGCAGGACTGCTTCTGTTCTGTATATTAATGAGTACAGAGTATCCCGAGTAGCAGTGTTGATTGTGGTTCGATAAGCCCACAATTCATGAAATAGTTTATTCGGCCATGATTTCATATCTTTGTCCACCATTTTCTGGAGACTTTTGGACAGGTTCTTGTTGAAAGCCTCTATCTATCCATTGGCCGCTACATTGTACCGGGATGAGTGGTTAGCCTTGATACCATATTCTTGGTATAGTTTCTCCAATTCAGCAGAGCAGAAATTGGTGTCGTTATCCATCAGTATGGTATGAGGGATGCCAAATCTGGTGATGATATTGGATTTCACAAAGCTGACAATGTTTCTTTCCCTAACTTCCTTGAGGGGTAAAACTTCTTCCCATTTGGAAAAGAAGTCAGTTTTTGTGAGGATATACTTCAGTTGTTTGACTGTGGTGGGAGGATATGGTCCCACGACGTCTATTCCCTAGATGGAAAAGGGCCAGGAGTACTTATCCTGATGAAGTAACTCTGCGGGTTGGTGTATTAAGTTGGCATGAATTTGGCATGAGTGGCATTTTGCGGTAAATTTCTTGCAATCTCGTGCCACTGTGGGCCAATAGTACCCAATCCTTCAAACCTGATGGGAAATCTTAGACCCTGACTAGTGTGCTCCACATACTCCGGCATGCACTTCAGTCATGATGGCAGCAGTTTCTTCTCCATCAATGCATCTGAGGAGGACTCCATCGAGGCCTCATTTGTAGAGGACCTCTTGCTGACCCGTGCCGCCGTATAGGACAAAGTTGATTTCCCTTATCCATATTTTCTCTCATTCATCCCTGTTTGATGGAAGTTCTCCCCTTTGAAGGTATTTTTCAATGGGGTTCATCCAGCCAGTGGCAGAATTATATGGCTCAGGGACAGGACTGACTTCGTTGATTTCTTCTATCTTAGTCTAAACAAATGGTAAGACCATTTGACGATGAGCAATATTGATAATTTTTTCATCCCAGTCGGGGTCATCTTGGGCTGTGTCCGCATAAGCTAATGCATCGGCCTGGGAATTTTGAGACCGGGATATATAGTTCAATGTTGGTTCTATGGAAAATTCCACCATTAACCCTCAGACATGGTCAAATAAGGGAATCAGCTTCTCCTTTTTAATAACATAGTCATCGTTGACTTTTTTGATGACCAGTTCTGAGTCGCCTTTTACCTTAAGGTGCTACACTCGTGCCTAGAGTGCGAGCTCCAGGCCTGCAATGAGGGCTTGATACTTCACATCATTGTTTGTACATTCTTCTGACAGGAGGAAGGAATATGGCAAGGCTGCCTTTTCTGGGGACATGAGTATTATCCTCAAACCCACCTTGTTAAATTTGGGATCCTCCATCCTCTTCCTGGTTGGGCTTCGGGATATGCTGTCAAAGTACATTTCCCATGTTGGGAACTCCTCTTTAACTGAGAAGATGTCTTCATCAGGTAGCTCGATGACTGGTGTGGTGGTCCCTGTCGAGGGGTGCTATTCCATAAAATTTTCTAATGCCTGGCCTTTGATGACTTTCTGAGGCACGAACCGGATGTCAAACTGTTGCAGGATGACCGCCCATCGGGATAGGCACTCAGTCAGCATCGGGAAACTGAGGATATACTTGAGTAGGTTACTACGTGAGACCAAATGGACTTCATGATTCTACAGATAATGTCATAATTTTTGAACTACAAAGACCAAGGACAAACAACTCTTCTCGATTTTTGAGTATCTAGTTTCAGTGTCGATCATGGTTCGGCTGAGGTAATAGAGACTGCTTTCACTGCCGACGTCATTTTTATGTGTGAGGAAGGCCCCCAATGACCATTTGAGGGCCCTCACGTATAGGATAAGGGGTTTCCCTTCAACCGGGGTCATGAGCACTGGTGGTCTTAAGAGGTACTTATTTAGGCTGTTGAATGCCTCTTGGAAATCATCCGTCCATTGGTACATAACCCCCTTTTTCATTAACCTGGTGAAGGGAAAACATTTACCCGCCATGTTGGCTATGAACCACCTAAAGTAGGCCAGGTGTCCTTGGAATCCTCTCAACCCAGTGATATTACGGGGAGGTGGTAATCCAAGTATAGCCTTTGTCTTTTCAGGGTCGACTTCGATGTCACGATGGCGTATGACGAATCCAAGGAATTTCCCTGAGGTAACCCCGAAGATGCATTTCAAGGGGTTCATCTTCATAATATGTTTTCAAAGTTTGTTGAAGATGGTTTCAAGGTCTGAAAGGTGATCTGAGCGTTGTCTTGATTTGACCATCAAGTCATCCACGTAGCATTTGACGAATCTCCCCATGAATGGTTTAAAGATACGATGCATGGCGCATTGATATGTGGAACCCACATTCTTGAGACCAAAGGGCATGACCCTATAACAAAATAATCCTTGAGGGTCCCTGAATGCAGTGGCTTATTCATCTTCTCAGGCCATCCTGATTTGATTATACCCAGAATAGTCGTCCATGAAGGAGATAGACTCATACCCGGCTATTGCGTCGATTAATAACTCGGTGATCGGGACCGGGAAATCATCTTTCAGGAAATGCCGATTGAGATCTCTGAAATCGATTCAAACACGTATTTTTCCGTTCTTTTTCTTGACGGGGACAATGTTGGCTAGCCAGATGGGGTATTGGACCTCCCGATTAAACCCTTATTTATTTAGCTTGTCGAATTCAGCCTCTATTTTGGCCACATGTGTGGGGTGCATCCTTCTGGCGGCTTTTTTATAGCCTTAGTGGTCTTCTGGAAGACCTAAGTGGTGTGTTGTCACTTCGGGATCAAGTCCCAACATTTCTGTGTAATTCTAGGCAAAAACATCCCGATGTTACTTCAGGAAAGATGTATATACCTCGTGCTCCTTGGGAGACATGGTTGTAGTAATGAGAGTGGGCCTCGGGTCTTCCTCGGTACCCAGTTTTATTTCCCTGAGCTCGTCCACAGTAGTGGAGATACCTTCCTCAAATGTGGGAGGTGCATCCCTGAGATCTTCCTCCTCTTCTTCCCCCACATTCTCATCTTCTTGATCTGACGAGGGGAGACTTCCTGGAACGGGGTCTTGGGAGACTGGAGGCAAGGCATTGTGGGTGTCCCCGCTCAAGTATTCGCCCCCAAATTGAGGGTTAGCATACGTTTCCACATTGTCACACTCAGCCATTATGGCTGAAGTCATGAGGACAGCTGAGTGTGTGTCTGGGCTTGGGCCCCCGCTCTCAACATGGTTGATGGGCAGTACGTAGTCTCCACCAAGCTTCCTGAGAGGGTCATCAGGAACCATTTCCATACCATTTGGAGTAGTGATCCAGTCAACACCATCGACCGAAGGATTCTTCATATTTTTCTCATAAAACCCGGTGTCAATGTAGTGTCACTCGGAGAGCTCAAAAGGGGCCTTGTCAGCATGCAATGTCCCACTTTTTCCATTGATGCAATACTTGATACACTGGTGGTAGGATGAAGGAATGGTCATGTGATTATGGAGCCACGACATTCCAAGCAGGGCATTGAATGCTGTGTTCTACCGGACCACGAGGAATTCTGAGTAGACCACAAGGTCGCCAAAATGGGTTTTTATCTTGATTTGTCCCATTGGATTCTGTTAACTCTTATCATAACCCAATAGAGTTGTGGCTGAGGGTACTAGGTCTTCCTCACTGTAGCCCATCTTACGGAGTGTCCGTAGGGGAAGGAGGTTAACTCCAAAGCCGTTGTCAATAAAGACTTTGTGTATCTCAACATCATCTAGTGTGTCGAACACATATAGTGGTTTGATATGTCCTTGCATGATGTCATCTTCATCCTGATTGGTGAATGAAATCACCGTATTGCATTCAGCCAGGCCAGTATCCATCCGGTAAATCTCGGCGGCAGCTACCTCGACTTGAAACTCCTAGGGGCTGAGCAAGGCTTCTATAAGAACCTCCCTGAGATCTGCTGACAAACTCAGGGCATCCAGGATTGAAAGTTTGGCTAGTACTAACGCCAGCTGCTTAATGATATCGTATTTATTCTCTAGCAGCCGACGCTTCTCCATTGGAGGGAGAGATTTAGAAGGAAGCTTGGGAGCTTGAGTATGTGATGAGGAGGGACCGACTGTGAGGTCGGATGTCGACGGTGTTCCCTCGTTCTGGGGACTCAGCCTGGTAGGTATGTTTGCAGGAATTAGGCGGCTAGACACTTGTTACTCCTCTTATGGGTACCGCAGAATGATGGGGCCAGAGTGGCTGCTTTTAGAGGTGGATGGATATTCTTTCTCCTGTTGAGTCCGTTGAAGGGCTCTCCCATGAGTTTCTTTGATATTAATGGTTTGGGACGAGGTAAAACCATAGGTTTGGTTTTGTCCGCGACTGCGCCTCCCCTGGTATCCCCTGCTTCAGCAATTCCTCCTCCCGGCCCCTTGTGTTAGGAACTCAGGTTTGTAATCATACCCTTCATCAGGGAATGATTCTTTTAGATGGATGACGTTGATGGAACCAAAGATTAGCTCCTCGTCCTGTGACAGGTCAACCTGGTCGGTTGTCCCTGATGGTGCCATTTGGTGGGTCGGTGCCCATGGCGCCAAGTTTGGGGGCATAAAATCTGACAGGGTCAGGGATAACTTTAGTCTTGTTGTGGACTTCTACTCTAGTGCTTGTCTCCTCCCTTTTCGATTACGCCTAGATGACCGACTCATGGAGGGTTTTGAGGCCGATATTGTCGGTTGTGCGGCATTAGGGGCTGTTGGCGGCAACACTGGTTGTTGTAATTGAGCTCGGAGTATGCCCTAAGCTCAATTGACAGTCTTCCGAGTCATCCAGTCATCAAATTTTTTCCCCTTCTTGCTGGTGACTTCCTTCCACCCATCCCCTTTTTTGGATTCAGTGGTATAAATTTATGTCACATGTGCTGGGTGTGGTCCCAGCTCGACCTGCTCGAAGTCTATCATCCTTTGCAGGAGTTCTTTAAAGACGATGCATTCCTGAATATTGTGCCCCAGCATTCGATGGTAGGGATAGTAATCTGGCATGTCATCACAACCGACTTCTTCGGGCTTCCATGGTTCTGGGAGGTGGAGAAAATTGCAATTCATGGCGGCGATGAAGTAGCCGCGGACTTGGTCCTCTTGGAATGAGTATACTTTGTGTCTTCGTTCCTCGAACTAGTTCCGCTTCGATCCTCTCTGATCATCCCGCTTGGGCGGAGGCGGCCGCTGATACATTGGGGGACCTAGACGATTTGGTGGAGGCCTAATCGGTGGAGTAGGCACAAGGGATGGCTTGAGCGTGACATAGGATGCTTTATCTCTAACTGTTTTCTTTGCAAGAGCTTGTGACACTATTCGGGTCTTTAGATTGGTCTACTGTAGGGAGTCTTCAATTCTATGGGCAATGGCATAGAGATTTCGGAAGCCAGTGGTGCACTCCACTGGTATGAGCGGTGTTTGCAGCTCATCTCGAAGGTTATCGATGCATATGGATAGCATCTCATCTTGGGGCATTGGCCTATTCAGAGAGTAGTTCAGACCCTTCCATCAGGCGATGAAATCCGAGACCCTCTCATTCTCCCTCTGTTTGCAATTCATGAGGTCGCTGACCATTGTTTTAGGTAGTGTGGAGTTGAAGTGGAACATGAACTGCTATCGAAGGTCTTCCCAACTTTTTATTGACTGAGCTGGAAGATTTTTATAACAGATGAAGGAAGATCCATGCAAGGTCCGCACGAAGCATCTAAGTTTCACTACTTCTTATTGTTCTGGAGTTCCCATCATTGGGTCGCAATAAGATGCGTAGTGCATCAAATGTTGTTCCGGATTGCCTGATCCATTGAAAATATGGAATACAGGGCTCCCAAAATTGGGTGGGGGTGGCATGTTTCTCACCCAATCTGGGTAGGGCTTCCGCTCTGGCTGTATCGGAGGGTGTCGACCTTCCATTGCTTCCAATCGAGCTTTTAGTGCCTCGATGGTGTTGGAGAGACCCTGGTTTACATCTTGTTGGGCCCAGTCTTGGGCAGGTGTAGCCCGAGGCGTTGCTTGAGGATCCGGCTCGATCGGCACCAAGGGTGCATATGCCATTTGTGGCACCTTCGGATGGTTCAAACGTACTCGCTCTGGTTTCTTCCTGAGTAGAGGGAAGTCTTGGTATTCATAAAGATCCATATTCAGGTAGTTGGACGGGCCGGGCACCTTATTGGGTGAGAGCCCTGACCGCACTTCATTTGCTGGGGAAAACCTTGGTCTTTGAGGTGCACCTACTAGGAGTGCAAGGTGTGGCTCTTCTTGGGAAGCTCTTTTAATAAGACGAATCCTCTGGAGTATCTCGGAATTAAGCCACCTCAATTCTTTCATTTCCTCTTCATGCCAAGAGAATCTCTCTTCAAGCGTAAGTGGATTGTTTTTATCAAGAGAAGGGGGCGGGTTAAGGGTAACTGGTCCTTTGTTCTTATCCTTGTTGGGAGATCGTAGGGTAATCAGAGGATGGTTGGCTGGAGGGGCGACCATATTTAGGGCGGCCCTCTGGTTCCAGGTGTGCACACCTGGTGGTTCGTTGTGAGTCACGGCCTGACTAGAACCATCGTCTCCCGATCCATCCGGATTTGCATCATCTCTTGGGTCACCCATGGGGTTAACCTCTATGGCGTTGATCGATACATATCGCGGGGTAGAGGAGATGTCATCTTCAAAATATGAAGAGGATCCCTCACGCCTTTTACTGGACCTCCCTTTCCTGTCCCGAGATTTCTTTTGGACTCCTTGATGAAGGGTGACGCGAAGAGTTATTTAATGCATCCTTACGGTATGCCTCCCTCTTGAAGGGGATGATGATTCAAAGGATGGGATAGGGAAAGAACCTCCTCTTCTGGATGTCCTCCCTAGGCGAGAGAATACTGATTCTCGTGGGGGGGGGTCATTGTTGAGGTGGTAAAAATGCCCCCAGTCCTGAGGGCTGGGGTTGGATTCATTCCTTGGACGTTGAGTCTCTTACTGTATTTATTGGTCTTACAGGGGAATTTTTTGTTAAAAAATTCCCCCATCCCTATAAGCTGGGGTTGACTCTGGATTGTGGCAGTGGCTGCTACTATCGCTACCTGTCTAATCTTGCGTTCCCCCATTCGGGGGTGAACTGGATTTGATGCCGAGTTCACATGTGAATCAATCCCCTCCAGGGAGGCAATAAATGACCATTGATTGGCCTCTCTTAGGAGATAGGCCTATTGTATGCTTTCAATGGCCTGATTCAGGAGTTCATGGATGGCTTGTTCCCGTCGGGCCTGACGCTTCTGGGACTTACTCAAGGCCTATCTCTGTTGGGTGTGTTTCTTTTTCTGAACAGGTACCCCACTCAATTGCTACCTTGATGTGATGACGCTGCAAGACATTATGCCAAACAGGTTCTTCTGGTCTGGGAGCGGAGTGAAATACAGAGCTCCATGTTCTCCTCGTCCTCTGATATGGACTCCCGTCTAGCATTGCCAATGAGGCGGTGCAGCTAGTGCAGTACATGGAGGTAGGCTATCTCAATGTTTCCTTTACGCATCTTGGGTCGCTGTTGTCGCACCGAAGGAAGAGATTCTAGGTCGATGTGATGTAAGAGGCCTCCTATTGTCTTGACATGGTCTACATACCCATCATAGGGTAGGAAGATTGATTTCATCTGACGGAGGGTTGTCCATATATTGGAACGGATGTCGTGCACTCATTCTTCTGGAAACTTTTTGGGTATTTCGAATTGAGAGGTGGTCATGGGCCAAAACATAACCGGTACGTCATCACTGGGTAGTCGTTTCCTTAGGTGCAAATGTCGACATACTCCTCCGCTAGTGATTACTCTACCTGGTTGGCCCAAATGAGATGCTTACTGATAGTGTGGTCGAAGGTAGTGGGGCCGGTAGGTATTGAATTATCATGTGGGAGATTCTGAGGTGGTTTAGAAGATGAACGTGCCCTCGGACCGTCTCCTGATTGAAGAAGGGTGTCGTTCGTGACTAGATGGGAATCTGACATGATCGATCTCATCCTTCTGAGTGCCTCGGCATATGAGGGCTTTTCTGTGCTTGATTCGGCAGGGGGAGGACCTTCCTGTCGATTTGATATGTCACTGCGGGGAGGACCTTGGCAATGGCAGCCACAATGGTGAGGAGTACCATTACAGTTGTTGCAGGGAGAGAACCTTTGGGGTACACCCTGGGGAGGGCCTTCAGAATGTACCGCAATGAGGGGAGGGCCTTCTCGTTGATCGGTGTCTAGGTGGGGAGGGCCTCCGATATCCATGTTGTAATGGTGAGGGCTACCATTACTACTTGACACCTCACTGCATAGAGGACTTTTGCAGCGCATACCCTGGGGAGGACCTCCAAGGCGTATCGCAGCAAGGGGAGGACCTTCAAGATGCATAGCGTTGTTACAGGGAGGGCCTTCGCAACAACAACCATCATGGTGAGGATGACCATCATGGTTTGAAATTCGATGTGTATCATGGGGAGGACCATTAAGACACATTGTGACAAGGGTATGACCTTTTTATTTCTTGGGTTCATTGCAGGGAGGACCTTCACAATGGCGTCCGGGGTGGCGAGGACTGCCATCACAGCTGCTGCAATGGCGAGGACTACCATCACAGCTGCCGCAGGGAGAATACTTGTGGGGTAGACCCTTGGGAGGGCCTTCAGAATGTACCGCAATGAGTGGAGGGCCTTCTCGTTGCTTGATTTCTCTATGGGGAGGACCTCCGTTATCAGGGTGGCGAGGACTACCATCGTGATCTGATGCCCGACTGCGCGGAGTGTCGTTGCAACGTAACCCCTAGGGAGGACCTTCAGAGTAGGCCATGACAAGGGGAGGGCCTTCTTGTCGTGATGATATGTCACTACGGGGAGGGCCTCCGCAGTTGCGACTACGATAGTGAGGACTAATATCATAATATGTGGTCCCACTACATGGAGATTGTTTGTAGTGTATACACCGGGGATGACCTTCAGGGTGGACCGTAGCAAGTGGAGGACCTTCTTGCTGCTCGATCTTCTAGTCATGTAGAGGGATTCTGTGACTCACATCATAAGAGAAGATCACATGATCTATCGTTATATGCCCGTGGGGGAGGCCCTCGCGGGTGCTCTGGGGAGGACCTTCAGAGCCGCTGGTAGAAACATTGTGGGGAGGACCTTCATAACTGCTATTGTCACTCCCATAATATAGTAATGGGTGGGAAGGGTTTTGAGCCTTCGGTATATTCTTAGTGGCATTGGGAACCCCAGATTCTAGTAGAGTGGAGTCATGAACCCGCTCTTTATTTTTTGGCTTCCTTCAGCGCGTTCGGGGCGCTTTCTTGTGGGTAGCAGGGACCGTCTATTGTTGATAATGACCTTCACCTTTGGGTCCCTTTCTAATTGGGTCCCGTGATGCTGTTGGGATATGCCGAAGAACATATTGACTTTTAGCAGGGATATATACCTGCTCTGGAGCATCCACCGTGATGGATAGGTGTCCCCCAGTTGGAACGAGTGAAGCTGCTCAATCTGGTTGCCCTTGTATCGTAGAATATGGTCGACAACCCTTCTGGGCGGAAGTAGGGATGCAGATCTACTCTGAGGCGGATATCTCATCTCTTAGATGATTCACCTCAATTGGGGAGATGGGCTCACGGGCCCGAGTCCTTGCTGTTTCCACTGATGCAATTATATTCTGGAAAGTTTGCAAGATATGATATGGGATTGATACATGCTCCTCTATCATTTCCAAGATATACATAGAGACATATATGGATGGAATAGGTATGAAGGCCCATTCTGGTATCGGAGTAGGAATATCCTTCTCTGGTCCTCCGGTGGTCAGTGGGTACTGACAATTCTCATGTGTCGGGGTAGGTGAACGAGTCTGCCCCTGTGTCGGGATATGCTGGTTTATCTCTCTGTTTGCCGCCACATCAGGATGGTGGACTTTACATGCATCCATAGGGAGCTAGCCCTGCATATGTTGGTTTCCCACCGTATCAATTCGGTGGCCTTTGTTGGCTGGGAGACGTGCCTACCTATTAATTACCGCCACATCTGGATGGAGGGCTTTGTTGATCGCCACCATATCAGGATGGTAGGCGTCAGGAGCATCTGCTAAGAGCTGGTCCTGCAGGCACTGGGTCTCCACCAAGTCTGGTTGGTGGGCTTCATGACCCTGGGTAGGGAGAGGTTCCATCTGGGTAGGTGTCGTCCTATGTGAGAGACGGGCATGATGGAGCTCGGTGGGGATGCATGCCTACTCATATGATGCCACCATGTCTGGATGGTGGGTTTTGGAGGAGCGGATAGGTGTATGTGCCTGCTCTCAATAAGTCTCTGTGACTGGGTAGCGGAGCTCTCCTCAGGGACAAGGGTGATGACCGGTCCCTGGTCATACATTTTCCGCCCTCATCGGGTAGTTTGAGGGGCCGGAGCTCGGGGAGCATAGGCCTGGATCCTCAGGCTGAAATCCTCCTTAGCATGAGGATATTGAGTTGCAGTGTAACCGTGACAATGTCTTCCGGTGGGGGACTTAGAGCGGAACCCCCGTTCAATAGGGACAAAGTCCTTAGTGTCGACCTCATCTGCCTCCCAAAGGTAAGGGAGGTACTCGTTGTCTCGTTTCGGGGATAGACTCCTGAAATGGTTTGAGACAGCAATAGGATCCATCTGGATATGCTTTCGCGGCCGCTGCTGGGCAGGCAACCGATGGGTCTTGGTAGATTGGAGGTTGTGCAAGGCCACCTCCATCATTGGGAGAGTACCATTCAAGTGGTACTCTCAGATCAACGCATTCGAGACCCAGCATTGAAGATGTTGGGTTGGTGAAAGGGTCCTTCATTGGTGAGGATGTCCGGTGATTGCGTTGTTCGAAGTACGCGTTTGTCAGTTCCTCCGTGATTCCACTGGATCGAAGGGAGTTCTGAGTGGTACCTATAAAATATTTTAACAAATACAAACAGAAAACCCGTCAAAGTATCATCTCATGATCCCATGCGTAATTAATGACCTTTCTTGGCCCTCCTTGTGAGTATAAGGGGGAACATAGTGGGATTAGGTTTAATCCATCATGCTTGGTTAAATATTCACGTCAGGTTCACCATTTTTTTGTTTCACGACGGTGTGTGGAAAAAGGTGCGCTACCTGGCGGTAGATTAGAGAAGGTTGGATTTTTCTTAATCACTCATATCAGGTGCACCGTTTTTGTATTGAAATCCCCAACGGTTCCATATCTAGCGACACGTGGACCTACTTTCTAAAGGAAGGCGTTCGCTAGGTGATTTGGCCAGTGACGCTTAAGAACTCACATTGGTTGAGAGGATGAGAAGTCAGGCTCATCTCACCCTTTTGGGGGGAATTATTGCCTATTACGGAACTATCTTATAGATTTAAGGCGTATTCATATATTCACGAATCATTGGTTTATAACCAAGCATAATATCCACGGATTACTCCTTGTTGGCAGTGGTCAGCTGAACGCAGGGATTCAGAATCATTTAGGCCCAAGGTTTACCATCCCTCATTGGATTAATGACTTTGAGGAGTTTGGACCCATTGAGACGACACTAGTTTGAAGCCCCATAACTGGGCGCTCTGGAGGGTATTATCATCTAGGGGGATAGATAATGACTTGATCATTTGGATCTAACCCATGATATGGGCTTCCTACGTATCCAGGTGAGAGGAATTAGAATCCACGTAGTTCGGTTTGGGTTGGGGATTATACCCTGAGGCAACCCAAGGTGGTATGGGTCTTACACTCTAAGGCAGCCCAAGGTGTTGGTGAACTGACATGAAGGAGGTCGGAACGACCGATTGTTGGGCTTGAACCTCGGGGAGGCTTCATATGTACCCCACCAAGGAGACAGGGATCAAAGTCCACGTAGTTTGGGTGGAGGGTGTCGGCGAGCCGACGTGAAGATGGGCCTTGGTCCGACGGAAGTTGGGCTTGAACCTCACAAGGCTTCCTACGTACCATGTCTTGACATGGATCAAAGACCTCATAGTTCAGAATGGCGGAATACAGTTTAACGTCATGCGGGACAAGGGTGTTGTCATGGTCAATGCTTACTCTATGCCCAAGTGAGTCATGCTCGGTGTGAGAAACAAGAGGCAGCAGGGACCTGAATATCACGTCATGAAGGGTGTGCCTGTGGGAAGTGAAATGGGGCTTACGCATGGCTAGCAGCCCAGGGAAGTGGAGATTGGGACTTACGTCAGGATGGAGGCCCGAATTGGTGACAAACCCCAATGGGAGAGGGATTTGGGACCGAATAAAGGAGGGGTGTAGGCACCACCTCCTGCAATAAGAACTATGGTCTTACACCGGGATGGTTGCCTTGAGAGATTGGGACTTACTCTAGGATGGAGGCCCAGTCACTCCCAGAAGAGGGGAGAAGTGCTCATCGCTAGAGTTGAAAGGAAACACAAGCGGGGTCCCCCAATCCTGGTGAGTGAAGAGGTAGAAAAGGGACTCCCAGGCTTGGACCCTGCATTAACGTGGGAATGTGAACCCATGAATGCCTCGGGAATTCGCTCAAGAGCCGGGGCAACCCCTTTGTCCTCGGCTACCGTGGGTATGTGAACTCAAAGTGGCACACTGATATGCCTGAATTTTACATCATACGGATCTGGTGGCTTTGTTAAAGGCCTCGGCTCGAGGACGATGAATAGGACAATGAGGGGATTGAAAAGGATCAGGCCAGATTGGAAGGATTTTATCTAACTCGGGGAATGGGAGCACCGAAGGAGTTAGCAGGCCACATGGGTGTATGAGGAGTGGTGCCCTTTGCATTGGGGGTGCTACACAGCTGGAGAGGTTGTCCATGAACCAGGGTGGTACGCGGACTATTGGGCATCCCTCGTACCAGGGTGGTACGCGGCTTCAGGTTCGGCCCGCGTACCAGGTTGGTACGCGGGGAAGTCCACGCGAGCAGTGGAAGCTAGGGGGAATGTCGATCAGGGGTTCGTTGGTCAGGGCTTCACCCACGTAGGAGGGTGCTACACGGTGTGTTGGATCGAAAAAGGGGCATAGACTCCATGGTCCGCGGGGAGTACATCCGCAAAGGGGGCCTGACTTGTGGTATTCTTTTTTTGGTTATTTTAAGTTCACGGTTCACCAAGTTGTTATGCATTTTTTTATTCCTTATTAATTTTTTTCCAGTTTCATACCTGTCGCGAATTGTAACTTCTCTACTTGTAAAATCCTAAGATCCTTCCTCCGAAATCCTTCAACCTGAGTCTAATCTCCTCCTCTCTTTCTTCCCCCCGATGTCCTTTTATAGAGTGGGGAAAGAGATGTATCTTTAGTTATGCAGAACCTTTTGCAGAGGCCCATTACCGAAAACCTGGTTTGTGGATGACTTGGTCATTCCGCAACTCACGGAGCATTGAATGCACCTCACTCGCAAACCAAATTGGTTCAGGGGGTGCTTCGCGGCCGTATAGGGCTCCGCCTCCGTTCTGCGAATGACAGCGCATGTGGTCTGAGCCGGTTGATGCGGTTTGCGGATGGGGAAGTTCGTGACAGTGGACCGTCCTGGCGCCTATCCTGCATCACGCCTGCGGAGGGTCCCTACCTCCGTTCCACGAATGAGAGTGGTCCGCGGAGGGGGCGGCATGCTGAACCGGCCGCGTACCGTCAATATTGGACCGGTACACTGATTGGTCCATCTTTTTCCAACCTTTGAGTATTCTCTACATTTTTTCCCAATTCCTCGAGGGAAATTGGGTAGAATACTCTCTTGAATTAAGGGGATTCTCATTATCCTCTTTGGATTATTCAGGACCCCACATTGATGCTTGGGATCATTCCTACCAACTTTAACTAGTGTTGGGGTGTCTTTTAGCACGCCATAATGACAACACCTACATAAGAACCCACACGGAATCTACGTACTCATCCTACCATTACAAATTATCATAAAGTATATCATATAATTTGAGTTCTCACACAAAAATTACCCTAGAATATGATTATCATTTTGAAATTCCAAAAATATCATGTATCACACAAATTCCAAGTACCTATCTCAGTAATCCCAAACTTTTGATATTATGTGGAATCCAAAAATATCATCTTGTCATTTCTAATAATATACCAAATGGGATCCAAGGCACTAAGATTAGAATTACCATTCATTAAACATCACATGGAATCTAGGATCTCACCCTATAATTCCTAAATATCAACCATCATATGGAATCTAGCTGTTAATCCCAGCATTTCTAGTCAATAAACATCACAATTCCAATTTAGAATTTTCATTTCATAATTTTAAAGTATCAAAATATTTTCTAAATCATAACATTAACACTAACCTCGTGTTTTATTAGATCAAAATTATGAAATCGATCATGATCCATATCCACCAATGTTTAAGACGTATTCCAGAAACATATCCTCCAGCGTCTAGATAGTCCACTCCATCTTCTCATTTTCATGAGGATGGAAAACAATGATAAGGAACAACTGAGATACAAACCCATTCTATAATCCCCTCCAAAATCACAAAGTAAAATGAGGTCCCTGATTATAGATGAATCCAAACCCCATCATCCATATACCACCTCACCAAAACATCCATGACACTTGACTCACGAACCACAA
Source organism: Viscum album (assembly GCA_963277665.1). Taxonomy (NCBI): domain Eukaryota; kingdom Viridiplantae; phylum Streptophyta; class Magnoliopsida; order Santalales; family Viscaceae; genus Viscum; species Viscum album. The sequence continues at coordinate 908,443,959 of OY728152.1, forward strand.
TAAGGTGAGTTGATTTCATCAGTCAGTACACTATCACCCAATATTCATCACAACCTCCATGATCTCGGGATAAACATGTGATTAAATCCATAGATATGTACTCTAATTTTCAATTTGGGCCATCTAAGTACTACAATAAACTTCATGGAAAATGATTCCCTGATTTCACCTGCTGGAAAACTATACATCTTGCCACATACTCCACTATTGAATATTTCATCCTCAGCCAAAAAAAGTTATCTCCTAAAGACACAATACATTTTTTACACCCATATATACTTTTAATGGAGATATGTGAAACTCATAGATAAATCTCCCACACATCACCCATGATAAAAGAAAATCCTCTCTTGGAACAACTCCGGGTTTTAACTATCCTTTGAGCACCCCTGATGAGCATTACCACGACCAACATGATCATCCATAAACTATACCTCTAAGTCTCCCCACTAATAATGATCTGCCTTCTACATAAAATACAACTCCTTTATTATATGATAATGAAAAACCCAGGAACTACTCTCTCCAACATCAAGATGCATCGCAGCAAGCTCCGCTATTCGTTTCCAAATATTCACAGAATCTCAAGACACATCCTCTTAGGTCTTTCGAATCAACACATCATCAAATGAATTACCCTTTCCATGATGTTTAAGATATATCAAGATTATAATACAAAAGAAAAAACACACATCCATTAGTGTGGATTCAGATCATGTTGATAGAAAATATATCTCGGGCTATTTTTGTCTATGAAAACCCCAAAATGCTCACTGATGAAGTAATGTTTCCACAAATTTAGCGCAGACACAACTGTCATTAAATATAGATCAAGGGTGGAATAGTAATGATTGTGGGGACTTAACATCTTGGACTCTTAAAAGATCACCACCCTCTACTATATTAACATGAATCATAATCCTATATGGGACGCTTCACATAAATCCTATAACAACACACCCTCCTCTGGAAACTAAAAAACTTGACCACTAAATAAATTCTCCTTCAGGTAACCAAATTTTGTCTAAAAATTATATTTCCATGTGAAATCATGGTACTTTCTATTAAACACTATAAATAAGGATACAAATCAAGATAAAAATGTACAAACCTATGATAATAACTCATGAGACCAAGGAAATTGTGAACCTCTGTCCCATTCTTGGGTGTTACCCAACAACTTCTTTGACCTTTGATGGGTCCACTACCACACTCTCAACTAGTGATATCCAAATCATAGATCCATCTTTGAGAAATAACTATCTCCAATATACTAATAGAATAGATCAATAACCTGTAGAAGAGGGTAAACATTCTTTACAGCTACCTGATTCAACCTTTGATAGTCTATAAACAACCTCATAATATCGTCTGACTTCTTGGTGAAAAACACTAGAGCACCCAACGGGGAAACACTGGGTGAGATAATACCCCTAAGTATCATATAATCCACCTAATCTCTCAATTCATGAAAATATTTTGGATCCACTGAATATGGAGTCATCAAAATTATGGATGTACTCCTATGCATCTCTATCCAGAACATGACGGCTCATCTAGGAGGTAGTGTCATAACTTATGTTGGGAAAACATCCAAGAAATCCTCCAAAACCCTAGGAACATCCTATAATTAAGATTCAACTAAAATCACCTATAACTATGAAAAAATAGGCTCTACATTCCTAAGACATAACCAATAACATCTCTCACTAATGAACGCCACTCACTGGCACTCCACATCAAAAAATAAGCCTCTTCTCAAAAATCATTCGATGAATGCATGCATGGAATACAACCAATATATACCAAGGATAAAATACTATAGTTTTATCTATAATAATATTATTCCCCCACTAACAGGTGTTTCCCAATCACCAATCTACATTCTCATCACACATAAAAAAGGAGGCCTAGCCTCCAACTAGCGTAGATAACACTATGGGAACCAGAAACCTCTCCACATCTAGTCCCAATATAGTGACCAAATTTGGAGTAATAAATGGTTGTGAGGATCTTGAAACAAACAAATCACACACAATGGTAGATGATAAACTGATCGTACCTCGATCAACTCGCGGCTCTACTGGCCCTTCTTCCTTTAGGGTGTGCATCTGACCATGCCCAGATCCTCTACCTCTCTATTTTTAGGCTCCACAACTGTGTTCTATCTTGGAACCCAATAGATGGGGACCTTAATAGGGATTAAATCTACCAACTCCACCTGATATTGGATACTGAACAACAACCTATGGTCCCTATCACTAGAAATGTCTCGGAGGCAACTGATGTTGTAGAAAAGTGACTTGACCACCCATTTGAAACCATCCTTCCTGAGCGGTTAGACACTAAGTCTGGAAGTGCCCATATCTCCCATGGATATGGAATGAAAATTTAAAACCCTTGAAATGAACTCTAAAAACACTTGTCCTTGATGATTAAGAAAGAAACTATCACAGTTAGATCCTCACTAAATAAACACACATCACAACACACATTCCGTCTTCCATAATTATTCAAGGGTATTGACACATTAATTATTTATATTAGCATGGGTATTTTCAAAAAACTAGATGTCCTGGTGAAAACAATTATTATCCAAATATACATTCATTAACCTTTTATTTAGTTATGATCACACAACAACATAGAATGGGTGATCACATCATAAAAACAATAGCATAACAAAGACTCCCAATAACCATTATTTCCAGAATTGGCGACAGGCATGCATAAAAATATTAAAAACATATAAAAAAGTAGTAAATAATTTGATAACCCACCAAACCCATAAATTTTATACATTATAATCAGTTATATAGTTATGTTGGCCCTTAATATCCACCCAATGGTAAGAAAAATATTACAGTTCTCACAAAAAGCACATAAACATGTGAGACTGAGGATTCCCCACCTCAAATAAGATTTTCCAACTCATTGTGCACTGCATGGTGAAGATGAAACTTCCTGAAAACCAAAACCTCTCAGAATGACCACGGATAAACCAACAACATACAAAATGGTTTTCAAAACTCAGTCCAAACAAACCTCAAACCAAATTCACATCATCACAATGGATCTCTGAATAAGAATAGAAGGAAACTTGTGAGAAAGGGAGGAGAAATCACCATGGATCAAATATTGGAATCCAAAGATCGATCCCCATTGAAAGAATCCCAAAATGCTAAAAAAATATGGATTATGGATCACTTGAAAGTGAGGGGAGAGTAGGGTTTTAAGAAAAACCTAAGTTTCTCCAACATTTATAGCCACACATCATGTAAAAGTCTGGTTTTAAGCCCTACCAAGAAATTCATCATTATAACCATTAAATTCTGAATTTATTACACATCGTGTAACAACCTATGAACCATTATTCACAATCCATAAACATTTATTTCACATTGTTCCAAGTTTACATGATGTTTATTCATCTTGCCTCTATATTTTTAATAGACAGTGCCGCTGGTCTCTCTCTAGGATCCTTCGAGCACCACAAAACCCCCTCAAGCCTCCCCAAAAACACATCCAACACATAATACTAAAAAATTAACATATTAGAAGTAACCAGAACATTACATGGGAGGTTTTTGTGATGGAGGGGTGTGTTGAAAGGGTTTATCTATGGGGAAAGGGCTATAAAAGTGGCACAAGGGGGTGTTGGGTGAATTTCACCATAGTGTTGGGTTGAAGGTTGCAGCATGGACTCCTTGTAAGAGAAACACTACAGTGTAGGGATTTGGACAACAGTATACTCTTTCATTGTAAGTAGTACCCTACAACATAGAATCATGGTGATCCATGATCTGCTGTGGTATATAAATTGTGTTGTGGTGTGGATTTTCATATTTAGTCCTTAAGAACTCTATATTTTAATAAAATAATAGGGAATAATCATCCCATTTAGAGGTTCAATATCACATGGAAGAATTTCCATTAAGCCTCATCAATTCTTCTCATAATTTCCTAATCTAAATCCTCCATTCAAATAAAAAAATTATTTAATCAAGACCAAGGTGGAGAATGAAAATCCATAACTTCTGAAGGCCTCCAGGATAGATTAGTGCCTATAACTAATGTGGGGAAGATCTAATGGTGTGGACCATTTCCCTACAGTGAATCCTCCTCAAACTAATTCTTAATAGTGTTGGATATGATGTAATCTCCCCCATATATCCCCCACTACTTCATTGTCCCTTCTATTTTTTGGTATCCATATCTCATTTACATACTATGGTGCAACCTAAAACGACTAAGTTAAGGCCAATAAATTTGTAGTGTGGTCCTAGAATTACATCATAGTACCTTATTTTTTTGTAGAAATATTCCCAAAAACACACTTAAGCCTCCAAAAATCATTGGAATCCCTTATAACTCTAACCAAACACGTTCCAACACAAAAATAAGGAGAACAGGTAGGGAAAAAAGTCTTCTACTTTGGAAATAAGATTGTGGTTGTTACCATTTTCATATATAGAAATTATTTTAATTCAATGTTATTATCATCCATTTGAATCAGTTTTAAAGATATATCACTTTCTCCCTCTCATTATATCCAACACGTAAGCATTTATAATGCTCAAACTATCCCATAACTATAAAAATACCATAAACTTTTGGTAAACTAGAGTGTGTGTAGTTTTCCAAGAAAATAATTCTTTATATAGATACAAAAATTCGATGTCATTTTGGATTAGATGCATCTATGGGTTATAAACTCAAAAATAGTTGGTCAGTTATATCTTAGTCACCATACTTGTGCATGGTGAATGTGCTCTTACTACGCACTTGGTTTGACACTCCTAGGGGATATGTTTGAAAAATTTACCTATAATTTACAAACCATTATAAAGGATTTATCTATCATTTTATTGGTCTCTTTCCTTTCTAAATGTTTGTATTTGGCTATCTAGACACATTGACACCTTAATCATTGTAAAAAATAAATGTCTACAATCATGTTTCTTTCACTTGATATGGGTAACAGTGTGTATATTGTGGAATACGTGGTTATTTTTTAATGGATTTCACCTAGATATATTTATTGAATATTTGATTTGGGAAGATAATTTTTTACCATATAATTCTTTATTTTATACGATAAAATCATGTATGATAATCCTCATTGAGAATTTGTCTTAAATATTTATATTATTAATTCCTTAAACATTATGCAATGTAATATTTTTTGTTTTTTGATGGAATGCATTGAAATTTTATATGAAAAGTGGGAATTATAATTATATAACCCCTTAGTGCACTGGTAGGTCTCATGAGATGACTAAGATAGGGTAATGGGATTGTCCTTTCATTTTACATAATATGTCTTAGCACAAGGCCTTGATTTTATTTTTAAGATGTACATCCTTACAAATTTCATTGACTGTGTGGTTAGTAATTTCTATACAAGAATTTATTAATTGTGATTTTGGACATGGATTTATTTATTCCCTAAATTTTATTTTATATGGCATAAATCACATTATTAATTAATTCCATAATTTTTTATCTATAATTTTTTTCGTTGTACACTACCCCCTTACTAAGTATCTGAGCTCACCCCTTTACATTTTTTCCTTTTCCCCAAGAAGAAAAGAATAATATTACATGTTAAAAAATGTTTTTTAAGTAGAATAATATTGTTTTTCATGTTTTTAGATAATTTATTTCTTTCCAATGTAATTTACGACTCTTTTATGTATCTAGTTTCATGAAGCTATTAAACATTTGGATCCTCTATATTGTGATCTATTTACGAAATTTAATAAAACAGATATAGGATCCATGTTTCAAGAGTTGGATTTATTACATTAAAACACATATATTTATATTTTAATAGATTATTTCCATGTTTTTTTAAGGATATAGGATTCGAATTATGGTTTTGGGTATTGAAGTCATTATGTTTGGTTGTAATTTTAAAGGATATTGAGGTTTTGACTTGTGAATTTTTTAAAGTTAATTTGTTTAAAGTTTCAACAATTGAAACTCATATTTTTTTGTTATATAATGATTTTTAAAGGTTGAGTTTAAATATTGAGTTCAAAGATTGAGTTTCATATTGTGAAAATTAGTTGCAAACCATTTTTTAGAAAAATTAATGGTCTGTAGTAGGTTGAATGGTCAGTTCACCCAATCCTGTGGATTGGACAACCCCAATTTTCTAGCCTAATTTGGTTTTAATGGCCTCACATATGGTCCTTCATATGTACCATTTGTGTTCAAAACATAAGGTCTAGTGAAATTTTCATGATCAATTCATAGTCCAATGACCATGCACAATGACCATGTAATGTGACTAATGTATTGAAACCTTGTTGTTATCCCTCATTTGACCATAAAAACTCACATATGACTTATTCATGGTCTATAGACATTTTAAATAACTTAATATATATTTTAAATACAAATACAAATTAAAATAACCCTAACTTTAGATCTAGTTGTCCATTTGGGCAATGAGACCAGTAAAATGGAAGCATGGGATGAGATCAATGATGTTGAATATTATTGGTACCAAATTAATTGTTTTACTTAGATAAAAATGTATATAAAACATAAAAAATGTGTTTCATGTTAAGGTGTCCATATTTTTAAAATATTTCAATTGTTTTACAATAATTGAAGTGGGTCTCCTTTCCCATTTTTGGTTATGATAAGATTTATTCCTTGGGTTTATATCCCTATTATTGTGATGGTATTGAGGTTTTTATGAGATCCATTGGATAATATATTTTTATTTTTATTTTTATTTTCATTAATATTTTAAATAGGATTGTTATTATGGATAAATTTATGTATGTTTTTAGAATATTTCTCCGGGGTAGTTAGTGAAACGAGATTTATGAGGTATTTTTTTGTAACATCCGTATATTTTTTGTGTTTATAACCAATGTTATTAAGGGATTACTATTACATTTAAGTTATATTTTAGTGAAATTATTATGAAATATTTTCATTCTATGAATTATTTTGTTATTTTCCTCACATGAAAAAGTCTTAACTTGGATCATGTTGGATTGTATTAAGGAGTGTATTTTCCTATTCCTATTTGATTTGAGAATTTCTTTATATTGTTATTTTATTTTAAGATCTATTTTGGTTTTGAATTGAATATTTCTTTAATTTCACCATCTATGTTTTTTATACATTCTCCATAATATCCTTGAATTATTCCACATTAGAATGTCATAGGTTGGACTAGGATGAAGTTCACAAGGGAACCCTGATGTGAATTACTTATTTTGGGGAGGTTGATGTCAGAATTGGATGATAAAGAAATTTAATTTTGTATTTTTTGATACAACATGATGTTAGAGGTACCTACCATGATAAATTAATTAAGTCAATTTAAAAAAGATAATGTTTTTATTATATAAAATAATTTTCAAATGGAACATTCCAAATGGAACTGAGTTTTCTAAAGGTCTTAAATGATTGGTTTTTGAAGTGGTTATATGTATTAGACCCAGAAGTTGATATTTATTATATGGGATTATCTATTTTTAGTAAAAGGACATAAAAATAAGGTTTTAAATGACAAATGAGTTTTATGAAGGGTTTTAATGACTGTGTTTTTAAATTTTTATTGGACTTTGAACTTTAAATTTATGTTAAATAGGTTTTTTACATTTTTCCCATGAATTGTTTTGGGAAAAAATATATATGTGGTCTATAATTGTAGCATTAACTTTTTAATAATGATTTAAATAAAATATTTCATTGATAATTTTGATAAAAAATTGTTCAGTTTAATTTTTTTTTTAAATTTCATGATCATGTTCCACATTCATGTGGTCAATTCATTGAAAAAATTCAATTTAATTTCACTGATCTGGTGGGAAGAGTGTGGTTCGGTGCATATTCATGAGGCTCACACCTGGAAAACATGAATTCCTTAAAAACTTCCTTTAATTTTAAATTTTTATTTCTAAAATCCTTATTTTATGTGATAATATTATTATGAGACTTTTAAAAATCTATTATAGGTATTATTAAATTACTTTAAAGTGGTTGAGTGTTATTTCAAAAAAAATAATGTGTATTTTATAGTTTATTTAAATTTAAAATATATTTAAAGTTTGTTTTATTTTAAAAATATATGTGTTTGATGTGTTGGAATTTAATATTATGATAAGATATATATATATTTTAGTAAATTTATTGTTATTATCAATATTGTTGTTGTTGTTGTTGTTGTTTTTATTGTGGTTATTATTTTGGGTATTAATATCATTATCATGAGTTTTATATTATATCATTGTCATCATAATCATCATCATCATTATTATTATAGGTTTCTATAAAAGGTAAGGAGAAAATTTTATATTGGAAACCACATTCATCCATGGACCGCATCATGGGTGGTTAAAGGCCATGGAAGGATAGATTCATCTCCTCTATTATTCCCATATTATTCATGGTTCCTCCACCAAAGAGTGTCGAGGTGGGATAAATGAGGGTTTTCTCTTTACTTTATCCATATCTATCTGTGTATTCTCATTATATATGTTCCTTAATGTAGAATTTATACAAATATAGGGATCTTATTTAGGTAAGATTTACCCTAGGATAGTGAAACCTTCAATTTTAGTGAGGGGTTTTCCCCTAGCATGGAAAAATGGATTGAGGCTAACCTCACACACTTTTTTTCAATTCAATGAATCACTGATTCACTACTCATTTACTATTTCAATAACCATGTATTGAAAAAATCCCCTTATTTCACTCAATAAATTTTGATGTTGATTAATTTTGATTTTTTAGGTTTTTTTGATAAATTATATGTTGTTCATTTTTTATGATAACGTGTTTCCATTAATATCAAGAGTTTGGGTTTAAATAACCCTCTTATAAATTGATAAATCATTGGTGCTTATTTTTTTTAAACTATATTTTCAATAAAAGATAATTTTTATATGATAATTATGATGAATTAATGTTAATTGTTTAATTGATTTGTTTTATTTTCTCATTACGTTAGTGAAATCATGTTTTTAAAGGTATAATCATTGTTTTATATCAAATATTCATGACAAGTTTTTACGGAAATTTTAACTTGTATTTTAAAAGATAAAACTCAAAAAAAAAATCATGGAATAACATGATACGATTTATAAAAAGGATTGTTAAAGTGATTTTATAAAGATTTTTCTAAATAAGGTGGTATTTGGCTTGAATCAAAGTGTTTTATAAAATGCGATATGATCATGGAATTATTCCCATACTTTAATTTTTATGGATTTATTTTATGTCATTAATAGATATTTATTGGTTTTTAGTGGATTTATTTCATGGGAATTATTTTAATTATTTCAAACTATTTGATTATGAAAAAATATCCTAGGAAAATATGGGGTACTATGAGGGTCCCTAGGATAAGTAACAAACTGGATAATGAGGAAACACTCCCTAGCTTGTGTCATCCTAGTCAGGATGAAACTATGACTATGGTGGTTACTCATTATTTAACATTGAATAGACCATCATGGTATTACTACTAGTTTAGTATGAAACTCTAACTAGTGTCCTGTGGGTGGTTGGATATGTTTATAAATTTGGATTTGGATTATGTATGAGGATATTAGGATACCTTTACTTAATCCTATGTCTTTTTTACCAATATTTAGTTAATATGATTCATGTTTATGTTTCCAATTATACACTTGAAGAATTTTTATTCACCTGTATATTTTCTATTCACATGTCCTACATTGGATTCATTAAAAGAATGATTGAAATTAATTTTTACCATGTTACTTATTTTTTATAAAATATAATAAAGAATAATTTTATATTTTTAGTTCAAACAATCATGATTGATTTATCATTACATGGAAATTTTATAGAACTCGTTAGGGAAAATTTTGAGGGGTGTGTTCATACTCACCCATACATATGTATTTTAATGAATATATATATTTTTTCTAATATGAATTACTGGGATAACACTATTTTTGTTCATGGTACTTTTTTTTATATGAAATCATTCCCACATTTAGATCGTATATGGGTTGAGGGTGGTCTCAGGTAGACATTGAACATCCAAGAGTGTTATTTTGTTCATTGTTGAGTTATATTTAACAGTATTGGATGTATTTCTTGATTTTCTTTGAAATTTAACATCATCATTCAAAGATGTTTTTTCAAATTTTTGTTCTATATGACTATGGAAATCCATATTATCGAATTGGCGATGATTTAGGGAAACCTATCCCCCACAATGTATGTTCATCCTTTACTACTTATCGATTACCATTGGTGATTAGGTATAATGATCATGAAGTTAGTGGAAAGCCATCTCAGGTTCAGGGTAAATTTGTGATGGGTCATTATAGTTGTGTTGTTAAGAAATCATACCATACCTTTGAGTTCCATGGGTAACATAAGGTAGTTCTTCTTCCATAACCTCTTATGGAATCAACTGACTTTCTATCTCATGAATAATTTCTATTTATTGGTTTTTAACTTCTCTAAAATAAGCTTTCCTTGAACAGAAAAATTTATTTAAATATTCCTTCTCGATAAATGTATCATTTTAAGCCACAAATACGTTTTTCTTGGTAGTATTATAGAAATTATATCACTTTGTTTCCTTGGTATAACTAATAAATAATAATTTTTCTAAATTGGGGTTATTTTTATTAGGTAACAAACATCATATATGTAATTCACATCCCTAAAGCATCATAAAATATGAATTGGCATGCTTACCTATCCATATCTCATATAGTGTCTTTATAACTTCTTTAGATGAAACATGAATTAGAAGGAATATATTATTTTCTAAATCATATCCATAAAATTATATATAAATGTAACACTAACTCATCATTGAATGAGAAATATGCAAAAAGGTAAGATATATATTTTCATATGAATCATTATATTATGGGGTTCTAGGAGGAGTGAGTGGTGAAATAATTCCATAATCTCTCTGATGATCCATAAATTCATAACTCAATTATTCACCACTCTAATATGATTATTGAATCTTAATACTTATTCCTAGTTGATTTTGTAATTAACTTTACAATACTTTGAACTTTTTAAAAGATTCAAACCAATTTCTCATAAAATACCATACTAACTGTAATCATTAATAAATGTTGTGAAGAACATATACCCACCACTCTGGTCCACATACATCACAATGTATAAAATCCCACAATATCCCTAACACATTTTCCACTAAAATGGGTTTTAGTCATTTATCTTAATAAATAAGAATTTAAATAATCAAATGAGTCCAATAATCCATCTCTATAGAGTCTTTTGATGTGTTCCTCGTTTATATGCCCAAGGTAACAATGCCAATGATAATTAGTATTATAATTAACCTTTAACTTCTTATTTTGAATGTTATATATCGAATTATCCATATCCAGAATATATAAACCATTCACCATATTCCCAGTTCCATAAAAATTTCATTTACATATATAGAACAACTCTTGATCTTAATAATGAATGAAATTCTCATTGTATCCAAACAAAATATAGATATAAAAATTGTATTTATGGCCAGAAAAACGTAGAAATTTCATAATTCCAAAACTAATTCACTTATTATACATGAATCACAAGTTCCAACCTCCAACACAACAACCCTTTAACTAGTTCCAATATTTAGATCTATTCCTTATTTAATCAATTTACTTTTATTTCTTATCCCTTATTTATCAGCACAAATGTGGGATCTGCACTCAGTATCCAATACCCATGAGTCAGAATTAAAGAAATTTGTTTTTATAATATTCACATCCATATGCTCACAATGTTTCAATTTGTGAACACTTGTCTACCTTATAGACTAATATAAAATTAATTTATAGGTAATATATATAAGATATCTCAAAATGATAATCACTATACATGTCATAAGATACCTAAAAGATATGTTTATGGTTTATTATCATTTTTTTATTTTTTTTATCAAATAATTTTAAGGAAATATCTCTAATTTAAAATGATGGCCTCATATGTCTTTATTTTTAGTGGGAAAAGATCAATATTTTTCTAGATATGATTGTTTTTTAGAAAAAAATAAGTATTAATAAGGTTACCAATTTGTTTATCAATATTAATGGATACTATCTAAAAAAATTGATTAACATATCCTAATATCTTTAGTAAGAATCATAACCATTTAATTTATAATTAACTTAAATGTATAATTACCTTGTTCTCAGTAATCTCCCTAATAAATTTATGTTTATACTCTTGTCTCATTGTTCATTATAATAGAGAATCTGAATGATGATTCCTCTTTATGTATCCACATGTGCTCCATGAAACTCAATACAAAATTCATGGAACTCTGGGTGCTATCAGGGAATAAAAAAGTTCTTTACACCATTCATTATTAATATTAACAATGATTTCTTGTTCTCTCTCTAGATTATTTAGAGGGAGAAAGGAGGATTTCACTTTAATAATTGACATAATTATAGAGGATATCTCTGTTCCTTAAAAAACTCCTCTTAAAAAATGATACTATTTAGAATATATACCTAGGGTTAATATTTGATAATCTCTCAAAGGCCCTTATTAAATTATTTAACCTTAGTTAAACCCCATATAAGAAAAATATTATTATTATTATATTCCATGAAATGGGTTTATTATATTATCATTTCTTAAATAAATAAATATTTATTTATTTAAATCATATTAAATGAAATACATCATTTCCATCAGGTCATTATAAAGGACCCATATCCTACCATAGAATTTATTGAACCTTAAATAATAAAACATTCATTCAATTGAATATAATGAATATTATATTCTCTCAACTTGAAAATTAATATTTATTTTAATATTCAAGTAACTTGAATAAATATTTATTTTAAACTATTCATTAAATTGGTGAATACATATTTAACTATTTATTACCTTTTGAATAAATGAACAAGAGATAAAAGTCAACTCAAGAATTTTAAACTCAAATATATTATTATTGAATTTATGTGACCAACTTTACTTGAATAAATATTATTCCACAATCAAAGAATAAATTTAGTCTTAATATTTAATTCAATAGTATTTTAATTATATTTTATAAATACTTAGTGTGAAACACTCTAGACCCATTTCTCGATGATAATAAGTGAACTTACATAAATTCCAAGATCAATGTCTAGAAAATACGTCAAGCAACCCATAGAGAAATATGTAAAATTATTAGATTCACCAAAATTTCTATGATTAAACTATATAATATAATCATTTTTTTAACAAATATATCATCAAGAAGGATGCATAATTTTTTCATCACACTATAAGCATGATTTTTGTTCTTTGAATTTTTGAAATTAACTCATCTGTACTCTACCATATACATGTCTTTCATCAAAAAAAATTATTTCAATCAAAGGGATAGAGATATCTCCTTCCATTACTATGGAAGGAAAAAATCTTTTCTTGACTTATTAAAATAATTTCATACCACTTAGGACACATCCAACGTATATGGCCTAATTATTAGTATATTGAAGGGTTTTGTAGGGGTTTACTAACACTTAATCAAAACTTCAGAAGTGATCAGAAACCCATACCATGATCACCCATACAATGATAAATGAAATGTGTACAAAATTGAAAATATGGAACTGATGTAAATTAGTTGTACCTTACACTAAATATATTTAGGACCATTCTTCATCACCATCATATTGGTTTGATAATGATAAGAAAATTTATAGAAAAATGCCTCCCACCTACAAAGTTATCCATGGGTTGTGTTTGAATTTCTATTCATATGAGAGGTTCCATTATGACCACCATGAAATACTAGTTCCTTTTGTGTAAAGGTAGTATAATAAGGAAGAATCGGTCACCTGGGAGTCTCATACTTTGATTGTATGAACATATCACCAATTTTGGACATTATATGGAAGAAGGGTTAATCTAGAACCTAAGGACACACCTCAGTGATTCCCATATCAACTCATTCATTATATCCCATGATATAATTCCTTTATGAGGTTTTTGAATCATATACATAAATTATCCCCATATTACATCTTAAGTAATGTTTCCTATGTGATACTATAGGTGAATGTTTTTCAAGAATGTTGAATCATTAACATTTGAATGTTAGTGACTCATAACCTTTCCAAAAGAATCATATATCTGATTCATGGAAATACATTGCATAAGGAAGAATGGATGGAAATTCTATAGCATATAAATACATTCCTTATGATACATATCAATTATAAAATATTATTTTACTACACTGTATCATGAAAATATTTTTCATGATCCCCTTATGACATACCCAATCATACTCTATCATTAGGTATGGTGGTGGAGTAGCATGATTAATCATTCCCTATGATACACCATATTGTATCTAATGATTATCCTAAATGAATCATATTAAAATTTATTAATTATTTAGGTAATATACAAATACTTCAATCTTACACTTTCAATAAATCCTATAAGACTTTGTACCATTTCACCTTATATTGTATCATATTCAATAACTTGTGAAACCATATCCAAAACTCCTTTTTAAATATATTTCAAAACACTTTTGTAAAGTTATCTTTAACTTTACCATGTATCACATCATATGTAATACCTTTTTAATACTCATACAAAATAATTTTAAATTAACTCTAAAACAATTTTAGAGTGGATATCTAAGTGAAAATAAATCCCCATTTAGTATGTTAAATAATATGTTCCCATGGGACTTTATAGAATTGAAAAAAATAAGAATCATCATATCTAAAAATGTAATAAAAAGTGGATCATATGAAAACATAAATGCCACTCAATCTATAAATGGGAATGGTGCGATCTTCATAAAACACATGTATCATTGTACCTTTGTTCACCAGTTTATATCCTATACTAGTGTGTGATATTATATTTTCTCTTTTTTTAAGACATCAAGTGACTATGGGTCATAGGGTATGTCAGTCCCATATAGTCAACTCATACATTCTAAATTATTCGAGTATAGACTAATATGGTTGATGAATATATCACATTTCATTAATTTTAGTAGATTAGGACATCACATATACCTCATCCATGTAGATTACCACATCATATGAACTATATAGGTATGTCCAAAAACATCCCAATCTATCTTAATCAAGGTTCTAGATGTCATACTCATCATATGAGATGAAAAAATTTCATCTTTGTTGAGCTCTAGCCAACAACATGATTAACAACATATTGAAACACCCCTGATTAACTAAGTCAATTTTGACCTCTATGACAAATGTATCAAAGTTTAAAGGTTCTAATGTTAGGTATCTCTCCAAACTTATTTATTGGATCCCAAATATTATCCACGCACCCCCGGTATACCAAATACATAGTGTATGATAATCCATGTTGTATACTTCATGGACCATCTAGTGCACAAAAATACATTATTATGACACATGAGAATATTTTGTATCTCTATAAAATTATATTAATAATTTTAACCATAAAATTTCATCACAACCTATAATACTACATGATAAACATTAGTAGGGATAATTCAAAGTCATACTTTGAGTGCATAATTGTCATTTAAATTCATGAAATGTATATCTCTATATACATTTTCTCAGACAACATAAAATAATGATAAAGTTGATATTTATTATTATAATGATACATTTTATATTCCTAAAATTTTTAATAATACTTAAAAACCATGTATAATTGCTTATCTAACATATATTAGATTATAGATTTTCGGGTCAACCTATTATTTACATTAATTTTTGGATTTTTCTTAATCCATTAAATATGAATGTAATTCCTACCACATATATATATGACCATATAGTAAAATCCTCCCACTAATTGTTTATTGAGTAATAGCTATGAAGAAAGAAAGTTTAAATATTAGTGAGAATTAGGAATCATATTCACATTTTTTAACTCCTTGAACATATTGAAACTCCTTGAAAATATTCAAACTCCTTGAATATATTCAAACTCCCTAACTACACAACATAAAATGTTACATTTTCAAATTTTATTTTCTATATTGAACTCTTTCTATGTTCATCATCATCATCAATAGAACCTATTCCATTAAAATTTTCAATTAAATAATAATGTAATTATTTAAATTACTATTCACTAACACATCCGCAACTACTTTAGTATTAAGTTACACTTAAATTGATATAGTAATTAAATGTAACTATTTATATTTCTCTTTTATCGATTTATCCTAAACTACTTTAGGATATTAAGTAAAATTCAATTTGTAAATAGTCTTGTATAATCCTTTTGGATGTTGGTGATATTCACTTTATGAAAGTGACTAAATGTAACTATTTTCATATTTACTTACCATCAAATATTCTAACACTAGTAGTTATTGTGGCTTTAACATCAAAGATATGATGTCAGTTTATAAGAAACTTACGTAAAAAATGTTTACAGAGTATTTTGGTGTCAACTTTTCTAAAACTGATGCTAAAAGGGATATGTTGGTTTTGTGCGTCAGTTTTGTAAAAAAATGATGCAAATTTTGTTTAAAAAACATTATTGGCATTGATTTATTTAAAAACCGATGTTAATATTATGAAAAACTCCTTAGCAATAGTTTATTTAAAAAATTTCACTAAAAATCTTTTCAAAATCACCAATGTATCGTGAAACCCACATTTTTCCTGAAACGTCCTCGACCCGGAAGCCACTGAATTGGTGCTTCAAGATGGGTGGTTACATGACCTTAATCATGACTCCCCACACACCAAATGTTGTCAACTAGCAGAAGGGGTCCAAAAGGTCAATTGGGAATACTATACCCCCTTTTTATCAGAGTAATTCACAACCTAAGATAAACAAAATAGTGGAATAATAACCAATAATAAAAGATCATGTATAAATAACCATTTCCCAAAATGGGTACAACCATATCCAGAAGTAAATATTCAATGTTTTGCTACAATTTCAAAAGTAAACAAAACCCAAAATAAAGACAAACTGCAAAATCCCCAAAATGGTCTCGACACCAATATCAGGTCTTTCTCCATGTACACCCATGCCAACCCAACTTCCAAGAAAGAGCCTTTTCCCTTCCCCTAACCTAAAAACATGAAGTCTTCTTGGGTACCCAATGGAAAACCGAATTCGGTGTGAGTGCAAATCATTAGTCCTCCACCAATGGTGTCTACAAAATATCTGGTATAAATAATTGTTCATGAAGAAAAGGAAAAGAATAATATATGAAAAAGAAAAGATTAAGTGACCTTTACTAGTTTATGTCTATTACCAATATTTATTACAATTATGTATCTTACCATTTAATCCCATTTCCATTACTTTCCATTTCCAATGTATTTATAATGGGTTCATCAAACACAAAAAGTTACACGAGCTCAAAGTACACACTCACATGCATGAGAAAAAACACACGGTTATCCAATCTCACTAGGACTAACTTCTGCATTTCAACCATAACCTCACCTCAAAGCCTTAGTCTGGGTGGATGAAATAGTTAGTCAAATAGATCCTCAGTCCTCTTCCCTAACCCATGTATTAGGGGTGGATTTTAGAGCCTCAGTCCAACTCGAAACGTGGGCATAGAACCTCAATTCAATACCCCACTCTACCAAGCCATGTGCACATGATATACATATATATATATATGTCCATTAACCATTCACACAACATCACAACCATTTCCCAAGGTAATCATAAATAATAATAATAATATGAGAGTTAATACCATGTCTTAACACATTTACACATTTACAACATTTCACATCATTTAACCATTTTTCCCAATTCCCTTCTTTTACGCTTATCTCATTAAACATTCATTAATTGTGCCTATCTCACAAGGATTAATTCATTATGAATAACTCACTATGCTTCATTATCATTCTCATAATCCATTCCATTATTTTCCTTAATCATCTCCACATATTAACCCATTTATCCATTCTTCATTCTCAAGTGTCAACCCATTTACACATTCCAACACTATTCACAATTCATCTAGCACAACTATGTTAAACCCATATAAACCACTTCCATGATAACCTAATATCCATTAGGTTATTATTAATCCTAGGTGAATCACCTAGCTCCTACCCAACACAATAAATCACATCAACATGTTTATCAAGGGATCTACATAAATACCCAACAATCTCACTGGTTCTTCACAAATCCCTAGGTCTGGGGAAGTCAGCACACCCCATGGTTGGCCCTATATTAGTCCCATCGCCCTTGACACATCCCATAGGGATCACGGGGGTTTCCATTTACCTTATTAACAACCATTTTACCTAAACATGCCAAGGGTGGTCAAAACATACCAAGAGACACCCAAGAACAAAACCACACATGCACAAATCCACAAATAAACCATGGGATATAACTTTCAAACCACCTACCTCAACTTTGTGGGTGAACACACTCTTAATCAAACACTTAGATTCTGATTCAATCAACCCTTGAATCTTCAATCTAGATCTCACCAAATGATTATGGTTTTGGAGCTTCAGAAAGAGAGGAGAAGAAGACACAAACCCTAAACTCAAAAGATATGTATGGATGGGATTAGCCTTACCTGGAGCTTCAATATGCAACCAATGGCTCCAAAAACTCCTTAGAAATGAGGGAGATCAATCTCTTGGATCCATTGGGGGATTTGGTTAATTTCTAGGGTGAAGAGGGGAGAATGGGGAGGAAATCCCCAGTTGGGGTTTAAAATCTAGGAGTTGATAAATTGTAATTTTTTTAAAATTTTTTGGGCAGCACGATTTTCCAAATAGTGCACAAATTGTGCAGAGGCCACTATCCAAAATCCCACCTCCTTCCCAGTTTCCTAGGCTATCTTCATGGCTATAACTAACTGTGCACAGACCATGCGGCCTACCCAGAAAATACCTTTTTCTCTATTTTTTGTGTCCCGAACCCTCAGAACACCCCCAATCCTCCTTAAGGACTTGGGTAATCAATTAATTAACCAAAAAATGGGATTCAAAAAAAATTAAATGAGAACATGCCTTTCAAAGATCTGGGATCTTACAACCTCCCCACCTTAAAACGGCTTGTCCTCAAGCTGAGGTACCAAACATAATTGCACTTACAAGGAAAAGAGATTGGGCCACTGATCCCACATATCTTATTCTTGCTCCTAAGTTTCTTCTTGAACATTCGCATGCCTCCATATTACTCGCACTAATGGAACAACCTTGCCCCACAAGACTTTCTCACTATGATCCACCCCACAAACTGGATGCTCCTCAAAGGACGCATCCTCCTCAAGCTCAATATCCTCAACATCCACCATGTGAGTTAGTTCAAGGTGATACTGTCGAAGCCGCAACACATTAAAAATGTCATGCATCCCTCTATATATTTGTGGAATATCCAATCGGTACACCACCGATCTGATCCTCTCCATAATCTCCAACGGCCCCACATACCTGGGCACCAACTAGCCCTACTTCCAAATCTATCAGTGACCCAACCTTGGTGACACTTAAAGGAACACACTATCACCCACCTCGAACTCAAGAGGTCTACGCCTATGATCCTCATATGAATTATTCCTACTCTGATCCATTTCCTTTAATTTCCAAATCAACTCAACTTTCTCTGAAGTCTCCTATACAAGACTCGGTCCCAAAAGCTTAGATTCAGTGGCCTCTAACCAACACAGTAGATCTCTACGTGGCCTCCCATAGAGAGCCTCAAATAGTGCCATCTGAATCATAGCCTGGAAAATATTATTGTAAGAAAATTCAACAAGCGACATGTGCTTCTCCTAGGAACCACCAAAATCCCTAACACAAGACCTCAACATGTTCTCCAACACTTGGATTGTACACTCTAACTGCCCATCTGTCTGCGGGTGGAAATCCATACTCAAAAAAACATTCTTACCAAGAACCTTCTTTCCATATGTGTGATGTGAAAGGAGGATCAAGATTTGAAACTATAGTTTCCAGTACACTATACGACCTTACTATTTTTCTAACATACAACTCCGCAACTAGTCAACTGTGTAAGTCTCTTGAATTGGTAAGAAATGATCCACTTTCGTAAGTTAATCCACACCCACCTAGAATGAATCATTATTTCGAGGCTTCCTCAAAATACCCAACAAAAAATCCATCATCACTTTGTCCCACTTCCATTCCAAAATGGGAAATGGATATAACAACACACATGGGCATTGATGCTTGGCCTTCATCTGCTGACAGGTATGACACCGTCCCATAAAGCCCGCAACTTCCTTTTTTATTCTTGTCCACCAAAACTGTCTGTGGAGATCACGATATATCTTGGACAACCAGGATGAACTTCCCATTTTTATTCATGGAAAACATGCATAAACGCATCTCACATGCATACTAGCACAACCACACGACCATGAACACAAACAACCCCATCCACACCGACAGCCCAACAAGAAGGTGTCTCCACACCTTTAGGTCTTTCCTTCATGGCCAAAATTTTAGGATCATCGATCTGACTATCCCTAACTCAACTCAAATGTGTCAAATCAACCTCCATATAATCAAGAGTCACCTAAAAATTTTCATCATGCACCTCGAAGTGCATCTTCGGGAACAAAGCCATCACCATCCACTCAGTGCTGGATTCCTGAACCACATGGCTGTGAGCCTTCCTGCTCAAAGCATAAGCAGCACCCTTCCCTTTCCCTAGTGAATATACCATATCAATGTCAAAAGACTCAAGATACTCAATCAATATTCACTTACAAAGATTAAAATCTCGATGTGGAAAGGTATACTTTAGACTCTTGTGATCGGTATACACCATGAACCATCCCCCCAAACAAGTTTTCCTACAGCACTTTAAGGTATACACTACTTCATCAAACTCAAGATCATGAGTGGGATAATTCCGTTCATGGGGTCTCAATTACCTTGACCCATAATCCACAACCCTATCATCTTACATCAACATAGCCCCATGCCCGATACGAGACGCATCACAAAATAGGACATACTTCCTATATGGCTCAACTAAGATCATCATTGGTGCGGTCTTCAATCACTTTTTCAAATCTTGAAAGGCATTCTCCAAAGCCTTAGACCACTCAAACCAAATTACCATATTTTTCAAGCCTGAAAGTAGTGCTACCAGGTGAGGGAAATCCTAGATGAACCTCCAGTAATACCTAGGAAAACCCAGAAAACTCCAAACATCTAAAACACTCTTGGGATTATCTCAATACAAAATATTCTGAACTTTCTCTAGATCCACCAACACACCTGCCTCAGAGATTATTTGACCTAGAAAATTCACTTCTCCGATCTAGAAATGACACTCTGATAGCTTAGTGTATATCCAATTCTCTCTTAGTGTACTCAGAATGATGTCAAGATGTTGTTCATGATCTTCCGGAGTTTTTGAGTACACCAAGATGTTGTAAAAAAATAAAACCACAAACTGATCCAGTAAAGGATGAAAGATTTAGATCATCAAATCCATGAACACCATTGGTTCATTGGTCAAGCTTAAAGACATCACCATAAATTCAAACAACTAGTACTAACTCTTGAAGGCTGTCAGCAGTACATCAGAAGGCCTCACCCTCAACTGGTGATAACTCGATATTAGATCAATCTTAGAAAACACTGATGCACCCCTAAACTAGTTAAAAAATTCATCAATTCTAGGAATAGGGTACATATTTTTCATCGTCATCTGATTTAACTTCTGATAATCAACACATATCCTTAACGACCGGTCATCCTTATTTGAAAAAAAGCACTTGAGATCCCCAAGGAGACGTAAAAGGATATATGAACTCCTTACATTCCAACTCCTCAAGTTAAACCTTTAACTCTTTTATGTTCTTATGGTTCCATTCGGTATGGTGGAATAGAAACAGGCTCTGATCCCAACAATAACTCAATCATGAACTCAAAATCCCTCTCGGGTGGCAACCCCAAGAAATCCTCATGAAACACATCTTGAAACTGATCTACTACTAGAGGGAAGATAGACTATTCCCCTCTTTCATCATCATGCATAAGACAAGATACATGATCTGTGATCCTACCCAACTGCAGGAAAAATGGTCCTGTGTGACCTGCTTGAACATACCACTATCCACAATGGACATAAGTGTCACCCTCAAGTGACCTGAATGATACCATAAGATGGTAATAGTGTATGTGTTCCCGATACAGAAACAACCATTCCATACCCAAGATTAGTTCAAATCCTGACATCTCAAGAATGAACAAGTACCACAAGAAACGATACCCACTGGCTTCGAGTGAACATCCCTCACACTGCCTGATATCTTCATTTCGCACCCCCTATGGATTTTAAATCAACATAACCCCACACACTCTCTCCAAATGCCAACCCAATGCTACTACAAGATGATCATAAAAAAGAGTGTGTGGCACCAATGTCAAACAACACACTAGAAATCATATAAGCTACAATGATCATACCTCGAATAGTTGATAGCCCAGCCTTTCCATCACTAGGTGAAGACTAAACTACATGAAGTTGACCTACACGTCTACCCAGGGCTCCAACCTATGTGCCCTGCACTGCACTTCCCTACTGACGTGGGAGATCCTGCCCTGGAGTTCCACATCCACCGCCCCTACTGGTATGGACCGTGGAGCTCTAACTGCATTCGTGGCATGGGGAAACTAATCCCTTACCTCTACTTGGCATCTTCATGTCACTGTCATTCATGCTCACCTGCTGAGGGTTCTTGTAGAACCTCTACATGTGTCCCAATCTGTTTCACAACTCGCACTCAACTGTATTTTGAGGACACTGGTCACACATGTTCCCTAGACTTCTTCACTCATAGTAGAACACCCATCATCTCCCTGAGATGATGACCCTACCTTATGACCACCTTTCCCACTTCAACTCTACTGAAAACTTCTAAAACGACGCTGCGGCCCTCAGAAAATGCATCACTTTTCTGCTCAGCTAGCACGGCAAGACCACTACTTGAATCTCCCTTCAGGTTCCCTTTTGAGATCAGTGCTTGATCCACTACCTCTGTAACCCTCTTTTAGCGAAATATATTCACCTGAGACCTGATCTCGTGTCTCATCACATCCTAGAAACACCTCTTAACTACAACTTCATCCCCCACGAACATTGGAAAAAAGCGTCGTAGGTCAGGGAAGTGACCAACATACTTCATCACCAACATTGATATATGATTCAGGCTCATGAACTCTTCAGCCCGCTCTTACATCAAAGTCTCTAGGAAAAAATGCTCCAGAAATATTTCCTGGAATTCTTTCCACAATATCCCCTTAGCCTACTCAGTCTGAGAGAGGATTTCCCAGTAATGCTTTGCCTAGCCCCACAACATATAAGATTCCAACTTGACCTTTTTCCCATTAGGAATCTCTAAATGATCATGTATCGTCTAGATAGACTCTATCCAGAACTCTTCTGCCTTTAGCTCACCCTCTCCAGTAAAGGTTGGAGGGTGCTGCATCTGAAACTCTCTGGTCAGCTCAAACATATTGGTACAACCCACTATTGGTCCCAATCCATAATCTGCATAAAACGAGCCAATTTCTCTCAGAACTACTCTTATCTACTTTCTCAAATCACCACATTCTCATGCTCCTTTACTGGAGGAGTGTTCTCAAAAACATCCTCTTTTTTCCTAACTGACACTCGATGTCATGGTGGGAATTCCCTATATTTCCTAACATGAGGTTTAGAACACATACCATAAAACTTTCACAACATCATAAAAAGAAGGCTATTCACTATCCACAACAACCCACCCCACATGCACCATCCCAACAATCCTTAACAGTCTGAAAACAGCACCTCGACTATCCCTACTATGGGCCATGGTCCACAAGGGGTAAACAACCATACACCACCACAAGGCTCACACAACATGTTACAAACAACATTTTCAATTCATTAAAAATCCTTAATTACATGTATTTCATTAATCATCACTTATCATTCTTTTATCTTCACCGACTTGCATTGTTTCATTTACGAAATTCTCCCATTTCAATTATCAAGATGCAAGGTGCATTCTATCTTTCATACCGCACACACCCAACCCATGTGTGCCTACCATGATGCATGTCACCTATCTCTCTAGGTTCCTACAATTATGCATGAATGCACAACCTCATTCCATTGAGGCCACAGGCCAAATATCATCAAACCATCACATCACACAACATGTGCATCTCTCAATGGTGAAATATAATCAACTATGACATCACACAATCAAGAACAACAATTCCCACCCTAGGTGACTTGGGTTTTCCCTCATACATGGGTTAGCTACTCCAAAGCATGGGCTCATTACAAAGGCCCGAAACATCCTAACCCTCATCTACCATTTAAAATAATAAGATTCTAGAGAAGGAGACGAGAGAACTCCTATTATACCACTTTGTAACATCCCTTTTCAAGAAACCACTAAATCAGTGCTCTGATTCAGGTGGTTACATGACCTTATATGTGCCTCCATGTACGCCAATGGTTTCTGACTAGCAATGGGGGTCCAAAAGATCAATTGGGGAGACTATACCCCCTTTTATCAGAGTAAGCCATAAAAAGATAAAGAAAATAGCGGAATAACAACCAATAATACTAGAGCATGAATAAACAACCATTTCCCAAAACTGGTACAACCATATCCCACAATAAAAATGCCATGTTTCTTTATAAGTGAAAAAGTGAAAAAAAACCCAAAATAAACACAGACTGCAAAATCCCCAAAACGGTCCCGACACCAAGACTGGGTCCTCCTCCATGTACACCCATGCCAACCCAACTTTCTAGAAAGATCCTTTTCCCTTCCCATGAACTGCAAAAATAAAGTATACTCGGGTTCCCAATGGTGGCCCGAGCAGGGTGTGAGTACAACTTAGTAGGCCATGACCAACAGTGTCTAAAAAATATCTTGTATAAGCAATTGTGCATGAAAAAAGGGAAAAGAATAATAAATGAAAAGGAAAAGATTTAGTTCCCTTATCCAGTTTAGGTCCATTACCAACATTTATTACCATTCCTTATCTTACCATTTCATCCCATTTTCTATTACTTACCATTTCCAACATATTTATCATGGGTTAATCAAACACAACAAGTTACACTGGCTCAAAGTACACAATCACATGCATGAGTAAAAACACGGGATAATGCTATCTCACATGGACTAACTTCATCATGTCAACCATATCCTTACCTATAAGCCTCAATCTAGGTGGATGAAACCATTAGGGTAATAGAGCCTCAGTCCACTTCCCTAACCCATGCATTAGGGGTGGAATTTAGAGCCTCATTCTAACTTGACCTGTGTGTGTAGAAACTCAATTCAATACCCCAGTCTACCAAGCCATGTGCACATGCTATACATATATGTATCCATTAACCATTCACACAACATCACAACCATTTCTGAAGGCAAACATAAATCATAACAATAACTTGAGAGTTAATACCATTCCTTAACCCATTAACACATTTACCACATTTTACATCATTTATCCATTTAGCCCAATTCCCTTTTATTATGCATATCTCACTAAGCATTCATTCATTATGATTATCTCACTACACTTCGTTCATTATACCTAACTCACTATGCTTCATTACCTGGATCATAATCCATTACATTATGGTCCTTAATCATCTCCGCATATTAACACATTTATACATTCATCATTCTCAAGTGTCAACCCATTTACACATTCCAACATTATTCACAATTCATCTATAATAACTATTTTCAAACCATATAAACCACTTCCATGCTAACCCAATATACCTTAGGGTATTATTAAGTCTAGGTACATCACCTATCTTATACCCAACACAATAAATCTCATCAACATATTTATCAAGGCATCTACATAAATACACAACAATATCGCTTGTTCTTCACAAATCCCTAGGTCTGTGGAAGTAGACACACCCCATGGGTGGCCCTAGATTAGTCTCATCCCCCTCGACACATCCCATGGGGATATTTGGGGTTTCCATTTACCTTATTAATAACCATTTTACCTAAACATGCCACGGGTGATCAAAACATACCAAGAGACACCCAAAAAACAAATCTACACATGCACAAATCCACAAATAAACCATGGGATATAACTTGTAGATCAACTACCTCAATTACACATGTGAATGCACTCTTAATAAAACCTATATATTTAGATTCTACCAAAAATTGAAGATTCAAACTAGATCTAACCCAAATAGTAGTGTTTTAGAGCATCAGAAAGAGAGGAGAAGAAGATACAAACCCTAAACTCAAAAGAGAAGTAAGGATGGGATTAGTCTTCCCTGGAGATTTTATTCTCAACCAACGGCACCCAAAACACCTTAAAACAATGGAGATAGATCTCTTTAATCCCTTGGGAGATTTGGTTTATTCCTTGGGTGAAGAGGGGAGAATGGGGAGGAAATCCCAAGTTGGGGTTTAAAATCCCAGAGTGGCAAAATTGTAATTTGTTTAAAAGTTTCTGGGTTGTATGGTTTACCCGCAAGGTTTTCCAAACTGTGTGTAGGCTGCTATCCAAAATCCCACCTCATATACGGTTTCCTAGGTTTTCCGCACGGTTAGCTCTAATCGTGTGCAGACCGTGCGACCTACCCAAAAAAACCCCTTTTTCTCCATTTTTCATGTCCCAAACCCACGAAACATGCTTGATCCTCCTTAAGTACTTGGTTAAGCACTTAGTTAACCAAAAAATAGATTAAAAAAACCTAAACATGAACATACCTTCCCAATATTTTGGGTCTTACATTTCTAATCTGCAAAACCTTTTCTCTAGACTCATGATGACTCCAACAGCTATCTGAGGATCCTCACCACAAATTTTTATTAAGTTTATTTTGTTTTAATCATCATTTCCTGACCATGAGAACTATTTCTTTCTTCATTTGTCTTTATTTAAACATCCACATTAATATTTTTTCATTGTAACACATTTTTCTCAATTTTTCTGGATTTTTCTTTATTGTTTTTCTTTTCTAAAAACATGTTTGTTAAATCTTGTAGTGCTTATTCTTACAACGAATAAGAGTGAGAAGATTATGATTTGGAATCAAATTTTCTTGTTCAAAAATTAATTTAGTAAGTTATTTTTTAAATTTTGAAGATATATTATTTATCATTTAGTTGTAATTTTGAGTTATTGATTCATTTTTTGTATGCAATTGATTTTTAATTATACATGTTGTTGTTAAAGTTTTTTTATTTTGATAAATTTTTTATTTGATGAAATTAACAAATTTTTCTTACAAAAAATGATATATACAAATTTATATGTGTATCTATATATATATATATATATATGTGTGTGTCTATGTGTACATATATGAGTTGAAATTAGTATAACTAGGATATTTTTCATTTTTGAATCTAAAAAAATTATGTACTTTTGGCTTTGCATGAAACACATCACAAAAAATAAATATCTAGAGTAGATTAGTTTTAATTTTATTCCTAATAATTGTTAATATATTATATATGACTACCAATCATTTTTATTGTATGTTTTTATTTAAATTTAATTTTATATATATATATATTTAAGTGTTTATATGTTTTAATATATTCACTAATTATATTATGATCTCAGGTATTTAATGGATTATAATTGGAAATATTTACGAAGAACCACTGATGAATATGAAAAAGGAGTTGATGATTTCTTGGAATTTTCTAAATGAAATAATCATAACACGGATTTGATTTTTTGTCCATGTGTGAAGTGTTTAAATATGAGAAAGTAAAATTCTAAAGAAATCAAGGATCAGATCATTTTCTATGGTTGTAGCCTTAATTATACACATTGGATATGGAATGGTGAAAGAGCTATAAATTCAAAATCTAATGTTGATATTAATATTAATAATGAGATAGAGGATTGTATTTATGAATTAATTCATGATTTAGGTGTTGAAACTATTGAAAAATAGTAAATGTTCACCAATTTTATGGAGATTCTGAAAAACCATTATTCCGAAGTTTTAGTAAATATACAGTATTATCAGTAGTTTTGAGATTGGTTCACTTGAAAGTAACAAATGGTTGGAGTGATAAAATTTTATAAAACTTACTTGATCTTTTAAAATAGATACTTTTAAAAGGAAACAATCTTCCAGATTATAATTATAAGTTGAAGAAAATATTATGCCCAATGGGATTGTGGTAAAAAAATATACATGATTTCCCCAATGATTGTGTGTTTCATAAGAAATAATATAAATTCTTATCAAAATTCCCTACATGTGGAACATTATACTATAGGATAGATAAAAAAGTCAACTCAGATTCATTCTCAGGTACAGACATCTAACCTCATGAAAAATTATGTAATTCCTTCCAATAATCCCTTCATATACTTCCAATAAATTAACTCTCATACATTATTAGGTACCAAAATCAAATCTCCTACTAAATAAATTTGGTACCTTCTAATAATTCTTCATTTAAATCATATCTTTTCAAATTAAATAGATGCAAAAAGGTTAAGATGGAATTCAAATGAATGCATCTTTGGTTGTAAATTCCATCACCCTGCTGACTCAGCATAATGGAAGAGGTTTGATAAAAAAATCCTAATTTTAGAAGTGAAATTAGAAATCTCAAAATGGGAGTGTGTATAGATGGAATGAATCCTTATCGGAGCCTAAGTAGCCAATATAGTTCATGGCCTATTTTGTTGGCAGTTTACAACATATCCACAATAGATATGTATAAAGAAACAACATGTTTTGATGAGCTTGATGATTTTTTGACCAAAATAGATAGTAAATTATATTAATGTGTATATTTCACCATTTATTGGTGATTTGAATATTCTATGGGAGGAAGGTGTTAATATTTTTTATGTATAAAAAAAGAGTACTTTCTTTTGAGTGCTTTGATAATTTTATGTACAAAAAACATTCCTACATTTAAAAACATATCTGAAAATAATTTTAAGGGACATAAATAATGTTCAATTTTTTAAGAAGATGCTCTATATTATCAATTACAGGATGGAAGAAAGATAGTGTACATGGGACATCAAAGATTTTTTCAAATTGATTGTCCTTATCATAGATTGAGAAAGGAATTTAATAGTTTATATGAATACAATCTTCCCCAATAACCATTTTTATTGGAATAATATTATGATAGGGTGAAAAATATTGATTCAATATTTTTAAAGACAAGAAGTTTTAGTCTTTAAAAAACATCTGGAAGAAATAGCTTTTTCTAACTAGCTTACTATAGATTTTTAGAGATAAAACATAACATTAATGTTATGCATGTTGAGAAAAATATGTCTGATCATTATATTGGAACTTTGTTAGATATAAAAGTAATGAAAAAATATGGATTGAATGTTAGATTAGACTTGATATCAATGGGAATATGTTTGGAGTTATAACCCAATATAAAAAGAAAAAACCATATTTAATTTTATCTTTTCACACATTAAGAAAGAGTGAGAAGTTGATTTTTTGTCAGTGTTTGTATGGTATAAAAGTAACCACTGGATATTCTTCAAATGTGAAGAATTTTGTGTTAGTTAAGGATTGTATATTAATAGGTAAGAAATATCATGACTGTCATGTATTGATGAAATAATTACTACTGGTTGCACTGCATGGTATATTTTTTGTCATCGGTCATAAAGAATATCATCAAGTTATGTAATTTTTTCAAATCCATTTTTAGAAAATTCATTGATACAAATTTGTTAGATGAGTTGGAGAATGAATATTATCTTATAATTTTTCAACTATAAATGTATTTTCCACCTACATTTTTGATATAATGTTTCATCTGGTGATTCATCTGGTGCATGAGATAAGAATATGTGGGCCTGTTTTTTTATGTTGGATGTATCCTTTTGAATGGTACATGAAAATTTTAAAGGTATATATTAAAAATCCATATCAACCAGAGGCCTCTATTGTTCAAAAATATGTATCTAAAGTGATGATTGGGTTATGTACTGATTATTTTTTTGAAGAGGATCATATTGGTCTCCCTATATATCAACATTTGATAGCTGATAATGAAATTAGAGGGATTCAAGGATTAAAGTTAAAGATCATTCCATGTGATTAAGTGATGCAGGCACATTTATACATTTTGAACAACACAAATGATGTTCAATAATATATATCATCAAATATTTCTAAATTAAAGATATGATATCCAAAAATAAATTAAAAGTGGTTGATTATTGAGCATAAAAAGACCTTTGTTTCATGGTTTAAAAAGATAGTGATCACAAGTATATCTTCATCAGAAACATTGAAATATTTGGCAGGGGCATCTCTTAATTTGATAAAATGGTCTGGTTTTTATATTAATAGGTATAAATTTTACAAAAATAAGATGGATGATAAGAGTACCATTCAAATTTTGGTGTGATGGTCATCGTTGAAGTAGCGTATTTTTTAGTAAAAAAGATAAAAACCCAATTTCTGCTTCGACGACATATTTTGGAGTAATTGAGGATATTTGCGAAATTGATTATACAAAATTTTTAGTCAATGTGTTTAAGTGTAATTGGTTTGATAGTAATAGTAGTGTGAAACATGATGATTGTGGGTTTAAACTGGTTCATTTGAAAAGATTTAATTACAATGATGAACCATTTATCATAGCGAAACATGCAACGCAAATATTTTATGTCATTGAACTATTGAATTATTAGTTGTCTATCATTTTGCAAGGAAAAAAGAAACCATTTTGGTGATGAGGATGATGTTGATGATGTTATTGATTTACATGACTCTTATTAATCTATTACATGATTTCTAGATGACTAAAATGAATAAAAGGAAGATATATTGAATTCATTACATAATGATCATGGTGTAGGGATATCGGAAAACACTAAATTAGTCTCCTAATTATTCTAGTAATTATTTGTATTTTTTCCTTTTTTGAAATTTATATATGTAAAAATTCTATTTTTAATATGTTATCTTGAATATATTTGGGTTATAAAAATCTTGACATCATTATTATTTTTGAAACATACAAATGCATGCCTATTTTTTTACTTACATATTTTTTATCCTTGTTTCTAAATATTCGGTTTTCTAATGATATACAGGTATTAAAAATTTCATTATACTTTCTTGTGTCAATATCAGATACAGAGAGAGATGAGTAGTTACCGACATATATCTATTTTTTATATTATTAAATATTTAGTAATATACTAATTTAATGAAAGAAAACTTTTAATTTATAAAAAAATATTTCATAGACTAATGATGTGTCTTCAGTGGAGGAGACTTCTCCTGTTACAATATAGAAATCAATTTCTTGAGTTGGTAAATATGGTATTACATGTTTACTAAAATTATCAGTTTCTCATGGAGATGAGGTATTACATATTAATTTTGATGATAATAATAATGAAACTGGACAAAATTAAATTCAGTTTATCGGTTATATATCAATGTATAGTTGATGCAAGATTAGTATTTTACATCCTAATTGGAATTCCATTAGCGGGATGTTGAAATAGCAGCTTTGGGAGTCCGTGATGGTAAAATATCTCAATTTATTTATTTTATCTCATTTTTTGAATATTATATATTTTAAATTACTAATATTTAATTTAATAAATTATAGATGACATTCAATTTTGATGAAATGAAATCAATTAGGAAAATATATCTCTCTTTATTGCCAGTTTTATAGAGAGATTTTAAAAAAAATTGAAAACAAATTATGTTTCTTGAAAGAAAAATTATAAAAACCAATGCCTCAAGTTTGAGTTTATAGATGAAGATACGTGAAAGAAATTTTTTGAAATCCAACATCAAGAAAAAATTTAGGTATGATAATTATTTTATATTGTAAAATTTATTATATATTTATCTAATTACTTATTAGTTTATTTTTATATAACAGGCCTACAGGAAATCTCATCAAGATATTCAGTTGAAAAATGTATACCCTCATACTTTATCATGTGGAGGGTATCTATTATTGGAGAATAAAATGATTGAAAAAAAAATTCTACATTGAGAGATCGATCTTTTGAGAACTCAGTTTTTCCCTCAAGTTTGGATCCTTTAATTTTTTTCAATCTAAATATTTACATTGGATCTAATATGGATGCCTAATGAGTTAGAAAATGTTATGAGTGTGTCCGGGG
Source organism: Viscum album (assembly GCA_963277665.1). Taxonomy (NCBI): domain Eukaryota; kingdom Viridiplantae; phylum Streptophyta; class Magnoliopsida; order Santalales; family Viscaceae; genus Viscum; species Viscum album. The sequence continues at coordinate 908,476,091 of OY728152.1, forward strand.
ATTTTTTGGAACTCAAAACACCTCTTTGTAGGAAAATAGGAAATGTCTCACAGTTACTGCATGGTTTGCCTAACCATATAGATTTTGTTTTTCTTGAAAGATTCACCTTGAACTGTTGGTGCATGGTTGTGCAGCCTAACCATGAGAATACCCCTTTTTCCAGCTACTCATGCATAGATTACACACAATTTGTTCAAACTGTGCAGAGGATGTTATTTTGGGTAGAACCATTTTTCATGTTTTGCGCACGGTTGGATAAACCATGTAGAAAAACCACGCATAGGCTAAAATTTTGGGTAAAATGTTCCAAATTCCAAAAATGATCTATTTACCCCCCCCCCCCCCTCCTCCCTAATCCTAGAACCAGTTGGATTAAGCCCCTTTTCTTTCATTTTATATATTTTTGAAGTCCAAATCTAGGGATCAGGAGATCTCCTTCATCTGACATCTGATTGAACTTTCATTTCTCACATTAGTTGTGAAACGGTAAGTACTGAACTCCTCTTTAACCATTCTTCTTCCCTCCTGATCTCAACCTAAATATCATCATGTGAGCATTTTTATCCTTTTCTTAGATCTACTCTGATCTGAGGAAAATCAAGGGCCAATACCAGAGTAGGAGAGTCATACAACCCTAAGGTGGGTGGCCTATAACTCATCCCTAAAGTTCGTTGATTTTGGAATATTTTTGTGGGGCCCACTGATTCCATCGGAAGCTGTTTCTTAAATTTACATGCCATGATTATACTTGTTAGAATCATATGGTTATGTTTTTTCCCAATATGTGATTAGTTGTCAGCAGTTACACCCACAACTCAATTCTCCCCATATAGAATGTTATCCCATATTTGGGTTTTAGTGTTTCAGAATGTTTGAGCCATCGTTCAGGTGTGACATCTCTTGACCTTCCTAAAAGTTAGCCTTTATATAATAAATAGCTTTTTATTAATGATAATTGCATAATGGAATGTACCATGTAAACTCACCAATTGACCTGCCTAAGGTAAATGCTTCAAATTGATTATTAAATGAGAAATGTGAAATGGAAAATATACCAAGTATATAACTTAGACATAATAAATGAGATTGAATAAAGGATACATATATATAGAACCCCATTCCATATTTATGGAAGGTATCATAGTGAACCACTATAATTGAATATTCATTAATGGTTAATTGAGACTTGATTAAATAGTTACAATGCAACATGGACTATCCACACTAATGGAAGACAAGGCTTGAACCTAATGAATGATTACATGATTACAATATCAAATAGGAATAGACTGACCCGATCTCACCTTGGATTCTGATAGGAGAGGACCTTGGGTCTCGGGAACACCATTTTGATTCAAGGATTAAACTTTCATAGGTTGACTCCCACATAGACTTTGGTTCTTGTCTATTCCTCAGATTCCTAGTATACTACTGTAGGTTTTTTTACATTATTGAATGATACCTCAGATACACTCCTTGGATCCATCATTGACTAGTAGGTGCCATGGTGAAATCCCATAGGGCCCTGTCTTTTCTTTGCTTTATTTTACCTTGGTCTATTACCTTTGACTTGGTAGGCTCCTTATTATAGAATGCCTTGGATTATGCTCCTTATATTACACTCTTACCCATTAGCTAGACGCAGATACTACTAAGTTACCATTCCGTGAGCTCTACGTTACCTTGGTTGTTACCCTAGAACTCCTTCATTAGATATCATTTTCAGGTTTCCTTGTTACATCTTGGTACCTTCACTACTTATACTATCACAAGGTGATGTTATTGTTGGTTATGCCTCACATGACATATTAATATTAAATGTTAATTACTTAATTATTGAAATGGTGACATGTTTAGACACAAATTGAGTGCTAAAGTAGGTACTTGGGTATTTAGTTATATTGTACTATTTTATTTACTTTATATATTCATTTGTTCACACTTCTATATTCCATTACATGGGCTGGATGTTATAGACACTATTGGTGGTGGCCCACTTAGATTTATCTCACACCCTCTCCAGGCACTGGTTGGTAACCAGAGTAGATTACATGACTGTAGGTGTTGAGAAAAGGAAGCATATAGCTTCAAACACTTGATTGCTTTCCGATAGGATGGATCTTGATAGCAGATGATCGAGTTGGATATTGGGATGCTTGGAGTAGTCTTTGTTTTATTTTACTTTGCGAAACATGTTTTTCCTATTGTCTTGTATCCATTTTTTCAATTTTTCTAGTAACATGACATTAAATCATCATTGTTTGAGTTGATACAATTATTGTTATTCTCGTTTATCTATTGAATCAATTTATTCCACTGCTTATTTATATTTCTTCTTCTATTTATTATTTAATTATATTCCTTCCAATGTTCTAAACTTTTATAATGAGGGCATAGTCTTCCCACGGACGCACCCTAGTCCTTCACTGCAAGTTGGAAGCCTCTGGAGTTCAGGGAGATGTCATGAGGCCATGTGGTCCACTAGGCTCGGGGCACCCATTAAGTGGAATTCGGGTCTGGGACGTCACAAAGTGGTATCAAAGGGTATTTTTTTCTTTCCTTACTATTTTGATACAATAGATAGGAGAATAGAAATGCTTGGGACTAGGTCATAAGCCATTCTTGGGAATCGTGGTCCCATGTTTAGGGTAAAAACAAAGCTACCTAAATTATAATTGTTATTCTGATTTTTCCTATTACAATTGATATTATTTCACCATTGGGTGATGCACGTGACATGTGGTGTGGTTGATTATTACTCTGGTTAAGGATTTTCTTTCGCCTTTAGCCTAATGATATGAGGGTAAGGATCATTGTTACATGCATCATTAGAGGCACCTATAATTCACATGTCATCCATATTGCCATGCTATATAGGTGAATTTCACTTCTTTCATTTCTTGATATGCATGTGATTATTGAGTGATGTTGTGATAGTTTTGTTGTACTTGTATTACTTTAGATGTGATTGAGTGATTTTCTATCTCAATTCATTAGGTGTATAGGCCCTCATGGATTGGGATGCATAATTTACCAAGTAAAGCCATTATACTATAAATAAATTGGTGTTTTTATTAGTGATAAGTGTTTGGGCACTAATTCATCAGAAATGTTCATCCATTATAAAGTGAATCCTAAAATCTAAAATAAATTGGTTTCACATCCTTATCCTGCTTTTTCATATCTATGAAAGGTAAATGATTGAACCTGGATATTAATTGCGAAATGACATGAAAATTATACATGAGCACTTATCGTTACCTAGTCGTCTAGGTGGGTAGTTTAGGATAGTATGCATTGGGAAGTGTGTTTTATTACTTTCATCTCTCTCTAGTGATGCTATTGTATGCCTCTAAGATTATTCGGAGGCGTGAGTTTGGAATTTTTAGAGAAATACTGCCATGACATCCTTGTGTCATTCTACATGAAGGTCTTGACGATCATGCTCCAGACGTGGTGGGCCCCAAACCACCAGTCTTACCTTCAGAAGTTCCACTTGAGGCACAACCTATTGTACCTAACCTGGGAACTAATTCCCAAGTCCATGATAGTTTCCTATGTCTCATTTAGTCCATGATTCGTACTCCACAGGTTTCACCTACAATGGATGATCTGATCCATGAGTTCCAGCAGCAGCATCCTCCTACTTTTTCAGTGGATGGAAGCTCTCAGGCTGCTGAATCATGGATAGAGGTCATGCTATCTATCTTTGATAATCTAGAAATACATCCATAGAAAATAGTCAATATTTCTATACACATGATTTAGGATTTTCCCAAGAGTTGGTGGGATGTGGTTACCCATGAGGATCATCATCAGGGCATGTTATGGGTTGATTTCTAGATTGCCTTCAATGATTAGTGCTTTCCTCATGCACTAATAGCTGACAAAGCTAGAGAGTTCATGAATCTTGAGTAGGGTTATATGTTTGTTATGGAATATTCATCACGTTTCACTAATTTACAACACTTTTCATCGCTTCTAGCTGGTGATGAGCTTTCGCATAATAGAAGTTTTGATGATGGACTCCAGTACACCATCTGAACTCAGGTGAATGACTTTCATCTTCCTACCTTTTTAGGAATAGTTGATTAGGACATTATAATTGAGTGTAACCTTAGGGGTGGCATGAGTTCTGGGTTTAAAGGATTAGTTTCATGTCATGCCAGTAGTTCTTCTGAAAGCAGGAAACGTCCCCTCGAGGTTTCTCGTTGGGGAAGTGGTATCCAGAGTATCTTTTTTGTTAGCTCTGTGGTGTTTCATCAGTGTGGAAGACCCGGGAATAAGAATCCCCAATGTGATAGATAACCTATGGAGTGTTGGGATTGCAGCCATTTGGGTCATCTTCATCATTTTTGTAGGACCTTTCCACCAACTTCAAGTGGAAAAGGGTCAAAATAAAATCCACTTTCAGGAGCTAGTTATTTTGCACAACTCAGGAAGGGAGTTAGAATAGTACTAGTAGGTTTGGCCGAGGAGGAGGTTGTGGCCATGGTAGTACGACCCCTGATCACCAATAGTGCCAGAAAAGCAGTCATGATCATGGTAGTCCATCTATTGCACATGGATGTGGATTAGGTCAGTTTCATGCTTTATAGCCGATACTGGAGGATCAGTCTGTGGGATCATCTACAGAATGAGATAATATCCCAGTAGACTCCACCATTGTCCCTGATTTGTTTGATACAAGTGCTTCAAACTCTTTTATTTTGGTATCTACCATGGAAAGTCTCGGACTAGAGATACAGTATCACTATAGTGTGATAACCCTTGATACATCATTGGGAATACAGACTAAGGCCAAGTAATGTCCCCTTGAGGTAGGAGGTTTCCCTTTCTTGTGGAATCTCTTTGTCCTAAAGATGATGGGCTTTGATGTCATTCTTGGGATGGACCGGTTATTCCACTATCACTCCTTTATAGATGGATATCACCATAGGGTCTTTTTTACATCACAAGAAGGGAGAAATTGTCTTTTCAAAGGTGAGTGGGATGTCCAGGTCCAGAGATTTGGACCGAAGCATCATGGGCTAGATGAAGTGATTGGCCATATAGAAAATATTTTCATGGAGGATCAAAGTTTCCTTCAAACTGATTTCCCTCCAATAGTTGAATGTTTCAAGGAAGTCTTTCTCAATATATTTTCTAGCTTACCTCCTAAAATAGAGGTATATTTTACAATAGATCTTGTTCTAGGAGCAGCTTTATTTTCCATTCCTCTATATAGGATGGCACCTACTGAGCTTTAGGTGCTCAAGTATCAGATAGAGGATCTAGAGTCTAAAGGTTTTATATGGCCTAGTGCATCCTCTTAGGGTTTGCCTAAGCTTTTCTCTTAGAAGTAGGAAGTAACCTTACGTCTATGTGTGGATTACATAAGGTTGAACCAGCTTACGGTCAAGAATCAGTATCCCCTTCCTCGAATAGACAATCTCTTTGACTAGCTTCGAGGTGCAAATGTTTTCTCTAAGATCAACCTGAGATTACATTATCATCAGGTGTGAGTCATACCATCATGCATACCTCATACCTATAGCAGGTGTGGTCTATATGATTATCCTGTTATGTCGTTCGGTCTTACAAACACTCCTACCATTTTTATTGATTTGATAAATAGGGTTTTTCACACTTATTTGGATTATTTTTTCATCGTATTTGTGGATTATGTAACTGTAAGAACATGGTTTTTGCTATAAAAGACTTTGGAATATTCTTGATGTTATTCCAGAGCAGCGCCTTTAGACGGCGTGTGATTCCGAGCCCCGGTGTGGCCAGAATTAAATTTTCAATGCGTTCACACTAGGAACGCCAAATAAATGGGATAACTCCTAAACGGTAATCTAGATCCTAAATCTGAGAGTATGGATGGGTCCGAAATGGGGTTTTTACCCCATGAATGACCTAGAACATGTCGGCTCGGGACGTTGGGACCCCTCGCCCGTTAACGGAACATTAAATAGATAAATAAAATAATTAATTTATTCGTTTAATGGTTAAACTCAAGCATCTCTTAAATGGTAGCTTGGATTAGAAAACAGAGGGCACCGTTGAGTCCGAAGCATGCCATTTACCCTAGGAGGGGTGTAACTTTCATGGGCACGGGCCTTATGTGGAAAACGTCGTTGGGGGTGTTTTCATAATTAAGTAGTCTCGGGCGTTAGATTTTATATCTTTTTGAATGAAGCCTATGAATAAAATTTTGAGACTACTATTGTGCATGGGACATGGTGTTTACCCTAGGAGATACCTAACTTCGACTGCGTTGGGGGTTTCGTATGTGAATTTAATTTGGGATGAGTTTTTTTATTTTATTTTATTTAAAGGTTTAATTTCATTACTTATGCTTATTCTATCTCCTTCCCCCTTCCTTCTCCCCTAGAGAACCCCACCCTCTCCCAAGAAACCTCCCTCACCCTCCTCATATCTTCCTCCATCCTCTGATCAAGGTGACAAGTGGTGGTCATGGTGATGACTGGCGCGGTTCGGCTTTGAAACATTGGGCTATGCCCTCATAGGTAGGCAATTTAATTTTGAGCCCCGACCCCCATTTTCTTTTGTTTCACCCTCCATGCACCCCATGTTTTGTGTCAAATCATCGAGTGAATCCCACATGTCTGTACATCTCTTTACGAGGTTTCTGAAACCCCTTTTGGATCGCTTTTCTGAATCTGAGTGTGTTCGTGGCGGATCTCCGAATATGTGGGTGTTTTTTCGGTGACCTGTGCACGGAAGGAGAAGAGGCGGTCCGGTTGGTTCGCGGCAGCGGCAGTCGACTAGTGCGGGGGAAAATGATGGTCGGAGTCCAGCCAGGTGGAGTAGATCTGGACGGCGGCCTTGAGTGCAGCTCAGGACGGTTGGGGGGTCCGAGGGGCTGCATGGGTGCGGCAACCCGCTGCAGGCAGTGCGCAGCTCGGAGGTAAGGTGGTGCAGCAGCCGGTGCAGGGAGGCAGAGCTTGGAGGGTCCGACCGTTCTGGCGGGTGCAGGACGCAGGAGGCGACCTGGGTCGCTGCTCAGAGGAATGCGGGTCTTGCGGGAGGAGACGACCAGCCTGTTTGCTGGTCGTGAGAGGAGAAAAAGAATTCAAAAAAAAGAAAAAAAAAGAATTAATAAGAAAAGAAAATAATAATAATAATATTATTATTATTATTATTATTATTATTATTAACAAATGATTTATATCTGATAAATCATTCGTGAAGCATCGGTTTTGAGTGCTGTCTACGGAGGTGTGAACCTTGGGTCAAGCCGGTACTTTTAAATTTGATCCGTGAAATTAAATATTCATTTTCGGAGACGCGCGATGCGAAACACACTATTTAATAAGAATAAATTATTATTTATTGTTTGCGGACTCTTTGGTCGGACACTACGACCACACCCGACGTCTGTTGGATGTGATGTCAGAAGAGTTGTGACCCTGGTGTCGAGACGAATATTGCCAAGGGGTTTTCGGGCGTTGATGTCGGAGTTGAGGCGTGGGCCCCATGGCCCGTCTTTTAAGCTTCGAGCAGCATTTTGAAACTTTTTCATCGGATGTCCGTTCGGGGCGTGCGAGCAGTCGATTTTGGGTGTTTTTCTGAGGGAATTGCAATGGCACATTCTGCCCGCTTTAATTCTACATGATGGTGTGGGTCCCATGAGGGATGTTTTGGGAGTTGGTGGTGATTTTCATCTTTATCATTGTGTGCCCATTTCGGACAAGTGAATAGTCAATATTGTGTACTTTTTTGAGAGGATCACAATGGTGTGATCCGTTCGTTGCGCTTCGGGACCAAAATGTGGGTCTCACGAAGCACCGATCGTGTGTGGTACGATGAAATACATCTTATCCTCCGGACATCCATTCCATGCAAGTAAGCAGTCATTTTGACATGTCTTTCCGAGGAGATCACAATGGTGCGATGCGCCCAACTTTTTCGGGGTCGAGGCTCGAGACCACGGGACGCCATTCGGGCATAAAGCGGTGTCAAATAACTTTTACATCGGATATCCATTGGAGGTGGGTAGATAGTCTATCTCTCCTGTTTTTCTACAAGGATTACAATGGTGTGATCCGTTTGGATGTGTGGAGTCTCATTCGAGATCTCATTAAATTTGGAGGCATGAAAGGCTTACCAGTGGTGGTTCTTCCTGTGGTGTTTGTAGGGAACCCTTGGTGTGTGATCGCGTTCACTCCTATGAGAGTGAAGTTAGAGTTTAAAGAGGTATGGTTGGCCGTGCTAGGGCCATGGAGGAAGTAGTTTTTTGAAATTACATTTTTTCTCTTCGGACTGACTTTGGGTACCATGTGTTCGATAGACTTTGGGCTAGAGGTGTGATATACTCTAGGAGTATACAAGAATGTTGGGAGGTACATTTTTGTAGTTCTACTCGGGAACCTTTGTATTCTTGGTTTGGAGATGAGATAGGGCCACAGGTCGTGTGGGCCCCTTGTGTGTTCCATGTTCTACTTTAAGTACCTTTGAACTCTCGCAATGTAGAGGGTCATCCTGTTCATGATGGTTTAGACCAGTAGGATTGAGTGGTTCCCCCTGGTTATTTTCTCGGCGGTGTGATCGGCAGAGTTTTTTGGGTTTCCCTTTTTCCTTTAGCCGTGTGGGATTTCAGTATCACGTCCCTTCGTGTTCCCTGGTATAATTTTGAGGACTCGGTGTGACCAATACATCACACGGGCACCGATCCTCTACTCTGGATGTTTTTTCCAGTAGGGATGGCTAGAGTAGTTCCAGGTCTACCCTCCACCAGGGTTGTGCAGTGGGTCGCCTGTCAACTTCTTCCAGGTCTACCCTCTAGTAGGGCTGGGCAGTGGGTTGCCTGTCGACTACTTTCAGGTATACCCTCCAGCAGGGCTGGGAAGTGGGTTTCCTGTCAACTTATTCCGGGTTTACCCTCTAGCAGGGATGGGCAGTGGGTCGTCTGATGATGTATTAGGGTTTACACTCCAACTGGGCTGGGCAGTTGGTTGCCTGATGATAAATTAGGGTTTACCCTCCAGTAGGGATGGGCAGTGGGTCACCTGTTGGCATTTCAGACTCAGGTCTTCTTATGAGGCTAGTTGGTGACATTTCTCCATGACTACCAGAGCGGGACCCTTGGTTGTATGAGTCAGTGATGTGATAGCTTTGACTTTGAGCAGACCTCTCGACTGTGTGACAGTGAAGAGGTGTGGTTTGACTTTCCCCAGAACTCTCAAGTAGGAGGGGTGATTTCCCCATAGGGACGCGTCCTTGTGACGCAACCTAAAACTGTGCGGGCGAGTCAGTGCCGCCCAAAGTGATTAATGTCAAGGTGCTGTGATTTGAGCCCCTTGACTTGAAGTTCTGGGCAGACGTGCGAGATTCTGGGCATCAATGGTGATTATATCTGGGACTGTTGGCGACTCACTTTCTTAGGCTGAGATATGGGATGGAGATCCCCTTACGATCTTGTTTGGGTTTCTTGACAGAGCATATGAATATGTATATACCTTGTTCCAGTACCCACTTCATGGGTTTTTGTTACTCTCCTTCCAGGAGAGGCGAAGACATGTGGGGTATGCCACGTGCTTTCCGTGTCTAGCTTCTCGTGGTTGGACAATTCTACTCTCCTACTATAGGTAGCGAAGACTCAAAGAGAATTTCATCTTCTCACCGTTTCCAGATCCTTGTGTTTGGACGAGTCTACTTCCTTTCTCTTGTTGGGTTATCTGTTACTCTATTTTACTCTTTACTGCACTCTCTGTTGTTCTCTTTTACTATTCCATATTTGATCTACTTCTCACCTCTTCAGTAACTACTTTTTTGCTCCTCGAGCCTTCGGGGTATCCTATTGAGTATTTTTATACTCACTCCTTCTTGGGCTTTGTCTGCACTTGGTGTGCCCTTGCAGACGACGAACAGGTTGCTCATGAATACAGAGGAGCTTAGGAGTTTGGGATCTTGGACCACGTGTGGTGGTCGTAGTTGGGTTCCAGGTGTGGGACTCTCCCAGCTGTTTTACTTTTGTTTACCTGTTGTTGGGTTGTTGCACTTTTCTAATTGGGCGCATGTTTTTCCCTTTTCTTTTCAGTTTACCTTCAGCACTCACTTTGTACCATTTAGGGGTCGATTCACCTTTATGGTTTGTTTATAGTAGTTGGTACTTTACATTCCCTTTTACTCTGAACTTCTGTATTGAGTGGGCTGCGTGTGTGTGTACAGGTACTCAGGAAAAGGCCTCCCCAAGTTTCTTAGACTTCGGTGCTTGTCACCAGCCCCTGGCCAATGGAGCTGGGCTTGGGGTAGTTACGGCTCGAGCCCGGGTAGGGTCGGGTCATGAAATAGTGGTATCAAAGGTGGTTCGTTACTTGGGACATTGTTCGGACATCCCTAAAAAGGAATTTTTTAGGATCTAGGGCAATAGTGTCAATGTTTCTCAACAGCGGCTCTCAGGACAGGGAGTCCAGTGACAGTGCGGCGGCCGACGTATCTATTCACCAGGACCCTGATAACCCGTTTGTTAACTCGGCATGCTGAGACACTCATTGTAGGGAAATTGGTTTGTGCATCACATAGGATTGAGTATTGACTAACCTTCTTGAGTCATCTCCCCATTGTTGTTTCTATTATATACATATATGCTCATCTGACCGCAGCACTCCTTGATAACATTCAGGATGTCTCCGCGAACATAGCCGGCCAGGATACCAGCTTGGGTTTGGGATAACGACCATGTGATCTACGAGGCCTCAGTCCAAGACCCATCATGTGAGTCCCTTTCTCCGGGTGGGCCGGTAGCAGCACCCCCACCTGGTGAGCAGCAGACAGCTCTGGTAGAGCAGACGAAGCTTGAGTACAGGTTGAGCCCACTCTGTGAGTTCCAGCAACAGAGACCGTTGAGGTTCAGTGGTGAGCTAGACCCTCAAGAATCAAAGTTTTGGCTCGAGATGGTGTTTTTACTATTTAGGCTTGCGCATACACTAACAGATCATAGGGTGGATTTGGATGGAAACCTTTTCCATGGAGTAGTCGGGCGTTGGTGGAGTCTGGTGACTCAATTACTTGATGAGTTGTCATTTTCTTGGTGCGACTTTCAGCTGCTATTTTGTGAGGAGTTTTACCCCTCCTACTTATGCTCTGTTCAGATCCAGGAGCTCCTGTAGTTTCAGCAGGGAGGGATGATGGTGAATGAGTACATTACTAGGTTTGCGGGTTGTCCACGCTTTTACCCGTACTTGGTCCACAACGGTAACTTCCAAGCACGGAAGTTTGATCAGGGTCTCCGCGGAGGGATTCATGCCATAATCATAACCTTGTGCATTCCCACTTATGCCGAGGTGCTAGAGCAAGCTCTAGTGATAGAGAGCTTCCTGTCACACTTTATAGTTGGTGGTGGAAGTAGGAATGGTAAAGTCAAGATGTCTGTCGCCGCTAGCAGGCATCAGATGACAGGATCTCGATGCAGGGTGCCTTTCCCCAACCGTTTTTGGAGAGTGGTCATGCACCACTGTGGCGGCAGAGAGCAAGGACTCATCAGAGAAGAACCTTCTGTGAGTGGACTCTGGGTCATGGTCGTACACCACAGTGGTGCCGGAGGGCCCCAGGGCAGCCCAGAGAGCGTCGGTGTTATGCTTGCGATGGGAAAGGTCACTTGGCATGGGACTGCCCGACCAGGCACATGGAGAATATCTGGTAGGCAGCAGGTGCACCACCACGATAGAGGCAGCGCCATGATCGGAGTAGTGGCCATAGAGGTGGTGCTAGTGGAGGATCGGGAGGAGCTGACAGTGGGGTAAGACCTTACGAGGTCTTTCCATCACTATCAGGTGGTCCACGTTAGGCTCCAGGAGCTGACAGTTTGGACAGACAGCCACAATTTTCTCCCTGCTCCTTGTTTCAGGTGTTACCAGGGCGATGTGGGGCATCGGTGTGACCCTATATCAGTATATTAGAAGGCATAGAACCCCTTCCATTAGTCTATGGTAGTGAATCCTTCTCCTTTCGAGCATGTAAGAGTGTCTTGGTCATGGGACATCGACTGTGAACCTTACGTGATCGGATATCCTTGGGTGTTTCACCATATGTATATTCTGAAGGAGGGAATCACCGGGATTTTTCCCATGTCCAAACGGTGATTCTAGTCATGGCGTCGACATAGGGGTTCGGCCTTGGAGGTGAGCTACCCTCGAGGGCCTTCGGGCCGTTTGAGACCGAGCAAAGTGATGGCGAGGTTCCCTACCGCCTTGCCTTAACCCCAAAGTCTGGAGTGGGTGCATGATGTCTCACACATGACTCACCTGAGAGGAAGTGTGCGTGCTCTGATGCACGTCATCGGTGAGGGTAAACCTTGCGTGAACCGATCAAATCCTTTGGTCTGTGGGTGGTGGCGTAGGACTGTGCAAGAGTTCTTCTGGGTACGGAAGAGCCAGGTGTGGGCTTAGTACCCTGAGTTGTTCCCTAGTTTTTCTTTTCGGGGATGAAAAGATTTAATGAGGGAATGATTTATGAACCTAGTTTTTTCTATAAAATACTTTGGAATATTCTTGATGTTATTCCAGAGCAGCACCTTCCGATGACATGTGATTTCGATCCCCGGTGTGGCCGGAATTAAATTTTCAGTGCATTCACACTGGGAATGCCAAATAAATTGGAAAACACATAAACGGTAATCCGGACCCTAAATCTGAGAGTACGGATGTGTCCTAAATGGGGTTTTTACCCCATGAATGACATAGAACATGTCGGCGTGGGACGTTGGGACCCCACGCCCGTTAACGGAACATTAAATAGATAAATAAAATAATTAATTTATTCGTTTAATGGTTAAACTCAAGTATCACTTAAACAGTAGCTTGGATTAGAAAACTGAGGGCACCGTTGAGTCCGGAGTGTGCCATTTACCCTAGGAGGGTTGTAACATTCACGGGAACGGGCCTTCTGTGGAAAACGCCATTGGGGGTGTTTTCATAATTAAGTGGTCTCGGGTGTTAGATTTTATATCTTTTGAACGGAGCCTCAGAATAAAATTCTGAGACCACCATTGTGCATGGGACGTGGTGTTTACCCTAGGCAAGACCTAACTTCGACTGTGTTGGGGCTTTCAGCCATGAATTTAATTTGGGTTGAGTTTTTTTTATTTTATTTTATTTAAAAGTTTAATTTCTTTACTTAAGCCTATTATATCTCCTTTCCCCTTCCTTATCCCCTGGAGAACCCCACCCTCTCCCAAGAAACCTCCCTCACCCTCCTCATATCTTCCTCCCTCCTCTGATCATGGTGACAAGCGACGGACGCAGCGATGACAGGCGCGGTTCGGCTTTGAAACTTTAAGATACGCCCTCGCAGGTAGGCAGTTTTAGTTTGGAGCCCCGACCCCCGTTTTTGTTTGTTTCACCCTTTGTACACCCCATGTTTTGTGTCGAATCGTTGAGTGAATCCCACACGCATGTAGATCTCTTTACGGGGGTTCTGAAACCCCTTTTGGATAACTTTTCTGAATCCGATTGTGTTCGTGGTCGATCTCCAAATATGCGGGTGTTTTTCCAGTGACCTACACGCGGAAGGGGAAGAGGCGGTCTGACGGGTTCACGGCAGTGGCAATCGACTAGTGCGGGGTCGAATGATGGTCAGAGTCTATCCACGTGGAGCCGATCTGGACGGTGGCCTCGAGTGCTGCTCGGGATGGTGGGGGGTCCGAGGGGCTGTAGGGGTGTGGCAACCCACTGCAGGTAGTGCGCAGCTCGGAGGCAAGGTGGTGCAGCAGCCAGTGTAGGGAGGCGGTGCTTGGAGGGGTCCGGCCGTTCCGACGGGTGCAGGACGCAGGAGCCGACCTGGGTCGCTACTTGGAGGAATGCGGGTCTTACGGGAGGAGATGACCAGACTGTTGGCTGCTCATGAGAGGAGTAAAAGAATTCAAAAAAAAGAAAAAAAAGAATTAATAAGAAAATAAAATAATAATAATAATAATAATAATATTATTATTATTATTATTATTATTATTATTATTATTATTATTATTATTATTATTATTATAAACAAATGATTTATATCTGATAAATCATTCGTGAAGCATCGATTTTGAGCACTGTCTGCGGAGGTGTGAACCTTGGGTCGAGCCAGACCTTTTAAATTTGATCTGGGAAATTAAATATTCATTTCCGGAGACGCGCGATGCGAAACACACTATTTAATAAGAATAAATTATTATTTATTGTTTGCGGACTCTTTGGTCGGATGCTACGACCACACCCGATGTCCATTGGATGTGATGTCAGAAGCATTGTGACCCTGGCGTCGAGACGAAAATTGCCAAGGGGTTTTTGGGAATTGAAGCCAGAGTTGAGGCGTGGGCCCCATGGCCCGTCTTTTAAGCTACGAGTAGCATTTAGAAACTTTTTCATCAGATGTCCGTTTAGGGCGTGCGAGCATTCGATTTTGGGTGTTTTTCTGAGGGCATTCCAATGGCGCAATCCACTCGCTTTAATTATGAATGATGGTGTGGGCCCCATGAGGGCTGTTTAAGAGTTGGCAGTGATTTTCATCTATATCATCGGGTGTCCATTTCGAACAAGTGAATAGTAAATCTTGTGTACTTTTTTGAGAGGATCGCAACGATGTGATCCGTTCATTGCACTTAGGGACCGAAATGTGGGTCCCACAGAGCACCGATCAAGTGTGGTATGATGAAATACATCTTCTCCTCCGGACATCCATTCCACGCAAGTATGAAGTCAATTTGACGTGTCTTTCTGAGGAGATCACAATGGTGCGATGCGCCCGACTGTTTTCAGGGCCGAGGCTCAGGACCACGAGACGTCGTTCGGGCATAAAGTGGTGTCAAACAACTTTTACGTCGGATATCCATTGGAGGAGGGTAGATAGTCTATCTCGCATGTTTTTTCGCCAGGATTACAATGGTGTGATCCATTTGGATGTGCGGAGTCTCATTCGAGATCTCATTAAATGTGGAAGCATGAAAGGTGTACCAGTGGTGGTTCTTCTTGTGGTGTTTGTAGGGAACCCTTGGTGTGTGATCGTGTTCACTCCTATGAGAGTTAAGTTAGTGTTTAAAGAGGTATGGTTGGTCGTGATAGGGCCGTGGAGGAAGCAGGTTGGCAAAATTACATTTTTTCCCTTCACACTGACTTTGGTTGCCATGCATTCGATAGCCTTTGGGATAGAGATGTGATATACTCTGGTAGTATATGAGAATGTTGGGAGGTATATTTTTTTAGTTGTACCCGGGAATGTTTGTGTTCGTGGTTTGGAGATGAGATAGGGACACACATCGTGTGGGCCCCGTTGTGTATGTCGTGTTCTGTTTTACATACCTTTGACCTCTCGTGACGTAGAGGGTCCTCCTGTTCACGATGGTTTAGACCAGCAAAATTGAGTGGTTTCCCCTAGTTCTTTTCTCGACGGTGTGATCAGCCGAGTTGTTTGGGTTTCCCTTTTTCCTTTAGCAGTGTGGGCTTTCAGTATCACATCCCTTCATGTTCCATGGTAGAATTTTGAGGATTCGGTGTGACCAATACATCACGCAGGCACCAATCCTCTACTCAGGGGGTTGTTTCCAGTAGGGACGGCAAGAGCAGTTCCAGGTCTACCCTCTAGTAGGGCTGGGCAGTGGGTCGCCTGTCGACTTCTTCCAGGTCTACCCTCCAACAGGGCTGGGCATTGGGTCGCCTGTCGACTTGTTCCGGGTTTACCCTCTAACAGGGCTGGGCAGTGGGTCTTCTGATGATGTATTAGGGTTTACCCTCCAGCAGTGCTGGGCAGTGGGTCGCTTGATGATGTATTAGGTTTTACCTTTCAGTAGGGCTGGGCAGTGGGTCACCCATTGGAATTTCAGATTGAGGCCTTCTTATGAGGCTATTTGGTGACTTTTCTTCGTGACTACCGGAGAGAGACCCTTGGTTGTACGGGTCAGTGATGTGAAAGCTTGGACTTTGAGCAGACCTCTCGACTGTGTGACAGTGAAGAGGTGTGGTTTGACTTTCCCCAGAACACTCAAGTATGAGGGGTGATTTCCCCACTGGGACGCGTCCTTGTGACGCGACCTAAAACTGTGTGGGTGAGTCAGTGCCGCCTAAAGCGGTTAATGTATAGGTGCGGTGATTTGATCCCCTTGACTTGTAGTTCGGGGAAGACGTGCAGGATGATGGGCATCGATGGTGTTTACTTTTGGGACTGTTGGTGACTCACTTTCTTGGGCTGAGCTACGGGATGGAGATCCCCTTAAGATCTTGTTCGGGTTTCTTGATAGAGCATATGAATATGTATATACCTTGTTCCAGTACCCACTTCATGGGTTTTTGTTACACTCCTTCCCGGAGAGGCGAAGACGCACAGGGTATGCCACGTGCTTTCCATGTCTAGCTTCCCGTGGTTGGATGAGTCTACTCTCCTACTATAGGTAGCGAAGGCTCGACGGAAAGTTCATCTTCTCACCGTTTCCAGCTCCTTGTGTTTGGACGATTCTACTTCCTTTCTCTTTTTGGGTTAAGTTTTCACACTACTATACTCTTTATTGCACTCTCTGTAGTGCTCTTTTACTATTCCCTATTCGATCTACTGCTCACCTCTTTAGTACTTCCTTTGTTTCTCCCTTGAGCCTTCATGGTATCCTACTGAGTATTTTTATACTCACCCCTGCTTGGGCTTTGCCCGCACTTGGTGTGCCCTTGCAGATGACGGAAAGGTTGCTCGTGACTACAGAGGAGCATAGGAGTTCAGGATCTTGGACCACGTGCGGTGGTTGTAGTCAGGTTCCAGGTGTGGGACTCTCCCAGTTGTTTTACTTTTTTTTACCTGTTTTCGGGTTGTGGCACTTTTCCTGTTGGGCGCGCGTTTTTCCCTTTTCTTTTTAGTTTACCTTCAGCACTCACTTTGTACTATTTAGAGGTCAATGCACCTTTGTGGTTTGTTTATAGAAGTTGGTAATTTACTTTCCCTTTTACTCTGCACTTCTGTATTGAGTGGGTTGTGTGTGTGTGTACAAGTACTCAGGAAAAGGCCTCCCCGAGTTGTTTATCCTTCGGCGCTTGTCGCCAGCCCCTGGCCTATGGAGGCGGGCTTGGGGAAGTTGCGGCTCGATCCCGGGTTCGGTCTTGTCATGACAGTAATGACCTAGTTCCGGAAGCCACCCAGAGGTTCCCCGTACCTGGTTGGTCACATGGCCTCAAGCTTATTTCCCCAAACGCCAGAGGTTTCTAACTAACAGTGAGGGCCTTGGGTGTGATAGTGTGGAAACTATGCCCTCATTGGCAGACTTCACAGCGGAATTAAACAGCACATACAATAGCGGAAGCTGTAAATATCCAAAAATAGTAACCAGCGGAAGACTAAAACAATAAACAACTGGAGCACACATGTATATATGAAATGATGCACGATACATATGTCTCAGAAAGCAACCAAACAAGTCACAATGCAGAATGAAATACTAAACCAAAGTAGAAAATAAAAATATATAAGCAACTCCTCACCATCGCAAGCCTCAGCTTGGTCCCATGCTTTCCTGCTCCAATGCAATCAAGTACCTGAAGTCGAAGGGTGCTTGCCCTTGTCTTTACCTACAGAAATATAATCTGTTTGGGCCTAAAAGCATGACCCAAACAGGGTGTGAGACTAAATCCCAGTAGGCAACCACCTGAAGATCTGTTCCTAACAGTCAGTGAGTATATGGCAGGTAATAGTACAGTAAGCAGTAAACAGTAAACAGTTAACAACAAATAGTATGATACACAATAGCAAATAATCCAGAGATCAACAAGCAGTAGTGAAGCAAATCGCTAACCAAAAACAGTAATCCCTCTGGGAAGTACCCACAACCATCCCCTCTGGTCCAATCCAAGATGTACCAAAAACCCTTGGGGTAGTACACTCAGCCTAACCCCTCTGGTTTGGTCATACGAAATTATAAGACTCTCTGAGGAAGCACGCTCAATCAATTCCCCTTATAGTCTAAGGTAGTCAGGGACTCTCTGAGGAAGATCACGTGGTCTAATACCCTTATCGCCCCAGGGTCTAGAGACTCTCTGAGGAAGCTCACTCGGTCAATTTCTCCTATAGCCTCAAGTTTATCACAGACTCTCTGAGGAAGCTCACTTAGTCAATTCCTCCTATAGCCTAAAATGGTTTAAGGAAATTCAAACAAAACACGGACACTCTGAGGAAGCTCACCCAGTCTACCCCCGTATAGTCTATAAAGATCAAGACTCTCTAAGGAAGCTCACTCAGTCTATCCTCCTATAGTCTATAATATCTAAGACTCTCTGGGAAGCTCACTCGGTCTATCCCCTATAGTCTATAATGTCCAAGAATATCTGAGGAAGCTCACTCGGTCTATCCCCTTATAGTCTATAGCACCAGGTTCTCACGGCCCCATTCCAATCAGTGAATAATAATGCTAGAAGGCCAAAGTAATCCTACAGAGATACTTGGCTAACCAATCTACAGTATAATAAATATGTCAGTGAACAGCACTTCATCCTATGGTCACAAGGCATGGAAAACAGGTATAATGACCAAAGGCTGAACAAGACCAAAAGGTCGTAAACAGAATAAGGCATGGAAAAAAACATCCAAGCGTAGAAATTATCCTCATACATAACCAAATTACCCCTACTCAAGCATACAATCAAGGCAGGAAAACAAGAGGGGAAAAACAGAAAACACGCAATTCCCCATTTGAGGGTATTGGTGGAAATTGCACATAAAACTGAAAGAATTCGAACAGAAAGGCACAAAACACATGCCTTGATGATAGGAGATCGATATAATTGAACCATGAGACTTGAAATTCCTTAGAACATCGTAGATCTAAAAACGCACAATATTTTCAACCCACAATAACTTGAAAAATAGGATGAATTGGAAAACGATGCTTTAGAAGAAGGAATAGCTTACCGCTACAGTTCCAATGCAATCAACGGAGGTCAATTCAGAGAAAGTACGGAGGCTCAGGAGCTCATAGGAGATTCCCGGCCATACAGGACTCTCTCGGTCGAAAAATATGGAGAAGAAGACAGTTCTTATGTTAAGAAGCGACCCTGATGTGTTTAATGAAAAAAAAGAAAGTACACGGCGTGTACTTTTGGAGTACAGGGCATGTAATAGGATTTTCTGTACTCCGCTTTAAGCGGCTTCCACATCACCCCACATGACTATGTGTGTGGCCTGGACACGACCAACACACGGCCTCCTGTGGCATCGAAGTACTTGGAATGTACTTATAAAGTACACAGTGTGTACTTCAAAAATTTCCAAAAACTCCTCATTTCTAAAAAACTCTAGAAAAAGGGAAAACATACCTAAAAAGAAGGTATGGGTTCTTAAAAACTTCCCCCCTTAAATAAATTCATCCCCGAATTTCCCTAGCGAGGCGTAGAAGAAGAAACCCTGAACAGCTCCAGCCACTGTGATCGTATATCAGCCTCCCTCTCACAAGTCTCGTCCTGTACTCGCCTGTGCTGCCATAGCACCCGTACCAGAGGAATAGACTGGCCGTAGAGAACCTTCGTACTGTCATATAAAATCAAGATAGGATTCTCCTCAAACGATGCATCCGCTTTGAGCTCAACCTCCTAAGGTTGAAGGACATGAGACGGGTCTAAAAAGTAACATCGGAGCTAAGAAACGTGGAAGACGTCATGCATAGCCCAGTACCTCTGAGGTAAATGAAACTGATAGGCAACCAGACCAACTCTCTACAATACCTCAAATGGCCCGACGTATCGTGGTGAAAGCTTACCCTGTCTCCAAATCCTCTTGTGTACCAACCTCGATGTGACACGCAGGAAAACCCGATCCCCGACGTCAAACTCCAGAGGTCGTCACTGCTGATCAGCATAAGACTTCTGTCAAGACTATGCCATAGCCATCCTCTTCTAAATCAACTCTTTCTGCTATGAGGTCTCCTGAACAAGACAAAGTCCCAGCAAAGCTGCCTCTCCAACCTCCAGCTAGAATAAAGGTGATCAGCATGGCCTACCGTTCAAAGCCTCATAAGGTGGAATCTGAATAGTGGCCTAAAATCTATTGTTGTAGGATAACTCCACAAGAGGTATATGATTATCCCAAGAACCTCCGAAGTCTATAATTCAATCTCGGAGTATATCCTCAAGCACCTGAATCGTACGCTCGGACTGGCCATCTGTCTGGGGGATGGTAAGCTATACTCAAAAGTACCTGTGTTCCCAAAGCCTTTTGAAGACCCTTCTAGAACCGAGAAGTAAAACATGCATCTCTGTCTGAAACAATGGAGTGTGGAACTTCATGTAGATGTACAATCTCTCGGATGTAAAACTGTCCTAGCTCATCAACACTTAAGGTCTCCTTGATCGGAAAGAATTGAGCAACCTTCCTAAGCTTTTCAATGACAACCCAAACAATATCATTCCCTCAAGGTGACCTTGGCAAACCGGTCATGAAATCCATCACGAAATCATTCCACTTCCACTTTGGAATGGGTAACTACTACAAAAGACATTCTGGTCACTGATGCTCAGCTTTCACCTACAGAAAAGTGGAACACCTAATGAAAAAACTAGCAAAATCTCTCTTCATACCTGGCCACCAATACTGGCGGTGTAGATCACGATACATATTGGTGATGCCGGGATGAACTGCCCAAATAGAGGAATGAAAATCCCACATCAGCTCCTCGTGTATGTCTGCTGGCACCCATACTGGTCCCTAAAAATGAAAGATCTCATCCTCACCCACTATCCATCTAGGAAGAGGGTCCTCTCCTGACACACTCTCCTACAGGACTAGGCCTTCTGAGTCTGATAGCTGCCTCATCCGTACCCTATCAAGAAGTATAGAGGTAACAGCTACAGAAGATAGATTGGCCAGCCCTTGTCTGTCATGAACCTCCAAACGCATCTCATAGAACAGATCCATAAGCTGAAACTCACTGCTGGCCTCCTGAACTTCCTATATCTTATTTCTGCTACTCAACGCATCATCCACTGTGTTGCCCTTTCCTGACGTATAGGAAAACTCAAAGTTGAAGGACTGAAGATACTCGACCCACCTATGATGTCTCAGATTTAGATCACGCTAAGTGAAGATGTACTTGAGACTCTTATGGTCAGTAAACACCACAAAGTGCTCTCCCAGAATGTAATGCCTCCAACAACGTAAGGCACGAACAACAGTTTCCAACTCCAGATCATGCGTTGGGTAATTCCTCTCACGTGGCCTCAAATGTCAAGACCCATACGCAACGAATCCATCTCCCTGCATATGCACAGCTCACAGCCCGATACCTGAAGCATCACAGTAGACCATATAGCTCTTTCCCGGCTCTAGAAAGACTAGTATCGGTGCTGACGTCAACCATCCTTTCAACTCTTGAAAAGCTGACTCACATGAATCTGACCATAAGAACTTTGCCTCTTTCTTGGTCAAACCTGTCAGTGGTGCTTCTAGGCGTGAAAATTCCTATATGAAACTCCTGTAGTATCCAACCAACCCTAGAAAACTCTTCACCTCAAATAAATTTTTTAGCTGCTCCCAGGAAACTACAGCTCTCACTTTCTCTGGGTCAACTGATACTTCTGTCTCTGAGATAACATGACCCAAGAAGTGAATATGATCCATCCAAAAGTGGCATTTTGAGAGCTAAGCATATAACTGATGCTCTCTCCATGTACTCAGAATGATCTCAAGATGGGTAGTATGGTCGTGTCAAGTGTGAGAGTACACCAAAATGTCGTCCATGAAAACCACCATGAAGGAATCCAAGTATGGATGAAACACTTAGTTCATTAGTGTCATGAAAACTGCAGGCACATTTGTGAGATCGAACAGCATAACAATATACTCATATAGACCATACATGCTCCGGAAAGCTGTAAGAGGTATATCAGATGGTCTAACACGCAACTGATGATAAATGGATCTCATTTCAATCTTCAAGAACACTCAGGATCCTCGATGCTGATCAAAGAGATCATCAATCCTCGATAAGGGGTATCAGTTCTTGACCGTCAACTGTTTTAACTTCCGATAATCCACATAAAGCCTGAGGGTGATGTCTACCTTCTTTGCAAAGAGGATAGGTGAACCCCAAGGAGAAGTATTGGGTTGGATGAAACCCTTTGCCTGCAACTCCTCCAACTGCTTCTTGAGCTCTTGTAACTTAGGTGTAGCAATCCTATAAGGAGGAATGGACACCGGTGCCACTCCTAGAATGAGCTCAATCGAGAAGTCTACCTCACACTCTGGAGGAAAACTTAAAAATTCCTCTATAAATAAATATCTAAAACGATCCACCACTGGAGGAAAGTCTAACTATGAAGTCCCCATGTCATCCAAAAAAAGACTAGCAATCTGGGTTGTAACTCCTCCTAGCCCATGATGCTCAGGTCCTGCTCGAATCTCCTGGACATCCCACTTGACACTATGAAGAAAGGATCCACCCTCTGGTGATACGAAACTCACCTTGCAGTGATAGAAATCGACGACTGCCTGGAAGGGGACTAACCATTCCATTCCGAGAATGACATCATAGCTCGTCATATCTAGGACATAGAGGTCCCATAAGAAGTGACACCCTGCAACCTCAAGAGGGCACTCTCTGCACTGATGTATGCTAATAGTTCTAGTCCCCAACGGCGTGTCTAGATTCAAAGTATCGGCAGAGGAAAAGATGCAGAGCCCAAGGCTCTCCACAAGAGAAACAGAGATAAATCTATTTGTAGCACTAGTATCTAAAAGAGATGAAGATAAAACTGAGGCTAGTAAGATCTTACCTTGAACTGTGGAAGGTCCGGGATCCTGCTCCTGATGGGTCTGCTCCACAGCGAAATTATGGCCTATACCGCGGCCCTGCAACCCTGGATGACCACTATGAGCTGATCCACTATGCTATCACTGGTAACCTGGTGACTGGCCACCACGGTCGTGACCTCCACCTCATCCTGAAAAACTGGAAGAACACCAGTTCCCAGACTGGTGAGAAACTGGAGATGCATCCCCTAAATGTGGGGTCATAGAAGAACCCCTACCACCAGTTGTAGGTGAGAAGATCTGACAAAAATGCTGAATATGGCCCATCTTGCCGCAAGATCGGCACTCCATCGGGTCTATCTGTTACTGAGGTCTAGTATGCTCGCTCCTTCTACATTGGTGGCATACAACCTAGCTACCCGAAGATACATTCCGCCTACTCTGATCTCCTCGAGTAGACTCCCTGCGGCACTTCCTACTATTAGTAGGAGGAACAATGTCTCTGGATGTCAAACCACCCAGGCTCACTCCTCCATAATCCCTCAGACTGCGCTCAGTGATCAGCACCTGGTTGACGATAGAGGATATTGAATTCAACCTGAAAATGTTCACCTGCAAGTGGATGTCGTGCCTCAGACCATCTTCGAACTTCCATGCAAGGAATAACTCATCACCTGCTGGAATCAGCGTGAAACTTTGTAGCTCGGTAAAGCGAGATGAGTACTCCATAACCAAAAGAGTACCCTACTCCAGACTCATAAACTCCCAGGATCGATCGGCCCTCAAGGTCTCCAGGTAGAATTAATCGTAGAAGATGTGTCGAAACTCATCCCAACTCATACTCTTCGGGCATCCTGACTGCGAGATCACCTCCCACCACCTCTTGGTAGAGTCTCAGAGCATATATCTAGCAAGCTTCACCCTCTTCTCTGGAGGTATCTATAGATGGTTGAAAATTGTCTATGTGGCCTCTAGCCACGACTCTGCAACCTGAGGTCCTCCGTCCCCTAAGAAAGTAGGAGGATGCTACTGCTGGAAAACCCGCATCAACTCTGCCATCGACGGGGCAGTAGGCGGCGCTCCCTGGAAGGTCTGCATCATCCTCAGAAATTATTCCCTAAACTATGCATCGGGGTCTACAACTGGTATAACTGCTGGTGCCAAGGTTGGCATAGCAGGAGGATCGACTGGAGGTTCCTGATCGTCCATATCCGGTGTCTGATCACCGTCTGGCAGATGACGTACAACTGGAGGACGTCTTGGTGGCATAGCTTTTAAAGGTCAAAAGCACACCTTATATCAGGATTATCAAAGACTGAGAACACAAGAGTACAAGACGAGAATAGGAGAAAGAAACATTCAAGTTTTACAAAACATGACTACATGGTGTGTATAAAAACTACACAGTGTGTTCTTTTAATCCATTCACATGGGTGTGTACTTCTGCCACAACTGGTCATGTAACACCCCAACCACACGGCGTGTTGTCCCCATACACAGTGTGTACTTGAACTCTATTCCCCTACCCGATTCTCCTTACACGGCTAACTCACATGATACTATTAATCCTAGACTACACGACGTGTTCACGAGGGACACGACATGTACTAGACAAGGTTTCAATGACCCATGTTGTTAGTTACACAGTCGGCTACACGGTTCACTCTACACGGCGTGCTCCTTGAGAACACGGCATGTACTTGAAGATTTTCCCCGACCCGTGTTTTTCATGACACGGCCGGGTACTTAGGTTACATGGCACAGCGTGTGATAACAGGACACGGCATGTAAAGTCAAATTTTCATCCATCTGTGTTGTTATCCACACGGGTAGACACACGGTCACTACAACACGGCGTGTACATACTGTACATGGCGTGTTCCTGAAATTTTTTTACAAACCCGTGTTCCTGCCCACATAGTCAGTGAAATGGTTTAAAAACTACACGGTGTGTCTTAATAAAGTACATGCCATGTATTCTGGGTTTTTCTGGGCAGTAGCTCAGAAACTACTCTGAAGCCCAAAAAACACAGAAAACAAGATTTAAGGTGCCAAATTCCAATCCGTGAGGGCCCATACTCCCCACGAATCAAAGCTTGGAATCTTATACAAGTTATAACAAGGAAACCGGGAAATGATCCACCAAATTCCGATCAATGAGAGACCATAACACCTCAAGAACAAATTTTGGTGTCCATCTAAGGAAATTACTATACAAAAAAATTCTCTCTCAAATAGCAGAGATTCTATCAAAGCATTTATCATAATAGCATGCATAATCTACACAACGTCTATCGAAACAACAAGAAATCACTAATACATCATAGATGGCATGGAAAGAATGCATGGCATGTGATCTCTAACAAGTTCCTATATGATGCATGAGATGGCATACCCTCATCTCATCAGGTTGCGATAGAAATAGAACCGCAATAACAACAACGGTAACAACAAAAATCATGTGAATCACCCAATAGTGAAATCAAATCAACTGTAAAATTGCAAACCAGTAAAATTGCAATAAATGAGGTAGTATGGATTTTCCCTGTACACAAGTTAGCTACTTCTGGGCATAGCTTATTACCAAGTACCTATTCCGTCCTATCCCTAGCTATAGGCTCCAAATAGTAAGTCAAGAGAAAAGAGTTCCTCTGCTAACACTTTGTAACACCCCAGTTCCGGAAGCCACCTAGAGGCACCCCGTACCCGGTTGGTCACATGGCCTCAAGCACATTTCCCCAAATGTCATAGGCTGCAGACTAGCAGTGAGGGCCTTGGGTGTGATAGTGGGGAAACTATACCCTCATTGGAAAATTTAATAGGGGAAGTAAACAAAACATACAATAGCGGAAGTAGTAAATATCCAAAAACAGTAACCAGAAGAAGACTAAAACAATAAACAATGGGAGCACACATGTATATATGAAATGATGCATGATACATATATCTAGGAAAGCATCCAAACAAGTCACAACGTTGAATAAAATACTAAACAAAAGTACAAAAGAAAAAAAGATAAGCTACTCCTCATCATCGCTATCCTCAGCTTAGTCACATGCTCTCCTTATCCAATGCAATCAAGTACCTAAAGTCGAAGGGCACTTTCCCTTGTCTTTACCTGCAGCAATATAATCTTTTTGGGCCCAAAAGTATGACCCAAACAGGGTGTGAGACTAAATCCCAGTAGGAAACCACCTGAAAATCTGTGCCTAATAGTCAGTGAGAATATGGTAGATAATAGTATATTAAGTAGTAAAGAGTAAATAGTAAACAGAAAATAGGATGATACACAACAATAAACAATCCACATATCAACAAGAAAAAGTGAAGCAAACCACTAACCACAAACCGGAATCCCTCTGTGAGGTACCCACAGCCATCCCCTCTGGTCCTATCCAAGAAGTACCAACAACCCTCTAGGAAGTACACTCAGCCTAACCCCTCTGGTTTGGTCATACGAAATTATAAGACTCTCTGAGGAATCACGCTCAGTAAATTCCCCTTATAGTCTAAGGTAGTCAGGGACTCTCTAAAGAATACCACACGGTCTAATCCCCTTATAGCCCCAAGGTCTAGAGACTCTCTAAAAATGCTCACTCGGTCAATTCCTCTTATAGCCTCAGGTCTATCACAGACTCTCTGAGGAAGCTCACTCAGTCAATTCCTCCTATAGCCTGGAATGGCTTAAGGAAATTCAAACAAAACACAGACTCTCTGAGGAAGCTCACTCGGTCTACCCCCGTATAGTTTATAAAGCTCAATACTCTCTAAAGAAGTTCACTCAGTCTATCCTTCTATAGTCTATAATATCCAAGACTCTCTGGGAATCTCACTTGGTCTATACCCTATAGTCTATAATGTCAAAGACTCTCTGAGGAAGCTCACTCAGTCTATCCCCTTATAGTCTATAGTATCAGGATCTCATGGACCCATACCAGTTAGTGCATAATAGTGCTATAAGGCCAAAGTAAACCTACAGAGCTACTTGGCTAACCAGTATACAACATAACAAACATGTCAGTGAACAACACTCCATCCTACGGTCACAAGGCATGGAAAATAGGTATAACAGCCAAAGGCTGAACAAGACTAAAAGGTCATAAACAGAACATGGCATGGGAAAAACAACCAAGCATAGAAATTATCCTCACACATAACCTAATTACCCCTACTCAAGCATACAAGCAAGGCAAGAAAACAACAGGGGAAAAATAGAAAACATGTAATACCCCATTCAAGGGTATTAGTGGAAATTGCACATAAAACTCAAAGGATTCGAATGGAAAGGCACAAAACACCTACCTATATGCTAGGAGATCGACATACTTGAACCACGAGGATTGAAACTCCTTAGAATTTCGTAGATCTATGAAAATTCACAAAAGTTTTAACCCATGATAACTTGCAAAAGAGGAGGAATTGAAAAAAGATGTTATAGAAGAAGGAAGAGAATACCGTTGTGGTTCCAACGCAATCGACGACGGTCGACTCGGAGAACGGACGGAGGCTCAGGGGCTCGGAAGAGATTCCCAACCATACGGGACGCTCTTGGTCGAAGAAGTTGGAGAAGAAGACAGTTATAGGGTTAAGATGCGACCCTAGTGCGTTTAATGAAAAAAATAAAGTACATGACATGTACTTTTGGAGTACATGGTGTGTACTAGGATTTTCCGTACTCTGCTTTAAGTAGACTCCACATCAACCCACACGACCGTATGTGTGGCCCGGACATGGCCAGCACATGGCCTCTCGCAACATCGAAGTACACGATGTGTACTTCAAAAATTTCCAGAAACTCCTCATTTCTCAAAAACTCCAGAAAAGGGAAAAACATACCTGAAAAGAAGGTTCGGTTTCTAATAGACGACATCTTGGTGTATTCTCACACTCGTAGTGATCATTCCAAACATCTTCAGATCGTGTTTAGTACACTGAGAGAGCATCAGATTTATGCCATGCTTGCTAAGTGCCACTTATGAATCAATAATGACCACTTCTTGGGTCATATTATCTCTGAATACGGAGTATCTTTTGACCCTAAAAAGGATAGTGTTGCAGTTTCATGGGAGAAACCCAAGAATTTGTTTGATATAAGGAGTTTCTTGGGGCTCGCTGGATAATATAGGCCTTTCATATAGAACTTATCACATCATGCTTCACCTCCTACTAGTCTTAAAAAGAAGGGTTTCTAGTTCGGTTGGTCAGAAGCAAGTGAGAAATACTTTCAGGAGCTAAATGGGAGGATTTTAACGACACCTATTCTATCCATCCCAAGCTAGGTATAGGTTATATTGTCTTCTGATATGAATCATTCATTTTCCTAGGAGAATTGTTGATGTACAAAGACAAATTTATTGGATACAGATCTCAGCATTTTAGGCCACATGAGATAAATCACCTGACACGTGACCTTGAGCTAGAAGCAGTTGTCCATGCCTTACATTACTGGAGACATTATCTATTGGGTGAGTGATTTTTGGTGTACACTAACTACAAGATTATCAAGTATATATTTTCTCAGTGTGATGTGAACCTTAGAAAGCGAAGATGGGTTGAATATATACAATCCTTTTATTTTCAGCTTGCCTATATTCCAGGAAAGGGAAATGTGGTCGCTGATGCACTAAGTTGAAAAACTAAAATTCAAGCCATATAGAAAGCTAGTGATGAATAGAAGTTAATGGCCCTATTTTCTGAACTTCATATGGAGTTTCATGATAGTCACAAGTGGTCTTAGATCTTTTCCATAATATTTACCTCTTCCCTCCTTGAGAAGGTGAAGAGTAGGCAGTTTTCAAATACTGAAGGTTTGGTTCTCCATGAGCGTATATCAGGAGATAACCCACCTCCATATTAGTTTGTGGACAGAGATGATGTCCTTCCTCTTTTTGGACATATCTGGGTTCCTGCAGATCTGAGAGAGGAGTTGATGAAAGAGTCACATGATTATTAGTGGGCAGTTCATCTAGTAATCTCAAAGATGTAAAGAGATATGAGACATTGGTATTGGTGTCCTAGAATGAAACGTCAGATTTTAGTCTTCATCACCAGGTGCTCCACCTTTCTGCAGGTGAAGGTGGAGCACTAGAGACCTACAGGCTTGTTACAACGACTTCTAGTCCTAAAATGAAAATGAGAAGATGTCACTATGGATTTCATAGTCGGCTTACCTAGGTCACTGAGGGGTAGCGATGCTATCTAGGTAGTCATTGACTAACTAACAAAATCATCCCACATAATTCCTATTTGGAATAATTTATCATTTCATGAGCTGAGAAGATTGTATGTCTGTGAGATTATATGACTACACGGGGTTCCACGTACTATCATTTCAGATAGGGATGCTCATTTCACTTCATGCTTTTGGAAAGGTTTACAGAAAGCTATGGTAACATAGGTGCTTCTAAGAAAAAAAATTCACCATTAGACCGATGGAAAATAGGAATGGAAAATACAGGTTCTAGAGCATATGCTCCGAGCATATGTCCTTGATTTTAGTATTTCATAGGAGAAACATATCCCTCTCATTGAGTTCTCTTATAATAACATTTTTTAGGCAAATATTCAGATGGATCCTTTTTAGGACTTATATGATAGGTCATTACATTCACCCTTGGGCTGTCTATAGGCGGGTGAGGTATACCTACTAGGTCCTCATCTCATTCAGGAGACTTCAGAATAGGTTCAGCTGATTAGGAAGCATATGACTACTACTCAGTCTAGACAGAAATATTATGTCGATCATCATTGATGACCACTTGAGTTTTAGGTGGGGGATTGTGTTTTTATTCAAGTATTTCTAATCTTGGGAATATATGGTTAAGTAAGTAGGGAAATTTGTTGCCTCTTTGCATCAGGCCATTTGAAATTCTAGAGAGAGTCAGGCTGGTAGCCTATCGGTTGCTTCTACCTCAAAGGTATCATTCCTTGCATGATATATTTCATGTCTAATAGCTTTACCAAGATCATATCAACTTGTCTCATACCTTTGATCCCAAGGAATTTCTGTTAGATGATGATTCTACCATTGAGGAATATTCAGTATGCATCGTTGACCTAAGAACAAAGGATCTCTGTGGTAGGAATGTCCCTCTTGTATGGGTTCTATGGAAGCATGATCATATACAAGATGAGACTTGGGAGTAGGAAACTGATGTATGTTCTCAATGGCCAAAATTGTTCTCGGACAGTGATTCCTCACACATAGAAGGAGAACTCAGGGGGTGGAGTTCTTTTAAGGGGGGAATACTATAAGATCCTGATTTTTCACTCAGGTGTGGATACTTTTTTTGGTCTAAATATTTTCTTTGGATCTAATATGGATGCCTAATGAGTTAGAAAACTTTTTGAGGGTTTCTGGGGTTTTTTGGATCTCGGAACACCTCTTTTTGGGAAAATAGGCCCAGTCGCACGGTTTGTGCATGGTTAGTGCATGGTTTTCTGAACCATTCAGATTTTTTTTAACAGAGCCACCACACATGGTTGGCACACATTCGTGCATCCTAACTGTGTGAATGCCCCTTTTTTTAGTTACATGTGCATGGTGTGTGCACTGTTTGATCAAACCGTGCAGAGAATTTTATTTCAGGAAGTACTATCTCTCGCAGTTTGTGCACAGATTGAAAAACTTTGCAGAAAAACCTTGAAAAGGCTAAAATTTTGGGTAAAATGTTCAAAATTCACTTAATGATCTATTTACCCCCCCTTCCTCTGTAATCTGAGAACCAACGGGATTCAGCCCTTTTAATCTCATTTTGGTGATTTTTGAAGGCCAAATATAGGGATCAAGAGATCTCCTTCATCCGGCATCTGATTGAGCTTATGTTTGTCACATTGGATACAAAAAAGTATGTACTTGAGTCCTCTTTAGTCATCATTTTTCTCCCTTTCTCTTCACCTAAATAATGTTATGTGAGTTTTTTTTCACCTTTTCTTATATCTACTTCAATCTGAGACAAATCAAGGGCCTATACCGGAGGAGGAGAGTCATATAACCCTAAGGTGGGTGGCCTATAACTCATCCCTAAAGTTTATAGATTTTGGAATATTCGTGTGCGGCCCACCAATTTCATCAGAAGTTGTTACTTGAATTTACATGTCATGATTATACTTGTTAGAATCATATGGTTATGATCTTTCCAAATATGTGATTAGTTGTTAAAAAATACACCTAGAACATATTCTTCCTCATATCGAAGGTTATTCCATATTTGGGTTTTAGTGTTTTGGTATATTTGAGCAGCCATTTAGGTGTGACTTCGCATGACCTTCGTAAAGGTTATACTTTATATAATAAATGGCTTGTTATTAATGAGAATTGCATAATGGAATGTACCATGTATGATCACCACTTGACTCTCCTAATGTAAGTGCTTCAAATTTATTATTAAATATGAAATGTAAAATATAACAAGTATATAACTTGGCCTTATTAAATGATATTGAATAAAGGTTACATGTCCGTAGCACCCCCTTCCATATTGATGGAAGGTAGATAAGTGAAGCTCTATAATTAAATATTCCTTAATGGTTAATTGAGACATGATCAAATGGTTGAAACACTACTTGTACTATCCACACTAATGGAAGACAAGGCTTAAACCTAATGAATGATTACATGATTACAATATGAAATTGGAATGGACTGACTCGAGCTCATCTTGGATTATAAGAGGGGAGTACCTTGGGTCTTGAGAACCTCATTTTGATTCAAGGATATGGTTTTCTTAGGTTGACACCCACCTAGACTCTGGTTCTTGTCTATTCCTTGGATGCCCAGTAGACTATTGTAGGGTCCTTTACCTTATTACATGATACCTTGGATACAATCCTTGGATCTAGCATTGAATAGTTGGTGCCATGGTGAAATCCCATAGGGCCCTGTCTTTTCTTATCCCCATTTTACCTTGGTTGATCACCTTGGACTCGGAAGGCACCTTATTGTGGAATGCCTTGGATTATGCTCCTTGGATTACACTCTTACCCTTTATCTAGACTCAGATACTACTGAGTTAGCATTATGTGAGCTCTATGTTACCTTGGTTGTTACCCTAGAACTCCCTCACTGGATAACTTTTTCAGGTTTCCTTGTAACATCTTGGGAAATTCACTACTTATACTCTCACAAGGTGATATCAATGATGGCAATGCTTCACATGACCTATTAACATTAAATGGTAATTGCTTAATTGATGAACTGGTTACATGTTCATACACCAGTCGAGGGATGAAGAAGGTACTTGGGTATTGAGTTATATTGTACTATTTTCTTTACATTATATATGCATGCCTACATATTGATATATTCTATTACATGGGAAAGATGTTATAGACACCATTGGTGGTGGCCCACTGAGATTTATCTCCCACCCTCTCTGAGCATTGATTGGTACCTATAGTAGATTATATGACAGTAGGTGTTGACAATGGGAAGCATATAGATTTGAACACCTGATTGCTTATCGATAGGATGGAGCTTGGTAGAAGATGACCAAGTTGGATCTTGGGATGCTTAGAGTAGTCTTTGTTTTCTTTTACTTTGTGGAACATGTTATGCCTATTTTATTGTATCCATGTTTTTCAGTTTCCTAGTAACATGACATTACATAATAATTGTTTCAGTTGATATAGTTATTATTATTATTGTTTATCTATCACATCATTTTCTTCCTAAGTTTATTTATATTACTTACACTATTTAATAATTAATTATATTTCTTCACTGTGCTGCACTCTGCTAATGAGGGAATAGTATTCCCACTGACACACCCTAGGCCCTCGCTGCTAGTCGGGAACCTCTTGAATTTGGGGAGATTTTCTTGAGGCCATGTGGACCACTGGGCTCAGGGCACCCATTAAGTGGAATTCAGGTCCAAGATTTGACAGATCTAGTAGTGGTTACGAAGAGGTCTAGTTTGTTCCACAATCTACTCCCACACTCCATGAAAAATGGAAACTAGTGAGAAGAAGGAAAAATGAAATGTATATTACATAGTAAGCTAAGAAATTACCTGAAATAATTATAGGTAACTATTTTTTTATCATTCATTTATGTTTTTATTTTTTAAATTAAAAAATTTTATATAAAAAATTCATTTTATATTTCAGGATGAACTTCTAGTTAAAGTGATCCAATGCAATTTTATCCCTAAGGGTAGTATGGATATCCTAGCTTCAGCTTTAGGAAAGAAATAATTACTAGGTCAAGTAAGAAGATATCAGTAGGGTGTTAGTATTAGGAAAGTTTTTGGTAATCAAAGTAAGCATTCAAGAGATCCAAAAACTGATTCCTTAAAATTTGAGCTGAAATAATTGATGAAATCCATGGGAGATCAAATTCAATCAGCTATATAGGATATATTTGAACAATTTATGAGACAATCATTGCCTTCTTAGCCTACCCTGCCTACCCAATCTTCCTAACCTTCCTAGTCAGATGCACAACATGTATTGACTACCCATCTGGCTTATCCCACCCATCCTGCCTACTTATATCCACCACATCCTCATTCATACCTGACATTATATTGTCAGTTTAATGTTAGATATCCTCATGTATTTATTATAGCATATGGATTCGTACATATTTCTGGGAATTATGTACACCACCAGCCTATGAAATTGTGTTATGTCAGAGTATCAGTGCATAATATTATTGATAATAATTTTCCACTTCCATTGCCTACTGAAGAGGTTACCAGAGTTGGGGACTGTATGGGTCAATTTTTAATTTGGCAGGCTAACCATCTTATTTATCTATAATACGAGATATGCGTTGTTTCTAAATATTAATTATAATTGATTGAAAATTACTTATTATGTTTTCTGGAATTTATTTTTTATAGGATTATCTACAATCAAAATAAATAATACAAAGGAAACAAAAGTTTCAGGAAGAAACTATTGTAGGCACTTCTATTTCTAATGGGATAAACAGATTATCCCAAATTCTTTCTTCATTGGATAATTTATATGTGTCTAGAATGAAGGCTGAAATATATTTAAGAGACTATCCATTGAGAATATTAAAAAAAAGATATCATGTATTTGATAGAGTTTAAAGAGTTCAGCATTCATGTGCTGTATTTGTTTTCCATGTAAGTAAATTTTTGTTTTGAGTTTAAAATTTTCTATAAATAATTATGATTCTAAGTGAATTACTATTTTAGTTATTTAATTAGGTATATATCCACTCCTATCATAAAAAATGAGACCACTGGTGTTTATGGTCTTATGGATTCAAAATTCATTTCAACAGTTGTGTAATATGTGAAGACTACTTATAGATATAAATATATAACTCAAAGATTATCCAACACATATATTGGATGTTGGTTTTTATAATTACTTGATGGGTAATAACAATAATATAATTATGAACTAATTTTCATTATAATGTCATTAATTGTGATCATTTTGTATTGTAAAGGGCATTGGATGTTAGATGTATTTTTTCCAAGTGAATACACTTTATACTAGTTTTTATCTTTTTTAGGCCATGTTCAGAAAAAATTTAGCACCTTATTAAACAAGTAAGTTTTTTTTATTTTTTATAAGTTAATTAATTTTAATTTTATTATTTTTACATGTTTTATTAGTAGATATATATGAAAATTCAGGTCATGGATAAAGTTTAACAAAGATCACTTGTCAACAATGAATCCAAATCTAATCCAATATGTGAAAGTATAGGATAATATTTTTAAATTCCATAATATTTTTATTTATGATATATATATATATGTGTGTGTATGTTGGTTTTTTATATCAATTTAATGTTTTAAAGGCTTAGTGTCCTCGTCAAAAAGGAAGCGTAGAATTTGGTTATTATGTTTTATGATTAATGTATGATATAATCACAACTAAAGAAACAATTGATTTTCATAAGATTTGTCAATTATATTAATTATTTTATGTTTTATTTTATAATATTCTATTTTTAATCTTATAACATTTAATGTTATTGTACAAATTCAATGAAACTGATTCATATATGGATGATGAACTTACTCATCTTAAATCCCTATTTTCATACTAATTTTTAAGTATGGTTGAGATTTAAATTATCAAGTATGTTTCTTTTAATTTTTATTTTTAATATTATTTTTTTCTAAAAAATTGTTCAAAAACTAATACTTTTGTTATAATAGGTATTTTATGTTCATAATATCAAAGAAATTCATTAATAACAACTACAAATGATTATGTTATATTTTATTTGTTATGTATTTTTTAATTCTAGTTTAAAATTTGATTAAATAATTTTTTTTTAATTTAGTTGTCAATTTTTGTTTTTTTACATATTTTTACTCCTACTTATGAATTGATTTTTTTTATTATTGGTACACTATTTTTTAAGGTTTTTATATTTGTAATTTCATTAAAAAATATTACTTTCGTCATCAGTTTTAATGGAAACTAATGTGGAAGACTGATTTTTTAGAGTCTATCAGCGTCGATTTTAAAAAAACTGATATTGAATACTAATTTTATTGTGGTATTTGGAAATCGTTTTATGAAAACTAACACCAAAGGCCCATTTTATAGTGGTCTTCATCACTGCTTTTGTAGAAGACAACACCGAAGACCCCTTTTTTAGAGCTATTCAACATCTATTTCTAGAAAACCCAATGCTGATATTTTGACATTGCATTATCAATGCCAGTTTTATTTTTAAATGACACTGTATATCTATTATTTTTTTCATCTTCAATTTTTTGAAATATTTATGGCATTAGTTTTAAGAAAACTGATGCTGAAAAATATATTCATAATGTCTCCTTTACAAACATAAGTTTTAACTAACTTTAAAAGTAAATAAAAACTAACACAAAAATGTTTATTCACTAATATAAAATATTTAATATTTTAATTGGAAATCACTTTAAATTTATACTACTATGATCCTCTATTTTTTAACTTTAAAATTCTCTAAGTTCAAGGATACTCCCACTAGAATCTTAGACAATATATTTTCTCAGAAAATCAAGATATGGAACAAACCAACCTTTTATGTTTTTGTAAATAAAACATATTTTATTTTAGTTGGAATATTTAATAAATAAACTATTGTTTCCATATCATGTATGATATTATATGTGTTTATAGAATTTTTCTATAGAATAATTATATCCATAAAAATATTCCACTTACAGTTGGTGGGAACATCTTCCCTTGTATTTTAACAAACATCAAGATAAAAAAATTATGCTTATCTTCTTCTCAGGAAACTCATAGAATATGATGAATTATAAACCATATGTATTAATCTAATAAACTTATCATAATCAAAACAACTATTTATTAATGAATAACTTATATTATCAAATAATATAAATTAAATGAAGATAAAAATACTTTACTTTGATCCATCTAATCTTGATAAATTCCTTTACACTAAAATCATTTCTGTAACTGATTTTTTTCCATCACATGAATGAAAAATATATCTATGTCAATTATTCCCTTTACTTTTAGAAAATATATATTTACATCACTTGTATACTTTAAATATGGTATTTCATACCATTCAAAACAAAAAGATTTCAATTCTATAACACTGATACATGACATGGAAATTTCATGGAGTTTCACATAATCATTTAGTTATCGCAAATAATGGAATTAACACTCCCACATCCTGATTTTACCTTTAGGTTTTTGAAACCCATATTTTCTACTAGAAGAAACTTTTTTGGAATTTTAAACTAACTTTTCTTCTTTCGGCCTAAACTTTTATCCATTTATAATATTTACATATCACTAAAACTCATAAATCATATGGAAATTTTATCTATTCCCAAAATTTGATAATATTAATTAATATTTTATTGAAATCAATTATCTTGTAGTAACATTTCCATAGATGAAACTATGATTAATTATTTATCCAGAACAAGTCTAATAAGAAATTTTAAGCTTCATTAACTCATTATAATACACAATCTTATTGTGTATATGAGGCTAAGATTACTTAGAATCTAATGCCTTTAAAATATCAAGTGAACCATTTAATGCTTCATAAAAATCTATATTTACCTATTTAGAAACTTTAAAACTTGGTTACTCCATAAGGTGTTTCTCAAAAACATACAAACCCCTCCTTATAATTAAAAACTCTTCTTAATTTGTTGGATTAAGGAGTTTCTTACATTAAGATTCTCTTTTTGAGGATTGATTTCAAAGTTTAGTTTTATTGATGATGATGTTATTATCTACAACATAAGATTTTATTAGATGAATGTAATGTTTTATTGCAATTAACATAGAATTTTATTAAATAAGATCCCACAAAAATGATAACACCTTTAAAATTATCATATCTGTTAGTAATCCAAGATCCATATTTTACTAAGAAATGAGTCAACTTTGACTTTCCTCTCACCACTTTTCTATTTAGTTAAGGAATCATCCCAATCATATCATATATGAATCGTTGATAGTCAATCAAAAAACTCTTTCTCCAATCCGTCATGTAGATAAATTAAGCTTTACTCCTCCTGTAACCTAATCTTATTAGGGTCCCCTAGCTAGTGTAACCCAAAGAAAACACCAAAAATAAGCTAAACAAGGATAATAAAGGGGTACCTAGTATTTCAATTTCCAACCAAAAAATATAACCTTATGTTACTTATTACATTATTACCTTACAAAATGTAATACAAGGGAACACAACTTTGAGATGATGAACCAAGTTGGAGGATCGAGGTCTTGACAGGTGCTGATTTGGAATGAATATTATACATAGTATTTTTAAGGGGATTTAATATCACTATATTATCTCATCATAATTCCCTTGTGTATGAATTCTTCTAAAGATTTAGGTTTTGAATCATGTTCCCTTAAAAAAATCTATATGTTCAATTAATATTGATGTGTTACTCTTTACATGTCCCTTAAGTTTGTGTTACTCTACCAAATATAGAATCCAAACATATTCATACATATTGGAATACATCATATTCATAAGGTATATAAACATTTCATTTAAAGGTTTAGATATATATAAAATTTAAATTTATTCTCATGAGTAATCTAGGAGACAAATATACTCAACCCCCACATTTCTAGAATAAGGCATAAGCCTCCAAGACACTGAGAAGTTTAAAAAAAGCCCCTCTACCGAGGGATAATTTACTCAAGTGAGAATTAAATTCACAATAATTCTAAAACCTCATATGCACAAATTATGATCAATGACTATATCAAAGATAATAACCAATATAACAAACAAATTACAAGGTTGACAAAAACTAAATCTTATGTTGGTGCTCCAAGCAAGTAATGCAAGGATAACTAATTTGATAAGAAGAAACGTAACATTTTAAACCAAATCATACACATATTCATAATATAAAAAATTTATAACTATGAAAAAAATGTAAAAAACGTTTTAATAAATGGATATTTAAAAAACATGAGACAACTATTTATGAATAATGAATAAATAAATGCTAATTAAAAACACTTTATAATTTTTATTTATCTTAAAGATATTATATAATCTTGAATATAACCTCTTTATATTCTTTCCATAATATGAAATTTTTATATTATTTATTATATGGAATTTCATTTTAAATATATTATATTTTATGAAATATAAACGTATTATATTTCAACTTTCTTTCATGTAACCATTTTACATAATATAAATATCACATATTAATATTATTTAAACCTTTTATCAAATTAATTTATAAAAAAAATTAAAGATGTTTAAATAATTCTACAAATATGCCCCACTTTTAATTTTAAAAATTCAAATTAATTATGTAATTGTGAACAGTTCATCATTTAAATATAAACAATTTATATTTTGGCCTTATTTTGTAATTTATAAACTTCTTATAAATTACCATTATAATTTCTAAATATAAAATTTTATTTATAAATCACAAGGCATTCCACATAATTTGGTAAAAGGTATATTAAATATTTTTGTTTCATATCATGAATATTTCATGAATAAATGTTTCATAAATATTAATTTAATTAATTAAAAACTATTTAGGATTAATTTATAAACTCTTTATAAATAATATATTCCCAAAATATCTTTTACTATGATTTATAAATATTTTATAAATCATATAAATTTGAAAAATATATTCTTAATATTAACTCTTTCATATTAATGGAATATTTATAATAATTGTTTCAAAAACATATACTCAATTAACCAAAAACATTTTATAGAAAATTAATTTTAAAAACACTTTTATAAATTTTATAAATATTTCAAAATATATTTTCCCATTATTTATAATGAATTTATAAATAATATAATTAAATTCATAATAGAATTTTTATTAATAAATAAACACCGTATTCATTTATCAAAAACACAAGAAAAAAATATGAACTTTTCATATATAATTTATAATTTAAAAATCTTAATTTACCAAGACTAACACCTGTCATTTCTAAAAAATTATAAACTATAAAAAATATAACAAATTAAATAATTTTTTAAACATTCCATTACCTTTACCAATATACCAATCCTACATAAAGGTATTCTAGCATTAACCTTACATGGATGACTCTATATAATGGTAACTATCACGAACCAGGTC
Organism: Viscum album; assembly: GCA_963277665.1. Lineage (NCBI taxonomy): Eukaryota > Viridiplantae > Streptophyta > Magnoliopsida > Santalales > Viscaceae > Viscum > Viscum album. The sequence continues at coordinate 908,515,366 of OY728152.1, forward strand.
AGGATGTCATCTGACCTGACACCCAACCTGGTCCGTGACATGGATCGAAGGGTGCTCTCGATCCCCACCGGCTGAAAACTAGTGTCTTTCATCAAAACAATACAATAAGGAATGATTTTACCCCAAATACTAGGATCAAATTAATAGAAAAGCAACTGAATACCAATAAATATAAACATTCTCATTTAGATACAACATACAACTGAAAAAACTAAAAAATAGATACAAAACATAATCTCAAACAAAATATGACTAAACTGCTACCAAGAAACCTCCATGTATCCACTTTTACACCACCAGCCACAAGACCGAACTTCTCAAAGATCCAGCTCGACCCAGAAGTCTCAAACCAGAAGCTGAACCAACAAAACAACTCAGGCTTACCAGCACTGACTGGTACAAGTAGGCTGTGAGCTAGATATCTCAATAGTCAATCTCTAGTGAATCCATGTGTTTCCTTTCCCGAAAATATTCCATTAACACTAGTTTGAAATATAATTATAAAAATAGGTTTTTTAAGTTTTATTAAAAAAAACATAGCTTTCTACTTTTAAATTCCAACAAATGCCTCCTTGATTTTTCAAAACAAATGATTATTTTATAACCAGAACCCAAAACAAATAATAATAGCATTATTCTGAAAATAAATAATCATAGTAAATAGAAAACTAAGTGAAGATAGATACAAAAAAGAAGATATAGAATGTAACCACATACTTTCACAAACCTCCCTAGAATATGCTTGGATGTACTCAGTTCAAAACCACCTATAGGCATATGGTGAAGCCCTAGGTCTATAATGAATTGGTCTCCCTCAACTAGCCAATCTAGTGGAACATCCCACCTAGTTTATCTTCAATCCAGGGGGTACCAACCCATCTAATCAGAGTTGATCAGTAACTATCACTTGTTCCCCTAAAAGAGTCCCAACAACCCATAGTAATTGTAAATTGTGTAAGGGGGAGGCCCTCACACAGGTGACTCACCTTACCTTCTGCCACCAAACATATATACCCCAAACACAGACACCACTAGGTAATAACCCATAAAGTAAAATCTCCTCAATATAGGTTCCCCATATATATACATATATATATATCACATCATATAAAGTTCCACCTAGGTCACTACATCATATAAATATCCAAACCATTTCATAAAACGCTTTAAATAGTCAATCGGCCGCTCTCACTTACTGAGGCACGCTCATTTATAAAATCAGCACAAAAATCACTTTAAAAAGTAAAATACTAAATAGGAATTTAAGTTTACACACCAAAATACATTTACCAAAACATTTACAAATCACTTATAAAACCATTAGGAACACCACTTCCCCGTAAACTTGTTAAACAAGCCTTTTCACATTTTAGGAAAAACATACCAAATGATCCCTTATGTCAAACATTTCCCAAATCATGCTTTAAATTAAAAACAAAAAAACTTTTGAAGATTTAATTTTAAGACCACTTTAGAAATCACACAAGGGGACCAATAAAATTTTGGAACCAAAATTCATTTAAGGAACCAAGGTTTAAGGAGGAACATCATTTTCAAGTGCCATCTCTAATTGAGGTCTCATCCATGTATGAACCTTATGTACCAATGGATATTCCAACATTCAATGACACACTCAAGATTTCACAGAAAAAAAAAATCCCATTTTCATAAAAATCAAAATTTTATTTCAAACCAAATCCATGAACTCATACTATTTAAAGAACACAAAAAACACTTTAAAACCCATTAGAACATTTCCAAAACATTTCACCACAACCCTCAAGTTGTAAGATCACCAAATCATACATTAAAGGCAAAAATCACAATTCAACAATGATAAAAAAACACAATTAAGGATAAAAACATCTCAAAATACCAAATTTCACTTTAAAGGGTACATGACATTTCAACAAATACCATATGTGGACATGAACCAATACATGATTCAAGAATTACTTTTGAAAACCTATTTTTAACAAGTTGAACCAATTCCAAAATACCATAATAATTTAAACAAGGGTGACATAGATGTAAGAATAATTTTTATAAATTTATTTAAAGTTCCAAGCATCAAAGGAAATGAATTAGGATGGAAGAACATGGAATCACCTACCTTGACGGTGTGTGAATGGAATCAAACATTAAGGGAAAGGAGAACTGATCCCCACGGATGATTCCCACACCCTAGACTTCAATAAAATTGAATCGAATATAAAACCTAGCCATTAGTGTTAGTCCATGAGAGTAAAACCCAAAGAAAACAATGAAATAGAGAGAGGGAAGAGAGGAGAAGAAGAAAGGGAAGGCATTGATGAAGAAACCATGAAGAATCGCTAACCATTGGTGTTAAATATCCCAAAAATTGTTCCAAAATGAAGAAGAATGAAGGAGGGACACCCTTTGTTCTATAGGCAATAAATAGGGATTCAAATGGAAGGTGTAATCACCTAAATTGGGATTCTATAATAAAATTTATTTTTCCCGTAATGGGATGCACGGTTTGGGGTGTTGTTTTTTAAACCTTGTGCAAACCATGAAAATGCTATTAGAAAATTTTTGCAACTTGTAGGTTTTAGGTTTCATAGTTTGGGAAAGCAGTGGTCAAACCCGGTAACCCGTAAAATCAGCCAAAACCTTTAAATAACACCCCAAACACTAAGGAAACCCACCCAATGATCCTTGAATGATTTAAACATAATATAGTGACACTATGGGTGTAACAAACTCTCTACGAAGAAACTTTCCCCCCAAAACATTCAAAATAACCACGAATGGTGTTAGAATAAAAATAAAACCACCAAACCATAAAGAATTTTGTTGTAAAAAACATCCAAACCTCAACCAAAAGATCCAACATCCAAAAAAGAATAAAATAAGGGAGTATCTGAGGTCGGGGTGTGACAATCCTCCCCACCATAGACACTTTCTGACCCTAGAAAGTCACCCAACATAAAATTAACCAAAACTTGAATCCATGCCCAATGAAAAATAAGAGAAATCATAAACATCGGGGTGACTATTCACTCTATAAGTCAATCATGACCGATCAAGAAGAAACCACAACATGATAATGTGGGGAGAAAATGGTGGTATTATCCCCGCCAAAAGGACTCAACTAACATGGAAACCTCAAAACCCAAACAAAACCACCAATTCTTAAAAAAGAAACCCACTATAGAGAGGTCCAAAAAATCGGGACCCTGAGAACTAACTCAACCTCTCCAAACTAACCAAATAGAACACTATCTATAATAGGGAACTAGGGAACTCCCAATCCAAACCTGAACAACTTCCTTAACATGAGCGAGATGAACTCACCATTAGAGGTAGATACTTTTTCCCAAACCATAAAAAACCCCTACATTAGGGGAAAATCACAAAAATAAACTCAAATTCAATGAATAAATGAAAATATCATCTATAAATTCCACAAAACATAAACATATCCAAATGAGAACAACTAAAACCAAAACCTGAATTAACCCACATAAGGGTTAAACTCACTAAAATAAGGACACTGATTCTAGGGGACACATTCAGATAAACAAAAATTCTTAGATCACAAAAGAATAAGTTCACCATAATACCATAAAAGAAGATAAATTTACAATAGTAGGAAAAACAAAAACTATGAAACTTTGAAGATCTCCATCCGGACATAGGGAAAAAAACCCGGTCTAAGGTTTCAGACACCCCTGGAAACCCCTGACTATGTGTGAGCTTCACTCTGTGACCTGTGGTTGGAGATATGATTGATGAATAATATACTACCTCACAATCATGTACTAGAATATCTGGATTAAAACTACTTTAATGAGAAATGATTCCTATAGAACTTTTCTAGATGACCCAAATGAATGCAATGATGGAACATCTTTGGAGGGATGTGACATGATGTCTTAGAATGCCCAAACCTCCCAAACTAATGGAACATGAGAGAATATCCTGATGAACTAGAGGTCATATCCAACAAAGGTTAATACTTAGATATGGATTCCTTTAGCATTCACTCCTTGCCATATGGTAACCATTTTGATCAACAAGATACACCGGATTTCCAACCACCCATACTCTTGAAACGAACTCATCTAGGAACACCTCATCCACCAACATCTGGAAAAAGGTTTCACCAAATGAGAGCACCCTTTATGTAATCTTTGTATGAAGACCCAAAATGAAAATCAGAGCTTTCAACTGATCCTCTAATTCAACCTCCTGAGAGAAGGGAACCAATTCTTTGAAGTAGTCAACATAAGATTTTACGGACTAGTGGCCCTCTCGAACATCCCATAGCTCTGCCACCTTCCTCGTCTTCACCTCCTCAGGTATAAAACTTTGCATGAAATTTTTATTAATCACTTACCATGTCATTCCAACTTAAAATAGTGGTGGGACATCCAAATTCCACTATCCAAAGCTGGACCCTCATGCAGACCCGGGGCAACACAAACTCTAACAACTTTGGGTGTTACCAACAATTTGAAGACACTCTCAACCTTCTCAAGCCACTCCGCTACCTATAACAGACCTCGATCACCATGATATATTGGAAACACTCAATAAGAACCATAAACAAGGAATTACACATTAAAAATTTCAGGTAACTTTCTAGGAGGCATCTTCTGATCAACACGAAAAACAAAAAACTGTAATCAACGTCTAAACAAAACTATGAGAAAAGAGCACCTCAAGACAAAGACAAGAGGCTCTCAATCCGAACACATAAAAGCATAAAAAAATTATTTTCAAAAATCTCCTTTTTCATTTCAAATTAAAAACCGCCTTCTTTTAAGGCCTATATCTGAACACAAAATCCACTTTTCTCAATGCACAATCCATATTCTAAAACAAAAACCAATTTAAAAAATCATTTTCATCCTTTGAAATCACTCTAGAAAAACAAGGCCAATCCTTTGATTCAAAATACACAACTGTGGTACCCTATGAAACATCACATACATGTCTATCCATTTCCTCTTACATCAACCATACACAAGTCCCAACATGAAATTTTCATATGTACCCTCACATATGTGAACTTTCATGGGGAGTACTGAGGGTCGCACATTTTTTTTATTATCAAACCCAAGAATTTCCAATTTATCAACAAAAAACATTTTCCATTAAAACCCATTTTACCAATTTCAAAACCACTGGAAGGAAATCATTTTCATTTTCATAAACTAGATTCATTGTAAAATCTTACTCACATCAACCCAGACCGAAATGAAACATGACTCAATCCAAACCACTGGAATGATGAACTAGTGTCTATTATTAACTTGGGGAAATGGTTGTGAGCCATGCACTAAGTAATAAATGGCATTGAGAGGACCTTAAACCATGCACTCAGATTCTTCATGGGTCACTACTCCATGTGGGACCATGACGTCACACCAGCTCACCTCTATTGTCATTCCTCAATCCAAAACAAAGTTACATAACACAAGGACTGAATAACTAGACTACCCCTGGTAACTTAGGTCTCAACATGAGTAGTGTTGATTAGGAATTGACCCATGACCTACCTCCTAACCTCCACCAATCCTAATCTCCAATTACCAGACACCCCAAATAAAAAGGTCCTTATCTGATACCATTTTTTCATAAACTAGGTCGGGATGTCATCTGACCCAACACTTGGCCTGGTATATGGCATAGCCCTAAGGGTGTTTATGATACCCATAGGCTAACAACTAGTGTTAGGAATCAAAACAATACACGATGGAAGGATTTTATCACAAAAACTAGTATCAAATGAATAAACTAAACAACTAAATATCAATAAATATAAATGATCTGATTCATAAACAAAATACAACTAAAAAAACTGAAAACTATATACAAAATTGAATCCCAAACAAAAAAAAGACTAAACTTCACCTCAACATGACCACTTGGTCACCACCAACCACAAGACTGAACTGCTCCATGTGTCATCTTGAACCAAAAGACTCAAACCAGAATCTAGACATACAAAACAACTCAGGCCTACCAACCCCGAGTGGTACAGGTAGGGTGTGATCTAGAAAACTCAGTAAGAAATCACCAGAGAATCCATGTGTTTTCATTCCCGAAAGCATTATATTAAAACGAGTTTGAAATACAATTATAAAAATAGGCTTTTCACATTTTATTAAATAAACATAGATTTATCATTTTAAAATCCAACACACACTACCTTCTATTTAAAAAAAATCCTTTTTATAACCCTAACCCTAACCAAATAATACTAGGGTTGTGATAAAAATAAATAAGAAGAGTAAACAGAAAACTAAGTGCAGAAAGATATAAACAAGAAGATAAAGAATGTAACTTTGGTCTTTCCTAAACATCCCTAGAAGACCATTGAAAGTACTCAGTACAAAACCACCTACCGACATATAGTGAAGCACCTAAGTCTATAACCAACTTGCTTCCCTCAACTAGAAAATCATGTGGCACATCCCACCTAGCCTATCGATAATCTAGGGTCTACCAACCCATCTAATCGAGGTTCATCAAAAACTATCACTTGATCCCCTAAAAGATTCCTAGGAACCCATGGTAATAGTAAATTATGTGAGGGGGAGACCCTGACAGGCTTAATTTACCTAACCTGTTGTCACTGCATGTGCCTACCCCAAACATAGACACCACTATGTAATAACCCAAAAAGGGAAATACCATCAATAGGGGTTCCCTATATACACATAAATATCACAACATAAAAAAGTGTCAATTGAGTCATTACATCATATATATATATCCAAACCATTTCATAAAACACTTTAAATCTCCAACTGACTGCTCACACATACTGAGGCACACTCTTTTATAAAATCAACACAAAATATCACCTTTAAAAGTGAAACTCCAAATGGGCCTTTAAATTTACATAGCCAAATATATTTACCAAAACATTTACAAATCACTTCTAAAACCATGAGGAACACCACTTCCCCAAGAACATTCTAAACAATCCTTCCCACATTTTATGAAAAACATGGAAATTTATAAAACATGACAAATGGGCCCTTATGTCAAATGTTTCACAACACATTCTTGAAATTCCAAAGGGTGTTCCTTTTGAAGATTTCATTTTAGGCCCTATTTAGAAATCACACGAGGGAAAAAATAACATTTTGAACCAAATTATTTTAAGGAACCAAGGTTTAGGGAGGAACACCATTTTCAAGTGCCATCATTATTTGAGGGTACATCCATGTGTGAACCTAGTACACCCAAGGATGTGCCAACATCCAATGACATTCTCAAGAATTCATGGAAACACAAAAAAACCAATTTTCATAAAAATCACTATTTTCTTCCAAACCAAATCTAATAACTGAAAATATTTAAATAAAACATACAATCTATTTAAAAACCATGATAACCTTTCCAAACCATTTCACCACAACCCTCAAGCCGTTAGATCTCTAAGTCACACATAAAAGATAAAAATCACAATTCATAAATGCTAACAAAACACAATTAAGGGTAAACACTTCTCAAAATACCTAATTTCACTTTAAATAATAAATGGAATTTCAATAAACACAATAGGTTCACATGAACGGATACATATTTCAATAATTACTTTAAAAAACTATTTTTTAAAAATTAAACCAATTCCATAATACCATAATAAGATAAACAAGGGTTCCATAGATGTGTGAATCATGTTTATAAATTTATTTAAAGTGAAAATCATCAAATTAAATTCCTTAGGATGGAAGAAAGTGGAATCACCTACCTTGCTAGTGTGTGAATGGAATTGAACTTCAAGGGAATGGAGAACAGAACCCCACACCATAAAAATCAAGAAAATCAAACCAAACATAAACCCTATACATTAGGGTTTATCCATGGAATAAAAACCTAATAAAAACCAATAAATAAAGTTAGGGAAGAGAGGATATGAGTACAGAAAAGGATTTGATGAAGAAACCATGAATATTCACTAACCTTTGGTAAGCAATCACCCAAAAAGTGGCCCAAGATGATAGAGAATAAAGGGGGATCCCTCTGGGAGATACCCAATAGATAGGGATTAAAATGGAAGGTGTAATAACCTAAATTTTACTTTTATACTAGAATTTATTTATCCCATAATGGGTTTCATGGTTTTTCTCCATAGTTTTGTAAACCGTGTGCAAACCGTGTGAATGCTACTAGAAAATTTCGGCAACTTGCAGGTTTTAGGTTGCACGGTTTGGGAAAACTATGCTCAAACTGTGTGACCTAAAAAATCATCCAAAATCCTCAAATAACACCCCAAACACTAGGGAAACCCACCCAATGATATTTGAATTATTTAAACACAATATGCTGACACCATGGGTGTCACAAACTCTCCACCATGCAACTTTCTCCCCATAACATTCACCATAACCATGAATAGGATTATATGAAAACCAAAAACACCAAAACAAAAATCCTTTTTTAGGAAACTCAGACCAAACCTCAACCAAAATATCCAACATTAAGAAAATTATAAAATATGGATGTATCTAAGGTTGGGGAGAGACAGTAACCAACTATGACCCTTATCTAGAAAAATATATGTCAGGGTAGTGAGTTTTGAACCTTATATAGAATCATTTTTCCTAAGGGTAACCTTGGATGAACATTATTTAGAACCATTATTCATAAATTTAAGCTTCAATGACCCTTATATAGGACCATATGCATAAGTCTAGTTCATGATGAACCTTATGCAAAACCCTTCTACATAAGGTTAATCTGGTTTACCCATTACATGTGGCAGAGAAGAACAATGCTCTATTTTATTTGTGTATTCACTTCAGGTATGATTTCCAAAATATAAAAACATATATATCACTGATATCACTAATTGGTTTATTATGTAGTTGATTAAAACCTAATCACAACATCATAAGTGATTAGAAACCCTTCCCAAGATCACCTATATAAAGATAAATGAAATATGTGAAAAACTGAAAATGAAGAACTATTGTAAATCAATTATACCTTGCACTAAAGATATTATGTACCATTATTTATCACCATAATATGGGTTTGATAAATATCATCAAAGTTTAAAACAAATTCCTCCCACATTCGAAGTTATCTAGGGGTTTTATTTGAATCTATCATCATATGAGAGGAACCCTTCCAACCATTATGACATGCTCCTTGGGTTTAAAGGTGGTAAAATAAATGAGCATGAGGCACATAGGAGTCTCATTCTTGCATCATATGAAATTATCACCATTTTTTTCATCATATAGTCTAAGGTTTTATATATAAACTGAGGACACTCCTCCATGATTCTCTCGTTAACTCATGCATTATATTACATGAGTTAATGAATTTCTTATGTTCATGCATCATATTCCATAATTATCCCCATGTTATATCTTATATAAGGTTTCTTTTATAGTAGATTAACTATAAGCTTTATTTGAATGTTAAAACATTAACATTCAACTACAAATGAGTCAAATAATTTCAAAATTAACCTTAATATATGATTCATATAAGGGAATTTAATAGGAAATCATACATTAAAAGGAAATAAAATATAAAGACATTACCTATGATTCTTATTATTCATGTAATATGATTGATCCATGTAGTATCATGAATCTATATTTCATGATCCCCTTATGAAATACCCAATCATACTCTAAGATTGGGTAAGGATGTTGAGTAAAATTATAACTAATGTCTGGTAATATCACCCTATCATAGCCTACGATTATCCTAAATGCATCATAAGAAATAGGCTTAAGGATTTAAACCATTACCAACTCCTTCTTATATTCCTACATGGGATTTTTTATACATAAAAGTACATAATATATTATACACATAAATAATAATATCAAGTCTAAGGACTAATACACAAGTTCACATATAGGAATATCAAATGACACATAAACATGCGGAATTCCTATTACAGATTGTGTCTTTATAATCTCCTTCTTGGATATAACCAAGTTAAAAATTCTTGGGAAGAAGTCTCAAAGTCTATTGAGTTCCCAAAACTTGAATTACAAACATCATTTTTGTCCCATAAAATAGATGCTATATTAACTTCGGATATTTTTTTTTGAGAATATCATCATTGAATATCTAGGTTATCATTGTAGTGTGGAACTGTTATAGCCTCTTAATGTGTAAAATATTCAAATTAATTATCACATTAATGTTACACAAAATAAAAAACATTATATGATATATATTTATATATATTATTGTAATCAAAAGTACAAAGTTATTTGGTTCTAGGGTAACAACTCCAGAAGACTCCCACTTTCACTATAGATAACTTCTAATATTTCTCAACTTATTAGATCTCACTTGATATTCATGCTTCTACTGAGGTATGTATATTATTTCTAGGCTTGCAATGTTTTTCTATATGGATATGTTATTTTCTGTTACTTGTCCTCCAAGAGTAAAATTTCTTATGAGTTAATATATTTGATTTTATACCTTTTTCCCTTGATTGTAAACATGACATCTTATCTAGTACCATGGTCATAAAATTATCTAAATATATATTGTGTCAATAAAATTCTTGGTACAATTCTAGGATCAAGTAAAAATCATTTCATATTTTATACTACTTTTTTAGCTGCATTAGAAGATAAAATATACTTGGTATATATAGATATGGCTACCACAATCATCAAGAATCTATTCTCATATCCTTAGCCTAACTGTTAAACAAGATCAAATTTATTTGAATGAAGACTAGTTTTGTATCCAACTGATAACTAGTATTTCAACTTCTCCAAGTACTATGAACTTATTTTTTTTACATTCTCAAGTATGATTGGACAATTATTGGTGCCATATAATGTGGCCTCCTAGTTTTTTTATATTTATGCACCATGATTTATGAATAAGAAATATTAAATATCAAAACATATCATGGAATACATGATAGGTCCCATAAGATAAGAATATGGATTTATATTCATGGTATTAATCTCCTCCTTTTACTTAACACATCATCTTGGAGCGATTTATTCCATGTTTCATAGGAAACAATTTTCTATTGAATTGGTACATCGTGTATTTTCTTCAGCACCCTATAAATATATATACATTAACATGTTCAAATCTACCCCATAGATCAATATAAATATATATTCATCCCTATAACATAGTTTACTACTTTAATTCATGCATTGGAGAAATAATTTTAAACTTAATATTAACTGAAAATAGGACTAATATCTGTTTTACACATGCTATCAATATATTTGACTTGGAAAACTATGGTGATCCCACTAACCACATATAGACACATATCTGACATTCATTATTAATAAAACCAAACAATCTTAATACATCATTAAAATAAAATTTTCAAAGATGTTAATTCTTACTTAAACCCATAAATTTATTTATGAAACTTTTATACCTAATTAGAATTATTTAGTGTCAAAAACACTTCTAATTGTTTCATGAATAATTATTTTTCATGGTTTTCATTAAATAAAGTGGACTTGAAATCCATTTTCCAAATCATCATAATCATGGAAAGTTATTATTTCAAGTATAATTATAATGTATTTTAACAAAGAGACTAATTAAAAGGGTTTTTTCTTAATTAATTCCTTAGTGCTTATTGAAATAATTATTAACCAATATTTAATTATATATACTAGATTTATAATCCATTTCTAGTTTTTCTTGAATACCCACCAATAGGAATTACATAAATTGTGAAACTAATAAAATATAAAACTTTTTTGGTACACAGAATCCATTTTAATGTTCATATCAACTTTATAACTTTATATTATTTACATTTACTAATTCCTTATAGAATAAGTATTCATTATGCACAATGAATAATAGATATAACATCTAACTTGGTGATTGTAAAATAAAATAACTCTATACTTATCTCTCTTATGTAGTATATTTCTCTATAATAGCTCCCCCCATTAAGACTTATGTGATTTTTATTCCTAATCCAACTCATGTGCATCTGGATTATTGAATTTGTTAAAGTCGATATTTCTCTCCCTAAATAAAATATATATTTGTGCTCCATTTTTATAGAATTATAATAATTCACATGACTAATACTTTTATATCTTAATATCCCTAATAACTTTTGATAATTATCTTTGATGTACTTTATATTTTTCTTATTGTAAGTCAGTTACTAAAATTATACTTAAAATGGTTCACATAAAAACACAATAATTTATGAAATAATTGACCTATTTCATATTGTAACATATAGGATATTCATTTTTTGTTATACTTATCATATTGTTAAGTTTTAACACTTCTATTTGTGAATTATTTATTGAAAATAGTAATGTGGTCTTTGAAACTTTTATAAGACTCATCATTGATCATCCTTTAACATCATCACTCTAATGTGTATAAGGTAATGTGAGTTTAGGAATAACTATGATTAATGTTTTAATGATCAATTAATGATTGGTTAAGATATTCACTGACTCACCTTTCTAACCCGCCTCTTTATCTTTTAACAAGAATATTATAAACTTCACTTTCATATTCCAAAAAACTCTTAAATGAATCTCATGAATTAAATAAATTTACCTATAGCTTCACATTAGAATAGTTCTCACATATCTTTCTGAACTAATTCTAGAATTTTTTTGTCTTTATCAACTTTAATTTATAAAGTTTTATTTTTTTAAAATATTATATGTATAAATGTGTAATACCTAAGTGTTTTTACTAAAAATATTCTAAAAACCCTTCAAGGTATATACTTGACATTTACTTTTTGTTTTACTTGACCAAGAATTTTATTTCCACAACCGATTGTTCTTTGAGATATGAATTTTTTATTAATCATTGATTGTCGATATTGGACATATATTATTAATGTATAATTAAAAAATTAATTAAGTATGTATATATTTTTTTATGGGTTTATATTCCTTGTTTGTTTTGGGATGATTTTGGTTGTTTTGAGTCTCATGTATCTCTCTCTCTTTACAAAGGTTGTGGCCTCTCGATCACCTATTGTGGTGATGATGGAACCATTTAACCTGTAACATGCATTAAATGTCCCAATACTATAATGAAACTATTAAAAGTGGGGGAGATTTTAATTATCATAATTTTATAAATAAATAAACATATGTTGGTTTTCATATATAGATCTGAATCATACATAGAAAATATAGGTCTCATGAAATAGATCACTTTAAGTAGTTTAGGTTCATGAAGGGTGGACCATATTTTTTGTAGTTTAACATCATGTGAAAAATACTCAAGTGTTATATATTTTATGTTCATATAAAAAGGAACTCTATATAGGGTATTTTTATAGATCTGGATCATGTTCAAAATAGGATAACCTTTTCTTTGTGCCAAGTAAGGGGGAAGACCCATTGTGAGTGAACAAAGGTTTAAGAACAAATATGAGTTGGGTTTTGACTAGAATTAGTGGATGTACATAGGATGGAAAATCTAGGCATCACTACATATCATGTAGTAATAGGAATCAAACAATTTTTAGTTCTTGTTTGTCTTGGTATAGGGTTCATTAGAGAAAGCCCGATATAATTCGAGATCCCCATACATAGATGAAAATGAAGTTGATAAAATCTACATGTGGGACTAGGGTAAAAGATCCAGGCATCACTATATATCCTAAAATGAAATGAATCAAGACACTCATAGTTCTTAAAATTCCTAGTAAAGAGTTAATTAGAGAAAACCCAATTTGAATGGGGATCCATATACTTGGAAGAAAATGAAGTTGATGGAATATGTGGTTGGGCCTAGGATAGAATATCCATGCATCACTACATATCCATAAATGATAGGAATAAATCCACACAAAGTTCCTAGATAATTAATCTCTATTACAATAGAGGGATGGTGTAATGTGTGGGTGCCTTGGTAAGAGAAAAATGAATCCCCAACATGAATTAAGGATGGCCTCATCACTAAAGAAAAACCATGTATGGACATGTGTATTGTGGTAGGGCCTAGGAAATGATATTCAAGCATCACTACATATCTTTTAATAATATTAATAATGACACACATGGCTATTATAAAGTGGGTAAGGTTTTATCATGATTTATATGGTCTATGATATCAATGTTCGTGGGTATAACCATAACTATTGAATCCCTAAGGAATGAAATAATCTTATGTAGATTAGACTCTTATATAGGGTGTAATTTTTTATTCTCAGAAAAAATTGATGAATGGAGAAGAAAATGCACTGGGAACTCCTAAATGGATCTATCTCTCATGTGAGGAAAGAAACAGACTACACCAAACAGTTTAGAATGTCATGTATGGTAGACCAAAAGTCTTGAAATTTTACATCACGCTGCAAGTATGTAATGATAGTTTGTTTAAATTTATGTAGTTAGAAATTATTTTCTATACGGTTTATAATCATATAGCTATAACTTTAGGGAACTCATCATGAAATTATTCAAACTATTCCTCAATAAAAATTACATTGGTGGTCGGTATGATATGCTTCCCATCCATCATGATTAGAGAGTAAGCTTCATTTAAGTGGTCCTTATACATGGAATTAGGTCTCTCCCATTTCATCTCAAGATTAAAAGTATTCTTATTGGGTATCATGGGAGTTATTAGGTCCAACACCAATTCTCCTTGGATGATTAATCACATGAAAACTTTTTTTTGAACACTCACATGACCTAATTTTGATGAATATCTATGTTTCACCATGTGTTCAACCTCTTTTCATCAAATTGATCCAATTAATCTAATTTGATTTATGATTACTCATCTTATTGAAATAGTTCATCAATAACAATGTATAGGGAAGGAAATTAGACCTTAGTGACTGGGAAAACCTTTTTCCCATATACAATCAAACATGGGGTCACCTATGTGGTAGTATCGGTTATGGTTTCATAAACCCATAGAGTATGTAAGAGTTTATTAGACAAATACATTTTGTCTTTGTTCACTATTTTCTTAAGTATATTAGACATAGTTTTTTTGGAAGGCCTTTATCTATCCATTTATTGTTTCATGATAGTGGAATGAGTGTATGGATGGAATATCACATTCCAAAGATAACCACTTCAATTTGGAAGAGTGTAAAATTGTATCATTGTTCATTAATATTATGTATGGGACAAAAAATATAGTGAGAATTTTAGTCTTCATGAAATTGACAATAGCCTTTGTTCCGACTTACTTGAGAGATATATCCTTGACCCATTTAGAGAATAATTTAGTGGAAGTAAGGATATACTTGATCTTACTAGATATAGTTGGGGGATATATCTTATTGATATTTATTTCCCAAAAAATGGATAAGATTACTTGGTGGTCTGTAATAGCTATGAGGATTGATGGAGGAAGTTGTAATGTATCTTAAAATCTTGTAAATTCTCTATGAACTCCATGTAGTCTTGTATCATTGATGTATAAAAGTATCCAAGTCTCTTGATCTGATGGGAGAGCATATCCTATGACTAGTTGGAATCATATGTGCCTACATAGAATTCCTATATAATAGTTAGGGTCTCTCATCATTTTATGCACTTATGGAGGAATCCTTCAAAAACTCTTTCAAATTGAATTTTTTTATAATCCAGACTACTATAGAGCTGGATATCTTTTACTACATCCAAATAAATTCCTTCTTGGCTCGATCTAATGGAAGAATTAAACTTTAAAGGTAGTTTTTTATAGGGTTCATCCATCCAATTATAACATCTAGAAATTAGGACATAGTATCTCCTAGGTCAGTGGTGGTTCTAATTTCATTAATATCTTCCATATCAATGTTGATGAATTGTGGAACCACCCTACGGTGCATGTTGTGAATAATTGTCACATTCTGGTCTGGATCTTCTAGTATTGTGTTTAAATTATCCAATGCATTGGAATAGGGGTTCTTTGAATGTTGGATGTATGACAATTTTCACTCAAAGTGGAATTCCACCATTAACTACAATATATAATCAATTAAAGGGCTAATTCTTCCTTCTTAATGGAATATTCATCATTTATCTTCTTGATTACCAACACTAAATCATCCTTGATGTTTAAGCGATACACTGGTATCTACAAGGCTAATTTAAATAGTGAAATGAGGTCTCAGTATTCTACTTCATTAATAATAAATCATTTTGAAAATATGAAGCAATAGGTTAGATCAACCTTCACTGGAAAGATGAGATCAATTTCCAAGCCAACCCTATTGAGCTTTGGGTTTTCCCTTATTCTTCCTATCAGTCTCCTAGAGTTTTCATCAAGGAACATATTCCATATTTGGGGAGTTACATTATTGGAGAAAACCTCTTCATAGAATGTGGTAATTTTGAGGTAGTTTGAGTTTTTATAAATTTCTAACTAATACGTGATGCATGTAGTAAGATTGAGGTAGAACCTACAAGGATGATTTTAATAAATACTTAGGAATACTAAATTGATTAAATGATAATAAGATAAAATTGAAGTGGAGATGAAACACAATGTTGAGAATTCATTCCAAGCTTTATAATTTTGAGTTAGTATCCTAGTTAGGTGAAAATATGAATTTATTATCCATGTTTGTTATCAAAGTTGATACTAAGAGTGTTCTTTGTCTGGGTACTCTCTCTCTAATTCGATAATTCCCCATTTTATATAATATAATATTTAATTTAATTAAATAATTATATCAGTACCATATTTTAACATAATTAACATGAATCATGGAATGGAAAAGAACAATTCAAGCTAATTAGTTTATGCATTAAACTGTTCTTCCTCATTCACAAAAATAATGATTGTACCATGACAAAAATAAGTATATTAAGATAAGAATTATGTTCAGAGAAACCCATACATGAACTATAAATAGAAAATACTTCACATTCACACTCCCCCTTATTACATCCCTATGAATAATGTAAACCCTACCTCATCATGATGGAGAGAAGAAATAAAAGGAAAACTATAAAGCAGTAATATATCTAGGCAAGTAGTATCATATCTCCAATTCTTCAATCTCCAGCCTCTTTTGATAGATCTCTTTATGTTGTAGTGTCCTTCTATATATATGAATTAACTCCCCCATTGAATCTCAGTTATATCCTTTTTTACCCCTCCATTAAAATCCTTTCCAATAAACCACTAAAATTGAGTATTTTTTCTACATTTTTTGAAAAAAAATCAACCCTTCTAGGTCAATTTTTTTTACTTATGTATCGTAATGGTGGCAGGGGCCCTGCTACCTTCCTGATTTTTTTGAATTTTGGGAGGAGGTGTTATACCTTTGTATCTCATCAACCTAGATTGATGACGTGAAAAATTTGGGTGGGTCATGCTTCCGTTCTCCAAAAATAAAACAAATGGTGGCCCAGGATTAGCCAATCTCACCCAAGGTAAAGGAGAAATATGAACTCCCCCCCTTCTGCCTTTCCCTTAAGTCCCTATAAAATTCCCCCCACTCTACTCACTTAAAAATTTCATCTTATCTCTAAATTTCACACCCACTCTCTCTAAAAGAATCATTCTTTGTGTGTGGCGGTTCCTGTGGCCTAAAAGAAGTTCTAAATTTTTGAAAATCATCATTTATAGGTATTTGTTATTATTTAATTTAAGGTTATTTATTTATTTAATTGATTTTTTTAGTTAGTTCAAAATATTTTATTTATTTAGTAGTTTAGTTAGTTATATATATTTTATAAATAATAGTTATTATTAGTAATGATTAAGTATATATTAACTAATGAATAACTTATTATTAAATAATGATTATATATAATGATTATCTAATAATAATTAACTGATGAATATCATGTGATTAACTAAATATTAATTCATAATTAATTAAGAATTAAGTAATGTTTAAGTATTTATTAGGTAATTAATAAAGTGTGATTAACTAATGATTAACTAATGATTAAATAATGATTAAATAATGATTCTAAAAAGTTTAAACAATTATTTAGTAATGACTAACTAATAAATAAGTAATGATTAAATTGTGATTAAATTATGATTAACTAATGACTAAATAATGATTGGGTAATGATTAACTAATAATTATCTAATGATTAAAGATTTATTAATTAATGATTAAGTAATGATTAAATAATTATTAAGGAGTGATTAAATAATGATTAAGGAATGATTGAATAATGCTTAACTAATAATTAACTAATGTTTAATTAATGATTAAATAATAATTAAGTAATTATTAAATAATGATCAAGGAATGATTAAATACTTACTAAAGAATGATTAATTATTGATTAGATATTGATTAACTAATGATTAATTAATGATTAAATAATGATTAACTAATGGTTAATTAATTATTAACTAATTATTAAGTAATGATTAAGTAATAATTAACTGATGATTAAGTAATTATTAAATAATGATTAAGGAATGATTAAATAATGATTAAATAATGATTAAATAATAATTAAGTAATGATTAACTAATAATTAAGTAATGATTAACTATTGATTAACTAATGATTAAGTAATTATTAATTAATGATTAAAAAATAATTAAGGAATGATTAAGGAATTACTAAACAATGATTAACTAATGATTAACTAATGATTAACTTATAATTAACTAATTATTAACCCATGATTAAATAATAATAAAATATTGATTAAGGAAATATTAAATAATGATTAAATAATGATTAATAATTGATTAAAGGATGATTACTAGTGATTAAAAAATCGTTAACCAATGATTAAATAATGATTAACCAATTATTAACCAATGAAGAAATAATGATTGACCGATGACTAACTTTATATTAACATACAATAAATATAGGGTAAAAGATGACAAACTAGATGACAAAGATACATAATTGCACAATGATTTGTTACTCCTGTGATTTAGATGATTTATACCTTATGGAACAACTATTTCATTAATGTCGATGTATATGTTTTAGATGAATGATTTTTTCTTTATAAACCATTGAAAAAACATTTAGGAAAGTTCAAAATTTTACTAAAAACATTACTTTCATCTTTTATGAAATAATAATATAATCTAAAATTTTGGTAGAATAAAGATTATATGGTTATCTAAACAATAAAATTCTTATTTGAAAACTACTAATGGATGTGGCTATGGCATAGATACACCTAAGGTTCCCAAAAACACTGCATTGATCCCGAATTGATCGGGAATTAGTGTATGAAAATTTTCCTTGTTGCACACCTATTTTGACACAACCTAGGGATATGCTTCATATGATTTCTATTTTATTTATAAACTAATAAAATACCTTTATGAAGATTAAAAATTATACTACAAAACATTAGTCTCATATTTTATAAAATAATAAGGTGTTCTAAAAGTTTAGTATCCTAAATTTTGTATGGTCAACCCTCATTGTCAATATTATTCCTAGAATGTTTTGTAAACTGAGGTAAAAAGAAGAGAAAAAATCAAATCAATTTAATTATCCATGATAAAATGATAATTATGATTATATCAAGTGAAATGGAAAATAAAAAACATATTAAATAACACATGAATCCTTTACAATAGAAAATAAATACCTTAAAATCTTTTAACAGAACAGAGTTTGGATGAGATTAGTCTGACTTCAGTAGTGAAGTAAAAGTTAGCTTATTTTCAGCTGGTAGATTAATGAAATTTTAAAAATAGATGTACATAAATTTTTAATTTTCAAAATCTTTTATCCTTGTAATGAAAGGCCTCCCCATATGGTGATGGTTTCATTAGAAGGCCAAAATCTTTTGAAAATTAAAAATTTAAGTACAACCCTTTGTGAGATGTTATTAAGCTAACACTTGAAAATAAGATGGATTTTACTTCACTTCTGAAGTTAGACACATCTCATCCAAACTATGTCCATTGAAAAATTAAAAGGTATTTCTTGTATATTTTAAAGCATTCATGTTTTATTTAATGTATTTTTTCTTATCTATTTCACTTTATATGATCATAATTTTCATTTTATTTTTTATAATTAAACTGATTTGATGTTTTATTTTATTTTTACATTGATTTACAAGACATTTTGTGAATTTTTTTCTAATAAAATTTTATATAATTAAAAATCAGTATCACATTTTAGTATATAAAAATACTTTCTAAAATTTCAGTATCATAATGATTTTATTTTCAACCCTCATTTTCAACATTATTTACACTATTATAATCTTAATCAAAAAACATTTTTGACATATAGAGTCATGTTTTCTAGTGTCTACTACTATGTGGAGGTTATTCAAACTGATAAAGGAGCTTCTTATAGTACATAAGAAACAATGATGGTTAGGAAATATAATTGTGTAACCCTAAGTGAAATTAAAGAAATAATTCTTAGTTTATAAAAGTGGGGAGCTGATCAATAGATGAAATATATTACCTATACACATTTTTAATTACTAGCTAAACTATGGAAAATAGTTTTTACATTGGTTACCGATGAGGAGTGGGTCCAAGAAATAAATTCAATTTCCTAGCAGTTAGAAAGTTCCATGATGGAGTTATATATTTTATTTTATACTATAAAAAAATAATATCCAATTGTATAAATATATAGACATAAAAGAGTGGTTGAAGAAGGTTCATACCAAGAAATTGAGGCTCCTCTCTATGATGCAAAATAGGAAAACCTAGATGATCTCCCATATATACATATAAATATGACTTCGGATGAGGATTTTGATAATGATGGAACAAATAGAGATAATATTTCTGATGGGGAGGGAGCCATAGAAGTTGTGGAGGAAGTTTCTAGAAATGAAGTATTTTCATAGTAGCCTTGACCAACAATAAATCATCCACCACTCTTCACATCTTTGTTGGAAGTAATGGAAAATTTTACTGAATTCAACCACACTATTCTCACACCTATAATTGAGTTTCCTGAAGCTTTAGTGGACAAGTTTAGTGATTTGGAAAAAACATTATATATTGGAAGTTATTTTATAAGTAAATATGAATTAAAAAACATGATAAATAAATTTCATATGGAGAAGAATTATAGATATTTAGCTTTGAAATAAAGCCATAAAAATACATCATATGGTGTGATAAATATGGGATTGATTTTAGATTCCTCTTGAGGGTGATTTCATACATTTCACTTGGAGTTTGTAGAATATTGAAGATTGAGGCATCTTATACTTACATTCATCTAAAATTAAAACAAGATCATACCTCATTGGATACTGAATTTGTGTTATCTATTATCACCTAGATGATTAGGACCTTCCAATATGTTTTTATAGCCCTAGTGAAAGAGATAATACAACAAAATTTGGGTTAGAATATTTCCTATAATAAGGAATGGATGGAGAAACAAAAGGCAATTGTGAAGATCTATGGTTATTGGGATAACTCATATCAGGTGTTGCTACAATTTCTGTCCATACTGAGATACAATGAACAAGTTATATTCTATCTTTATACAAACAAACATGTGTCTCAATATAACTGACTTGATCCATATTCTGTTCAATTTAATCATTTTTTCTGGGCATTCCTCCCCTGTATTTTTGTATTTTTTTTCATAAAACAGTTCATACATATTGATGGAATGTTTCTATATGGAAAATAAAGGAGCGTATTTATTGATTTTGGAAACCCAATATGGTAGCCGTTATCCACTTCCACTTTCATTTTACATTATGGAAAAGGAAAACAAAGAATCATATAGTTGGTTTTTGGCTTGTATCAGCAACCATTTCACCCAAATTAGGGGTGTCCTTTTGATATCTGATCAGTATTAGGAAATCAATGTAGATCATGATACATAGAAGTCCCCAAAAACATATTATCAACACTACATCAAACACATGACTATCAATGTGCGAAAAACATTCCATAATGAACCTATGAAGAAGGTAATGATGAGGCTTGTTATGTAATGTCTTTGTTTTCTTACTATTTTAATGTAAAGATAAATTTAATTTATGGGAAATATGATCACTTATGTATAGAATAAGAGCCATACCAACAAAGTATTGAACAATGTTTCTAACAAATATGAAAGTATAATCAAGAAGTGTGTGACTATATGACACGGATTCCTAAATAAAAATGGTAATCGGAATATGAAGGGAGGGAGAGGTATGAAAATATGACCATAAACATTGTGGATTTTATCAATAGTGTCTTCAAGAGTATTATCAAGTTACCTATAACTACCCTAGTCTAGGAGACATTTTATCATTGTGTGAAGTAATTCATTGATAGAAAAAACTAACTTTTGATGGGATTCAGTAGTGGCTAAGGTATGGAATACACATTCAATGAGATATTGAAAAGAACATTGAATAAGATTTTGGTTATCGAGTGTGCCTTTTCCACTAAGAAGAATCTCGATTTGAAGATCAAGATTGTTCGGACCCCATCATAAGTATTATTGGTGAAAAATGGTGGAATTACTAGATGTGATGTAATGTCAATTTGGAAACTTCTAGGCATTATGGTTTCCATTCACACACACCATCATAGAATTTGCCTCTATGAACATATCATGCAAAGAATATGTTGATCTAATATACCATTTGGACACCATTTCTAACTATTATTCTACACCATGGACACTTATTAGGT
This sequence comes from Viscum album, assembly GCA_963277665.1. NCBI lineage: Eukaryota > Viridiplantae > Streptophyta > Magnoliopsida > Santalales > Viscaceae > Viscum > Viscum album. The sequence continues at coordinate 908,537,893 of OY728152.1, forward strand.
ATTTTTTATATTTCCCAATGCCTGATGACCAATTGATATTGATACCTGATATCAACTGGTTGTGTCAATGAGGGATACCAAAGTCTAGAAGGATGTGGAATGATATGGATTGGCCTCAAGAACAAGGTAATAGTTTGAGAAGCATCATATTTCATCATGAATGTCATAAGTAGAAATAATTCCCTAACATTGATGGATTGAGTTCACACTCTCATCCAAAATGATGTATTGTCTCCAATGTGATCTTATCATATTGTTAACTATATGGTATTAGTATAAGATCCTTTGTTTTGTAGAATGGTGTGAATTTTTTTAATAATTTCACTATCAAATAACAATAAACCTTTAATATTCACATTAAAAGAAATATGAAAAGTAAATGTGAGGTGAAATGAAAGAATAATCAAATAATCCATAGATAAATTATAAATAAATCATATGAAGAAATAATCATGAACCATAAAATAATTTGAGAAATCATACATAAATTACAAAGAACACTATTTTCAAATAATCTTTTAGACAATGAAGACAAAATGTTTATATATATAAATATATAAAACCATATATTAAAAAACACCCTTTCCTAGGTAAAAACAAATCTAAAACACTTTAGAAATATTATTTTAGAAACATTAATAAATCCCCTTTTATTTTGGTAAAAAACATCATAAAACAATGGGAATAAACATGACTTGTCTTATATTCTACCAGTCTTAACATTCGACTAACCATAACGTTATATTTACATTTTACACTTAAGAATTATTTCAAATTTTTATACACAAATAGAGGATACTATACTACACACTGTTTAGGATAGGAATGTTTCTCTTGTCGTGATATTGGGTCATTAGTTTCGACAGATCAGGGTGCATCGAGCACACCATCATCATCATATACTTCCTCTAGTCAACATTGTATTGTACCAATGTCATGATGGATTCTATGTCGTTGCACTATTAAATTATACATTCTTTTATGATAACCTTATTGTTTCCCTTATCAAGATATGGAGACCATAGATACATACATTCCACCTGCCCTAGGGAGATATGACTATCACCCTTGAAGATATGGAAGTCCTAGTCAGTCTTCAAACCCAGTGAAATGTATTTATTTAATCCACCCATGCAGACAGGTATGAAGTTGTATAGATATTTATGGGTGTTGCAATTTTGGATTATGATGTAACTATATGTGGAATTTAGATGTCTATTAGGTGTCTTGAGATGCACTTTGAACATTTACCTGATGATACTGAAGAGAAGAATCTCATTTTTCATGCCCATTATTATATCTTACAGATCATTGGAGGGACACTGTCCACTAATCACTCAGTTATTCATATGCACATGATGTATCTAGGGATACTAGAGGATTTTTGTTAGGATGGGATATACAATTGGGGATCTGTGTGCTTGTATTGCACTTACAAAGCCTTATGCACAACATACCGCTCATACCACACAGTTCTTAGGGCATGTGTCATCCTTCTTAAGATGTGGGAATGGGAGTGAATTTCGCCCGTCTCCCATGTTATTATTGGTCAGTAGATACCTATATATTTGTTGTATGATGATCCTCAAGTAAAGTAGTATGATCACTCATCTCTATTGGTTTTTGTTGCTAGTATGAGTTATAGAATTTAATTTATTAATATTTTTCACTTTTAAGATTGTATTTTATAGGTGGATTTAGGCACACCACATCATCAGTGCTATGACACACCATTTTGGTTCATATCATCTCATATTGGACAATATCCTACTCAATGATGTAAGTATATAAAATATTTCATTAACAAATTTATTAATATCATCATTTTTGTTTTTAGTAAGAAATGTTTTTGAAAAATATCAAATGTCATTTCAGATTTTAGGGATGTCATATTGTGATTTATTAGACCAGTTGCTTGCATACTTCACTATTGGAATTCATGTTGTTGTGGTTGTAGTGCCTCTCATTCACTTTCATATTATTAAGTAGCGCCATCCTAATAGATTCACGTGCCAGTTTGGCTGTGTTCGGTGCATTCCATTTCCACCGAGATTGTTACAAGAGCTTCATTCAATAAAGATGATAGGGAGGCAGGATGTCGACTGGCACTGACAACATTTTGAGTATCTTAACTTCTAGGGAAGATAGGAATATCTTCATATCCAGGGTGTACATATGATACAATTCCATCTTTACCAATAGGTTGAGTATGATCCATGGTATATAATGAAATATATAATGTATCTTACTTGACAAGGAAGAGGGATTTAGGGTATGGTAAATCAATAAATTTTCATTATTTTGGTAATTTAACTATTTTATAATTCATTTTGAATCAATTTATAAAAAACTTTACAATAAAATATTATTGACATGATTGATCCAGAAGAGGAGGAGGTTGTTATCCTAGCTGTGATCTATGCTGAAACACAGGGGTTTATACCAACTTACCATGTGATTCTCGACGGTATCTTTGATCATCCACCCCAGGAAGATGGCATTCCTACCCATGGAGTAGAGGTTCCTACTCAGGAACCACCTCTATTAGTTATTGTTTCTGAGGAGCCACGACGATGATGATGTAGACCATGTTGTGCAGCATGTCCTCACTTGTTCCATAGGCCGAGGTCGGCCCTCTATCACTCCAATATCAACTGATTGCAGTTTTACATTAGGAGGCATGGTAGGATATCCATAGTTTTCTTCAAGTATAGATTACTTAAAATTTTATCAGGGGTCATTTCCCATGCCTCCAACTTTCGTGCTAGATCCTTTATATCCTATACGGTTCCCCTTGACAATAATAGAAGGTACTTCTACTCACCTAGTGGGAAAAGGATCTGGTGTATAGGATGGCATCCAATTGACACCACCTCTCACTTAGACAAGGAAGATCATCTGACAATCTATGTTCCTATGCTAGAGTATTAGCCCCCTCAAGGTCATCATAGTACACCCCAGTGAATATGTCAGTGATCTAGAGAGCGACATCCCATTCTTACACCACTATGTGGGATGGGACGTCACTATAGTGAGTGATTTTACTCTTTCATGTCTATGTTTTCTATCAATTAAAATGATGAAATTCATTTTACTTTCAACCATTTTTAAATGTTTAAACATTATTTCAAATTTCATTTATATTATAGTGAAATTTTATATTTTATAAGCTTTTAAAGTCGACTACTTGAAACATAGAAAAAATTATTAAATTTCAAGTAGGAAACTTTAAAAGATTATAAAATATATACTATATAAACAATTTAAATAAAACATAAAACATATAATAAGTATCTAAAAAGTTTTTTAAAATAAAAATAATTTCAAAAAAATAATAAATGATTGAAAATGAAAGGAATGTAAACAAATATTATAAATACAATTGTAATGGTTTAAAAAACAAAATATTTTTCTACTAAAATTATTTTTCATTATTTTTAAATAAAAATTCTTGTTATTTTGAATTATCTTTCATGTGTTCAGTATGTGTTTCAAATATATTTTAGATTTTATTTATATTTTAAAAGTTATGGAATTTTAAATCCACCAACCTCAAACATTATTATGTTTCATGTAGGTGACTTTTAAAGCATATTACTTATAAAATATAATTACAATATAAGGGATATTTGAAAAAACGACTCAATATATAAAATATAATTGAAAATAATGAATATATTAAATATAATAAGTAAAATATAATTTGCATGTCACAAAATTTATTTCTTAAAAATGTAACATTTTAAATTTCAAATATTAATGATATAATTCTAAAAAAATAAACACAATATATATTTCATAATATAGATACATATATATATTTTTAAATATGAAAACATGTATATATAAATTTTTTATTCATTATTTATTAAATGTGGAAGATTCCCTACCGCCTTTCCACATAATTGAAAGGTTATAGTGTCCCTACCTCCTTTCAGCATTAATTTTCATAAATATTTTGACCTAGGATTAATTAAAAAAATCTAAAAATATAGAAAAAAACTCAACTGAAATCCCACATGCGATAATAAATTTATCTTCTATAAATTAAACCTTAAAAAATGATGCATTGATAAAAATATGAAAAAATGAATATTCTATAGGTACCATAACCATAACATAATATTGGGAGTTTTATGCATTATTCTCACACTTGAAAACCTCCAAAAATATTCATCTCCATGGAATAAAAAATATTAATCTAGAGTGAATTTTCCCAAAATGGAATGCACCTACAGCTATTTACATTATAGTAATCATTTTCCTTTTCATCGTGAATCATTCTTAACTTCTCACATGCATGTAACACCATCATCGCTACCATGAAAAAACCACCAATGTTTATCACTTGATAAATACCTGTAATACAAGAACATACACTCCATATAAAAATTCTCCATATTTTAAAATTCATCAAGAAATATTGTAATCAGACACCATAGTGTGGTAGTATTTTATCAAGCGCTTCATCAATTGTTTTCATCATCATCACACGCAATCATGAAAGAATAACTTTCACACTACAGACCATCCCCTATATGGTTCTTTTTTTTGGTCCTCTGAGCTTCCCAGTGAACTGTAATTTCTTCCTCAATCAATGTTTCACACATCATTTCATCTTGAAACTAAATTTTATGTCTATTCCACATGTTTTCCTTCTTCTAGTGGAGAGCTATTGGTTTTCTTCTATCATAGTTTCATGCATTAAAGTAGTGGTAATATCTCAAGACCAAGATTCAGTGTAGTGGTAATGGTGGATTTCAATGGCTGAACATGGTGGGTTTCCTCATGTCAGGGCTTACATGCATCAGGATCTCCAATTAGAAAGTTACACTCACACCTGACTTATAAACACACAAATCACACTTGTTGATTTCCCTTCTACTCTCCATTTTCCCTTTTCTCAAATTATTTTTAAAGTTTACACTTATTTTTTTCTTTTTCCAAAATATATTTAAAAATTTTCCTTCTTATATATGAATAAAATAATGAAAATTAAAGAAATAATTATCAATTAAATTATGATAGTAATAAAATTAAGTTTAAAAATCTATGTGTGAAATAATTTCATCACTATGTATTTACTAGTGCACTTTTTTGGATATTTTTACTATGAGAAAATATATCAATGCCCCCCCCCCACATTTGACATCATTTTGAGATACAAACTAAATGTGAAATCTCTATAGGATGACCACCCACCATGTAAGACATCCAGTTTTCATTGGATGATTGAGGATTTGTTTTATCAGATTAATACAAGAGTCCAAGTAGACCTTGTGATGATATATATAGTGTCTCAATTTTTCATAATGAAAATCATTTCAAGTCCATTCTTCTTGATATCAAATCCTAGGGTATCCATATCTAAAAAGTTTTTATTGATATAATAAAATTTGTTATCCTTTTTTTATCATTATTCTAAGCGAGGAAAGAGATAAGTGATCACTCTGGGGTTTCCATATAGAGGTTGATTGGTTTTTCATCTTGGTAAGCATCAGAAATGATGGGTACAGAATATACTATTTTATATCATTAAAATATTTATAAAAATATTTTTCCCACTATTAGGTAACCCCTTTCTTCATAAACATCATAAAAAGGAGAAATTTTCCATTGATAATGGTTATAAATCACCTCATTTATATTGGACGTACATAAAGTTCTCACCAATCATTAACGTTTCAAGAAAATAGAATATCAAGGATCACTCTGGTCTTTTTGAGGTAAAATTTTATGTAATGATAGAATACCATGAAGCCAAGGAATTTCCACTATGTTACACTAAATACGTATGCCACATGATTCATCATCTAGCTATGTTTCCATAGTATGTTTAAAATTGTTTCAATTTTATGATGGTGATCATAGAATTATTGAGACATGACCATCAGGTCATCCATGTAGAAGTCTATGGTTTTAATTGAAAGTTTATTGAAGATATTATGCATGTAATGTAGGTATGTGATGCCAACATTATCAATCCCAAAGAGTATTACTTTGTAGTGATATACCTCTAGGGGTTCCCTAAAGGTAGTGGCCTACTCAAATTCATGACCCATCCAAATCTGATCATATCTTGAGTATCCATCATTGAAGGAAAAGTCCTGGAAACCAGTTATTTTTAAATGAATATTTTTTTGATCAAGACTAGGAAATCATCCTTCATGAAGTACCGATTAAGATCCCTAAAGTCGATATAAAACCTAATTTTTTCCATTCTTTTTTCCAATGGGGACAATATTAGTGATTCACTTTGGTTACTGTACTTCCTGATTAGATTTGACATTAATGTTATATTTAACTATATATTCTACCTTGGCAGTGTGGGTTTGGATGCACTCTCCTAGAAGCCTACTTATAACTGTGGTGATTATCTAACAGACCCAAATGATGGGTAGCCATATCGAGATCTAGTTTGGGAATTTTTGTAGAGTTTTAGAAAAATAAATATTAGTGTTTTTTTTCAAAATAATATGTACTCATCATATTCCTCAGCTTCCATGGGGGAACTAATCAACATAGTTCATAGATCCTCCACTATACCAAGATTCACTTACTGAATTTCATCAATGGTTATGGAAAAACCTTCCTCAAACATTGGAGGAGAATCCTTGAGGTATTATTCTTCTCCTTATTCTAAATAACTATTATTAATGATATAAAATGTATGGTCATTTTTTAGATATGAAAAATGGTATGGAGGAATCTTTTGATCCTAAAGATAATGATGTTGGGATATCATTAACTGGGGAATCCTGAATATTTTATCTTTCCTCCTCGCTATCACTAGAGGAATATAACATATTGATATATTGAGATTCAAGAGATGATGTGGGTATATTGTTATTATTGGATTTATTGTCATTTCTAATATCACACCTCTCACCCACATGGTGGAGCCTAGTTGATTTTATTGATATCATCAGGATGGGGGGAATTTTCAAAGGCTCCATACTTTTTAGTTTTATGATGATTTAGGTTCATCTAATCAAATAATTTTGGTTGTTCGGTCTGAATATTGGTCAAATTGACCCTCAAGTAGATGTGATCTGCAGAAATATTGATCTACATTAATGGAATTGTGGCTTTATCCACAATTGATGACATCTTCTCTGTGGTGGAATACTCTTGACCATCACATTATAGGAAGGTGATCGAGTGACTTAACCTCTTGATTAGAATTTTAATGACTTTATGACTACCCAATATAGGGTGATTTTACCAATATAGTTGATGGGAAACACGTAGTATTTATAGAGTTCACTCCATGGATCTATATGAGCCATTTCCAAACCATTGGGGGAAGAAATATAGATGTATCTTTCTACCATTAGTTATTTACCATGCCTTTTATGGAAACATTCTTCTATATATTGAGATTATTTGGACTCATAAGGGTTATTATCCCCATATAGTACCCTTTATTATCCATTAAAAAGTAATTGAGGCATTGATGGTATAACAAGGGAACTATAGCTGACATATAGAACCAAGGAATCCCCAACAAGGCATTGAAGCCAACATCTTCATTAATAATCATAAACTAGTATTTAAGGATTATGTTTATAGATTGAGTCCTGAGCTTTATTGGTATATATTTTCCTTCTCACTCTTTTCATACCATTGGATTTTGATATTGAAAGGGTAAAATTTGATCTCACTATAGCCCAAGCATCAGAGGGTCCAAACTAGTATGATGTTATTTTTGAAACCACTATCAATTAAATCCTAACAAACATTGATGTTGTCTATAATTTTGGATATGCATAAGGTTGTAATGTTTCCTTGTATATATTTTTCTTGATCTTTTTCTATGAATAAGATTACCACATGACACTCAACAGAACAATACCCCAAATGATATGCCTTAGTTGCAGTAACTTCAGTCTCAAACTCTTGAGGAGTTAAGAGGGCCTCAATGAGAGATTCTCTGAGTTATATGGATACGTGAAGTGAATCTAGAATGAAGTGTTTTTTTTTTGGAAAACAACTATCTATTTATGGATTCTATACTTCAGAATATGGAATATATGTTTCTTTTCATGAGTTTTCTTCTAGGTCTGAGGCTTAGATAATGATTCTACTGGTGTTGGTGGTTCCTTTACTTGACTATATTTTAAGCTATTTTGTGGCATGTGGGTTGGGATGATTTTTCCTTCCCACTTTGCAATGCTGATTAGATAAACACAAATTCTATCATCAATATTCCAATATATTTTAAGTCCAAATTAGACTTTTTGGAATCAATATTAGATCAAATATCCTTTTGGGAATACATAATTTCTTTATTTGGTTTTTTATAGTGTATATGGCCTTAATAGAAAATGTTACCAAGAATCAAGGTCCATTTCAACCACATTTTCCTCAACCTCCTCAGCCTTTGTGACCTCTTACTTGCTTATGGGTGGGGAAAGCAGGTTCATATATGTCTTATTCAATGGATAAGAGGTCGACCATGGGAATCACATTAACAAATCTATATTATAACTCTTTATCTTGTGATGATCCTATTTTGTGGGGAAGTTCCCATTGTCTTGTCTATTAGTATAGTTCTCATCCTCCCAATGATGGGGGTAAAAAGTCTAAGAGGTATGGACTAGTTTGGTTACTTGTGATATCTCTTCCTTTTGTGTCTTCTACTATCATTGATGATTACATTGACTATTGGAATATTTTTATGATGAAGGTGTCTTGTTAGGTATCATAGTTGTAGATAGGACCACAAATGGATGGTTTAGTTGAGAATTGAGTATAGATTATTTCCAAATAACCAATTTCATGGTTTTTTTATAATAAAATTTTTTCAAATGTCTTCTTGGAACCTTCTAAAATTATTCTTCCTCCTCTGGTTGAATGCAATAAATACAACTAAACTATGTCAGGGGATTACCCAATTTCACTTGTCCAATTTCAACCATATTTTGAACAATTTCCTTAAAGATAAAACAATATTAGATGATGTTTCCAAGAATATGGTGGAAGGGGAAAAACTAGAGTGGTCACTGAGACAGACTTTATTGGGTTTCGTATCCTTAAAAAACATGATCAGGTTGTTCTCCATTATAATGATAAAGTTCCTTGGGGCATACTCCCTCTAGAATAAATAAGTTATATTCTTTTTGTCTCTATATATTAAGTGGTTTTTTCTTTTTTCCTTCACTCCTAAAAACGAATTCTTTGTTTTTGTTTTATTATGTAGATTAACCATGTGAGGTTGTGTGGTATTAGGATCTTAGCTGGTGTTGGAGATGATTTGAGTAGGAAAGTTGTTACCTCCACCCTAATAGGATTCTTCCATTAAGATGATGATATTGATCAGAACTTATCCTTCGACCATCACATGGAATCATCCATGCATTTTTCCATAGGTAAAAACTCTTGAAATCCATCAGTATATTTCAAAGGAATTAACGGTGCTTACAAATTGTCAAATAGATTTTTATACATAAATCTCTAGTATATTATCTTACAAGAGTTTAATGTTCAAGGAATATGTATTCCCTTTCCATTTGGAAAGGAACTTTGAGACCCTCTCACTATTTTGAATGCAAGAGATAAAGGATATTATTATTTCTCAATGTGTAGCTAAATTATTAAAGGAACTACCACCATAGGTCTTCCTAGTTTTCAACAAACTCGGCTAGTATATTTCTATACCAAACAAATATTTTCCCTTCCAGATTATTCAAAAAGAACCTACGTTTCACAACATATTGTTGCTCAACTATTCTCATCCCGGGGACACACAAAGATATAAAATGCATGAGATTATCTTCTAGGTCCCTGATGATATTTGAGATTATTAATATAGGATTATTTAAGTAGGGTGGAGGAGGAGTCACATCCACCCACTTAGAATATGGATTTCTCTCTTATTTCAGTAGTGTACTCTACACTTACATAACTTCCATTCAAGTGGAAAATGACTCAATATATTTGATAATCTCTATTGGAACTACTGGTTAGGTAGATGCTCAAGTAGAGGCAATGTAAGGAGAGTTATATAGTTAGTTTTCCCATGTTTTATATTGATATATAGTTTGATCTAGTCTGGGGTAACTCAGTTATTGTGCCTATCGTTATTTCCCCAATAGAGGAAAGTCCTAATAATGTTTTTCAATTAATTTAGATAAACCAATTACATAGACCTAGATCTAGTTATATTATATAACTCTTCTCTTATTGAATTAATTAGTATGCACTAGGAGAGAGAAATTGGTCTATGCTTGTGGGTTGTAATCCATAGAAATACTATCTCTTCTTTTCTCGGGGTTAGGATTCATAAACTCCCCCATCTCAATTTCATATTATGAAATCCTTTCCTCAATAGAAGAAGGAACAACCATCTGAAGTGGTGGGTGGGCTATGAATGTAGCCAAAATTTCCTTTTTTTCATTGGTTGAATCTTGTTAAGTTGGTGGTAGCTATGTATTTTGGGGAACTACCATTTTTTGAGTCAGCCAATGATTTGAAGTGAACACACCTTGTTCAATTAGTTCATTGAAGACCACATTCTGAATGGATATTTTCTCATTTCATTCTTCTACATTGCATCATGCTCCACATTATTTGTGGGTTTGAAGTCAATTATGTTTTCTAATGCATAATGCATAGTTGGAATCATATTTTAATCAAATTTATGGGGGTAATTTTTACCTTTTGAGTATCTGTTAATGGATAAATCATAATACTCCTCGGTCTATGACTTCTTGGTAGACTATTTTTTCATATAACCCCCTTGAGGATTCAAATTTCCATCTTGGTGATCCCTTAGAACATATTTTTTTATTATGATTTTGATGGAGTCCCAAACAACTTACACTAAATGAATTCCTAATTAAGAGGATGGGTCATGTAGTGGGATAAACTTTGATGGATTTTATTATGATGGTCCTCCCACTTTCGAGAAAACTAAAATCCATGGATAAGGAAGGGATAATAACCCACACATCCCTATGGTCTTTGATTGGATTATCTTTTTCACCATAACATATTAGACCCATTGAGTATTTGATATTCGTATAGGTGGTGGTGGTAGTAAAAAATCCTCTAGCCTTGTGAGCTGGGGTTTCTATCCTAATACAACTAATGAAATGGATATTCTATATTTATTGAGATTTTATGCTTTAATCCAAGTATGTGATGGATACAATGCATAATATGAGTATTATCTTCTTTCCACTAAGTTTTTCTTGACAATATGGTGTCTTACCTTTCTAAATTGGAAGGTATGTTCAACCTTACTATTAAATTAATGAAAAATATTTTCAATGTACCTATCCCCGACTAAGTATATTATTTTTGAGCTCTGGTGATGGTGGGATTCTACTCAACATACCAACAATAATATAAGAATCTCAAGCCTAAAATTTGAACCAAATTATGAAGTTTCATTATAACTTCCCAGGGAAAATCTTTTCACTAGAAAGCATATTAAAATATATAATGATGTATATTAACCATCCTCTAATGTGTACGTCATGTGGGGAATTGGAAATTACTTTTTGGGGAAACTTATGTCATTATGAAAATCATTTTTTAAGTTTTATAGGTTTCTTCCCTAACTTAAGGTTTTAGGCCACTAAAAACGTGAAAATTTCAACATAGTGATAATTACCTCTTGTTTCCATGATGATTTTGGTGTGTTCCCCATAATATAGATTCTTAGTATGGAGGTAGGAGGAAGTCTCCCACATGTTCCAACATTGAAAATTCATGCATTCCTATTATAATGATTCCAGAATGTAATACCGAGAAGCGGATATGGGTCATAACATGATTGGAATATTATCTTCAGCTAGTTATTTTTTCATATTCATGTTGTATAACTTATCATTATATAGGAATTAATATACATGATCCAATAATAATTTTTTTCTTCCATATAAATTTTCAAAGGGATAAAACTATTTTTAACTTCCTTAGTTGTATTAGAGTATATGTTGTTTTTGTGAGGTGCGGGTAATGAATCTCACCTCAGACTATGCTTTTATTGGGATACTATTCCATTTGTTAATGATGAGGGGTCTATAATATCTATCATTAAATTCTCAAGTTCCTCTTGGTAGGGTAACTTTGGGATGGTTTTAATATTGAGAGTATATTTGTGTTGATATGGGATGTCATTACAGGGAGGACCTCCAAAATGATCTGCATGGGGAGGACCTTATTGGTTGTTAGTATATCCTCCAAAGATAAGAACTCTGAGATTACCATATACTAATGAATTTAAAAGGCAAGGGAATTCTTTATTATTGACCTTTATAGAATGGGGAGGACCTCTGAAGCTTAAACCATTGAGAGGAACTCCATGTATGATCGTTTTGTTTCTACTGAAAGGAACTTCATTTATGGTACTATGGGTAGGAAGTAAATAGTTAATAATATTTTTACCCTAGGGGGAATCTTCATTAATTAATATTTTCTATAGATTATGAAGATTCAACATATTATTTGGATTTTATTGAAATATGTTGAAGGGCCTCAAAAACATTAGCATTGATTATTAAAGGAATTTAGGACTCTTCCAGGATGATATGATTCCGTTGATGAGAATTTATGGATGTATGTGGTCTGGTGAATGAGTTTTCAACCTTAATTTTGATGGGGGTTGTGAAATTTGGAAAATAACCATCATGCATGGGAACCCATTTAGGTGACCTTATTAATATCATAATAATCTAACAATGATTTCAGTAAACTACTATTGAAGTGGGCTATTCGGCCTTATAAGGACTGTAAGGTATGGGGATCTAATCCTAATGTTGGTATTTATTCACTGCTAGAATATGCGAAAATGAATCCTGAGGGAGGATAGTAATATGATTGATATCCTCAATGGTTTACACTACAATGTGTTGGTGAGATCTGTATTCTTGGTCAAAAGTTTGAGCCTGAACTAGTGTTATTGTTCGAGCATATTATTGAACTCATCTAATGGGAATAGGGATATGAACTTTTCCCAAAGTGAATATTGGAATATGTATATGAGATTCTATAGTGGGAGTAGATATATGAGCTTGATCCATACAAACTTTTAGAATATGCTGACAAGATCATGTGGTAGTGGTAGGGATATTAGTCTACCCAAAAGTGATTATTGATACAAGTCAAAAAACACCAATAGAAGTGGGGATATAAGACTAACCCTAATCTTCATTCCCTATCAGGATCTGCCAAAAATCAATGGTAATGAGAGTAGTAAATGGGTATACCCTTGAGTGGTTGTTGGGATATCTCTATAACTTCATCTATGGGATTTGTGACACCCTAAGATTTTTTGAATTATTTTTTTTCAAATTAATTTAACATTTTTGATATTTTTCATTTCACGCAACAATGAAAATATGTTATTTTATATTAAAGAACTATTTTTGGAATGAATTATATATAAAAACAAGTTAATCATTCACTAAAAAACATAAATTTTAGCATTATCTATATTAAACATCAAGGTTATCTTGTGTTACATGCAACAATTACTTTCTTCAATGGCTTCTGTAACTTACAAGAGAGAGTTTTATCAAAATATATTATATTATTAAAATGTTATTAGTTAATATAATAAGAAAAAACTTAGAGGATAAATTAGTGGTTATGAATAGTATTAGATAATTTATGAAAATATATGGTTTACAAAAATATAACATGAATTCATAGGTTACCAATTAATTATAAATGAATATGAAAATCGATTGAATATAACAGGAAATATATTATTTTTATGGTCAAAAATCTATTTTACCATAATAAATTAAATTAAATACAATTAGTGAGTGATATTAATTTAATATATATGTTATATATTAAATTAAATATTTTTTATATTCATTGAATAGATTTCATAGACATAAGATAAGAACAAACCCAATTTTATGCTTACAAACATATATTTTTATAAATATAGTTTTACCTTATTTTAATGTAGAAAACATATAACATCCCAATTTTGGAACATTTATAGAGTTAATATTTCAAAATAAACTTCATATTTTTAAGTGAAACATAAAAATTAAGTTAGTATAATTTTTTGGTATTTTTCTATAAGGTTTATTTTTTATTGAATAGTTAGAAATACTGAATTTTAATTCAAAACTATTTTTTCATTTAATTAGTTTATAAGATTAAATTTCATTTTAAATTAGTTTATAAGGTTAATTATATCATATTTTTATCAATTAATCCAATTTAGGTCATTGGAATCAATTTCACTTTGAAATTGGGTATAAAAACTTAGTAAACTTTTGGATGTTTTTACTTCAACAAAACCTACAGTGTCGTCCCGTCAGCAGGATTAATTTTAAATTAATTTCTACAACTTATGTGAAAATAATTTGGAAAATTTTATTACATATTTTTAATCATAATATTTAATAATTTATAATAATTTTAACTTAGTTTTGGACTAAAAATATTAGTGAAACAGATTAAAATTATTTACAACAATTAAGAGAAAAAATAGATTAATAAACTAATAAACCTTAAATTTAAGACCCAAAACGACCTAGAAACTTGTACAGAACAATGTTTTTGGAAATTAATTGGCCATAAAACTTAATTTTTTGTTTTTTTTATGACTTTTATTTGGTAAAAACATAGGTACACCTATCTTGTTTTCAAAAATACCAAGTGTGTCCTTTCCCTTCCCTATAAAATTCCACAAACTCTCCCTCTTCTTCACACATATCAAACCAATTAGGTTCAGAAAATCTATACCCAGTACACTTCCCAAAATCCATCCATTACTTATATAATCATCCACTTGGTAATAAATCAATCCAAGGAATCCTTTTGTCACAAACCAAATGGAGTTGCCCGATTGAGAGGTAACACCTTCTCTCAGACTCCTTTCTTTTAATTTCTTTATACACCCACTCCAATATCTTTATTATATGATTGAATAACAATTAAATTATAAATAATATAAAATTATGTTTTTATTATAAGGTTTATACCTACACTTACACACACTTCCATCTAATGGGTAACGAACATACTGTTAATGTGTATGGCGAACTATCGCCTCACAAAATGATGATTGTTCATTTTTCCTTTACCGCCTCTCATGGTGGTCATTATAATAGACACTATTTTTTTAGATAATATAAATGAAATTTATTATATACTTATGATTCTATAATTTTTAAATAAAAAATACCTTCTTTCTTTCTATATTGTGTATATATGATAACTTCATTTTTGGATGTGTGGACTACCGCCTCCTCAAAATGATGTGATTCGTTCATACCTTACATGGAAAGTATTATGGATTTTTTAGTAAAAATATAACATATAAATGAAATATTAATTCTAATATAATTATATTATATTATATTTATTTATTTACATACATTTGATTTACTATATTTCGTTCAATACGTAAAGAAAATGAAAATAGCGTTCATGCGTACATACGGACTACCATCTCCATGAACGGTATATTTATTTCATCATTAAATATTGTTATAAATACTTATATAATTAATATATATGATATTTATATCATTTATTACATTATGGATATAAATAAATCATGGTGTAAGTAATAATACTAAGAATAAAATGTAAAATCATGTACAATTAACAAGTCATTTATCACCTGAAACATGTAGTTAATGATAATCGGGTAATATAAAGCCATAAGAGAATCATATATGGTATTATATATATGAATATGGCTCTGTTATAGATTTATAATCAACTTATAGTTATCATACAGGAGTTTTTAAGGAGTAAGATGAAATTCAATACATAAGGTAAGGGAATTTCATCTCACTTTTTATATTCGTGAGATACTTTCCATGTTCACCAATATTCTCTTTTTCATGGTGTATATACTACCCATGAGTGTATTATATGACTCTTAAAATTAAATTTTTGGGAATTTACATATCCATTTTATGAAATTTCTTTCATGGGGTCTAGGTTTCAAAAGTTAGCAAATCGGTATAGTATTTTGGTCTCAATTTTCTTTCTTTGAGACACATGCCATGTTATGCACCTATAATTTTATATGAGGAGTATATACTGATTTGAAATATTATATCATGAATATAATTCTTTTCATGATATTTTAATTTTTATTTAATGTAATTTTCTTATATGATTAGTATAATTCAAAGTTACCAAGTGGTAAGAGTTTGTTGAAACAATCTCATCTCTTTTTGAGAATATTCATGATTATGATTCCTTTGATTAAATATTATGATACATACCTCAAGAAAAATCATGCGTTCAATTATCCTCCATTTATTCAAGATACCGCCACTTATTATTACCATTTTTCACTCTTTGGTACTTAATATAATTAACGAAATGTTTTTATGAAAAATCTAAAAGTATTTCTCTCTTTAGTGGAAATCTGTTTTTGTTAAAAAACCATGTTTTCAATAAAAAAAATTAAATTATCCTTGACAATAATTTTCAATGAAAATGGATTTTAATTTTTTTTATGTTTTTCAAAGATTTATTAATAATTTTTCAAATTTATTTTTAACAAAATGGTTTCCAAAATGCTTTCAATCTTTCATTATAAGTTTTCAAAGAATTTTCAAAGAAAAATGTTTTTAGAATATTTTCAAGCTTACTTTAAATGTTTCAAAGGAAAATGGTTTTAAAAATGTTTTCAAGATTATTTTTTATGTTTTCAAGGAAATTGGTTTTCAAAACATTTTCAATCATTCTCTATTAGTTTTCAAGAATATTTTCCAAAATGGTTTTCAAAAGGTTTTATGTTTAAAAATCGTTTTCAAAATAAGAAAGGATATTTTTCTAAAGAAATTTTTTCAAAATATCATTCCAAGTTATTTTCCATCTAAGATAATATTTTTTTATGTTACAAAATCCCATATAGGAATTTATCTAAAGGTTCCATTCATATTATTTCTTTAATGGTTTATATTTTTTTGGAATAATGCTTACGACACCCATTTCTCTTCCATGGGTTATATTCTTTTGAACCAACTTATTTTCTTGGGTTATGATTTGATGGAATGATTATAAAACCTTTATCTTTTCCATATATTATTATTTGATGAAATGTTAATGATTTAGATTTCATTTCATGGGTTATGATTTTATGTTTATCAAACCCAACTATTATCATGGTTCATGATGTGAGGAATGTTTTGTTGAACATGAATGTTTGATTTCATTATATAATGGATGGGGCCTATATCTCTATACAATAAATTGGGTAATGACGGATGACTCATGATTATAAAATTTACATTTGAACCTGATTACATGTTCACAATTTTATGCATATACCTGGTTACATATCCATAAGTTTATGTGTGAACTTGATTACATGTTAATAATGTTATGGGTTAACATTATTACATGTTCATAATGTTATGCATGGACCTGATTCCATGTCCATATGTTTATTCATGATCCTGATTAGATGTTCACAATGTTATGTTTGAACCTGATTACATGTCCACAATGTTATGAATGGACCTGGTTTTATTTCAATAAGATTATGTGTGAACCTAATTACATGCTAAAAAATTTATTCATAGACCTATTTTCATGTCCATAAGTTGATGTTGGGGTCAAATTTCATGTCCTTAACATAATGAGTGAACTTATTTATACTTATACATGTTTACAATGTTATAAAAAATGTGCATGACACAAATTCCTTGTCTTATTCCTATGTTATGATTTTATTACTTATGCTATTAATTCTCTTATGATCCATGTCTTATGAACTAACAATTTTTATTATGATCAATAATATGTAGGGTATGATCTTCAAATGTTATTCTCAATTTACATACCCATTTTTGCATGCTATGCTTACACATTTCCTTTATTTACCCTTATTGACCATCTAAGATCACCCCTTTCTTATGTTTCCTTTACCCATGTTATAAAGAAATTTTTTAGGTAGAAGTAATGAAGGCAAAGATATTTATGGGAGATGTTAATGATCATTCACCATGATAGAAGATTTTGTTTCAATGTTTCCAAAGACACTAAAATACTATGGTACTCATGAATGTATTTTTTTAATTTATTGAATATTCATATAAAATGATGTAATATCCATGAATGTTAATTCTGGGTAACTATATTTTGTATCAAAGTAATGCTTTAGTAAAACTTTGGAAACTAGGATTATAAAACCTTAGGGAGTTCCCTAGAGGTATTTCTAAGAATATTTCAAGTGATGTCTCTGATGATAGGTATAAGGATGTGGAAATGTATAGGAAAATAACCTAGAATTTTGGAAAATGATAGAGCGAGTGGTTTACCATAAATGCATCATTTTCTAGACACTACATGTGGATGTGGATCTGGCACAGATGTACCTGGGAGTAACAACATCGACAAGATGTTTTGGGCCTGGATTAGGGTAATCTAGTACATGAAAAAGGGCCTTGATGCACACCTAGTTTGATAATCCTGGGGGATATGATTTGGGAATTCACAAACTCGTTATGAACCATTGTGAAGGATTAAAATAGGATTTGGCTATGAATAACCTATGACAAGCCTATGGATTCATATATTAAAAAGTATGTTTCATAATTTATACTTCTAATAAGAATATTCTTATGATTAATATGGTTTCCATCTTTGATAAGTTTTGATCACATTATGCTTTTTGGTTTTATTCAATGGTTGGGACCCTAAGGAACCATGTTAATGGGGAATTCAATGGTTATCCCCATGAGTAGCCTAATTCCATAGATGATGAAATGAGGAATCTCATTTCAATGATTTCAAAAGCTATGAATCATGGTGAACAACATACCGATCAAAGAAGGGAACTACAAACCATTGATTCCATCATGAGGCAGTTCCCTTGTACTTTTAGAGGTTCCATTGATCCATTACTTGCTGAACAATGTATCAATACCATTTAAAAGATATTTTATGTTATCTAATGTTCAAGTCATTAAAAGTCCATGTTGGTTATCTACCATCTGGAAGGTGAGGTAGATCAATGGTGGAATATTATCAAGAATAAAAGGTAACAATTTTAAATTGACTCTATTGATTGGGACGATTTCAAGAACATGTTTTTCAATAAGTACTTTCCTAATATTCTTTGTATGAAGATGGAGAAATAATTCCTATAGATTATGCAGAGGGATGGTGAATCTATTAATTCCTATGAAGAAAATTTTACAATAGTTGTGAGTTAATCTTATGGTATTATAATTCATCCGAAAAGTAAGATTGATTGATTTTTCAGTGGCTTGAAACTATCATTCCATAGGTAGTTATCCATAAGAGACTTTGAATGCTATGAAGAAATTGTTCAATGTTCACTAAAATTGGAAATAGAATCTATAAACCCTCTTGGTTCTAGTTATAAGATAAGTAAAATGGGGTTCCATGGAAAATCCAATGATACGTCCCATGTAGAGAAGAAAAAGTTTCAAACTCCTACTTCCCAAGACTATGGGAATGAGAACTTAGGAGAGTGCATGAAACGAACAATAAGGTGTTTCAACTGTGGAAAGTCTGGCCACTGAGAAAAAGAATTCATAAGTGATGATAATAGGATATTAAATGAAATGATTGGAGATATAGCTCAATATAATGAACCACCAACACTTTAATGTTTCAAGTTTATGGATTTTGGACATTATGAGAACCAATTTCACACACCAAAGGCTAATATAGATGGTAAGAAACAACAACCTATAAGGAAAAAGGAAAATGAGAAAGCTTATGTAATCACAATGGATGAAGTGAATAATGAAAAGTATGGGTAAACTTATCCTTACCCCCTTATTTGGTACGTTCATGTTTTATTTTGTATGAATAATCCCTATGATAATCTAGTTTTTCATCCTTTAGTGAAGTTTCATGGGATTATATCCCTCTACATAGATTTTGGAATAATAAAATAACATTTAATGTTATATATATTCAAGGTTGAACCCAAGTATCCAATAAAAAAATTAGTATAAGATAAGATCATATTTAAGGAAAAAAGGGGGAATTATATTTTGGAAGGGTTATAAGGTTATCTATTTTTGTAAAGTTTAATTCAAAATATGAATAAAGTTCTTAACATTAATGTATTATCTCACCACATGAGGACTTATGTATATTTGATAACCTATTTATGTTGATGGTAACTAAAGATATATGGGATGACTTATCATGGATCTCATGATCTGTTAGTGCTTCAAAAATGAAAATATACCTTTATTTTTTGGAGAAAGTGGTAAAGTGTAAATTGGTCAAGAAATGGCCAAAGGGTGAGATTTTACTTATGAAAGGGAATTAAATCATGTAAGTATAACTTCTCATGAAAATTATTCAACATTATGGTATGTATTTTGAAACTAAAAAGTTTATCCAAGAACCTTCTATTCCATTGAATCAAATTGTCTCTTATATAATTATAGATTTATGGATTTCTGATTGTTAACTTTCTCCTGATCAAGTTCTCTATCTATCTCCTCCATAATTTTGTTGTTATATTTCTATTCCATGTCTATGTTTTCACTTTCAAACTATGTTCTTTTATGAGGAAACCTAGTTGTATTTTACTTTAGGTAACTGTTATGGTTCCAACTTTCCATTTTTAAGGGAAGTTTTAATATTCATTTTTAGGAGGTATTTTTTCATGAATAAAAATTTGAAGTATTAAACAATTGATAACCTAGAAGAATTTTGAGAGATAAATTCATTTTAAGGGGTATAGAATGTAACACCTTGAGATTTTGTGAATTATTATTTTTTGAATTAATTTAACCTTTTGGATATTTTTCATTTCATGCAACAATAAAAAAAATTATCTCATATTAAAGAAATATTTTTTTGATTGAGTTATACATAAAACCAAGTTAATCATGCACTACATGAAACGTAATTTTTAACTTTCTCTACACATTACACTAAGGTTAGCTTATATTACACAGAACAATGACTTTCCTCAATGGCTTGTGTAACATGAAAGACTAAGTGTTACCAAACTATAATATATTATTAAAATGTTATTATTTAATATAATAAGTTATAACCTAGCTGTTAAATTATAGTTTATGAATAGTATTAACTAATTAATTAAAATAAATGGTTTTCACAAATATAATATGAATTCATAGGTTACCAATTAATTATAAATGAATTTAAGAACTGATTTAAAATAAAAAGAAATATTATTATTTTATGGTCATAAAGCGTTTTTACCCTAAAAAGTTAAATTAAATAAAATTAGTGAGTGATATTAATTTAATATATGTGTTATATATTCAATCAAATATTTTTAAAATTCATTCAATATATTTTATAGACATAAGATAAGAACAAACCCAATTATATGCTTACAAACACATATTTTTATAAATGTTGTTTTACCACCTTTAAATGGAAACCCATTTAAAATCCAAATGTTCACACTTTTATATATTTAATTTCTCAAAATAAACTTCATATTTGTACATGAAACATAAAAATTAGGTTAGGATAATATTTTTTTATTTTTATATAAGGTTTCTTTTTTTATGAATAGTTAAAAATACTAAACTTTAATTCAAATCCATTATTTCATCTAATTAATTTATAAGGTTAATTTTGATTTTAAATTGGTTTAAAAGTTTAATTAGATCATATTTTTTTCAATTAATCTAATTTATGTCATCTTAATCAATTTTATTTTTAAATTTTATATAAATACTCAGCAAACTTTAGGATGTTTTTACTTCAAAAAAACCTGTAGTGTCGCCCCATAAGCGGTATTAATTTTAAATTAATTAATGCTACTAATGTGATTATAATTTGGAAAATTTTATTAAATATTTATAATTATAAATATTTATAATTTATAATAAGTTAAAATTATTTTTTGACCAAAAATATTAGTGAAGAATATTAAAATTAATTACAATGGTTAATAGAAAAATTAGGTTAATAAAGTACTAAACATTAAATTTAAGATCCAAAATGATCTAGAAACTAGTAAAACACAAATTTCCTGTACAAAAATAGAAAATTAACCTTAAATAATTTTTTTTGTTGATTTTTTATGAATTTTTTTATATAAAAACGTTGTCATACCTAACTTGTTTTCAAAAAATCCAAGTGTGTCCTTTCCCTTCCTTAAAAAAGACCACCACCTTTCCCTCTTCTTAACACCTCTCAAAACACTTAGGTTTGGCCAATCACTACGAAATAAACTTCCCAACATCACTACCTTCCTCCTTTAATCATCCCCTTGGGAAGAAATCTATTCAAGCAATCCTTTTGGCACAAACCAAATGGAGTTACCCAATTAAGAGGTAACGTCTTCTCTCAAGCTCGTTTATTTTATTTTATTTCTCCACCCACTCCATTATCTTTATTCCATGATTGTATAAAAACACCATTATAATAAATATATTAGTTTGTTTTATGATATGTTTTATACCTAAACTTTCACAAACTTCCATCTAATGGGTAACAAACATTCTATTTACGTGTACGGTGAACTACCACCTCATGAAACAGTGATTTTTCATTTTTCCTTTACCACCTATCATGGTGGTCATTATGATGAAAAATATATTTTTAAATAATATATATTATATTTATGATTTAATTATACTACTTTAATTTTTAAATAAAACACACCATCTTTCTTTCTAAATTGTGTATATACGATAACTTCACTTATGGACGTGTGGACTATCGCCTCCTCAAAACGATGTGATTCGTTCACACCTTACACAGAAATTGTTAAGGATTGTTTTAGAAAAAATATAATATATATATATGTGTGAAATATTAATTATAATTTAATTATATTATATATTTATTTATTTATTTACATACATTTCATTTACATTCTTTCTTTCAATACGACAAGAAAATGAAAATAGTGTTCATGCGTACATACGGACTACCATCTCAATGAATGGTATATTTCATTTATCATTAAAGATTATTATAAATACTTATATTATGAATATATAAGATATTAATATCATTTATTACATTCTGGAAATAATTAAATCATGATATAAGTAATAATACTAAAAATAACAAGTCAAATTACATATCATTAACAAGGCATTCATCACCCGAAACATAGAGTTAATGATAAATAGGTTATATAAAACCTTAAGAGAATAATATATGGTATTATATATATTAATATGTTTATTTTATAGATTTATAGTCAACTTATACTTATCATTCATAATTTTTTAACTAATACAATTAAATTCAAGACATAATATAAGGGAATTTCATCTCACTTTTTATATTCATGAGATACATGCCATGTTCACCACTCTTCTATTTTACATGGTTTATATAATTTACATGAGTGTATTATATTACCCTTATACTTAAATTTATGTTTATTTACATATACATTTTATGATATTTCTTTCATGGGGTTTAAGTTTCAAAAGTTACCAAATCGGTAAAGTAATTTGGTCTCAATTTTCCTTTTTTGAGACACATGTCGTGTTATGCACCAATAATTTTATATGAGGTGTATATAATGCCCTTAACATGTTATATAATGAATATACTTATTTTCATGATATTTAAATCTTCATTTAATTTTATTTTCTTACATGGGGAGTATAGTTAAAAGTTACCAAGTTCTAAGTGTTTATTGAAACAATCTCATCTCTTTTCAAGATTGTTTATAATTATAGCCCCTTTGATGAAATATTATGATCCATATAGAAATAAAAATAATTATTTTCCTTATTCTATGTTTATTCAATATACCTCCATGTATTATTAACATTGTCCTACTCTTTGGTACTTAATATAATTAATAAAATGTTTTTAAAAAAGATCTAACCATATTTCTCTCTTAAGACTGAAATCTATTTTAGTTAAAAAATAATGTTTTCAAAAATGTTTTCAAATGATCCTTGAAGATAATTTTTAATTAAAGAGGATTTTAAAAATGTATTATGGTTTTTAATTCTTTATTTATAAGTTTTAAAAGTTATTTTCAAAGAAGTAGTTTTCAAAAAAAAATCAATATTTCATTATAAGTTTTCAAAATGTTTTCAAATAAAAAGGTTTTTAGAATATTTTTAAGCTTATTTTATATGTTTTCAAGGAAAATGGTTTTAAAAAAAATCAATCTTTCATTATATTTTTTCAAGTTTATTTTCAAAAAAATGGTTTTCAAATGGTTTTATTATTAAAAATAATTTTCCATATAAGAAAGGATGTTTTCCTCAAGAAATTTTTTTAAAATATCTTTCCAATTTATTTTCCATCTAAGAAACATTTGTTGATGTTACGTAATCCCTACTAGGAAATGTTCTGAAGGTTCCATTCATAATTTTTCTGGAATGGTATATGTTTTTTGGGAATAATGCTTATGACACTTGTTTATCTTCCACATGTTATCTTCTTTTGAAACACACTTCTTTTTATAGGTTATTCTTTGATGAAATGATTATAAAACCTATATATTTTCCATTGGTTATGATGTGATGAAATGTTAATTATTCCAAATTTTTTTCATCTGTTATGATTTGATGTTTATAAAACCCATATCTCTTCATGGGTCATGATATGATGAATGTTTTGTGGAACATGCATATTTTATTTCTTTATGTGACAGTTGAGACCTATATCTCCCTTCAATGAATTGGGTAATGATGGTTGACTCGTGATTATAAATGTTACATGTGAACATGATTACATGTTTACAATGAATTTTATGGACTTGGTCGTATGTTTATAAGTTTATGCATGAACCCTATTACATGTTCACTATGTTATGAGTGAACCATGTTGTGTGTTCACAATGTTATTCATGGACTAGGTTGCAAATCCATAAGTTTATGCGTGAACCTGATTACATGATCACAATGTTATATGTGAACATGATTACATGTTCACAATGTTTTTCATGGACCTAGTTTCATGTCCATAAGTTCATACATGAACCTGATTACATGTTAGAAATTTTATGCATGGACCAGGTTGTATGTCCATAAGTTGATTTGGGGGCCATATTTCATGTCATTAACTTAATAACTGAACTTTTGTCTACTTATACATATTGAAAATGTTATGAACCAATGCGCATGCCATAAATTCCATGTCTTATTCCTATATTATTCTTTTATGACTTATTCTATTAATTATCATATGATCCATGTCTTATAAACTACCAATTTTTATTATGTTCTCTAATATGCAGGGTATGATCTTAAAATGTTATGCTCATGTTCGATACCCTTTTGTTCATATTATACTTATGAATTTCCTTTATTTACCCTTACTATGCATTTGAGCTCGCCCCTTTCTTATGTTTACTTTCCCCAGGTTATGAATAAAGGTTTTAGGTATAATTACTAAAGGTAGAGATCATTATGGGAGATATTGAATATATTTCACCAGGATAGACTATTTTGTTTCCAAGATTCCAAATATACTAAACTATTACAGTCCTTAGGTGTGTATTTTTTTAATGTACTAAATATTCATCTAAAATGATGTAATATCCATTTATGTTAATAATGTTTTTCTATAGGATTGATCCCTGATTATTTTTAAAATATATCATAATTAGCCTTTAGATGCTTTCAGGGTATGCTGGCAGGATTACTGAGTGTGATAAGAAATATGGACTTTCTATTAAATTTCCACCAAGATTTAATGAAAGACCTCTTTAGTGGAATGATAATATGGGTAATTTATCTTTTTCTATAACCCAAGACACCTGATATAGGAAGGGTGAATTAGGGTGAAAACTTTTTCTTTTGTAACCCTGGATCTTTTTCCCATATTGGTAGGAACTAGTTGAGCCTATCATTGTTAATCACACATCCTCACAAAATAAATTGTAGAAAAAAAAATAAAACAAAACAATATTAATTAGTTATGTGCTATGGAATAATCTAAGGAGTGTACACATAGTGTTTTTTTGAGGTAATATAATTCACTATACTTTAATAGTTTGGTCGATTGCATTTTTTTCCATAGTCACTCTGTGTCAGGATCACTACCATTATAATTAAATTTGGGGAATAAAACACATTTCATCTCTTGTAACACTTCCATCAATTCATCTTATGTGCACTGCTTTAAATGGATATCTCTTTATTTTGTCTACCTAAAGGTAACATCCATGTTTTCAAGAAAATATTATTTGATTTGTATCATTATATTCTGAATATAATGCTCCAATGCATTCCATAATCAAAGTAAAAAAATATTCAATAATAGGTGTATAAGTTTTGAGTGGTATATTGTTAACTATATAAAAAACTTCTCTTAGAACTATACACCCCTTACTATACACTTTAAACTATGTACAATGCTTCACATACTTTTCACTATGTACTGAACATCATAAACTAATATACGCACACCGTTTTTGTTGAACTACTTCATGGTATGTAATTTCAGGAACTATTTCACACTACACTATATTGAGAACTATTCTATACCTCATAGATGAAAATAATTTGTGTTTCTTACCTATGAATACTTTGCTTCGTGAACTAATCTATTAAGTATAAACTATTCTTCACATACTATTCTACTCTATACATGATCCTATTATGCTAGTTATCTACCACATACTTTCTACATGAACTGTCTACCATGTATAACCTCTATGAATTTCATGCCACATAATTCCTACATGGACACATACTTTCTATATGAAAATCATTCCTTTTTGTAGAATACTCTTCACAAATTCATTAAAGTCTCCAAACTTACAATAAACTCTTACATTTTTTTATTAATTTAAAAAATTAGGGAATAAGACTTTGATAAAATATTTTTCTTTTCACTAGATCAGTATAATAGTTTAAACGATTGAAATATGCTAATTTTTTACTAGATTTGAAATAAGCATGGCATAAATATCCATCCTATATCACCTTGGTTACAATATCTTCATACAATATATTATTTTCCCTAGTGCTAACGTGTCCAAGGTTCCCTAGTATGGGAGTCCAGGGTAGGTTTCTTCAAGGTGTTCTTCTTAGTGAGTTCCTGAGGAGTAGGGGTCGCACAGCATTGGAAACATTGATGGTTCATAGGATCCCCTTAGAAGGATCTTGGAATATAGTGTCGAATTCATTTTACTCTTCACCTATCTCCATAATATAAGGTAGGTAATCATTTGTGTGTTATAGGGATAAGATCCTAAAGTTGTTGGAGGTAGTGACTAGCACCATTAGATTCACCACATTTCTCCTTCGAAGGGATAGTTTGTGGGCCTTCTGTCACGACCCGTTCGCGGGGCCCATGTCGTGACTACCCCAAGCCCGCCTTCCATAGTCCAGGGTCTAGCGACTAGCACCAAGGCATAATTCCTGATAAAAAGGGAAGGAATTGCCTTTGTAAAGTAAACGAACACCACAGTGCAAGCAAGAAGAAGTAAACACTAAGTAAAACTGGGTATAATAGTAAGTGCGGAAAATTAAGTGGGCCAGAATACAAACCCAAACAGAAAGTAAAGTACAACTGGAAAGAAAGTACAGCAACTGAAAATTAAATCCACAACGTCGATCCGTCCACTGGAAGGCCCACCTGAAGGGTGGGTACAGATAGTATCCAGAACTCTACGGGTCCATCTGTTCTCTCCGTGTATGTCCCGCCCTGTGGTCCACCTCTAGGTACCGTCTCACTCCACGAGCCTCATCCACGATCAGTGCTATCCGTCGTCTGCATCCAACACAACATAGTGCGGGCATAGCCCATGTAGGGTTGAGTATAAGCTACTCAGTAGGGACCCCGAGACCCCCTAAGGTCTCCCAGAATCCACAAAGGATAAACCACAAAGGAAAGATACAATCACAAAGTAACATCTGACACTACTTAGGTATATGCCCATACATATACCTAAGTCATCAATTCTAGTTCAGCTCCAACATCCCAGCCCAAGTACAACCCAGTCCACACAAGAAAACATAACCCGTTCCACATAGGAATTCACAGCCCAGTCCACACAGGAAAGTATAACGCAATCCACACAAGATATCAAGTCAATATTATCGAAGATAAAGATTGAAAGTCAAGACTCATCTCACACAGGAATACTTCTTCGTAAGATGATAGAGATGATCAGATGTATCCACTGATTCATCTAAGTCATCGGACCCACACATGGTCGATAGGTACTAACCCCTGCAATGACCCACACAGGATCGATAGGTACTAACCCCCGCAATGACTCACACAGGATCGATAGGTACTAACCCCTGCAATGAACCACACAGGATCTGACCTACACAGGATCGGTATGCGCTGGCCCAAATAGGACCGCTGAGCGCTAACCCACATAGGATCTAACCCACACAGGATCGGTAGCAATGATCCACACAGGATCGCTGAGTGATGTAGTCGTCTTTGTCGAATACACGGAGGATTTCTGTACGGTCGTCATAGTCGTCGTAGTCGCAGCCAGCTCTAGGGTTCCCGCACACAGCAAGCTCGTTCGGGGAGGGTCTGCTCCACGAGCCGAGGGGCTGATACATCAACTGACACGAAGTCTGGAGTTGATGTATCCAAAAGTTCCATATCGTCAATAGGAACTCAACGTGACAGACGGCGCGTCAACCGGACGCCTGGTCTGAGAGTTATTGGTTTTTTCGTCCCAGGGGCCCGGTTGGTTTTTAGGTCAAAACCAACCCGGCCATACTCCAACTGCGTCCAAACCTTGAGCGGAGTAATCCAAAAGGTCTGTCTCACTAAGAGGAATCCAAAAAATTCAATGGAACATCAATCGGATGTCCGGAGCTCAAGTTATAAGCGTTTCTGCTCCGAGGGCCCGGTTGGTTTCGTGTTCGAACCAACCCGGCCGAACACCAAGTTCTCCTAAACCTTGAGTGTAATATACCGAAAAGACCATCTTGATCCAAGTACTCATAGCAACTGATGGTGCGTCGTTCTGAGGTCCGTAGCCCAAGTTATGGGCAAAATACCGAAAGAAATCCGAGATTAGGGGGTTCGGGCCCGGTCCGACCCGGCCTGATACCCCATGGGTCGGCCCGAACCTGGTCGACCTAACCCGGGTCCAGGTCTGGACCATTAGGGCGTGGCACGGCCCCGTGGGCGCGGCCCGGCCAGGCCTGGCGCGCTCGCGTGGCCAGCGTGGCCAGGCGGCTTGACCAAAACGTCCGAGCAGTAGGGGGGCTTGTTGCACCCCTGTTTGTGAAACCGCGGCCCCCATATGGGGGGACGATCCTTCGGCCAGCCGGGGGTTAAGACCCCCAAATTCTTGGAAACCGGCTGGCCCGGTCCGACCGACCGGTTGCTGCTTCTGTGGGACCGCCGGGCTACCGCCCTCCTGCTCCGGCGCCGGCGGCCGGAAGCCGGCTGCCGCTTCCGGCTTCGCCGCAGCCAAAGGTCGCAGCCTTGGTCCGACCGGCACGGTGCGATGGCACCACACCCCTCCGCCACGGCCCCGCTCCGGTCGTGTCCTCTTCAAGGTTCTCCGGTGTGGCGCGACGGCACCATGGCTTTGTTCGACTTCAACGGCGCGGCGCGACGGCGCCGCGCTTCTCTGCCCATTCTTTATTATTTCCGCGCGGTGCAACGGCACCGCGCTGCCTTGCCCGTGCCGAAACAAATTCAAGCATCAAGGGGGGGGGGGGGAGTCAGCCATATTCATGCGGTCCGACCTCCTCCTATTATCGTGATAACAGGTGGTCCAATTTGAAAACGAAGAATGGTGACGGAAGTATTCACAAACAAAAACAATTAATCCCCTACCTCAAGTGTTGTTGAACGAAGGTTCGTCGCGGGGAAGGGTCGGCGTGGAAGACGGCGTTGCAGAAGGAGGATCGTCGGTGTCGCGGATAGGAGAATCATCGGCGTCACGGTACATGGCGTCGCATCGTCGATCTCCAAGGATTTCGGCGTTCTTCTTCATCCTTCGTCGGAGGTCAGCGTTCTTCGCGTTCTTCAAGGAGGAAGAACGTTCTTCGGAACTTAGTGCTTTCCTCTCCAAATCCTCTCACACAATGAACTAACCTCTCACGAAATAAGACATTGTATTATTTAATTAACCCACAAGGCAACATTTCATTTGAAATTCAAAATGAATCCAAAAATTAATTTAATTTAATAACCTATTCAATTAATTAATTAAGAGTTGACTTCATTTAAAGGGGATGCAGGTGGGTTACAAAATTAATAGGGGTTGAGGAAGTTGAAAGGGTGGGGCTCATGTGGGCCCCACCCCACTAATATCCTACCTAGTGGAGTAGTTAGGATGTGGGTCCCACTTCAACCGCTTAGCTTAGGTTAACTCTACTTAGAATAAAAATAAAATCTGTTGCACAGTATTTTATTTTATCCTTTAGTTAACCCAATAAATTAATAACTTCACCTGAGCAAACGCAACTCCGGAAAAGGTGTTCTTAAGAAATTATTGGTGTTGCGATTCCATCGGTGCCCTCGGAATTCAATTCCGAGCACTGGTTCAAAAGTTAGGAAATCCCGCTCATTTATTCACTAAACGTGCCCAAGCTAAACTTCGGAAAAATTATTCCGGGAACACCGAGCCTCGGAGTCAGGTGCCATCAGAAACTGTGTTCTTGTAAAATCCCAAAGAAAATTAAGAAAAAATTTCCCTTGAATTTTACGGGTCTTTACATTACTCCCACCTCAGGGCTTTACGTCCCCATAAAGATACATCATAAACTAGGGGAACAAATGTGGGTACAGTGCACGCATCTGAGCCTCCCGCTCCCAAGTGCTCTCCTAGAGGTTCTCGTGCTGCCATCTGATGCACACTAGAGGAATCGAACGTCCACGTAGGACCCACTCCTGTCGTTCCTCGATCTCCACTGGGACCTCCTCAAAATTTGTCCACTCATCAATATCCAGCTCCCCATGGTCGATGATATGCATCGGGTCGTGCACGTATCTCCTTAGCTGAGATACGTGAAAGATTTCATGCACCCAGTGCAACTGAGGTGGTAGAGCCAGGCAATAAGAAACCTCTCCAATCCTACTGAGGACCTGGAATGGTCCGATGAAGCGCGGATGCAACATGCCTCCTCGTCCAAATCTCCGTAATCCACATCGAGGTGAGACCTTCAAGAAGACGTGGTCGCCATCCTCGAACTCTAGTGGCCTCCGCCTCCTTTCAGCATAAGACTTCTGCCGGCTCTGAGCTATCCTCATCCACTCCTAGATGACATGGACCTTCTCTATCATGGACTGAACCATCTCCGGTCCCACAAGTGTTGACTCCCCAGGGTCTGTCCAGCACAGAGGTGATCTGCAAGGTCGGTCGTACAACAACTCGTATGGTGTCATCCCGATGGTGGAGTGGTAACTGTTGTTGTACATGAACTCCACAAGGGTAGGTGATCCTCCCAGCTACGACCAAAGTCGAGAACACATGCACGGAGCATGTCCTCGAGAGTATGAATAGTCCTCTCCGTCTGACCATCTGTATGAGGGTGAAAGGCGGTGCTCAGACGTAGTTGCGTCCCAAATTCCTCCTGCAACCCCTTCCAAAGCCGGGAAGTAAAGCAAGAATCTCGATCGGAGACGATAGATGATGGTACACCATGAAGTCGTACAATCTCCTGAATGTAGAGGCATACCAGGATCTCCACTGAGCCCTACTCTATGATGGGTAAGAAGCGGGCTGACTTGGTGAGTCGGTCGACAATCACCCAAATGGAGTCGTGACCTCTAGAAGTGCATGTAAGTCCAGTAATGAAGTCCATAGATATCTCCTCCCACTTCCACTCCGGGACCTCCAAGGGATGTACCAAGCCTGCTGGTACCTGGTGCTCTGCCTTCACCTGCTGACAGGTGAGGCATCGAGAAATAAACTCTGCTACAACCTTCTTCATACCCAGCCACCAGTGCTGTCGTCTAAGGTCCTGGTACATCTTCGCCACTCCTGGATGTACCACTAAAGGGGAAGTATGAAACTCCCTCAGCACCTCCTCCTATAAAGCAACTAGTATAATGGTACGTCCTCTGAAAAGTATAACGTGCTCTCCTCCCACAGAGAATCCATCAGGTGCCTGTCCTGAGGATATCTGTTCATGCCGCGTCTCACAGTCAACGTCCCCACGTTGTTCCTCTCTAAATCACTGAAGAAGTGGAGGAGTGACTGTGAGTGACTTTAGAAAGGCTGCTCCATCACTATCCACGAAGGATATCTGCAAAGCGGCTAGCTGCTCTGTTGCCTCCCCAAGTAGTTGAATGCTCATCCTCCTGCTGAGAGCATCGGCTACAACGTTCCCCTTTCCAGGAGTATAGACTATCTCAAAGTCATAGTCCTGGAGGAACTCGAGCCATCGCCATTGTCTCAGGTTCAGGTCCATCTGCGAGAATATGTACCTAAGCTTCTAGTGGTCAGAATAGACTATAAAGCGCTCGCCCATCAGATAGTGTCGCCACATCTTCAGAGCGAAGACCACTGCTGCTAACTCCAGGTCATGGGTAGCATAGTTCTTCTCATGCTGCCTCAACTGTCGTGATCCGTAGGCGATCACTGCCCACTCCTGCATCAAGACACATCTATGTCCGGTCCCTGATGCATCACAGTAAACTACGTACCCTACTCCCTCCTCCGGTAGCCTCAAGATAGGTGCACTGGTCAATCTCTGTCTCAGCTCCTGGAAGCTCTGCTGACATCTGTCAGACCACATAAAGGGTTTCCCCTTCTTCATCAAAGCTGAGAGTGGTACCGTAACTCTGGAGAAGTCTGGCACGAATTTCCGATAGTACCCAGCTAGTCCCATGAAACTCCGCACCTCTGTCACACTCTTGGGTGGCTCCCAAGCTAGTACTGCCTCGATCTTTGCAGGATCCACTGTAACTCCCACCTCAGAGATGAAATTTCCTAATAAGTGGACCTCACGTATCCAGAACTGACACTTAGAGAGCTTACCATAAAGCCGGTGCTCTCGGAGAGTGTCCAGTACAACCTACAAGTGGTAGGCGTGCTCCTCCTCAGTCGGCGAGTAAATCAATATGTCGTTGATGAAGACTACGACAAATCGATCGAGGTAAGGCTGGAAGATCCTATTAATGAGGCCCATGAACACTTCGGGAGCATTGGTTACACCGAATGGCATAACCAAGAACTCATAGTGGCCATACCGACATCTGAATGTCGTCTTATGCACGTCTTCATCCCGAACTATGAGCTGATGATAGCCTGACCCGAGGACTATCTTCGAGAACCACCATGCTCCCTTGAGCTGATCGAAGAGGTCTTCAATCCTCAGTAGCTGATACTTGTTCCTCACGGTCACCTGGTTCAGGCGACGATAATTGACACACAGTCGCCAGCTCACGTCCGCCTTCTTGGCGAATAAAATCGGGGAAGCCCAGGGTGAAACACTGTGTCGGATGAATCCCTTGCCCTGCAAGTCCTCCATCTATACCCGTAGCTCTCAAAGCTCAGCAGGGGCCATCTGATATGCTGGATTGGATATCGGGGTTGTCCCGGGGTACAGGTCAATATAAAAGTCTACCTCTCTCCGAGGAGGTAGTCCTGGAACGTCGTCAGGAAAAACGTCTACATACTGATCCATCACTGCAGGTAAGCTCGGACTCCGCACGTCAACTGCTCCTAGGAAGAGGCTAGCCAACTGATGATTGATGGACTTTCCTCTCCTCTGTATGAGTCCATCCTTCGCTGCAAAGGCTCCCTTCTCGCCGGTGAAGGTGAACCTGCTCCCATCGGTACGAACACATCGCACCTTGCGCCTAATGCAGTCGATCTGAGCATGGACTGTAGATAACCAATTCATGCCCAAGATGATGTCGTAAGGCCTCAACGCCGCTACAAGAAGATCCCAGCCAAAGCTCTCTCCTCCTAGAGTAATCTCACACAGTCGGCACCAGTGCATAATTGTCGAGTCTGCTCCCATAGGAGTCTCTAGCCGTAAGGATCGAGCCAACGGCTCCGTCGGAATCTCTGAGCTCCGAAAAAGGGCAGCGGCAAAGAAAGAATGACTCTCTCCTGTGTCTATAAGAACTACAGCAAGGGTGGAGTAGACATAGATAGTACCTCGAATCATCTGGGGCACGCTGTGGTCGTAGTCCTCTGCTACCTGAAGTTGTGCCTGTCTCTGCCCGCCGACTCCCTGTGGTCGGGGTGGACCTCCTGGTGGTGGTGGTGGTAGAACCTCAAAGCGTTGCCCACCACCTGCTGCTCGGACAGCTCCTATGCCTCGTCTTCCTGCTCCCTTCGGACCTCCACGGTCGACCCTCTGCCTCTGCCTGGGTGGTCCCTCAACCGTCTGTTGCTCCTCCGCACGGAGGGTCGGGAAGTCACAAGCCATGTGGCCCTACCCGCCGCATGTGTAGCACTGTCTGCCTCTCGTAAGACTGGTTTTGCGCTATGTGCCCCACACCTCTGAGCCAGTGTCCTGCGGTCGTCCACCTGAGGGTCTGGTCCGCCTAGACCCATGTGTCATCTGTCGACTTCCAGCTGCAGAAGACTCTACTATGTGTCGCCCTGCGATAGGTCTCACTACTGGTGTAGGCTCAGCAAGAAAGCTCTCAATGAGAAGGGCTCACTCCAGTACCCCTACCTGTGTCGGAATGCTGAGGGAGATCAGCGATGCCCTGATCTCATGCCTCAATCCCTACTCAAAGGTCCGGGCCCAGAAGAATGGGTCATGTACCATGTCCGTCGAATAGCGCGAGAGATCAGTAAATCTCGCCGAGTACTAGGCGACCGTCAAGCTACCCTACCGCAGCTGTAGTAGCTCTTGGATGCGCACCACACGGAGGGTGGCTGGGATGAACTCCGAGCGGAAGAGGCTCTCAAATTCCGTCCATAGGAGAGATGCCTCGTCGTGAAACTAGAGCATCAAGCTCCACCATCTGTCTGATGCCTCATACAGGAGACTCGCTGCAAGGATCACCATGAGGTCTGCTGGTGTCCCTACCAATCGGAAAACTCATACAACTACCTCCAGCCGATCCTCGGCTGCCTGAGGGTCCATCTCCCCATGGAACCTGGGTGGTCTCTGATGCTGAAACTCGTGCAGTGCACCAAGGCGACGTGCACTCTCAGCGGCTGGGGCTGGTAGCATCGGTGGATCGACGGGTAGTGGTACCGTCGGTGCCTCCGCAGTAATAGGGTCGTGCATCGAGGTCTCATCGCTCGGTGGGCTGTCGTCATGTACAAAACTCGGAACCCTAGCTGGCTGCCATCGTGGGGCCATTCTGAAAAGAGACAGGTGCGCCATGGTCAATACAGTATACCTGGTGAGCTGACACAAAGTAATCACAAAGAAAACTTGAAACACACATGCAATCAATGTTTTCATGCACTAATTCGGAAATCAGAAGTCAGGGTCCTGGTGTACAGATACGTCGGTCGCCGCACCAACACTAGACTCCCTAGATTGATAACCACACTCAATACTCTTAACACTATTACTTCACATAGAAAAAGATCAGAGTCCTGAGTTCTGTGGTAGAACCGAACTCCTTTGATACCAATTTGTCACGACCCGTCCGCGGGGCCCGTGCCGTGAATACCCCAAGCCCGCCTTCCATAGGCCAGGGGCTGGTGACTAGCACCAAGGCGTAATTCCTGATAAAAAGGGAATGCATTGCCTTTGTAAAGTAAACGAACACCACAGAGAAAGCAAGCAGAAGTAAACACTAAGTAAAACTTGGTACAATAGTAAGTGCGGAAAAGTAAGTGGGCCAGAATACAAACCCAAACTGAAAGTAAAGTACAACTGGAAAGAAAGTACATCACCTGAAAAGTAAAGCCGCAACGTCGAGTCGTCCACTGGAAGTCCCACCTGAAGGGTGGATACAGATAGTCTCCACAGCTCTACGGGTTCATCCGTCCGCTCCGTGTACGTCCCGCCCTGTGGTCCACCTCCAGGTACCGTCTCACTCCACGAGCCTCATCCCCGATCAGTGATGTTCGTCGTCTACATCCAACACAACGTAGTGCGGGCATAGCCCGTGCAGGGGTGAGTATAAGCTACTCAGTAGGGACCTCGAAACCACCGAAGGTCTCCCAGAATCCACAAAGGATAAACCACAAAGGAAATATACAATCACGAAGTAACATCCGACACTACTTAGGTATATGCCCATACATATACCTACATCATCAATTCTAGTTCAGCTCCAACATCCGAGCCCAAGTACAACCCATTCTACACAGGAAAACATAACCCGTTTTACATAGTAATTCACAGCCCAATCCATACAGGAAAGTATAACGTAATCCACACAGGATATCAAGTCAATCTTATCGAAGATAAAGATTGAAAGTCAAGACTCAGCTCACACAGGAATACTTCTTCGTAAGACGATAGAGATGATCAGATGTAGCCACTGATTCATCTAAGCCGTCGGACCCACACAGGTTCGATAGGTACTAACCCCCACAATGACCCACACAGGATCGATAGGTACTAAACCGCGCAATGATCCACATAGGATTAATAGGTACTAACCCCCGCAATGACCCACACAGGATCTGACCCACATAGGATCGGTATGCGCTGGCCCACACAGGACCACTGAGCGCTGACCCACACAGGATCGCTGAGTGCTGTAGTCGTTGTTGTCGAATCCATGGAGGATTTTTGTACGGTCGTCATCATCGTCGCAGTCGCAGCCAGCTCTAGGGTTCCCGCACACAGCAAGCTCGTTCGGGGAGGGTCTGCTCCACGAGCCGAGGGGCTGATACATCAACTGACACGAAGTCTAGAGTTGATGTATACAAAAGTTCTCTATCGTCAACGGGAACTCAACGTGATAGACGGCGCGTCAATCGGACGCCCGGTCTGAGAGTTATTGGTTTTTTCGTCCGAGGGGCCCGATTGGTTTTTAAGTCAAAACCAACCCGGACGTACTCCAACTACATCCAAACCTCGAGCGGAGTAAGCCAAAAGGTCCTTCTCACTAAGAGGAATCCAACAAAGTTGATGGCACGTCAATCGGACATCCGGAGCTCAAGTTATAAGCGTTTCCGCTCCGAGGGCTCGGTTGGTTTCGTGTTTGAACCAACCCGGCAGAACCCAAAGTTTTCTGAAACCTTGATTGTAATATACTGAAACGACCGTCTTGATCCAAGGATCTCATCTCAACTGATGGTGCGTCGTTCGAATTTCCGTAGCCCACGTTATGGAAAAAAGACCGAAAGAAGTCTGAGATTAGGGGGTTCGGGCCCGATCCGACCCATCCCGTCCCCGCGGCGGCGCCGCGCCCCTCCGCCACGGCCCCGCTCCGGCCGTGGCCTCTTTGAGGTTCTCCATCACGGCGCGACGGCTCCGCAGATTTGTTCGACTTCAACGGCGCGGCGCGACGGCGCCACGCTTCTCCGCCCATTCTTTATTATTTCTGCACGGTGCAACGGCACCGCGCTGCCTTTCCCGTGCCGCAACAAATTCAAGAATCAAGGGGGGAGGAGAGTTGTCCATGTTCGTGTGGCCCGACCTCCTCCCGTTATCACGATAATAGGTAGCCCAATTTGAAAATGAAGAACGGCGATGGAAGTATTCACGAACCAAAACAATTAATCCCCTACCTCAAGCGTTGTTGAACGAAGGTTCGTCGCGGGGAAGGGACGTCACGGAAGATGGCGTCGCGGAAGGAGGATCATTGGTGTCACAAAGAGGAGAATCATCGGCATCGTGGTACATGGAGTCACGTCGTCGATCACCAAGTATTTCGGCATTCTTCATCATCCTTCTTCGGAGGTCGGCGTTCTTCGCGTTCTTCAAAAAGGAAGAACATTCTTCGGAACTTAGAGCTTTCCTCTCCAAATCCTCTCGTACAACGAACTAAGCTCTCAAAAAATAAGACTTTGTATTATTTAATTAACCCAAAAGACAACATTTCATTTGAAATTCAAAATGAATCCAAGAATTAATTATATTGAATAACCTACTCAATTAATTAATTAAGAGTTGACTTCAATTAAAGGGGGTGCGGGTGGGTTACATAATTAATAGGGGTTGAGGAAGTTGAAAGGGTGGGGCTCGTGTGGGCCCCACCCCACTAATATCCTACCTAGTGGAGTAGTTAGGATGTGGGTCCCACTTCAACCACTTAGCTTAGGTTAACTCTACTTAGAATAAAAATAAGATATATTGCACAGTATTTTATTTTATCCTTTAGTTAACCCAATAAATTAATAACTTCACCAGAGCAAACGCAACTCCGAAAAAGGTGTTCATAAGAAATTATCGGTGCTACAATTCCATTGGTTCCCTCACAATTCGATTCCGAGCACCAGTTCAAAATTTAGGAAATCCCACTCGTTCGTTCACTGAACGTACCCGAGCTAAACTTCGGAAAAATTATTCCGGGCACACTGGGCCTCAGAATCAGGTGCCGTCAGAAACTGAGTTCTTGTAAAATCCCAAAGAAAATTAAGAAAAAAATTCCCTTTAATTTTACGGGTCTTTACACCTTCATTATCAAAATTATCTCTCATATTTCCACAAAAATCATAATAGAACTATTGAGGGGATTTTACCACACTAGTGATTCAATCACCTAGCACTATAGATGTTTTATTTGTTAAATCCTCCATTTTTATATATGGGGCAATAGCCTTTACAAAATTTAAATTGTTCATTTTTTCCCTCAACTGCTGGTGAGTGGTATCTTGAGAAGCCCCGTGGAAGTTACCAGTCTTTCTCGATGACTTTAAGTGAGATGAAATAGTCGATAATTATATCTTTCAATTGAAGGGGGCTCATTAAAGTGTTCTAAAATTCTAGTGAGGATCAGCTAACACCAACAAGAAAACTATTAATGTATCATCACAAGTAAGGGAAAATTCAATCAATAATTTTCATTGGTATGTAGGATCGAAATAATGATGTAGATGCTCAATATACAAGAGGGGGGTGAATTGTATACTTTAAAAATTCCATTGGAACCTTTAAAGTTAGTTACGATTAACTATGTTTTCCTTAAGCAAAGGAAAGGGCTAAGTTTAACAAAGTTAAACTTAAGAAAATTCACAACACCTCTAATATCAAATGAAAACTTGGAAAGAGATTCCGAAAGTAGGTTCCGGAAATATGGTTCCGGAAATTGAAACTTAACACAAGATTAAAATATGAGATTCTACCTTAAAGCGTATAGAATCTAAATGAAACAGAGTACAAGTAAGGAAGTATAAGAAAGTTATACTTTCCTTATAATACAAAATGAAGTGGAAATAAACAAGTAGTAAAACTACAAGTAACAAGATATAAGTCTTTTAACCCAAAGAGAAGGGTATCCAACAACCTTGGATAAAGGTCCCTTGATTTATACTTTCAAGCAAGTCTGTCTTACCCACACCAGGGTAAGCCCTCGATACGAAGATCAGTCTCTGTCTTTCTATCCCCGCAAGCCCTCAACTTCAAGGTAGTTGGTCACCTCTGTCTTCCTCAGCAAGGAAGCCCTCAACTTCAAGGTGTTGGAAACCTCTTTCTTCCTATCCCCAAAAGCCCTCGAATGTAATCACCAACATTCGGAGTCACACAAAGCTTTGAGAGTTAATAAGAGATTCTCTCTCTAGAAATCACTTCAAGCATGTAATCACATGAGTCGAAGATCAGTCAGCCTTTCAGCCCTAAGCTCTTTCAAATGAGCTCCTATTTATAGCTAAGGTCAGCCTCCTTTCCAACAGTCATATTTTCCTTAAAAATCGGAGGGACCTGTACACGTGTAACTTAACCAACGGTTAGTTCATAACAGAATACACGACATCGTTTTATAACAAAAAAAGTGTAACAGAATGTACGACATCGTTTTAAATCTTAACTAAAAAGTTCTGAGTGAAGATTCGGAGTGAAAGTTCGGAGTGAAAAAAATATATTAAAGAGTAGACAAATTATAAAAGCGTAAGCAGAATGAAAGTTTGGAGTCTAACCAAAATAATTTTTGGAGTCTAAAAAAATTCGGAGTGTATAAAACAAAGATGATCATATTATGTTAAATAGGTGAATTCAGAATGAGAATTCGGAATGAGAATTCGTCATCAGGATTCGTAATGAGAATTCATCACAAGAATTCGTAATGAGAATTCGTTGTCGAACTTCATAAGGATTCACATCCTGAATCTGATGTAAAACATCATTAGAGTTCATATCCGGAGTTCGGAATGAAACTTTATTACAGTTCTCATCTGGATTTCGGAGTGAAACTTTATTACAGTTCTTATCCAGAATTCGGATCCTAAAACAGAATTCTTCATATCAAAGTTTTAAACAATTCTGAGAAAATAGAAATGAATACGAATCTTATACTTAGGAAAAATATGAATGAAAATATGATAAGGATAATTTTTCTTACAAAAGTGATTTTCCTTATAAAAGCGATTTTCCTTATAAAAGCAATTTTTCTTATAAAAGCAATTTTCCTTATAAAAGAAATTTTTCTTATAAAAGCGATTTTCTTAAAGATAAGGTGTTTTTTATTTTCAAAACAAGAAGGAATGTAAAAGTCATAAGAAAAACCTTATTGACTCAACAATCTCCCCCTTTTTGGAAAGCACAAACATCCTTGAAAAAGAAATTCTAAGAAGAAATAAAAACATTAAGGATTATCTCCCTTTGCTTTAAGGATATTGATGAATACGACTAACTCCCCCTTAGGCTTTGAAACTCTAAGGATCATATTCTAGATTTCCGGAGTGACATTTCATTACGAATAAGAAAGTCTTCTTTAATGAAAAACTCCCCCTTAGATAAACTCTTATTAGAGTTTGTTT
Organism: Viscum album; assembly: GCA_963277665.1. NCBI lineage: Eukaryota > Viridiplantae > Streptophyta > Magnoliopsida > Santalales > Viscaceae > Viscum > Viscum album. The sequence continues at coordinate 908,578,529 of OY728152.1, forward strand.
TCTTTCTCACCCTTTGTTAAGATTCTTTTTCCCTTTTCTTAGAGTTCTTTTCCTTCTCCCCCTTTGTTATTTTCAAAAATAATTCGAGGGAATGGAAAATATAACAAGGTACCTAAAAAATTTAGTAGCAACAACAAAAGAAACGAGCAAGCACAAATTTTAATTAAGTTTGAAAAAGCTTGGCAACAAAGAAAATTTAGATACAACAAAAGATCGAATCTGTCTATTTGGGATCTTTCTCCTTCACCATGAGACCCTTTAGAATAGTCTTTATCTTCTTTAAGTCTTTATGATCTTCTTCATCTTGCTTCTCTAAGACCACTATTCTTGCAGATTGAGCTTCAATCTTTTCTTCCTGAGCTTTAAGCTTTTCTTCCTAGGCTTTAAGATTTTCTTCCTGAGCCTTCATCTTTTCTTCAAACTCAATCCGATGATCCCTTTAAAACTTCTAATTTTGAGAGACAGAATTTAGCTTCCCATTCAGATCTCTGACTTCTTGAATCCAGAAGTTCTTTTCATCTGTCATCTTATCTTCAAAGGAAGAAGTCCGCTCATATATCTTCTTGTCCTCAGTCTCAAAAGCATATTTATCATTGTATTTAAATTCATCAAATAACATCATTTCTTCTACAGTCTTCCTTGACCAGTTTGTTATCCTCTTGCAATATTTTCTATGGGCTTCGTATCCAACAAAGAACGTTTTGAACTGAGCCTCTATTTCAACACACTTGTCCATAACCATAGATACGGAGTCTTATTTCTGATTTAAAGCATGTTGGAGCATCTTACATCTTGATTCAATACTTGAGAAGTTCGGAATGGTTCCCACCAACTTCTTTAAAGACTGAACAAAAAAGTCATGCCCCAATGAAGATGACTCCAAATCCGAGACTCTTCTTGGAGAATTTTCTTCTTCAACAAGGTCAAGCTTTCTCTTTGAAGAACTACCAACTTCCTTTCTCTTCACCACTACTGAGATCAGAGTATCAGCAAGAATTTTCTTTCCCTTGTCTTTTTTCGGAATAGAATCCTGTTCTGGAGTTCTCTTTTCACTATCAGAAACTTGGACAACATTGTCTTCCTCATCAGGAACTTTCTGAGCACCAACCTCTATATTCTCCATTTGAGAAATATCTTGTAGAAGTTGTTCTTCCTCTCCATGATAAGCTACTTCTTCTTCTCCTTTCTCTTCTTACATTCCTGGAGTAACTAGCTTTGAAGATTCAGCTTCTGAAGTTCGGAGCGATAAGTGTTCCGAAGGTGTCCCCTTATAATCATCTACTTGCTTCAACACATCTCCGGTTTCACCACTTCATTCAGAAACTTCTTCTTCTTCTTCCACTTGCTCAACTTGATCTACTTCCTCAACAGTCTTAGCAACAGCTTCTTCCGGAGCAACAAAATTTCTTCCTGGAGTCTCAGGTAGAGATTCCAATGAAAAAGATCTCAGAACAGAAATATTTTCTGAAACCATCTCATTGAATTTCAACAAAGCCTGATCTACCTCTGCTTCAGTCATCTTCTTCTTGAGCTTCTTTTCTTTTTCTTGTTTTTCTAGCTCATCTGCAGTTCTTTCCTTCAAGGCCTTAGCCTCCGCAGGGTCCAAGCCAAACTGAGGCTCTCCTTGCACTCTCTTCTCTTTTATCTCCCTCCATTTAGCAACAACCTCATCTGGGTAAGCTTTCTTCTTCTTTGGTTTTGGATGTGCGGAATGAACTTCCTTAGACTTGGGATTCTCTTCTTCTACTTACACTTCTTTCAGCTTTCTCTTCCTTACCGGTTTAGAGGATTCTGGATCAGCAACTTTCGGAACTGTTTCTTCTTGAGCAGGTGAATCAACAAACTGACCAGTCTTCTTATCAAAAGCTACATCCATTCTTATAAGTGTACCATCACTGACTAGAATAATCTTGAAAACTCTTGGCTTAGACTTTCAAGCCTCCTTAAAAGACTCAAGGCAACGAACTATCAACTTCAAGAGAATTACTGGATACATTATAATCTGAGCTCTTAGATTCCCTTTCTTCACATTATCAAGAGTGATAAGAATGTGCTTCATCAAATTAAACTTCCTCAGATTTATTAGAAAATCTAGGATGTATATCTCACTCTTCTTTAATCTATCTTTATCACCCTTCCTCAGTACGATAAGACCTTGTACCCATAACTCCAGAATCCGGAAATTTGTAGATAAACTAGCAATCTTCGGAGCCTTGTCATCTTCCAGTCCGAGAGTTTCTAAATCTTTTTCCTTGTTGAAGCTACCTTTTGAATCCGGCAACACATGAGATATAAATTCAGCTTCACCTTCATTAATCATCCCTACCAAGTTGGCTGCCTTGGCATATGAAAGCTTATAAGTCCTACCATAAGACTTAAAAGACAACTTCTCCTTTCCATCTTCCTTAAGAAAGGAGACTGTTTCATAGAACTCTATAAGAAAATCTGAATACACTTCATCTTGATTCCCAGGTTTTGACACTGCAACATCTTCCCAACTATTTAGCTTGATATTCTTGGAAATAAGAGAATCGTACTTGTTGAAGAAATCCGGATGAACTATCCTCTCTCTATATACTAACCACTTTGAAATCAGCTTAGAAGAAGACATGTCTTGAGAAGCTGCTTCCATAGACATTCGGATTTGAAGACCTCTGAGAAGTTCGGAACGGAAAAAGCTGAGGTTCGGAACGAATTTAAAATGGAGAGGCAGAGCTTTGGGACGCTAGAGCTTGAAAACCGATGTGGGACAACCATTTCGGGTCCCCTTTATATAGGCAACAAAAAATGGTTCAACTTCCACGGTTGATCGAACGGTTGTGATAAACTGAGATTAGATCTGACGGTCAAAAACCAATTCTCTTGAATCCGATCTTTTGAGGTTTTTATTAAAACAAAGAATTAAGAAAACTATAATCCGAAAATAAAAAATAAGAAAATGCCAACAAGTAAAATATAACTATGAAAACTTGGGTAAGGAAATCATACCTTTCGGATTGGCTTAGGAGGATTATTCGTAATGGGTAATATTCTTAAGAAAACTATGGGGAAAAATAAAAACTTTACTACGAAAAGAAAAAGTTTGTAAAACTCACTACGAAAAACAAACTCAGTACAGAAAACTCAGTACGAAGATGTTATTATAAAATTTGAAAACTAAAAACACATTATGAAAGATTCGGTACGAAAATCCCGTTATGAAAATACCAGTATGAAATTTTCCATTCCGGATGTTTTCAATACAAACATTTCCATTTCAGAAGTTTTCTATACGAAAATATCCATTCTGGAAAGTTTTAGTTTCGTAAATTCCATTCCGGAATTTTTATTCCGAAAAGTTTGAAAACAAATTTTGAAAAACTTTGTGAATCTAACAATCAAATGTACTCCCCCTATGAAAAGGAGTTTATTACTGTAAGGAGGGTTTTTGAACAGAAAGTTAATTAAGAAGGATTACCTTACGGTTATCATTCCTAACTTCTGTTTAATATATTCAAATCTATCAGAAGGCAAAGATTTTGTGAAAATATCAGCAATTTGATCTTGTGTTCTGATAAACTGAAGAATAATATCTCCTTTAAGTGTGTGATCCCTAAGAAAGTGATGCCTAATATCTATGTGTTTTGCACGGGAGTGATGTGCAGGGTTCTTACTAAGGGAAATGGAACTTGTGTTATCACACAAAATTTGAGTTTTAGTAAAACTCAAGCCATAGTCTGTGAGTGTGTGTTGCATCCACAACACTTGAGCACAACAACTTCCATCTTCTACATATTCAGCTTCAGCAGTGGAGAGTGCAACAGAATATTGCTTCTTGCAGGACCAAGAAACTAATGAATCTCCTAAGAAATGACAAGTTCCGGATGTACTTTTTCTATCCATTCTACATCCACCAAAGTCAGCATTAGAAAAGATTTTTAGGATAAAATCGTTTCCATAAGTATAAAACAATCCTAGATCCATGGTTCCCTTAAGGTAGCGAAAAATTCTTTTTACTGCCTTTAAGTGAGATTCCTTAGGATTGGATTGATATCTTGCACATAAGCCTACTGAAAAAATTAAGTCTGGTCGACTAGCTGTTAAGTAAAGTAAACTTCCTATCATTCCTCTAAACGATGTTTGATCTACTGGTTTCCCAGCTTCATCAAGATCTAAAGAATTTGAGGTACCAATAAGAGTACTTATACTCTTAGTGTTGTCATAACCATACTTTTTAAGAAGATCTTTAATATAATTATGTTGAGATATGTAGGTTCCTTCTGGTTTTTGAGAAAATTTGAAAACCAAGGAAAAATTTTAACTCACCCATCATGCTCATTTCAAACTCAGATTTCATTAGACTTGCGAAAGAGTCGGTCAAAGATTGCTTAGTTGAGCCAAATATGATGTCATCACCATAAATTTGAAGAATCAAAACATTTTTATTATCTTTCTTTATGAAAAGGGTTGGATATACATTTCCTTTAACATAGTTATTTTGAAGCAAAAATCCAGTAAGTCTATCATACCATGCTCGTGGGGCTTGTTTAAGGCCATATAGAGATTTGGTAAGTCTAAAAATATAATCAGGATGTTTTGCATCTTCAAAGCCAGGAGGTTGTTCAACAAAAACTTCCTCTTGAACATAACCATTAAGAAAAGCACATTTCACATCCATTTGGAAAAGTTTGAAATTAAAGAATGCTGCAAAAGCAAGTAGAATACGGATAGATTCAAGTCTATCTACTAGAGCATAGGTTTCTTCATAGTTTATTCCCTTTTTCTGATTATAGCCTTTAGCAACAAGTCTAGCTTTATTTCTTACTATGATTCCATTTTCATCACATTTATTTCTGAAAACCTATTTTACTCCAATAACAGAATTTTCCTTAGGTCTTTCAACCAAAGTCCAGACTTTATTCCTTTCGAATTCATTGAGTTCATCTTGCATGGCTTTTATCCAATCATCATCACCTAAAGCTTCATCAGTGCTTTTAGGTTCTAATTGGGAAAGAAAAGATAGATGTTCTACTTCATTTCTTAAGGAACTTCTAGTCCTTACAGGTTGATTTACATCACCAATGATACTATCACTAGGATGATTCTTAAGAAACGCCTGATTTGGGTTTTGAAAAGCCTGTTCATCAACATAGGGTAGAAAGTCTTCTGGGGTAAATGTTTCAGGAATATCTTCTTGAACATTATCTTTATCAGAAGGTTCTTCTATCAAAGGTTGATAATAAGTTTTTGAAAACACATCCGAGGATGTAGGTTAAGATGGTTTAAAAACAAAAGGATCAGACTCATCAAATTTTACATGTACTGTTTCTTCAACAGTACAAGTGTTTTTATTGAAAACTTTATAAGCCTTAGAAGTTGTGGAATATCCTAAGAAAATCCCTTCATCAGATTTTGGTGCGAATTTATGTAAGTTATCTTTAGTATTCAGAATGAATACTTTGCAACCAAAAACCTTGAAGTAGGATAGTCTTGGTTTTCTACCATTCCATAACTCATAAGGGGTTTTATTAAGAAAAGGTCTAATCAAAACTCGATTTATAGTATAGCAAGCAGTACTTACAGCTTCAGCCCAGAAATGTCTAGCTATAGAATATTCACTCAACATGGTTCTAGTTATTTCTTGAAGAATTCTATTTTTTCTTTCAACTACACCATTTTGTTGAGGAGTTCTAGGTGCTGAAAAATTTTGAGTAATACCTTTTTTACTACAAAAAGTTTCAAAATCAGAATTTTGAAATTCTCCTCCATGATCCTATGAATAGTTTTCAATGGAAGGTTTTTCTCATTTTTAACTTGAGCTCTAAAACTTTTGAAATAAGAAAAAGCTTCAGATTTATTTGCTAAAAAATAAACCCAAGTAAATCTAGTGTAATCATCAACTAGAACAAACACATAGTATTTGCCTCCAATACTTCCAGTTTGTGTTGGACCAAAAAGATCCATGTGCACTAACTGTAATGCATCGGTTGTTGAGACTTCACCGAGTGATTTAAAACTAGATTTATGTTTTTTTCCATATTGATAAGGATCACAAACTTTAGAAGAATCAAATCTATGCTCCGGTAGATCCTTAATTAGTTTCTTCTTAGAGAGTTTACATAGGTTTCTAAGGTTACAGTGACCTAGTCTTCTATGCCATAACCAGGAATGGTCTTCCATTACACTTAGGCAAGGTAAATCTTGGATTCTAAGATCTTCTAAGTTTAAGGTGTAAACATTCTCTTGCCTATTGGATGAGAGAATAAATTCTTCCTTGGAATTGTGAACTAAACACTTATCATTCCTAAAATTCACAAGGTAACCTTCATCACATAACTGACTTATGCTAATGAGGTTTTGCTTAAGACCCTTAACAAAAAGAACATTTGAAATTAAAGTTTTACTAAGAAAAACAATATTACCAATACCAACAATCTCACCCTTAGCATTATCTCCGAAAGTTACTTTTCCTCCTTTCGTTTTGATAATCTTTTCAAAATAGTTTTTGTTACCAGTCATGTGTCAGGAACATCCACTATCCATGTACCATGTATTGTTGCTGGTACTCTCTTTATTTTCCTGAAATCAAGAAGAAAATTAGACTTTCAGAATCCAAACTTGTTTGGATCCAAGATTTCTAGATAACAAAATTTTAGGTACCCATATCTTCTTAGAAAAGTAAGTTTTGTGAAATCTTAGAGATTGTGTTTTTTTTAAGGAACAATCATTTGCCCAGTGACCACCACATTGACACTTGGTACAAAATGGGGCACTTTGAGGAACAAAATAATTGTTACTGAAAATTGGTTTTGCATGGGTATAACCAAATCCGGATTTATTTCTTAAAGTTCGTATTTGGGAATACATTTTATCAAAATTTTATTTCCCATGGGTAAAGTTTGATAAACACTTCTTTAAGGAAAAAATTTCGGACTTGAGTTTTACAACCAAGTTTTTATCCTCAAAATCATTAGTTTTAGAACTAGAGCTAGGCTCGAAAATATTTTTATTAGAAATTACTTTTTCAAATTCTTTAGAAAGTTTGTTCTTCTCAGAACTTACTTCCTCAAGATTTTTTAAAATACTTTCAAAATCAGCATTTTTCTTATCAAGATCTTTAGAAAGATCTGATATCTCTTTTGTAAGAATATAATTCCTAGAGTTTGCCTTATCAAGTTTTTTATTGAGTTTAGAATTCTCAATTTCAAGAAGTTCAGCAAACCTAGAGACTTCTTCATAAGTAGGTAAAGTATTTTCTTCATCAGAAGAAGATTCTTCAACAGAAGAGTTATAATACTTACTATTATTAGAATTTAAAGAAACATTGGTCAATGATTCAGCATTTCTTACCTTATCCATAAAACAATGATTATCAATAGTTAATCTGGCTATAAGACCAAGATTATTCTGTCCTGAAGATTCATAATCAGAAGATTCATCTGAAGAGTCACCACCACTGGCACTCCAGGTGTCATTAGCTTTCAGAACTTTCTTAGCTTTTGCTTTATAATACTTATTTCTGTTCCTATATGAATGTCTTTCTTTCCTTTCTTTCTTTTTGAGAATAGGGAAATCTGGTCTTATATGTCCAGCTCTCTTGCATTCATAACAAGTAACTTCTCCATCTTTCTTATCTTTCCTTTCCTTTTTCTTATACTTAGATTGGAAATTTCTCTGGCCAGCTATCTTGTTCATCCTTCGAGCAAGATTTTCTAATTCATTTTCAGAGATTTCACTCTCACTAGAATCTAAATGAACTATCATCTTCTTAGACTTGGATCTAGTTACTCTCTCAGGAGTCTTAGCTTTCATATGATTTGATGTTGTAGTAAAAGAAACAGTACCATTTCCATTTTTCTTTTTGATGTTGTCAGCATCTCTCTTCATTCTGGTTTCATGTTGGAGAAGAGTTCAAAAAATCTCATCAAGAGAAATCTGAGTCACTTTCTTGTTCTCATCTATAACAGTTCTTTTGGATTCCCACTCATTAGGCATGATATCAATTATCTTATCCACAAGAGCTTCATCATCTAAACCTTTATCTTCCATAGACTGCAGGCTGTTGATGATAGTCATAAATCTCTGTTGAACTTTACATATTGGTTCTCCATAAGGAAAATTGAAGCCATGATATTCAGCTCTAAGCATAGCTCTCCTAGTCTCAATCACCTTAGAAGTTCCAAAGTGTGTAACTTCTAACTTCTTCCAGATACAATTAGCTGCTTCACAAGAAGAAATTTGGCTATATATATTTCTGGTCATTGAACAAAGTAGAGTATTGCGTACCTTATAGTTGAGTTGATATTCTTGCTTTTCCTGGTTAGTAAAAATTCTAACTTCCTTATCAGGAATTTTATAATCACCAGTAAGCATAACAAAATTTTCTACTCCAGTATTGATAACAAAAGTCTTCATTCGATCTCTCCAGTACTCATAGTCATTACCATCAAATATTGGTGGTCTTGTAGGATTTAGATTATCAATAGAACCAACATTAATTCCTGCCATAAAAAAAACTTGGGCAACCAAACTTGTTAGTAGAAAAACTTTGTAATCACAAAGTTTAGAATTACAAAGTTCGGAATGAGAAAGTACGGAATGAAAAAGTTAGCAAGAAAAACATATACATGAGTACAAGTATTTCAGAGACCTGCTCTGATACCAATTTTAGGATCGAAATAATGATGTAGATGCTCAATATACAAGAGGTGGGGGTGAATTGTATACTTTAAAGATTCCTTTGGAACCTTTAAAGTTAGTTACGATTAACTATGTTTTCCTTAAGCAAAGGAAAGGGATAAGTTTAACAAAGTTAAACTTAAGCAAATTCACAACATCTCTAATATCAAATGAAAACTTGGAAAGAGATTCCGAAAGTAAGTTCTAGAAATATGGTTCCAGAAATTGAAACTTAACACAAGATTACAATATGAGATTCTACCTTAAAGCGTATAGAATCTAAATGAAACAGAGTACAAGTAAGGAAGTATAAGAAAGTTATAATTTCCTTATAATACAAAATGCAGCGGAAATAAACAAGTAGTAAAACTACAAGTAACAAGATATAAGTCTTTTAACCCAAAGAGAAGGGTATCCAACAACCTTGGATAAAGGTCCCTTGATTTATACTTTCAAGCAAGTCTGACATACCCACACCAGGGTAAGCCCTCGATACGAAGATCATTCTCTGTCTTGCTATCCCCGCAAGCCCTCAACTTCAAGGTAGTTGGTCACCTCTGTCTTCCTCAGCAAGGAAGCCCTCAACTTTAAGGTGTTGGAAACCTCTGTCTTCCTATCCCCGGAAGTCCTCGAATGTAATCACCAACATTCGGAGTCGTACAAATCTTTGATAGTTAATAAGAGCCTCTCTCTCTAGAAATCACTTCAAGCATGTAATCACATGAGTTGAAGATCAGTCAGCCTTTCAGCCCTGAGCTCTTTCAAATGAGATCCTATTTATAGGTAAGGTCGGCCTCCTTTCCAACGGTCATATTTTCCTCAAAAATCGGAGGGACCTATACACGTGTAACTTAACCAACAGTTAGTTCATAACAGAATACACGACATCGTTTTATAACAAAACAAGTGTAACAGAATGTACAACATCGTTTTAAATCTTAACTAAAAAGTTCGGAGTGAAGATTCGGAGTGAAAGTTCGGAGTGAAAAAAATATATTAAAGAGTAGACAAATTATAAAAGCGTAATCAGAATGAATGTTCGGAGTCTAACCAAAATAATTTTCGGAGTCTAAATAAATTCGGAGTGTATAAAACAAAGATGATCAGATTCTGTTAAATAGGTGAATTCGGAATGATAATTCGGAATGAGAATTCGTCATCAGGATTTATAATGATAATTCATCACAAGAATTCGTAATGAGAATTCATTGTCGAACTTCATAAGGATTCGCATCCTGAATCTGATGTAGAACTTTATTAGAGTTTATATCCGGAGTTTGGAATGAAACTTTATTATAGTTCTCATATGGATTTCGGAGTGAAACTTTATTACAGTTCTTGTCCAGAATTCGGATCCTAAAACTGAATTCTTCATATCAAAGTTTTAAACAATTCCGAGAAAATAGAAATGAATCCGAATCTTATACTTAGGAAAAATATGAATGAAAATATGATAAGGATAATTTTTCTTACAAAAGCGATTTTCCTTATAAAAGCGATTTTCCTTATAAAAGCAATTTTTCTTATAAAAGCAATTTTCCTTATAAAAGCAATTTTTCTTATAAAAGTGATTTTCTTAAAGATAAGGTGTTTGTGATTTTCAAAACAAGAAGGAATGTAAAAGTCATAAGAAAAACCTTATTGACTCAACATGGTAAAGGATTCATATTAGGTTCACCATTTTGTTTCAGAAACATAATTCTCTATTATTTTTATTTTGAGTTAATGAAGACCTATTTTCCAAATTAATATATCCACTCGAACTTTATCAGTGACACATGGGTTACACATTGGTCGAGATGATGGGAGTTTAGTCTCATCACACCCTTAAGGTGGGGGTTATTACGTTCCCTATGAATTTATTAATTATTTAATAAATATTCTTGAATCCATCCTAAATCCCAGTGTGTAAATAGTTACTATCTATCTATTGATTGTTCAAATTCATGTGTTGATATAAACCATTTTTATATATCATAGGTTCTCCATTGATGATACCATCTATATATATCAGTGGTTCTCCATATTTCGGTTATTTTTTATGATTAAGATATAGTTTTAAAATCCACTTATAAAGTCACTCGGTAATTTAATTCTATCCAGGGAGGTAGTAAGTATGATATAGTTATTATTGGACCTAATAGAGGGGATTCATAAATATCATTGTAAAGGGAATTAGAACACACATTGTTTAGTGTCACTTAATGGGCCATTTCATAAATTTTATGGTCATATGGAAAGGAATAACGTGGTTCCTTTTAGGGTCATTCAACCATGATCTATTTCAAAAAAAATTACTATTGTGTATAATGTACTACTAGTTGAAAGATTCTAAGAAATGGTCAGTGTGGGACTTTTATATGGACATCCTTTTCTAGTTAGGATCATAGGGGATATAGACCTTGAGGGATGATTAATCAAAAGGGACTATTTTCCATTGATGAATGATGACTCATAGGTAATATTTCCCTTTTAGTAATGTTAAATAATAGGGAATTAATCCCTTTAACGATGATTTCATGAGTGATTTGGCCTTATGAGACTGAGTTTTGGTGTATGGGAAAATCCATGTGTGTGTGTCCACCCCCTATTTTCTAATGAATAAACATGGAAGGACAACTAGTCTCCTGGGGAATGTGGCCTAGTGAGGAAGGATTGGGGATTAAAAATTGTTGGCCCATATGTGCATGGATCATTTAGTAGACTAGGGTGTCTAACTCTTTCCTTTAGTAGCCAAGATGACCTTCATGAGCCAAGTGGGGTTTCACTAGAATCCTAATGACAGAAACCCTCATTTTCAAGGGAATAAATAGTTTTTAGTATCTTTAGGGGTTCATCGTTCCAAAAGAAATACCGAAGATAGGTCCATTACTAAGGGAATACATGATCAAAGGGGTTCACACTGATGTACATAGCTTGATCATATATCTCATGAGGCTGTGGTGGAGGCTTTTTTAGAATAGTATTGTTGGGGATTTGACCTTGTATAAATGAAGACAAGAAGATCATTTGCATGATTCCAAACCATTTATACTACCCTAGTGGAAGAAATGGTGGAAAATATAGGTTACCCATAATTTAGTTTCTTTACAAAGTGTAAATCCTCATGTCAAATGTTGAATGCTCATGGACTATTAGAAATATGCTAAAATATATTTTAATAAACCTTGTTTTCATGAATAATTTGGTGTTCTATGTATGTAAAAATGTAATGGTATTAAAGTATTCTAGTTTATAGATGATTCCTTTTTAAAACCCCTCTATGGACTGAATTCATGGGGTCACTCTATAAGGGAACCTCATGAGTAACCCATTTAGAAATGAGTTTGCAGGGTTGTCCTGTGAAGGAGCCTTGTGAGCTTCCCTCTATGAAATATGTTTGTGGGGTCACTCCATGAAGGATCCTTGCGATCTTCCCTCTAAAAACTATGTTCTAAGAGTCACTCAAAATGGGGATTCAAAAACATTCCTCTATGAAGGGCCTCATTGAATATACTTAATAAAAGGGATCTGTGAACGAGATTCATGAAGGGGATACATGAGCTTCCCTATAAAAAGGTTATTAATTATCCACCCTCAATAAAGATTATTCATAGTACTTTTCATTATTTATTCTATATCTTTAGCTTAGTAATTACCTATGATATCTCTTTGAAAGAAATTTGGTCACCAAGAGGGAGGAGTTCACTTTATATGAGTTGAAAGTTTCTTCAAAGGGAAAAAAATTATTCTCTCAAATGGAATATGAGGTATTTATAGGTAGTTCCTTCCTAAAATAATTATAAATATAGGAAGAATGTGATTTCATAGGAATCATACATCATAGGAATTAATAAAATATTTTTGGTGAAATAAGAATTTGTGCGCTAAGGGCTGAATTAGTCCCTTGAAAATGAATCCAATCTATGGAGGAAGTATGTACACATGAAGGGATCATGTTAGCTCTCTAAAAATTATCTTTATGAGTTAAGGAAACTTTAAACCATGAAGTGAAAATGTGGAAATAAAGTAACCATGAAATAATGAATGAAACATGTCATCCCATAGTCAATAAATTCTAGGCTTGGGATTACTACACAATCAATAAGTAATTTTCTTTTCACTGACCATGTACTTGTTATGTATAAATGAAGAGCTTACTTCATAGTAGAATATACTTTTACAAATTTTCCTATAGTTTCATATTTCCAAAATTCCAATTTATAACTGAAAATTGATGGGTTTCAATACCTTTCAAGGAGTATGAAGGGTCTCGATCTCCCATTATATCTCAAGAGTATTTGACTAGAGGAACATTGATATGCTTGAGCACTTACCTGGAAAACCGGGTCAAAGAAAAAGATTACCCTTCCTAGATGTAACAACTATAAGTATTCGCATAAAATCCTCTAGGATTTTTTTCTAGTTCCACATCCAATAGTTCCTTCCATGGAGATTTCATTAAAATAAAATGTTAGGTGGTTAAAGGAGAGGTTTTTGGAACTTTGTCTCTACCAGAAACTAATAGGTAAATGATATATCTCTATAATTATTTCCCAATATAAATTTATAATTTCATATTGATACATTAGCTTGTTTAGATATTAAAACTATATTAACAAGCTTTGGGATGATGTATTTTTGAGGACACATAGCTTCTGTGCACTTGGAAAGGACCCATACTAAAATTATAGCTAGAAAATCCCAATATAAGATAAAATTATGTCTTTACCAGAATGTGTTGACTCATTTGGGCTCAGTGGATGACCTCATGAATATAAAAAACCAATAAAATATCCTAAATAAAATTTCACTACATTAGTGCATATTTTTGTGAAGGTGCATCTTTTTAATGTTCTTTATTTATCCTGATAATCAATGTTTACTTATGTATGCATCTCTTCACTGTGTTTTCTATAATTTAATTGGGTCATAAATTCCTATTAAGACTATATCTCCACTGGAACATATAGATATTATGGATGTGGATCGGGAATCCATAAATTCTATGTAAGGAATATCAAAATAAGACCCTTCTTTTTTACTTTATAATGGGGATACAATGTTTGAGAAGGTTAATTCCCAATTGAGTGTGGTGGGTATCCATGTTTCATACTATTCAGTCATTTTTCTTATCTATCAGCTAAGATAGTTTGGATGTTGTTTTATAAATCCCTACCTTATACCATGGAAACCTAGGCAGTCACTACTTTGGTTTCTTATTCATCAAAAATTTTGAGGGTATGACTTAGTTCAGTACCAACTCACTCAGGGGATTTTGAGATTAGTTCCTCACTAAGTGATTTAGTTATAGAATATGTACCAAATCCAATAATAGAATCCAAATAAAACCTATTTTATAACTCACTTCAATAGAGGATGTGTCAATGTGTATGAAGGATCATCTAGAGGTAGGTTCAAGATAGCAACCTTAGTGAGTCCGATGTCTAATTATATCACATTAAGCACATGTTTTTCACTCTAGGATATAGTGGGTATAACTATTGTTCAATCTATTCTGGTGTAAAGAAGATTATTGGAACCTGGGACTAAGTGAGGGTGCTCCAGTTTAAGCTCTCGACCTCATAATTTAAGGCATATTGGATGAATCTTAGGACCATAACACTTCATAAATCCTCTCAACATACGACGGTGGTAGATATGTAGCAATATAATGTCATGGAAGGATCATCCTTAGTGGACTAAATTATTCAAGAGGTGTACACCAGTGAGAAAATGGTAGAGGATCAGCAGAAATTAGTCAAGGAAGATACAAATGTAGTGATGGATTCTTTCATGAGGGTATATTCATTTTAGTAAGATGAAGTTGTAAAAATTTCAATATTAGTTGAGCTAGGTTTAGATTTTATTGAATCAAAGTAAAAAATGATCCAACATTGAGTTTCCATTTATAATAATTTGTAATATTATTAAAATTCACAATTTTCTTGTATATAATGAGAGACACTCTATATTATGAATCATCTACTGTTGTTTTAATAAAATATAACCATGATTTGGGTCTCAGTTTGTGGTCAATTTAATGATCTTAGATGTTGGTTTGATCATTAATTCATGATAATTTTTCAAACTCACAAAGTGTAAAATCATAATAATTGAATCCATTTAAACATTATATATAAATGTTTTTCATAAATAATATCTTCCAAATACTTTATGCAATGATGAAATATGTAAATCAATAAGTTATCTTCACGGCACGTACCCATGGGTCGATATAGGTGAGATGGAAATATAAAAAAAGGACCATAACCATAATACATGGTTAGTTTACTAGACAAATGACTATGAATTTTTATTTACTCCTAAACATGCACTCTAATATGGATATAGGTAGGTTGAATATGTTGCACATTTACCATCACCATAAACCAAGGTTATTCTACTTAGATAATTTTTTTGAGAATATGTACTCATAAATGGATTTAGGGAGGTTGTATATGTGGCTCATTTAATATCTCTATAATCTAAGGATATCCTATCCAAATATTATAGAGTGAGTGACTAAGTATAAAAGAAATCATGAATAGTGTTTTCATGAGGTTTTCAATGCTGAAAAGGGCTGATGTACCATGAAATTATACCTTCATGCATTCTACACAAATCATCTGAACCAATATATCTAAGGAACAAAAGGGTGATCTAACTATTTCTGAGAATGATGGACCTAGAGAGAATATATTCACTTTTTTAGGGTATAATGGTGTTCCCTTTAATATTTATATATTTTTTATCTAGAAAGGTTTCTTAATCTGTGAATGGGGATTGAATTAGCTGGCATAAACTCAACTTTTTCTCAAGTTTCCCTTTGTTTGTTTTCAACCAGAAAATTTTTATGCCTCATACCTTTTTAAAATGGTCAAATTTTTATTAGTCTATGCAAGGGGAAATCCTAGTGAGTGAATACTCGGCTTTTCCCTTGGATTCCCATTGAATTTTTTTAACCTGGTGATTTATATGTCTCCTCCCATTTGTATTTTAAGGTCTCCCAATACAAACTAATAAAACTAGTGTTTAAAGTTGAGTTTTTTTTACTAAAATGAGGCTGAAGCTTAAGGTATTATATATTTCACTTAAGGATAAGGTGGTTTATTTAATGATAAGGGAATAGTGACAACCTGATTTGCATTGAGATCCCATATCAATATAGAGGACCAGTAATAGAAAATATTCACTTAGTTTAATGTCGTAATGATCATACGTATATGTTTTATGTCTTCTAGTAAGGATATAATTGACCCTATATAAATGATGACAACACCCATATGAGAAACAATGAGTATAAAATGGTTCATGTAGTTTAAATTCATAGTGATTGTACCAATATGATGTGGGGTATGACTGTAATGAGCCAATATTTTAATATATTTTTTCCTTTAATTATTTAAAATATGTTTGATATATTTCTCCATGTACAATATAAAATTGAATTGAAAACTGTGATATTTTTAGACCATTAAAATCTATCTAATTAATTGTAGTTATGAATAAGAGTAACTGAATTAAAAAATATATTAATATACATATTTGTATATGTAAAGGTTATTTTATTCATTATTATGTTTAAAAATCCATATTTCTATGTGTGTTATTTTTTATTAAATAAAACTAAGTATATTATTTTAAATAGTGGTTTTAATAAAATATAACATTGAATTATTAATGATATATTTATTGGTGTTTTATAGAAATTAAGAATAGGTGTAATTAGTATTTTAAAATGTTATTTCCTATAAAAATAGTTTCTCATTCAATTTTATAATTTTAAATAAAAGTTAAACTATAAAATTCTAAAAATAAAATTTATTTTATTATTTAGAATTTCAATATTATTTTAAGATTAATTATTGGGTTTTTTATTAAATAAATATTTACTTTTAGGATAATAATACAAAATACCAATTTTATAAATAACATGACTTCTATGACATTATTGTTATGTAAGTATGAATTTTAAATTCATGAAACCTTTTTCAAAGACTAAATATTTATTTTATAAGTGACCTCATAAGTTTAAAAAAGTTTTTTTTTCATTTATAAACCCATATTTGACATTTTAGATCTTAAGTTATATTTTTCAAAACATTATTTTCATTATTTTTTGAGCACTTATATCAAAAACTAACTTTCATAACTTATATAAGTATAATATAATAAAATTACTTCCATTATTATATTAATCATGTGAAATTTTTTTTAGAATTCATTTCTAGTATTTTTCAAAAATAATTTATTTTTAGGTAAATAGAGATAAATACCAATTTCACTAATATTGTCACTTTTATGAAATTATTATACAAGAATTCCATGAAAGTTTTTGAAACCATTTTTAAAATTTAAATTTTATTCTATAATTTAAATTAATTATTTTACAATACTATATTGATATATAAAAATTCATGCATAACATCTTATAAAATTTTGGTAATGTTTTAACGAAATTATTTTTCATCATTTTCTTTTAAAAAAATTACATTGTTGAATTAGTTTTTAAAAATATTTTAATGTTAATTAAATATTTATTCAATAATAATAAACATTTTAGTTTTAATATAAACAATTACATTGATAATTTTATCAAAAACATAAATCTTGTGCTTAAAATACACTTTTTTTCTAAAATTGGGTTTTTATATATTATGTGCGTTAAAACTAAAATTAATTTCTCTAAATATTGAAAATTTTATTTTCTACAATTATTTAAATATTTAGAATTATTATTTTTTAATTATTAAATCATTCCAAATTAAATTTTGGCTAATAAAATTATTTTCCAATGGTGAAAGTGAAGTTATCGCGGTAAGGGTTATTAGGGTAAAAATGATTTAAACCTTATGGAGTGGATATAACATGTGAAAAAACTATATAATAATGAATTGTGGAGGGATTATTAGCTTAATATTTATACTAAATCCATTATTTTCAATTTTTGGATCCTTTTTCAATGAATAATTTAGTTATATCAATGAGAAATGTTGATTTTTTACAAAAGTTTTATTTTCTTTACTTATTAAAGGAGACCAAATCCTACACAATTATCTACCCATTACAAAGGATTTTATCAACCAAAAATTTGAACTAGTTTATCTTAAATACCCTCCCCTTTCCTTTGAATATTTTTCTCTACTAAAATAACTAGCTAAAGAGTCGTAAGGAGTTTCCCAAGGTAGAACTTCCAAGAGACAGGTAATACTCTCAATCCAAGTTTCTAAGTTCTTTTCTTATTATATACCACTACAATACCCTCCATCCAAGAAGGTATAGTAACAAAAAAAATTAATATGTATTAATTTTATTATAATAATTTATTATCCATTTAATATATTCCACTAAAATCATTAAGAAAGAGGAAAAAGTTATCATGTGTGGGTGAACTACCACCTCCATGAATGGCGTGTTCAATTTTCCATCAACACCTTAAATTGTAGGTTAAAAAATATTATTTAAATAAATAATATTATATTATTCACACAATTAAAATTCTATAATGATAATAAATGAAAATATATATGTAAAATAATAAAAAATAGTTATAGTAAATTTAACCGCCTTAAATGGAATTTTCAAATAACCTTTCCTAATTGGGATATTTTTTGGGTTAACCATTGAAATTTTATAAGTATTTTTTTAATGTAATAATAACGTACATAAGCCTAAAAAATTCTGGAGATATTGAATTTATTTTACAAAACCTTTGATCATGGTCAACAAACCAAAAGTATTGTGAAGAAATTAACTGAACAACCTTGAGTAACCAACATAATCGGAAACTATTTTAAAAATTAATACAAAATGGTAAAATATAGATTTTATAAAAATAAATATATGTTAATAAGGTTTTTGGGTAAATATATAATGAAATTAATTTAATTTTTTATGAAGTTAAGTGTGGTTTCATAATGCTTCCAGACATAAGTTAGGGTTTCATCTCAAAACAACCTTCATTGAGTTTAAATAAGTAAAGTTATGGAAAATGATAATCTCTTTCCTTATTTAAAAATAACCTTTACTTATTTCATAAAGTTTCACCTGGGTGGTTCACTTTCATCCTTTCTTCAATAGATATTTCTCACGAATTTTCTATATTATAAATCCATGTTTAATACATATTTCCCATTTTCAATTATTGAAGTTAAAAATGATTTATTTTCTTCTTTTCTTAAGAATATATATGATATATCCTTTAGCTATGTGTTAAGATAGGATTTTAAAACCCACTTTCTTATCGTGGGTTTTATCATGCTTATGATTTATGTGTTGTTTCTACTTCCTTTTTTGAACACATAATCTTATACATATTATGATGTCAAATATCCGAAATCGTTATGGTTGAGTATGTTATATCCCTCTAATTCATTGGGTAATGTTAATATCTCATGAGATTACATGTATAGTGCATGTTTTGTTAGCATAATCACGCTATGTATGGTGCATGGGCTGTTAGCCTAATAAAACTAATATATAATAATGGTTAGCCTATTTTGTGATGGTTTATTCTGATATATCCCTCCAATTCATTAGTTAATGTTAATGTTTCATGATATTCCATGCATGGTTCATGGGAAGTTAGCCTAAGAACATTATGTATAGTGCACAGCTAGTAAGCCTAAGCACACTATGTTATGATGGGGGTTAGCCATAGAATATAATTATTATAATTTGGTTATACTCTATTATGTTTTCTTGGAAATTGGCCTCAACATATGCTTATGATGTTAGTATTTATGATGTTGACACATGCTTATGACTCCATGATATTATACTTTAATTTCCGTATTATATTTTTTCATTATTATTATCATTCTCTTTATGATATCATTTTATTTATAATGGATTATATTTATTATATCACTATCATGTTATACTTTGATTATTCTCTTACTGAGCATTTGAGATCACCCCTTCTTAGGTTTTCCCTTACCCAATATATGAACATGTGTATAGCTTATGTAATATATATAAGAGTTTTATTAAGTATTTATTATATATAATTGTTTACTATGGTGTAAATTAGGTTTTTATGTATCTATTATCCAAATACACTAAACCTTTTGGATCTTGGGTTTTTTAATAATATTATGTAATGTAATGATTAAGTTATAAAAATGATATAAATAATGGATAGATTAGCTTGATTCATTGTAGTTGGTATCAGAGTAGGGTTTAGATATTTTTCTAGATTAGTTTAAATTTATTGGGTTAGTTTAAGAATAAACCTAGTGAAAACCCTAGGAAAATACTATGTTTAGGATAACATCCTTATGTTTTGGAAAATTAGAGATTATATGGTTTTCCAAGAAATTATATATTTTTTTGGATACTAGAAAGTGGAAATAGACTTTTCATAAATTCATATTTGGGAAATAATCCTAAAAAGAGTTTGTCGAGTATATCTTTGGTTATCATTTAGCTGAATGGTGAATAGACCCTCACTACATAGCTGGACAGACAATCTCAAGAGTTATTCTTTGGTAAATCACTTTCTATTTACAAACCATTATGAAGGATTTATTTCCTAATTACTTTAAGGGGTTATGTTAAGAAGTATGAGAGACCACGACTTAAAGTAACCTGTGTAAAACCAAGTGAGTTATATGATTAACTAATTATTAAATAGTTTAAATTAAATTACTATAGGATGAAATGACTGTTTCATTGGAGAATACATATTGTGATTGGGATTTCATATTCATATATACTGATTATTTTAGATATTACCATAACTATTTTGGTTTTAGTATTTTTTTTAAAATAGGAATATGTGGATAAATAATAAAAATATTTATATCCAAAAAAATCACAATGTCTTATAACTAAATAAGGTAGCATATTTAAATGGTTGATAATCTTAAGTTATATTTTTTTAAAAATTGTTCTAAGAACTTATATCTAAAACTAATTTTTATCACTTATATAAGTATAATATAATAAAATAAATTCTATTTTGTTATTCTTCATGTGAAAATGATCTTAGGATTAATTTTTAGTATTATTCTAAAATTATTTATTTTTAGGTAAATAGTGAAAAATACTGATTTTACTAATATAGTCACTTTTATGACATTAATATACTAGAATTATATGAAAGTTTCTAAAAACCTTTTAAAAATTAAAAATATGTTCTATAAAGTTAAATTAAATATTTTAAAATAATATGTTGATATATAAAACCCACTCTTAACATCTTGAAAATTTTATGTAATATTTTATTGAAACTATTTTTCGTCTATTTCTTTTATTAAAATTTTCACATGATTGAATTAGTTTTTCAACTTATTTTAATGATAACTAAATACTTATTGAATAATAATAATAAAATTAATTTCAATAAAATAATTAACATTGATAATTTCAACCTAAACATAAATCGTATGCTTAAAATAAATTTTTTGTCTAAAAATGGGGTTTTACACGTTATGTGTGCTCATACTAAAACTAATTTCTTTCACTATTAGAAAAATTATTTTATAAAATGGTTTATATATTTAAAATAATAATCTTAAAATTATGGAATAATTTCAATTTAATTTTTTCCTATTGAAATTATTTTCCAATGGTGAAAGTGGAGTTACCATAGTATGGGTAATTAGGGTAAATTTTGTTTAAACCTTGTGCAAGTGGATATAACACGTTAATAACATGTATAATATTGAATTTTTCAAGTATTATATTATTTATATATATTACCACACCATTATTGTTCATTTTTTGAGATTTTGGGCTTGAATAATGGATTGATATCATTGATAAATAATAAGTTTTTACAAAAGTTCATTTTTATTTTCTTATAAAAGGATACCTCCTACCCATTTATCCACCAATTAAAAATATTTGGATCAACCAAAAATCTTCCTTATTCTCTCTTAAACACCCTCCTCTTTCATTTTAATATTTTTTTCTTATTAAAATATCAAGATAAATAGTTTTAATGAGTTACCCGATAGAGAACTTCCAAGGGAAATGTAATACACTCAACCCAACTTTTCTATGTTTTTTTCTTCTTCTACACCCCCAAAGTACCCTATATAAATAAATTTATGAAAAAAACATAAATTTTAATATATTTTAATGTTATTATACTAATTCAATATCCATATTATATTTTCCTTTAAAATCATTAAGAAAAATGAAAACATTTTCATGTGTGTGTGCAGACTGCCACCTCCATGAACATCATGTTCACGTTTCCATCACCACCTTAAATGGTAGGATTAAAAATGTCATTTAATTAACTAATATAAATATTTTTACACCATTAATATTATATAATGATAATATATGACAATCTATAAGTAATAAAAATAATAAATAGTTATATTAACATTAACCGCCTTAAATAGAATTTTCAAAGTACCTTTCTTAAATTGGATATTATTTTATACAACTAATTTCATTTAAATTGTATGTCTAATTACAATTAGATATGAAATATCTTGAATTATATTTTTTAATAGTATTTAAACTTCATCTTTTATATTTATCTCTTTGAATAGGTTTTATTAGAATGTATCTTAAACTGTATGGGTTTTCGTCTTAATTTCCCTTCATTGAGACATGTTTTAACACTATATGAAAATTTATTATTTATAAAGTTTATATAATACCCCATAAATTATTTTATAATAATCCATGATTTAATTAATGGTATTTATATAACCATGTTATTTTCAAGCTTCTAATTACTTTTGATTAAAAATTACTAAAGTCATAAGGGTCTTTCATAACTCTTTCTGGTTTCTTGAGATATAATGTTTTCCATTGAATTTAATATTTTACTTCATATGGTATGACACATTTATATCCTAGTAGATAAATTATTGAATAAATTCTTCCATACTTTTTAGTTCTAACCCTTTTTGAAAATGCACCTATATTAAGAGTAATTCACATCCTTTTAAATGACAGTTTCCCCCTCTTTGTCCATAATTTCTCTTCCCACCAATGTTCTAATTTTTAATTGGAAAACTAATTAAGTGTTGTATAATTTGATATTAATATTTAACTTATTAAATTTTAAAAATAAACTTTTATTTTTTTATTTTATGATTTGGGATTTCAAAAAAGGTGTTTTAAAACATAAAAAATGGATCTTCCATACATCCTTCAAGACTTTCCAGTTATGTGGTCCCTTTATTTTTCTCCCTTATTATGCCATATTATTTTCTTTTACCTATAATATTTTTTATTTATTTCCATTAAATATATACCTTTTTTAATATCATTTTCACTAATGGGTTATACAAGTTTTTATTTCCCTTTGAAATTCCCACTTTTAAGTTAACCTGATTTAAGGGAACTTCTCTATTTTTGATCTCAAGTAAAGAATAACCTGCATAAAATGATATTAAATCATGAATAGATTATAAAAAACCCTCAATATTTTATATATAACCCAATTGGTTCAGTTATTCTTTAATAAAAAAATTATATGTTATTTCCCTATTTAAAAATATCCTTTACTTATTTCATAAAGTTTCACTCAAGTGGTTCACATTCATAATTTATTTGTTTTATATTTCTCATAAATTTTCTACATTAGAACTCTATATACAATAAATATGTACATTTTCCAATTATTAAAGTTAAAAATGACTTATTTCCTTATTTTCATGAGAATATCTATTATATATCCTTCAGTTATGTCTTAATATTAGATTGTGAAACCCGCTTTCTTCTCATGGGTTTTACCATGCTTATGATTTATGTATAGTTTCTATTTATTTGTGTGGGACACATAATATTGTATATATTATGATATTATTTATCCTAGTTGGTGATGGGTTAGTCCTTTATATCACTCCAATGTATTGGGTAATGTTAATTTCTCATGAGATTACATGTATGATTCATGGATGGTTAGTCTAAGCACACTATAAAAAATTCATAGGGGTTATCCTAATAAATATGAGTTATGATAGAAATTATCCAATGTTGTGATGGTTGGGTCCAATATAAACCTCCAATTAATTATTTAATATTAATATCTCATGAGATGAAATATATTGTGCAATGATGTTTATCCTAGGAACACTAAGTTATTATGGTGGTTAGAGAGAGAATATGATGATTATCATGGAGTTCGGTCTATATCATGTTTTCCTAGAGGCTATCCTTGACATATGCTTATGATTTCCAGATTTATGATGTTTCCAAATGCTTATGAATCATGATCTAATGCTTTTATTTCCTTATTTCATGTTTTCATTATTATGATTGTTCTATTTATAAAATCATGTTTTACCTACAAAATTATATTTATTGAATCTCTATCATGTTATACATTGATTATTCCATTACTAATAATTTTAGAACACCCCTTATTATATTTTACCTTCCCCTGGTTATGAATATGTGTATATCTTATGATATATCTAGAATAATTTTATTAATGTTGAATAATGAAGAAAAGTTAACAATGGTGTAAATTATGTGTTTATGAATATAATCTCTAAATACATTAAACCTTTTGGTTCTTAGGTTTTATGATAATATTATTTAATTTAATGTTTAAGTTGTTAAAAGGATGTAAATAAATTCTAGTCTAGCATGGGTCACTATAATGAAAACCCAAATAATGATCTAAAACTAGGAACCATGCCAGACATTATTCCCATCAAAGATACTTCATCCCATAATATATACTAATATAAAAATATCTAGTGTGAATGAGTAGACAATACATTGTGAGAGGGGTTTTAAATGGATGAGTTATTTGGGTGGCCCCAATATAGGTAATTTGAAAATCACTATATACCCTACAGTAATAGGAATTAATCCACACATCATTCTTAGTAAAGGGTATCTGCATAGATCTATCTCACTTGTAGGTGAGAAAGGGATATATTTATAGGAACCCTAGTGAGAGAAGAAATGATAAAAACTAACATGAATTAGTAATGGTCTCTTCACCAGGACATAATTAGGAATGAAATCTAGGATTAGGTCTAATCCATATTGTTAAGATATAACTATATATCCTAGAATAATAAGAATAAAATCACTCATAGTTCTTTATGGTGTAATTTTCTCTTTTTTTGTATATGATCATAACTATATGAAGCTCCATGATTGTACCCAGGATAAGAGATCTTGATTTCATGATAGGATGTTTTAGTGTATGACTAATGTAGAAAACTCTATGTGGATTTTTGATGGCTCAAACACTGGGGGTTAAAGTTGATGGTATTTATGGCTAGACTAAATATAATAAATCTAGGAATCACGACATATCCTAGGATAATAGTAATCAAGATGCACATAATTATTTTATGATCTATATATATATCAAGATCTTAAGTGGGAAAAATATTTAATGATCTCTTATTAGTGTTGAGCTATATAAGAGAAATACAAACATGAATTATGAGGGCTCATAATCCCTGGTATAATTCTTGGAAATTGGATCATTTTATCCAATAAAAGGTTTATAGATAAAGGACCATATGATAGAGACTCTTAGATGAATATAGCACTCATGAAAGGAAATTAGGTCATAAAACATGGACCGATCTAAGAAGTTTAAAGGTTATATGGTGTGGGTCATATGATGTGTAATTTAAAATCATGTGAAAAGGCATGGCTTGTTATACAATTTAGGGTTATAAAATCAGGACCTCTGTGTATTACATTTTATGTTAATATGACTAAGACCATCTATAAGTAGTTTAGATTCATAAAAATGGAATTTATGCTAATCAGATTAAGTTCATGAAATAAGTGCATCAGAGAAAAGGTGTCCATGTGAATATAGCTCTTGTGTATGATAAAGTGGATTCATTCCATTCTAGTAATGAGTCACTAGAGAAAAACCCAGCGTGAATGAGATTATTTTTTATATACCAAAACAATATGGGAATTTGATTGAAATAAAATTTATGGTTTTGTCTAATATAGGTGGACTAGACATCACTACATATCCTTTTAAGGAAGGAATAAATCTATACATATTTATGGGAAAGGGGCCTCTACATATATTAGGCTCATGTGAAGGGGATAGTGTGGTGGGATTCATTCCAATGACAAGATATTATCATGAATATGATATAAATTAGTAAGATACTAGACACTAGGATTAAAGGTGATTGGATGTGTGGATGGACCTAAAGAATGAACCCCGGAGATCACTATATATGGTAATATTTCAAGAATCAATCCACACATAGTACTCAGGTATCCTTTTTATATATCAGGATCTTGTGTATGGAAAATAATTTTTTTTCATTTTTAAGTTTTTTGGAGATTCCCTAATATGAAATAGAAAACCCATATACTTGGAACCCTTATATAGATCTCGATCATACGTAATGGAATCAAGTCATATAGGATAGACCAATCTAGGTAGTTTATTTTCTTTTAAGATACACTATATTTCATGTGGTTTAACATCATGTGACAAGGACTCTGTGTCTTTTTATTTAAAGACATGTGACTAGAATAAACTCCAAGCAGTTTATATTAATTTTAATTGGATAATATAGACCCAATCTAGAGATATAAAAATTATTTCTTGGTGAACCTTTATTTGGTAAAAGTATTGGTTTTCTCTACATTTTTTATGATCAAGTAATAATCTCTATTGGAATAGACCTTATGTATGGAATAAGGACTTTCCAATTTCATCTCAAAATTCAGAGGTTTCTTCAAAGGTATCATGGGAGTTCTCAAAGCTAATATTAGTTCTCCATGGAAAAAAAATTGGATATGGATCTTATTATTGAATTCCAATCCAATATGATTTTTATAGACCTAAAGGTTTTAGAGTGTTCATAACCTTTTCTTATCAAGATTCTATAATTCATCAAACTAGATTTGAGACCACTCATCTTTAGAAAGTTTATCGTAGATAGTGATACAATTTAATGGGAACTATACCTCAATGGGGAATACTTCCTTTGTCTCATACATAATAGAATATGGGGTTGCCTGTGTGGTGGTATATATCATGGTGAAATAATCTAATGGAGAATATAGGACCTTATCCATCCAATATCTCTTATTTTCATCCACCAACATATGAAGGATATTGAATAATGTCATGTTAAAGTCTTATATCTATCTATTCACCAATACATGATAGTGGGATAAATTCTTTGACTGTATAATGTACCCCTAATATAGCCTCATCAATTAAAAATCATAAATATTGATGTATTTTTTATCAATATTTTGTGAGGGATTCAAAATATTGTAATGCTATTATAATTCATTAAATTAATGATATTTTTTTCTAAATTCGTTAAGGGATATAGATTCAACCCACATGGAGAATAATTCAATGGTAGTAGAATGAACTTGAAATTCCTAGTTATAGATGGATGGTATGGTCCCATAATTTATATCACCCATGTGAAAAATATCCATGAGTGTTTGGAAGTCTGAAAAAACTCTAAGAAATTGATGAATAAAGTTATCATGTATCTATAAAGAGTACAATTTATTTATAAAATCCATGTAGTCCTACATCATTGATGGGAAAAAGTATCCAAGTCTCCTGGTTTTATGTAATAGCTTGGATCTGGAATTTTGGGCATCGTAGTCACCATTGTGGACTTCATATGTAATAGTGATCATCACTCTTACTTCAACAGACCTGAGGAGAACCCCATCAAAACCTCATTTTTAGAATAACTTCTAAAAACCTAGGTTGTTATAAAGAATGAATTTTTTTCCACTTCCAATTATAATCATTCTTGGATTTATCCATTAAGAGATTCATGTTTCAGTTACACTCTAATATGGTATCCACATAGTTAGTTATGGAATCATTTATCAAGGGAAATGACTCAACTTAATCTTTATTAGCATTCATAAAATTAATTTCTTCCATATCATTATAGATAAATGGATATTCCTCCCTATGATGTGAAATGTGAATGATTTTTTCATACTATTCTAGATCTTCCATGGCTATAGATTCATTGTCCAGTACACATTCTTTGGAATTCTAAAAATATGGGATGAGATATGATGATGGATATAATAGTAATTCGACTATAAATCCCATTAAAAATCAGGTAAAGTAATTAAATCTTCTATCTTGATGGAATAATCACCCTAAATTTTCTTGATCACTAACTTTGAATTATCTTTAATGTTTAAATGTGTAACTAGTATTTATAGGGACACTTCCATGACTGCAATGAGGGCCTAGTATTTTTCTTCATTATTAGTATACTTATCTGATAATATAAACTAGTATGGGAGAACTTCTTTTGTTGGAGATATAGATAGAATCCTAAATCCAACCCTGTTAAGATTTATGTTTTCCATCCTTCTTCCTATTTAGATCCTAGAGGCACCATTAAAGTATATCCCCTATGCTTGGGAAGTTTCATGGATGGAAAATAATTCTTTATTTGGGAGTTCAATATATAAAAATAAATTTTCTGGGATAGGGTGCACCATGAGGAAATTTTTTAACACTTACTCTTCGATCACCTTCAAAGAAACAAAACAAACATAATTTTTTTAAAAATGAACACCCATCATTCTAAACATTGAGTTAACATTGGAATATTTATGAAATATTTGAGTGGATCAATAAGAGACACTGGGTGGAAATCGTAGTGAAATGAATAGTGTCTCATATTCTTCACTATGAAAATATATTCAAGTAAGTTCTTCTTAATATGATAATATCATGTATCAACATCCAACATCATCTTACCGAGGGAATAAATAATATTATCCTTGTTTTCATAATTATTCTATGAAAACAGGGAGCTAAGTGATCACTCTAAAATTTCCAAATAGAGGATTAGAGTCTTACCTTATATAGGTATAATCTAGACCAGTGCACATAGAAGTAATTTTTTGAGATCACTATAGTATTTATGAATATCTTAATCCCAGTGGTAAGTGACCTCCTTCTTCAAAAATTTTGTAAATTTACAACACTTATTGATGATATTTTATATAAAGTATGTAATATAGGAGATACATCCTAGGAGTATCCTTAATTTCTTGAGGTTTTTATGAGTTATAATGAGTATCACCTCGGTATTTTTATATTCGACTTCATTGTTATGATTAAATACCACAAAGCTAATGAATTTCCTTGATTTTTCCATTATTTCACATTTTAGGGGGTTAATATTCAATCAATATTGATTAAATTTGTTGAATAAAACCTCAATATTGGCAAGGTGGTTATAATATTTTTGACATTTTACCACTATATAATCCATTTAGATCTCTACATTTTTTCATATAAAGGACTTCAAAATATGGTTCATGTCACTTTGGTATATAAATCAAGTGTTTTTAAAGACAAAGGTAATTACTTTGAAATAGTATACCCATTAGTGTAACCTAAAAGTAGTAAATTTATAATATCTGAGGGCAAGTCAAATCTAGTTATACCCAAAATACCTGTAAATGAAGATGAGATCATAAAAACCAGATGTTGCATTGATTAGTGGCTCTGTGATTGGGAATAAGAAATCATCCCTTGGATAGTAATAGTTTAGAACCTTTAAATCAATAAAAAAATCTAATTTTATCAATCTTTTTCTTGATGATGATGATGTTAATGAAACACCTCAGGTACCGAACCTCCCAAATAAAATTTTCTCTCATAAGCTTATCAATATTAATATCAATGTGTACCAATTAACTAGGGGCCAAATACTATTGGGCCTAATTAATTATTTTTAGGCTAGTAGTTAAATAGTTATTTATGGGGTTATATTATCAGATTGAAAGCATTATTAAAAAATGGGTAGGGTTTCGGTAGAACTCTTAGGGTATCATAAACTCGAACACAATTATGAAAATTAATATTAATTATTCAATAATAAATTTTTAAATGACATTAAAATTATAAAAAAATAGTTTAGTTAAAATTTTATTAATAATTAAATTTTATATTAAGTTAATTGACTATATATTATAAAATAAATAATAATTAAAAAATATGTTTAATTAAATTTGTTATATTATTATTCTATATTTAAAAATAAAATTCAAATATTTTAATTTCTAATCAAGTAATTGAAAGGGTTAGGTTATTTAAATGAACATTTAAAAATATAATAGGATAGTGTTAAGATAGTGAATTTAAAAAAGGGTTATAGTTGGAGTTAAGGTTTTTTTAAAATAATCTAGTTAGGGTTGAAGTACCCAAAATTTCATAGGTAACCAGTCCATTACCATCCCAACTTATCAGCTTTAGCTTCCTCATTGATAGCATGGGTTGAATGAATTCTCATTGTTACTTGTTTAATGAAATAGTTGTATTTAACATGTTCTTTAGGAGTCATTGTGGAAATGATTCATGTGGGGCATGGATCATCATCCATAACTAGATTCGATTATCTAATTTCATCAAAAATGTTTGAGACACTTTCCTCAAACACTATATGAGAATCCTTGATTCCTTCCTCCTTCGTTTTATAGTTTTTTGGAGTAGAATATGGATCGATACCCTGAGATCTATGAGATGATATTTTGACATTTTTACATTCATAAAAATCATATCCTTAGAATGGTTGGGTATTTATATGGTAGATTTAATGATGAAATTGGAAGTGAATGTGACTAAACTATGTTCTTTTCTTCTATGGTTCGTGTCAATTTGGTCGAAGAGTCTTGGTTGTGTTAATTGAACCCCAATCAAACATGAATTCAATTAAAAGTGCTCAAGGGAAATATTGATCATCGTAGAATTCATGATGATCTTATCCTCTATCGGTGGTGGCTTCTCAATAGAAGCATCTTCTTGACAATCAAAAAAGAGGAAAGTAATTGGAGGGTTCAAATCATTGAATAATATAACAAAATTTTCTCACAAATATAGAATTTTCTCCTCAATTAAGATGATCAAAAACAATAAGTCTACACTAAATTCACACCGTGGAATAACATAGGTGATTTCTAAACCATTGGGTGAAACAATCTATGTGGAATTAACTTCCAATGGATACTTACCCTCCGTTTTTTAGTACCCTATATATATGTACCGAGATTCACAAGATTCAAAAAGGGCTATATCACAATACAATACCTAGACCAACCCATTAATAGATTATTTCATTAATGGGTGATATAAAGAGGGTATTATTTTATGAATACGGAGTAATGGACTTTCCATAAAGATGTTTAAATTCATGTCTTGGTAGAATACCATAAATTTGGAGTCAGAAAGAAAGTCTTTCAACTGAATCATCAACTTTATCCTCTCAAGGGGATTCTATTCACTCTTTTCATACCCAATAATTGTTTGGTTAGAGGGATATAGGTTATATTTACCTTGTTTGAGACATCAATGTTTCTAAAACCATTATCCATTATGGTTCGATGGATGTCAACATCATCAAGATTTCTAGATATGTGAAAAGGCCTAATGTGCATTGTATGGAAGATTTTCAGTCTTATTCCAAGAAATAAATGATTTTTTTACATTTAGTAAAGCCACCCTTTACACAATTTTTCTTGGATAAATAAAATTTAGCCTTAAAATATTGAGGGATTGAAATTTATTTAATTATGGATTCCTTTAATTCTATTGAAAGATGAAGGGAATCATTTTTTGAGATCTTGGTTGGGATGATAGATAGATGCTTCAAAATTTCATACTTTTAGAACTAGTGTGTATTATTACTTCCATGAGTTTTATCTATGGCTTAATAATTAGGGGTTTAAGCGGGTTTTGTTAGTGACACCTTTTCATGACTAAAATTATGGGACTTCCTCACCATCTTTAGGTTGGTCTGAATTGGCCTTTCTGTTTTTTTGGGTTGAACATACAATTGTATCTTTGATACTTGGTATTTAAGTGTAATTAATTCTAAACATTACCTATAGAATTTAGGTCCAAATATAAGATTTTTTAGATTATTTTGGTGAATGTATCCAAGTTTTAGGTGGATATATATATTTAGTGGAAATGACTTCTGGCCATCAGGGTCCACCATTGTTTCACTTTCGTCAACTTCCATAAACACTTCTCAGATTATTTATAGGGAACCTAGGTTAATATTAGTTCCCCTCATTAGTGAATCAGTCTGTATGGTGTATAAAATTTATGAGGATGTATTGTGACTCCTCATCAGATGAAAGTTTCATTTTTTGGGGTAGTGCCAACCCTCCTAATGATGGGGGTAACAAATATAGAAGAGTATAGGCTAGATTGGGTACCCTTACTGGGATCCTATACCTATTCCTTATTTCATTAAATTTATACCAACTCTTGAATGGTTTTAATGATGAAGATACCACTTCAATTTCCATAGGGGGGATTTGGGTCATAGTTGATTGGTTCATATATACCTTGGGTATTACATATTCTAAACTAACCAATTTCCTAGTCATCCTGTCATAAAATTACTAAACATGTACTCATAACTTTTTTTCACTCTTTTTTTTCTTTTGGAGGACTGAAAAAGATACAGGTCACCTATTCCAAAGGTTTAACCAACTTAACATGCCATTATTCAATCATCTATTAGAGTATATCCTTAAATATGATACATTATCAGATATTATCCATCATTTGATGGAAGGGAATGTAATAAGTATTATCATTTATACTAAATACATATAGTTTTTTTATCTCTATAAATTTAATCAAGTTTTTATATAGGTAAATGATGAAAAAATTTCAGAACATTCACTTTTTGGACGGAATGTACTTTTTTCTTCTGATCTTCAAATTTTGGGTGATTTTTATCCTTCTTTCACTCTTAATAAGGTTTTTGATATCAATGTTATTGATATAGTGGAGGAACCATATGATATTGAGTTTTTTAAGGGGTTAGATCAAGAATTATTTAAGGTTTTATGATAATGGTCACAATTTATACTTTACTATATTTCTTCCCTTATGTTGACGGTATAAGCTAATATTTAACTTTTTGATGAAAAATGACATCTTATAGGCATTTTGTTATGGATATAAACTCTTGTAAATCACCAGGGTACTTCAAGGGAATGAGTGGTGTTTAAAACTAGTCTGGGATATTTTCTACTCATATCTATAATATCTACACATAGGGAAGAAACTTATATTTTTAAATTGGTTAAAACATTCCTCCTAGTGATGAATTTAGAAAATATATTATTTTCACATTCTTTGTAATTTTAGAGGTTAATTATGGTCATATTCCATGGTCTAGATCAGAACTGTTAGAGGAAATACCATTGAAGATCTTCTCAATTATATATAGGCCCAACTGATGGGTTATTATACTAGATGAATGTTGGTCCTTCTAGGGTTTGTAAGAAACACTTAAACCTTACTCCCTCATATTTCTTTGGCATTCCCATCATGGGGTTGCATACAGATGAAAAGTGAATGAGGTGATACTCTAAATCCTCTAAACTATTGAATTCAAAGAAAGTGGGATTCCCAAACTTTGGTGGTGGAGGAGTCAAGTCCACCCATTCAGGATATGGTTTCCTCTCTAATTTCACTGGTGTGTGTTTCCCATCCATGGATTCCATTTGAGTTATAAGGGACTTAATGGATTCAAGGGGTTCTGGCAGCATTATCTCCTTGGTTAATACTAGAGTATAGGATGTGGGAAGAATATAATAAGATTGTATTTCATGTGCCTACTATTGATAACCAATTTGAGTTGACTTAGGGAACCTCACTTGAAATGATGACAGTTATTTCCCTAATAGTGGGAACTTCAAGTAGTCAATGGACACTTAGTTCAAATATACTAGATGTTTTAGCCTTGGTTTGGTTGGGTGACTAGAATATACAATTTATGGAAAAAAAATTCCCTTTGATTGTGGTTTAATCACTAGAGCATTGATATTTGCATCATTCTTGGAGTGAAATTAGTAAGTATATTGCCTCTGAGGATTTTGGTGTTGAGTCACCTTGGATTCTACAACTCAACTTCATATTGGGAAATATTCTTCTCATCATAAAGAGGTCCATATTATTAGAGTGGTGGGTGGGATGTGGATATAAACACATTTTCCTTTATCAATAGTATAATATCATTGAGTTGGATATAACTAAATATTCATAGGATCTCCTAGATCAGGATTCTGGCTTCGATGTTGAGTGCACACACTTTCCTCATATTTCTGTGTGCACTGCAGTTAAAATGGATGTATCCTCATTACATTATTCTATTTCAATGTATTTATACATGTTATATATAGTTATGGAATTGATAACATTCACAGACATAAATCATGCATCATGAATCAAATAGTAATCAATATTAGAGTAGTAGGGTTATTTATCATCTGTTTAATATTCTTAGAGGGATATGTCATAATTATCATTGATATATTTTTCCTTGTTTTAACTTGTGATACATGAAAAAAATTTATCTCTATCCTCAATGATTCCTTAGAATTTATTTATAAAAGGTGATCCCTAGGGATTATCTAGTGGATATCCCTAAACACGCTTCTGATGAAGGTGATAAATCATGAAATGTTAGTAAAAGAAACTATAGAGATGCTTCTTATAAATCAAATCTTGGTCTAGGAAAACCCAACTTCCTTGGATGAGGGGGAGGTAATAATTCCCTATACCCATGGGTTGGGTAAGGTATTTATATTCCACTATTGTGGCCTTTACCCACTATGGATTTTATTATTTAGGGGGTGGTGGTTGTTGTAAAAATAACCCTATCCATACAAGTTGGGGATGCATCCATACTATCAGTGGGAAAGATGGGGCAGCCTTTCAAGCCTTGATCTAGGCATGAGATGGACGAAATGAATATTTAGGGTGAGATATAAATTTTAACACCCTAAGACTTTGTGTTATGTCTATATTTAAATAAATTTAATCTCTTTGATAGTTTATGCTTTACGCAACACTCAATTTAAACGAACAATGAAATATTTTTATGAGATCATTATAACCTAGCCATTAAATTGGAGGATGTGAATAGGATTAAATATATTATGAAATATATATTAAGTTCATACTCAATAGAAATTTATTTATTCTAAGGAACTAAACACGTAATTTTTAGTAATGTCATTTTATTCTTCAAATATATGTTTTCTTCAAAAAGTGAATTTTATTTCATTTTATAAGAAAATAAAAAAAATTAAAAAAAATTATAAAATTTATTTGATAAAATTAACTTCATTTTTGAAACCATAATATTAAAATTATCATAGGGTGAATTTTTTAAAATTTTTCTAAAAAGATTGATTTTCTAGTGAATAGTGAAAATATGGATGTTTAAAAAACTATTAGTTTATTTATATTAAAAGTGACTTTATGATTTGATTTTTATCTCAGTGTAACTTAATTAATATTTAGTTATAAATAATATAATTAATTTTATTTTAATCATCCTTAGATCTTATTTAGGTATAAGTACATTTTTTTGTTTAAAAATGCATTTTTCAAGAAAACTATTTTTCATTGCATTTTGTTGAATTAATTTTAAATTAAATTTTGAAAATTATATCCTTTTGATTTTTAACAATTAATTCAGTATTTGGATTCATAATTTATAAATTTTTTAAACAGTTCCATTTTATTTTTTGACTAATATGAATAGTAACCTTGATAATTTTTGTTACCACGATAAAGGGTAATTTGGCTAATTTAGGTTAAAAATAAAATGATAAGGACTATAAAATGAACCTAGAACTTGATAAAAAATTATTTGACAAGTAATTTTCATCCATTATAATTTAAGTTTAAATTATATAACCATTTATGTCTATTTGAATGAGATTATGATGTTTATAATATTTTATTTAAAGAAAATTCAAAGATTTCACATTCATGATTTTAATAAATATAATATTTTTATTATGGATTCATCCAGTATATATATTAAACTTTAAAAATTATTTTGAAATATAAATGAATTATATTCATCATGTTAATTTATTATTTTTTTTAATAAAAATTAAATTACCTTAAAATCTTGCACAATGCAGATGTAGTAATTTTTTAAGTAATGGAAAAATAAAATAAATGATATTAAAAATATTAAAAAAATAATTTGAGATAATTAAAGGCGTAAAAAAATTTAATTTATGTAATTTACAAATTAGGGATGTATTAAAAGGTTTTTGTAAAGCTATCTTATTGTATTGATATTTTTAAAATTCAATGTAATGAATAGTTTCAAAATTGACATTAATGATACTTTAAAAAATATTTTATTAAATGATATAAAATTCATAAAAAAATTAAATTCATCCAAATGATTGGGATAATATTTAAAATTTCATACATGATCTATTTCTGGGTTTGGTTCATTCTATTGTAACTATATTAACCCACAAAGATTAAAAATACATGTTGTCATGGTAAGAGTTACAGATGTTAAATAAGGGTTAAAACAAAAAGATAAGGGTATAAATTTAGTGAAAAAATATAAAAATTATAATGTATGAGTTTATTCCAACTCATAATAAACTTAAATTTTAAATTAATACATTTTGAGTTAATTGGAATTGAGAATTAATTTATATTAAATTAATATTTTAAGAAATACCTGAAGTTCCCCTCACCACAATTATAAAAGGGAATCTCTTCCTTCACTTATTTACACAACATTTAGAAATTTAGATTGACTAAAATATACACATTTATCTTATAAGATTACTTATACAGGTTATGGATTTTTGTTCCTTCTAATATACCAACACTATATCCCTTAAGAAGATATCTAAAGGATGTCCGTCAAAGAAGGGGTAATCGTCTTTACCAACTCTTTCAAGTTTATTTCTTCTTTTATTTCATTTTAATGTGTGGTTTCCATCCTAAAATTTTTAATACAGTATATTATATTTAATTATATGTTATTATTATTATGAAACAACCATATTATACCTTTTAACCCTCCTATGAAAAATGAAAGCACTGCACGTTCGTACGTACGGCTTACTATCTCCACATAGCGGTGTCATTCATTTTTATTCACAACTTTAAATGGATGGATATAATGATAGAAATAATAGATATATATGATAATTATAACATGATATTTATTATTTAAAATTCATATACCATCCACATCCTTACCCTTTCAACAATTCCTAAATTATATCATCGTTTGAATGTATATACGACTTACCATCTCCACGAAGCGATGTGAATTGTTTTTTATGTTCAGCATTCAATAATGGTTATAAAAATGTGTTTAATAATTAAATATTATATTAATAAAAATAATATCATACTAGATATTTCAGATCTATATCCTATACAATAGAACGAGTATATTCAATATAAAACAAGCATGAGAAAATAAGGTGATTAACACCGAAAAGAGTGAAAATAATGAAATATTAATAATAAATGTAAGATGTTATAAAATGATAATATAAGATTTTACAAATATGTATACAGTTTTTTTATTTATCAATAACATTTTTAAACAATTATATAGTATTTTTAACATGTTTGAAGGAAGCCGAACCTGAGGTAAGGGATTTCTTAACTCAATCTTCATTCATTAGGTTAAATTTCTACTTTATTGATTTTGTAATGATACTATTATGTGTGAAGTAACTTTTTATTATCTTATGTTGTATTTTTACTTTTTTATGGGTATTTACATTGGATCTAGATAATATATTCATTTTTTTAATTATCACATCAATTGTATGACATTTCTAAGGGACTTTGTCTCAATTTTCTTTCGTTGAGGCATATTTTGATGTTATGAACCTATATTCTATTATGAGGTGTATATAAAAACCATTTTACATTTTATATCATGAATTTATTTATTATCGTGATATTTAAATTTTTGTTAAATTTTATTCTTTCATGGGGAATATGATCCAACTAATTACAAAGTGTTAAGGGTTTATTTCAAAATCTCATCAATATTCAAGATTGTTTAAGTTAAAGAATCTATTGGGGAATATATATCTTACATTCTGATGTTTCTAAAATAATTTTTTAAATAATGTTTTAAAACTTTTAAAAATGATTTATCAAATACATTTTACGCATTTTTTCTGTTTTAAAAAATGTTTTGAAATGAATCTTCATTTTATTTTCAAAACAATGTCATTTCGATTTTACAAAAAATATGGAAGGAGTATTTGTTTTAAAGTGTCTAACATGAACGAAATTTTCTTACCATCATGGAAACACAATGTTTTAAATATTATTTTACATTTTTTCAAAGATTATATTATATAAAATTATTTTCAAAATGTTTTATTGAATTTTAATTTTTAAAAATTATTTTCAAAATCAAAAGGATATTTTCCTCAATAATTTTTTAACGATATATTTATTCATCAATGGAATGAACCCTTTAATATAGTTATGATCCCCCAGGTACATGTTGTATTGATGTCATCATTATTATTTATTTGGATGGTTTATGATCAGTATGAGTGGAAATTATTCCATATGACTAGTTCTTCCAATATGGATACTTATTGATTTTGTTAAGGCAGGTTGATTTAGTTTTCTGAAATGCACTAAACATTGTAAGTGATGGGTGGGGCTTATTATAGCCCCTCAATGCATTGGTAGGTCTCTTAAGACAAATCAATTGGCAAAATTATATAGGTTTATAC
Organism: Viscum album; assembly: GCA_963277665.1. Classification (NCBI taxonomy): domain Eukaryota; kingdom Viridiplantae; phylum Streptophyta; class Magnoliopsida; order Santalales; family Viscaceae; genus Viscum; species Viscum album. The sequence goes on from OY728152.1 coordinate 908,616,674, forward strand.
CCGTATATTTAAACTATCATGAGGATAGATCTTGATAGTAACTATCTTGAGGATAAATCTTGATAGTTTAGGGGTTTATACCCATAGATTTTAACATTATTTAGGATAGATCCTGATAGTAACAACCTTTTGTATTGATCTTGAAAATAACTCTTCTGAGGATACATCTTGATAGTTCAAATGTCTAACATTAGTTACTCCATAATTATGGATTCAGTTATTGATATTTCATGTGATTATTCAATTAATAGAATATCCATGGTTAAGTTTTATTATCATGTGATTATTTATATGGAATTATTTGATTATCTATTTTTAATTTCATATTATGATCAAGTTATTGATTAAATGGAATGTGTTTCAGTTATTTATCTTTCTATATTATTTATTTCTTATTTATTCATAGATTCTGTTATATGGTTACCCTTACGATGCATTTGAGCTCACCCATTTATTATGTTTCATTTTCCCCAATATATGAGAAAGTTTTTTGTGATTGATATGTTTGGATACACTATGAGGGTAATGGAATAATCAAAGAAAATTACTTTTGTATTATATATTTTGAAATGTAATTTGAATTTAAAGTATGTTTCTAGTTTACCAAGACTACTAAACTATTAGGTCCTTTGGAATTTGATTCATTGTATCTTATTCCAATGTAATAAAGTAACCAATGACTTTGGGATACTATGATTGAGGTCTTTAAATACATTAAATTGAGGTTTGTTCCATGATTTCAAGTTTTCCCCCCTCAAACAAGAGGCTTTTTTGACCTCAGTAACATGATGCAAGATCATATAAATGAATCACTCCTATAGTACATTTTTTATGATATTTAAGAATGGGAAAACATTATTTTATTGTTATCTAGAATATGAAAACCTAATACCTCAAAATTATCCCGAATCAATGACATTTAAAGATGGTCTCCCCAGTAAATATTGGTGGTTAGTGAGTATAGTAAATTATAATGCTTAGTACTAGCCCCACCCTATGTTACACATATTACTTTGGGAATTAGTGACCATCTAAAAAATAATCTTCATAAAAATGAGGCATGCATGTTAGAGAAACTCACATTGTTTCCCTATATTAGGGTTTCTAGCTATTTAAAAGAAATCTAGGTCTTCATGGTGTAAAATCTCATTTACCTTCTTGAGATATTCAATTTACTCCTTGTAAGACTGGTATATTGTCTTGAGATGAATGAGACTCACCCCCAAGTGGGGATGAAAATAGGGTATGAATTCATCTTTCAGTACCTAGGGAATTTCATATTGAGGAGTATCCATAGGTAATAACATGACCTATATTTTTTCATCATCTAAACCTTTCTACATGACCATATAGTTTTCTACATCCTCTATATAGAATTATTTAACTTGATCTGACTATAATGGTCACTGTTCCCATACCTTATAAAGAAGAGTGGAATCATTCAGAACATCCTCGATCACCTACAAGGGTTTGTGGTCTTTAAGAGGGATATATGATGATCATTTCCTTGGACTTCCTTTTTCCTAATATGAGACATCATTGATCAATGATTAGGTTTATGATATAACTAGCCTTGGTTTCTCAAGTGAATCTTGATATATGACATGTCACAACCCACTTAGACCCCAAATAAGTGGTGGTAGGTTGAGTGTTCCACCCCAATACCACCTCTAATAGATCAGGATCTAGTGGTTAGAATGAGTAAGAATATTACTCATGAAGGGGGGTCCTTAGACTAATGAATATGTATGGAATTCACAACTAAATAAGGTATATAAAGATGAAAAATAGGAAACTAAAATTAAATAAAATATATAATTCATACGGTAACTCCTAAAATCCAAAAGGGAGTAACCACTTAATAAGACATAATGAAAAGGGGGAAATATATATGCCCAATAACCTAAAGTAAAATCCAACCTGAATAACTAAATTGAAGAGGTCCCTGAAATGAAGTGGATTCTAACAGGAACATTATCTGTCACTCACACATTCAGGAAACTCTAAACTCCACCAACACTATATCAACAAAAGGTTACCACTAAAATTCTTATCATCTACATAAGACATGACACATGGGGGTGAATATTCCCAAATAGGGGTGAGTATATACATAACTAGTAGTATTCCTTGAAAATCACAAAGGAATAATAAAAAGATAAATCATCTCCAAACTAAAAATAAAATAAGGAAATAATAAACCATGGGAAGAATACAAAAACCTGTATATTCTTTAAAAGAGAGAAATTGTGAAAAAATAGAGAGTTCCTCTCTTCATAACCCATACATAGGATAATCAATAAGAACCCCTAAGAATTCAAAACACTTAATATTATAACCCATGTCACTATTATATAACTTTAGTGTAGGACCTATACCTCACCGTGGATATGTATCAGTTGAAGGAGTACCAACCCCATAGATTACTCATTCCCCATCTGATCCCTTTGATAGGTCGGTTCCTAACTCTATAGATAAAGGACTCATACCCTGAGTATGTAGGGGAGTTTTGAAACCTATGTAAGATATGGGGGACCCACACCTTGACATAAACATGCTACCGTGGGAGTACTTACCCTATGAATGCTCATATTTCCTTACATGATAACTATCATCATCCCTATAAATATAAGGTGAATAAACTACATGTATCACCTCACATATCACCTGATATTTGGAATAAAAGAGCACCATATCATTCATTATGGAAAAGAAAAAATCATTGCATCAATATTTTTGGTAATAAAACATTAGAACATGATCGTATTGGTCAAATCATGATATTCTGACCCCAATGGGGTATCACAGCAAGACCCCTTCCCCTACCTCTCTTCTAATTTGTTAAACCATGGAACCCTCCGCCATGTTATAGCCTATTATCCTTTACCCCAACCTTTACATTTTGGCATCTCGGCCTTCACCCTAGACTTCACACATGATATCTCAACCTTCTCCCCAGCCATCATGTCATGGAATCCTACTCCACATTGTGACCATACATAAGGATACTTACATAGTATTACCCTTATATAAGATATGATACATATTAATTTTTTCCACTTGATACTGTGATGTTGTGGTTCCCTTCACCGTGTTTTGACCTTCATCCCTCCTCCATCCTTCATGTTATTCCATCATATTCCATGGTGTAATTGTAACATCCCAAGAAAATAAAGAATATTACATTTTCATATCTATTAATATTGGTGAATTAAATATTAATTATACTTTAAATGGGATGCTATGTTGGATGGCGTACCCGATACGCAACAATGAGTTTCTTTGAAATCTTACGTTGCACACTAATAATATAATGTCATTATTTCAAATGGTAGTTAACACCTAGCCGTTGTATTGATGGGAATGAAGAGAACTAACTAAAATATTATTATACATGTTTGTTAAATGTTTTTACATTTATCCAATAAACGTTTGAGACTTAAAATAAGTAAAGAATTCGATTTTAAGCATAAATACTCTAATATTCACAAAAATGTTGATTTACGCCTTTTAATGGAGAACCCTATTTAAATCTAGTTTTTGTCAATTTTATATTTTCTATTTGAAAAAGTAAAATTATTTTTTAGAATCAGGACACCAAAATTTACTTTGGATGAAATTTTGGTATTTTTCCAATAAAGTTCATTTTTAATGAATAGTGAAAAATACTGCATTTGAATTCAAAAGTGCCTTTTAATCTAATTTATTTATATGGTTATATTATATTTTTAATTGGTTTTAAAGAGTAATTAGAATATGTTTTTACAATTTAATATAATTTTGGTCATTGGAAGTAATTTTATTTTTAAATTGGACATAAACATGTGTCAATATTTTGATAGTTATTATTTCTTAAAAACGCGTTATTTTTTTAAAAAATGAGAATTAATTTTAAATTAATTTCTTACACTTATGTGTTTTGAATTTGGAAAAGTGGATTCCATATTTGATATCAGTAGGTCCAAATTATTTAAATAGGTAACTTTTATTTTTAGTCATTTTAAATATTTACTTTAGTAAATATTGTATTTACCATGATTAAAAGGTAAAAATAATAAATAAGGGTAAAATATAATATTATAATAATATTAAATTACCCTAACAAGTGTCCTAATCCTATTTTATAATACATATCTGACCATGGTCATCCTTGGGTCTAATTTGGGACCCCATGGAGCCACATGGGAGTAATAATGACATTTTATATTATTTAATTTAAAGTAAAGACAAAAATGACAAAAACTAATATCTTTTAGTAAATAAATTTTTACATGGGGTTATATAATATATATATTCGACTGTGAATATTATTTTGAAATATAAAAATATTTCCTACATCATATTATTTTTTTATAATTTTTGGATATCAAATAAATTAAATTATTTATGACACGACAATGATACAATATTTACCTCATTAAAAATGATTTAAATAAACAAGATTATAAATATTAAAACAATATCCAAAACCTGTCCAATTATAATTGGATTATTTTATTTCTACCATGAGTCATCTTAACTTTTATATTAATGAATATTTGACCTTTTGAAACCGAATATGTGGTTATCATAAAATAATTTTTTCAATCTTTTCTAAAGAGCCCCTCCTCTCCCATATAAAAAGACCTCACTTCTAACTCATTACTCACACTTCTCAAGCCTTTGGCGCATGAAAAATATACTCCAATAAGCTCCAAAGACCCCTATATTCATCCTATAATCCTTACCTTAGGCAAAAAATGCTTCAAGAAACCCTTTTGGTTCAAACCAAAGGGAGTTACCCGATTTAAAGGAAACGTCTTCTCTTAAGTTCTTTTGTTTTATTTTTCTTCTCCAACCCCCTAAAATATTTTTATTATTTTATTTTATAAAAACAACAGTATTATCAATATAATAGAATGTTTTTATGAGAAGTATTAGAACTAAAATTACATATACCTCCATCTAATGGTTGAAGAACATACTGTTTATGTGGATGGCAAACTAACGCCTCACGAAGCGATGATTGTTCAATTATCTCCTACCGCCTCTCATGGTGGACATTATGATGAAAATGTATTTATATATGATATATATTATGTTTTTTTTCTATATGGTTCTTTATTTTTTATTTACAAACATACCTTTATGCCTTCAAATATGTGTAAATACGATAATTTCATTTGAGGAAGTGCGGACTACCACCCCCTCAAGGTGATATGATTCGTTCTTAACATACATGGAACGTATAGAGATGCATTTAATGAAAATATGTAACATATATATCATATGATATTATACTAGAATTATAATATACCTATGTATCATTAGTTTTTTATTCCATTAAATATTAAATAGATATGAAAGTAGCGTTCATGCGTACGTACGGCTTACCGTTTCCATGAACAGTGCATTTCATTTCTTATCTCCAAATGTTATGTACTATTATAAATATATATATATATATATAAACTGGATATATATGATATATATGATATATAAATCATTAATATCATTCTTTAGATAATGGATTTTTGACCCCATGGACAAATTGTAATTATAACAAGTTCATTTTTAACTCAAATTCTGAACAACGACAAAATGTCCGATATGAACTCAAATAATTAAATAACTATTATTTCAAGATAATAAGTGATATAAAATTAATTTAGAAAATTAAAAAGTTTATGAATCAATTATAAATTAACATAAGTTTATTATTCAGTAAGAACAAGGAATAGATGAGTCAAGTCAGACACAAGGTAAGGTATTTTTGGTCTCACTTTTAATTTTGTGAGATTTTCATTGTTCACCACTTATTTATTGGATGTGGTGTATTGTGTACTGCCATTTGATATATATATTATCATTATTAGATTTATATTCATGTTATTATTTGATTCATTTGGTGGTTATTAACGTTTCTCATACGACTCGATTGATTACAACATGGTAAGGGTTTTTCATCTCACTTTTATTTCCCATGAGATTCATGCTATATAAGCCACTATTTCCTTTTGTGTGTTGGATGTACTGCCCATTATTGTATTATTTGTGTATTATAATTCAGTTTATGGGTATTTAAATATTCATTGTGTGGTCTTTCTTTCATGGGGTGTATGTTTTGTAAGTTACCAAATCGGTAAGGGAACCGTTCACCCTCCTCTTTTTAAAAGACTTCTTTTTGTTATGTCTTTTAATTTACATATTATTATGTCTGGATATGTTATTATATATCCTTATTGATCTAAATTTTATGTCCAAGTGATGATATATCATTTTCTCTCTCATCAACTTATTTTCTGAATTTTAAAGTGACGTCGTTAGGCTGTCGAATTTCAGTAAGAAAACTTCTTAACCCAATTTCAATTTTTGGGTTAAACATATACTTCTTGATTATGTCGTGCTATGAATATGTGTGAATAACCTATGATTGTTTTACACTTAATATACACTTATATTGGGTGTATTTATATTTTTCACACATAATTATTTAATTTATTTATCCTTAATCTAAGGATACTGTCTTTATAAGGGATTTCGTCTCAATTTACATTTCCATTGAGACTTCATTGCTGATATGCAAAAATTCACTCTTATATGGTGTATATACTATCCTTTGGCATATTATATCATGAATACTTTTATTCTCATGATATTATTAAGTTCATATTAAATGTTATTCCTCAATTATTTGTATTCTAGGAAATCTCATTTTGTTAAAAACTCTTTAACTAAAATATCATTTTAAATGTTTTAAAGGTTTATTCTTCTAAATATTTCACATTATTTTCCATGTTTTAAAAATGGTTTTAAGGATTTATTCATATGGACATGAATTTTTTTAAATTTAAATTTATTTCAAAAGCTTCAAAGTGTTATGGGACACTTTGATTCAAAAATATCTTTATTTAATATTTTAAATGGTTTTGAAAATGGTTTGATAAAAGCTTTGATTTTGTCAATATTTTGAAAGGATATATTGTTATTTCAATGTGGAAATTTTATATTTACACGTTACTTTATTGTGGAATAAATTATTATGTATTATAAATCCATGTTATATGATCCATGTGGCACACTTATGCATGAAATGAAATTTTTAAGAAGGGTGCGCCCTTATAGCGCTCCAATGCATTGGGTAAAGTATAGTATCATGATACGTTATGTGAAATGGGTGTTGAATCATGATAATTCAAGTGCAATGAGGTTTTACTAGTGCTTCATGTGCCATGAGGGTTTACTCATGCTCTATGTGCAATGAGCCTTGGCTCATGCTAATTCCATGTTAAGATTTTTTTCAACATTTCCATGTTATGATTATCATGCTTTGTCATGCCTTTATGTTTATGCATCTCTTGTGCTATATTGATATGCCTATTTTCTAACATGTATTGTATTCCTCATGTTATTCCATGTTTATTCCCTTACTGGTATTTGTATCTATCCCTTTTCTTATGCATGTCCTCGGGTTATCCCATGAAATGCTATGTACAAGGGAATGTAGTGGTCATGTAAATGAAGTTTTCAATAAAGATGTTGCATGTTTAATGTTTTAAGTTGTTATGTATTTATCCTAATCCCTAAAGACACTGGGCCTCTCGATCTTCTATGTTGTATCAAGTGAAGTTCATCTAATAAATTATGTATAATTGTGTAATAAAAGATCAGGGTTGTCATAGTAATCCTATAAATACCCCTTATCAAATCATGACCCCCCCCCCCCCCGCATCATGGTATGGTGACATTCCTATAGAATAATGTCATCAATCTCCCCATTGTCTCCATCCTTGCCTATCTTCTGACCCAAAGAACTATTTAAATCCAGAACATGAATATAGCACCTCTAGTAGTTTATTTCTAGCTATGACTGGGTGGAAGACAACATTAAATCAATTATAATTCATCCTTGAAACCCTCAATGCCATTAAAACTCAAGAAACAGTATCACTCCACTTTCCATAAATCTATCTTCATCTTTTTATTGATCTCACGTGCCTCGATCACCGCATTTGCATCCAAAACCATCAAACATTGACCCAGATTCTAATAATTTACTGATACGGTCTGTGAACTATTGAACCTTAGTTATGGAAAAGGTAATTCATTGACCATGGAATCACCAGATAAAAATAATAGAAAAATAAAGCAATATAGGAGAAAGTGTATGAATAAATAATTGAAAAGTGGATAAATCTTAAGGTCAAAAAATTTAGGAACTCACCCAATAATGAAATTTAATTCTTGAAATCAAAATAAATGGATAAAAATAAAAATAAAAATCCCTACCTCATTCGAGTTTGATGTTGATCCTCCATGTAGTTAGAATTTATTATCTCCCATTTCTCTCAATCCTCCCCTCTCATTTTCTATCTAATTAGGTTTTATGTAAAAATATAATTAGAATCCATAAGAAGGATTAAATACTAAGTGATTAAAGTAATATAATATAAAATTAATTATTTCAATTGATGAAAACATGGAAGGAAAAGACCATAGAATCGCCCATCCCCCAAAGTGTCACACCATAGTAGTTGTGGTCGCGCCATGATGGAAACCCCCACACTATGACCAAACCCCTTCATGTCATAAAAAAAATGGTCATTCCATGACATCAATGGATACTTCATAACATCTAATTTCTTTCAATTTTTAATATATATATATATATATATTGAATACCTACGACACTAGAAACAAATAAATCTCTCTATGACCAATCGCAAAAATACTATATAAAATATTGTTGAAGTTCAAATAGAAAAAACTAGGATCACTAAAACCTCCCCACTATCTAGTATGTTATCCCTAAGAAGAACCACCTAATTGAAAAGGTGAGGAAACTAATCATGTATCTAGTTCTCATGTTCATGTGAAATCTACTATAGGTTTCCATATTTCCAAAGAACATACCCCAATGAAATAGATCATCCAAAAATATTACACTTCTATTGATCCTCAATCACCAATGGGTACATCGAGAAGTTTGAACCATCATCAATGTCCACCTCACCCGATCCAATGATGTGTGATGGATAATGCAGACATATCCTTAGCTGTGACATGTGGAAGATATTGTAAACCCCAACCAACTATAATGGAAACTTCATTTAGTAAGAACCCTTTCCCACTCTATACGGGATATGTAATGGACCAATGAATATTGAGGATATCTTTCCTCCCCAACTAAAACTTTAAAAATTGTTCCATGGTGAGATCTTTTGGAGAAAAGATCTCCCACTTTAAACTCCCAAGGCCTCTATCTTCAGTCCACATAGGTCTTATGATAGCAATGAGTGGTCCTAATATTTTTCTGGATAACATGAACCTAATACGTCATAACTAGCACCAAATATATCCCCATCAGTGAAAACTCAAATACCTACTTCTATAATATGGGTGATGTAAAAGGTCTCCCATATAGGTCCCTAAAAGGAGTCATGTCAATGGTGGAGTGGGATATAATTTATCACATGAACTCCAATAATGGAAACTGATCCTACCAAATATAAACAAAATCTACTATGCAATACCTCAACATATACCCAAGAAGATAAATGATTCTATTAATCTGATCATCTATCTAAGGGTGTAACATTGTACTCAACCACAAATGATTCATGAATACCTCTTAAAAACCCCTCCATAACTAGGATTTAAATCAAGTATCTCATTTAGAAATGGTCATCAGAGGTATCCCATGAAGTTAAGAATCCTCCTCCATGTAAAATAATCCCATGATCACCATCAAACTTTTCTCCCAAATAAAAAAAGAATTTGGTGTCCTTGGTCATTCGATCGATGGTAATCCAGATAGAATCATGACTTATGACTGATCATGGGATTATTTTCACAAAATCCATCAATATGTCATCCCATTTTCCCTCTAAAACCTCAAGAGTTTTTGGAAAACCTATTAAGACCTAGTATTCACCCTTAAAGTGTTAAATAGTGAGGCATCACGAGATAAACATGGAAACACTACACTTCATACCTTCCAAAAAAATAGATCCTTGATGCCTTGGAACATCTTCGTCACTCCAATATATACCCCTAAGGGTTAAGTATGGAACTCCCTAAACACCTCTTCACACAACATGACTGGAACCATTGTTCATCTCTGAAATAGGATTATGTGATCCCAACCTTCAAAATATCCATATGGTTTACCACCTGAGGATATCTGGTCACACAAAACCTCATAATCAATGTATCCCAATAGGACCCCCTTTACACACTAAAGAAGTGGAGGGGACACTATCGTCAGTTGAAAATAATTCACTTCTAACTCATCCACTAAGGATACTTCCAGTTATGTAAATTTCTTATATTTTTCACTAATAACTAGTAATGATAATTTCTACTAAGGGTATTACATACCATGTTACCCTTCCCCATAGTATATATAATATTAAATCCATAGTCCTGTGGGAACTCCAATCAATGTATCTACCTCAGTTTAATATCTCTCTAAGTAAAGATATACTTAAGACTCTTATATTATGAATAGACTATGAACCAATAATCAAGAAGGTAGTTCTAAAAAGTATCTAAATATAACACTACAGCTACCAACCCCTGGTCATGGGTTGCATAGTTCTTCTCATGAGGTCTCAAATTTCTGTACCAATAAGAAATCACTATTTTCCTCTGCATTAGCACACAACCAATCCTAGCTCCAAAGTCATCGCATAACACCATGTACTCAACTTCATCCCCTGGAAACATAAGGAAATATCCACTATTAAAAATTTAATCCAAGTCCTTAAAAGCTCTATGGTATCACTCAGACTCGATGAACAGATACCCCTTTTGGTTAAGGGCAATCATGCGAGATATAATCCTAGAAAATTTTACCATAAATATCTAGTAATATCATATCAATCAAAGAAATATCTAAACCTAAAACATGCTCTGAGGTGTATCCCAAGATAAAACTACCTCAATCATCACCGAGACCAAAACTACTCCACCCCCTAAAATGACATACATTAGGAAGTATACCTCTTTAATCCAAAAATAATACTTTAATATCTTTTTATACATATGGTTCTCCGAAATTAAGTATAGAATGATACTCAAATCGCCATCATGTTTGTTATATGATATTTAATAGATGAGGACGTTTTTAATGAAGATAACCATGAATCAGTCCATAAAAGGATAAAATATCTATATCATAAGTCCCATGAACATAGCTGAGGAGTTTTTCACACTGATGATCATCACAAAAAACTCATAATAGTCATTGCATCATAAAAACACTTTTTTTAGAATATCCTCCTTACGAACATGAAGTTGGTGAAAACTATACCTAAGATAAATATTTTAGAACTACTTCACTCTTTTTTTCTAGTAAAAGAGGTTTCTTATTCTCGGTATGTGGTACATACTCTTAACTATCACATGATTTGGGTGGGGATAGCTGTCACAAATTCTTAATCTCTCATCCTCCATTTTGGTAAACAACACCAAATATTCCCAAGGGGAAATCTGGTTTTTATGAAACCATTATCAATGAGGTACTACAACAATATATTCATCCCTTTGAGCTCAGTAAATTACATTATATATGCTATAGAAGATACCAAAGTTGTATCAGGGTATAGATCAGTGAAAAAAACAACCTCTTAATGAGGGGGAAACCATAGAACATCCTTGAGAAACATGTACATGTACTCTTACACAATAACAGGAAGATAATACTATGAATATTATCCAAAAAGAGTGAAAAAATCACCAACTGATGAGTGGTTGGATGAAACTTATCATGCATAGGCCCTAATCGTCTCAACTGAAGGTTTCACTCACCCATGAAGGAGAATCTCGATCAAACAGTTCAGTAGAACATAAATCTATGATGGTATATTTTTATCCTAGAGAAAAACAAGGATATATAGTATATATTAAATATTATGTCATGTAGATTCATCACAACCATTATGAGGTACCACAAAAACCTCTCTCCACTAAGAAAAACCTTGTATCCTCAGAAGATGTGATTGTGTTTGTGACTGCCACAAGTAGGATTCTTTAGATACTTTGGTTAGGTTAGGGGAACTATTATATTCTCTATCTCTCAAACTAGATATGAAATAATAAAGGAATGGATCACATTAGTTTATAAAAGTATGGATGTCAAAGTTGAGTAGACACAGGTCATACCTCATATCATATCGGGTATTGTCTGGTTATAACCCTCCATCCCCTACATCTGAACACTTCTCTGACCACCAACTCTATGAGTTTGGGATGAACCACCTAGGGTATCAGTGGTGGGAGAATATTGTAGTAACATCTATCTCCATCTCCTACTCCTTGTGAACTGTAATATCCATTACTAAAGTCTCATCCCTAAGTACCACCATATCCACCTCTAGAATATCCTTGATCACATCACTACCTCTGATGTGGTGGTCCATTGACTATTTGACTTCCCTCATATACATTATGGGTTAAGAAATCATACACCATATGACCTCATCCTCCACAAGCATATAAAATCATGTCCCCTAGATGGATGGTTCCTCATTGTGACATCTTCATTTTCGGTCCTTGGAAATGAGATAGTGAATGTGAATTATGCGAGTTGCATGATCTTGATACATGATTTTGGATAACTATAGGTAATGACTCTTCTTTTGGACGGCTAAAACTAGAAACTACTACCTATTTTCCCTCTAACAAGAAGATCTCTACTACTAAGGCTCACCCCAAAACCCCAACATAGGTGGGGATACCTAGGGGAATGGATCCTTCTCATATGTCTTTATATAATCCATGCTAAGACTTCTGTTTTTGGAATAATCTATCATAGACCAGGTTGATGGAGTACCTTGTGAGATCATTGAATACAGGCATGTACTCAACAACATACATTCTTCCTTGATATAACTTTAATAGCTCCTAGATTTTAATGGACCAAAACTTCATCAGGTAGTGCTCCTTATAGAAAGGGAACTCAATCGTTATTTATAGAAGAGTCATGTCATCGTGGTTCTGCCTGATCAAGGTTCACCAACTACTATATGCACTATAGAGAAGAAATTATGGCAACCCTACCAAATAATCATTAGGCATATGAATAATGTGAAATACTCAAACCACTATCTCAATTCAATCCTCATCCACCTAAGGGTCAGGCTCACATTAAAATTTGGGTATTCTTTGTCACTAGAACTTATATAGTGCACTTAGCCTATGTTTATATTTATTCTATCCCACTAGAATAATCAACCACTTTATAGGCAGATGAATGTCCACCTATATAGTGGGAAGTGTGCCTTCTTGTCAAATAATGAGCATAAGTACATCTCCCCATACACTTGGTGGAATCACCTCATGATATAGTCCCTATATGGAAGCCCCATCACTAAACTGGTCAATAAAAAGAGGCATAATTGTTGAAATAGTGGGTTACCTATACCCAACTATGTAGTACTTTTTATTACCATATCATGTATATAGTTAGTTATACATGATTTCATCTTACCATTATAGTGTAGACTTTTCTGCATCTATTATTGAAATGGTAATGTCCATAGATTAATTGTCATGTCGAGAGGTTATATCAGATCCCATGCTATAATGAGAACCACTAGATACTATGACATTAATCTTAAATATATGTTATATGGTCTAGATACATCTTAATGAATGGACACGGTATATGTTTGACTATCAGGTGTTGGGGGATTATAAGCATTGAGACCTCTTCTCATGGAGTTCACACTTAGTGATCTTTAGTAGTGAGATCATGAGGGTAGACTTTCTGATTGGAACACCACATGTTTTGGGTGTCATTGGTCACTCCTATCTACGGACATGTCTATTGGTCTCCTGACTTGAGACCATACCAATGTGTATCAATTTATTTCATACTTTTATGCATAGAAAAAATCATGGTATTAAAATCATGGTGAGGTAGCTTGTGTTGGGTGCGTCGTTAGTGGTATGACATTGGTTGAATGATCAAGAATGTTTTTATCACTTTCATGTTTAGGAAGTTGTATATCTCAAGCCTGGTTGATCAGGATGATGCTGCCTTCATAAGTCTTTGGCAAAAGTAGTCAAAAGGAAAATCCATCTAGATAGATCAACAAATAATAAAGCAAGAAAAGGATGATGAAACAAGAGTGCATCCTTCTTTATGATATATTTAATGACAAATAGATTATAGTACACAGTCAGTGTTCATAGGTTGGTTTTCATTGCTATGACAATACTTATCTCTTTAGGGGTCATGATGGGTTTCTAGACTCCGCTCTTGGTCTATGAATTCTATTCACTTATATCAAGATAAGGGCCTAGAGGGTAACACACAATAGTGTATTCAAGAATCTGCCCGATTCAATTGGTATATGGACATGGTGGGCCCTACCACGGGGTCTGAGTGTTGTCCAATTTGTCGATCAGCAATAATTATATAAATTATTTATTATTTAAGTTATGAATAATTGAGATTGAATTTATTTAAAGTATTTACAAGTTCAGTAAAAAAAGATAATATTAATCGAACGAATATTATTTTAATATTCAAGGTTCATTTAATATTAAGCGGGATTGTGAGCCGTGTTAAATGACTTGGTTTTTATCATGTAATATATTTATTATATATTAAAAGTATGTGATAAAATAATAAATAATATTGATGCAGTTTAATTCATCATAATTATGTGTTTAGTTGACGTTGAAATAAACGGGGATTGGGGAACCCAATTGGGTATTTTGTAACACCACTATAAATAGAGGTGAGTCTCTCTCTCCATGAAACTATTCATTCATTTCATGGAATGAATAATGAGAGACTCTCTCTCCTCACGCTTTCTAGAGATAGAGGAAGTTGATCCAAAAGCTAGGATCATGATATTCCTCAAGCATCAAAGGGATCTCGATACGGTGATCGTTAGGATGTCAAAGATATCATCGGATCACCGCATTAGCACCCGGAATTTGACAATCGATGTTCCAGCGGATTTTTGAAGCACATGTGGACGATCTAGAGGGATCCTGTTATGGATTCTTCAAGAAGCGATCGCCGGCAATGAGTTGCAGTCGAGGGCACCTTTGGATTTTAAATTGGTATGTTTTTAGTTTTTTTTTTCTCTTTATAATTTATGCGAGATTCACAGACCTTACCTGGGATCGGATCGTTGGCGACGAAGAGTTCTTTCATCCCTTCATTGAAAAATTTTAAAATATCTGGCCCATCGGCTTCCATTGCGGGCCTCGAAACCTTTCAGTGGTATCAAAGCGATCACCTATATTTTATAAGCCAAATAAAATTAATTTTCATCAAATTAAGTATAGGGTTTTGAATTGGTCACAACGGTTCAAACCGCACGTTGATACAATGCTGAATGACCATGTTATGGTTAGTTTAATTTTTCAGATTGGATCGAATATGCGGTTTGATTGTGGGAATTAATTTTATTCATTCTGAAGGACAGATCATGTTTAGATCGGTTCATCAGATATAATTAAAATTATATGAAAATTATAAATTTTACATTTTTATAATTTTCATAATAATTTTATTATTATTATAATATTTATTTTATTATTATAATGATATAATAATAATAAATTATTATTTTATTATAATAATCTTATTATTATTATATTTTAAAGGCTAAGTAGTCTTTAGAAAATTTGTGTGTGGAAAAACACACAAAGGAATTAATTGTTGGGAGACCATGACTCAAAAAGAATATTGGTAGTGGAAAAACCCAAAAATCCTTAGGAACACTTTACTTCCTTATAAAAAATTAAAAGGAAATCAAAGAAAATTTAAAAAATAAGAAAAAGGCTGGGGGCGGTGAATTGAATAAAATTCAAAAAAAATTGGAACGGGGGTACACATGGACCCTCTCTTCTTCCTTCCTCAGCACGCAGTAAGGTAGCGGCCCTAGATCTATAGCGCACTAGGAGAGCTAGCCTCCACCCAGCTGTCATCCCGGCTTCCCTGTAGCTGTCATTGTCCCCTTCCCTAGTTGTCGCCCAGGTTGGATGCAGCTATCGCCCGCCTCCTTGGTTGACTCGACCCAGTGCCAGACAGTCGTCCCACCTTCTCTCCCTAGCCCGGCAGAGTCAACAGCCACCACCTCACTAGGCCTCTATGCCAGCGTGCCGACCTCCTCCAGGCCATGCCTCCCGACATCGCCCTGCTCCCGTGAGGCCTCACTGCCATACCGACCTACCCCCCATCTCGCGCCCCTCCTGCTCGCGGTGGAACATTGGCCGACCACACCTTCTGGCCTCCCATAGCGACACGACATGGCCACCACCCTCTTTCACTGCCCTGCATCATCCTCTGGCCTCCCGCAGTGGCACAGCGCAGCCGCCGCCCACCTTGCAATGCCCGCCAGATCGGGGCACCGTTAGCCCGTACCGGTGGTTCTTCCTTCTGTCACAGTTTCGGATGAACACTGGTGTGCACCATCATCTGATAACGTGAAGGAAACCTACGCA
The DNA here is from genome assembly GCA_963277665.1 of Viscum album. Classification (NCBI taxonomy): domain Eukaryota; kingdom Viridiplantae; phylum Streptophyta; class Magnoliopsida; order Santalales; family Viscaceae; genus Viscum; species Viscum album. The sequence continues at coordinate 908,633,123 of OY728152.1, forward strand.
TGTTTTTTAGGGGTTTGTTTGCCTCCGGATAGGACTGGGCAGATCTGCCAGTCCAAATTTGGGTCTAGGCGGACCTGCTTGACCCAGTTAATCCAAGCACGAGCTTTGCCCGACTCGTTACGGGTCTGTGCAGGTTCAGCATGACCCGCGACGGTCTAGAGAAAGGTTTCAAGGCCCAAGTTTTAATTTCAATTAATATAATTAATTAATTAAATTACATAATTTAATCAAATTAATTGATATATTAATTGTGTTTGAAATAAATAAATTTTAATACCCAAATTAAATTAATTTAGTTTGATTATTAAATTGAATTAAATTAATTAGTTTAATTTTTATATTAAAATTAAATAAATTAGAGGACCAATATTTAATTAAATTATTTGAATTATTTAATTCATTTAATTTGATTAAATATCCCTCGTACTTATTTAATGCAAATTTATCTTTATCACACTTTATTTTACCCGTCTACTATTCTTGAGCACCAACCCTTATATGTCTGCATTTAATTATTTATTTAATTAATTATTTAACTATGTGTGATGATTGTAATTAATTAAATAGATGGTCTACACATCATCTTTATTTTTGGTTAAAATGTACATGGTCCTACACGCCTAATTTTACTAGATGTACATTTATCCCACTAGTCCCCCTCACATGTGTGCAAGTATTTTTGTACTTTGGATGAAGATAATGAATGATGTGGACCCCACCAATATGAGGTGGTGTACATTGATCAATATGGTGCAAGATGACGCGTGGATCCCGCCAAGACGATGTGGTACTCCAAGACGTGACATGACCCCCACCAAGATGAGGCGATACTTCGGAAGAGAAGCAACCATACAAGACAGGGGAAAGCTGCATTATGAGTCACACTTTGACTCAAGTATAATTCCCCTAGGTCGTTTAGATTCTCAAGACCAATTGGGTTGTATTTTACCTTATTGCATTTATTTATTATTTTATACATTTTAGAACAGCGGGATAAATACATAACATAATATATAATAAAATGCATAAAGAAGAAGCGTATGTTTTTCTATTAATGTTCAGTTGTGAGTGCGACAACATATATGAACAATATTAATAGAAATGGGTTACATTTCTTGAGAGAAAAACACAAAACCCTCAAAGTAATATTAAGTCATTATGGTCTTCCATCATTCAAGTTTTAACAAAACCGGGTGTTTGGGGTGTCGGTCATGCCATAGTTGTGGGTGCCTCTTACTACTGGGGAGTTCTTATTATGGTGGTGGGTTCAATTAACTAAAATTGCAGTAAAGAAATAGCCAAATCAGGATTTTTTTTTAATTTTAGAGGCAAGTGTTGAGTAAATCAGTTTATGCTTTTTGAAGATGGGACTTCACTCAATAGATCAAGGAACCGCGAGTTAATGTTGTTGGCCATCTAAAAGCCTACCTTGAACCCTTCAAGTAGTGGTGTTGCCATAGCTTGTAGACTATGATGGAGGTATAGGGGTCCTTTCCACTAGAATACTCAAACGATAGAGTATTCTAATTCTTGTAAAGAGGGTTCTGAGAATTTGATAATTTAGTGGGAGACATTTACTGATTAAATTAATCGGTAATGTCACATTCGGTTATCAATATAAAAATTACTAATCTACTAAAGTTAATTTTGGAAAAATGGAAAGTAATACCACAATAAAACATTGATAAATATTGGACAAAGTTAATGTCCAGACTAGCACAAATTTCAAATATAGTACAGACGCTTTCACATAATATTACTATATCGTAAATTCAAGGTGCTTGTGTCCCAACCTATTAAGCCACCTCTTGAAGCGAGGGTGTAAATTTGATTACAGAAGACTCATGAATTAAGAATATGATGGTTCTATCATAATTCCATCATCAACATCTGATGTTATTTGCAGTCATTACCTCATGACATGGAAGATTTTTTATGAAGTCTTATCTCTAATAACCTTGTGAGGAGAAAGTAAAGCAAGAGTTGGATGTGATGATTGCACTCGCTTTGTGTAAAGTGAAAGAAAGTTCATAATCTTTCATGTAATACCATTATTATGAATTTTCCACCCAATTAATCTAGTTTCATTTAAGTGTATAAACTAATATTTTATAGTAATCTCTTCATTACCATTTTGGTAACATTTTCCATGTAATAAGAATATTAAAGAAAGTACCATCTTTTATTCTTATGGAGAATATATTGAAACACAATGTGAAAAGGCCTATAAAAAGTTGCCCCAAAGGCACCTTCATCACGTCATTCAAATAAAAGTAGTTGGTTATTTAATATGAGGTTAGTTGCATCACATATTGAAATAAATTTATGGAAGTTTAAAAATGCAATGAACTGAAATACAAGAATCATGTACCTGCTTCTTATTCAGGTATATTCATCAATATAAATTAATGTTTCTAACATAATTCTTGGGTATTGAATAAAATATTCCAATAAAATATGTGTATTTAAATATAGTAACCAAGTAAGTATAAAAACATTATAATAAGTAATGTGCCTTCTCCAAGTAGCTGGGAAATTGTGATTCTTAAGTCAGCGGTGAGAAACACACAACTTATAATTGCTAAGTGAATGATTTTAGTGTAACAAGTTGTTGAGTATAACCAAAAACTTTATCTCCAGTTCCATTTTGGTAATAATGATACATTATTCCATGTTTTGGAATGAATGTAGTTTGTGGTAACATACTCAAAAAATAGTTTAGACATACATGAATCATAGGCAATATATGATGAATATAAAAATGTAAGACCTATCCAGTTGTGGCGAGATGATTCTTTGTTAAGTAAAACTAAAAGTAGATGTCAAGAATATACCCAGTATGGTATTTAGGCTTCTCACAGGTAAAATATTTTGGTATTATTGACATCGTTAATTTAGACAAATAAACGTTTAGAAATAAAGGTATGCCACAAAACTTTTGGGGTTAGTTCAACAAGAGAGTGTGAACTATTCCAAAGGAAAGCTAGAGGTAAAGATACTTAATAATATTCATTTAAGTTATTAATTAATTTACTGGTGAATTATAAGCATGGTCAGAAGATATGAGTTTCTTTGGATCGGCATGCTGAAGAATATCTTGACCAAACATTCATCGATCATGATAATGTAGTGTAGAGTAATTCATAAACGCATGTTACCTTATCTACATCACAGTATTGATGTACATAAGGAGGATCGATGAAAAATTATTACATGTCATCATAGATAAAAAAAATGCAGCATGGAGAAATTCCTAAAAGCACATTTTATACATCAAAGTTATAATGTATGGAGTATCAATGTTGCAAGTTGCCGAAACTTCCATTATATTTCATGATGTGATTTTCAAGTAATTGCGTAAACCCATAACCAATATGCCAACTAATAAATGATAAATGGATATCATATGAGTTATAGTATGATGAAAATCCATTATGTCATAGATCATGTGTTAGGATGCAAAGTGTTTTTTTAGGATTTAAACAAACATGCATCAAGCTAAACACATGGTGCATCTAAGTAAATATCCTAAAAGTTTCTTAGGATATTACATAAATCCATAACCTAGAAAAGTTGTAGTCAAGTATTAGACTACATTTCTATATAAGGGTACACATCTCTATTAGAGATAGTGGGAGCTGAATTGAATTGGACTTAGTCAATAATCGAGATTCACAAATGGTAGGCATAGGAACAAGTTTCACAAGTACATGTGGAATAGGAATGCTCTAGTGACACATAATGTGTAGAAAGAATGAAACCGTGGTGATGGTTATATATTCACCACTACCAGTGATAAATTATTCAATAAGAATAATAAATCCTATAAGTAAGTAGTATATGTAAATTAGATAAGATTGATAAGACAATTAAAAATTCAATAATGGATTCTATTTTTCAAATTGTAAAGGGGCATATAAAATGAATACTACAGTGTGTATTCAAATGAGATGTTACATGGATGGTATAAGCCTACTACCAATAAGGCTCGATTGGTTATACCAAGTCAGTATACCTAAATCCATTAGAATTTTACTTGAAATATTTAACTTATAATATCATTAAATTCTCCATTAGATATCAAAATCAACTTTCATGGAAGGTGTCTATATGACACAACTGGAAAGGGATGATGACACCATCAAATTCCAATGAAGGTTGAAAGTTACTAAAATCCAGTTCAGGATTAAAGTAAGTAACAAGATCTTAGAGCATTCGTTTCAAATGAATATTTTCCTTGTGTCTAAAAAAGGTTAGTGGGAGCACCAATGTTTTACAAGAGAAATATGTTTGGAAACATATATAAAATAGATCTTGGTCTTGTAGTTAGTTAAGGACATAATAAAAGTGATTCTCCAATTATTGACTTAATGTAGCAACCTAAGTTCTAGGGAACTGAATCTATCGAGGTAGAGCTAAAAGTTTCGTAGACCTAGTAAATCATACATACAATGACATTTCATTGAAAAATATAAGTTGGAATAATTCAAATTAAGAATTTTTGTAAATGTCACATGGATTAATCTCTTCTGGTTGACATGTTCGGAACATGGGAAGTGATTAAAGTTGTGAGTTGAGTTCCATATGCTCCAACGATGAATCAATCATGTATTCCATGTTATGTAAAATAACTAATACTGGCAAGATATACTTTATAGTAAGCTGATATCAATTATATCTTGGAGCACTACAAGTGATGAAGTTAGAACTATCATCTTGTACTTCGGCAAGTACGAATGATATGTACCTGGTATGTGGAGAAGAAGGATACTAGTTATGGTGGGACACAAACTAGTAATCCTTAGATTAATTTTATCTAGTATCACAGTTAGGCAAAGGAGATGAGCGAGTAAATCTCATAATAGCCAGTGGTAACATATCTACAAATACTGAGTACATTTCAACTTCTAAGACAGTTAAGAAGTAGTTATTAATCACAATGATCTGTTCCAGTTCTTGGAATCTCACCTAGTAAGTAAATTATTATCATAATGTAAATTATGATATTCTTACTATCCAAGTTTTCATGTTATAATAATGGAAAAAAGTGATACACTCGGGGGTACCTTATCTTGAGAAGTTTTACTCAAGGAAATGAGGTCGCATGACAGATATGCCACATAGCAAAAATGTGGTAGGCCCAGCAGTTAAATCCATTAATCAACAGAAGCATGATCTTTATCATGTGAGTAGATAACAAGTTTGGTTAGCATGTTGGATCTAGTGTAATTGGGAGTGTTGAAATAGTGGGTTCCCTAGACCCAACTATGAAGTACTTTTGATTACTATATCATGTATATAGTTATTTATACATGATTTCATCTTACCATTATAGTGTAGAATTTTTTGCGTCCACTATTGAAATGATAATGTCTATAGATTAATTTTCGTTTCGAGAGGTTATAACAGATCCCAGTCTATAATGAGAACCTCGAGATACTATGAAATTAATGTTAAATATGTGTTTTATGGTCTATATACATCTTACTGATTGGACACAGTAGATGTTTGACTATCCGGTGATAGGGGTTTATAAGAATTGAGACTTCTTCTCATGAACTTATCACTTGGTGATCACTATTAGTGAGATCCTATGGACAGACCCACTAATAGGAAAACCACATGTTTTGGGTGTCATTGGTCATTCCTATCTACAGACATGTGTATTGGTGTCCTGGCTTGAGACCATTACCAATGTTTATCTTTTTATTGTGTACTTTGATGCAAGGAAAAAACCATGGTATTGAAATCGTGGTGATGTAGCTTGTTTTGGGTGCGTCGTTGGTGGTATGACATTGGTTGAATGGTCAAGAAAGGATTTGTAGCTTCCATGTTTAGGGAGTTGTATATCTCATACCTGGTTGATCAGGATAATGTTGCCTTCACAAGTCTTTGTCCAAACCAGTCGAAAGGAAAAACTATCAAGATAGATCAAAAAATAATAAATCAAGAAAAAGGATGATGACATAAGTGTGCATTCTACTATATGAGATAATTAATGACAAATAGATTATAGTACATAGTTAGTGTTCGTAGTTTGGTTGTCGTTGCTATGACAATCCTTATCTCTTTAGGGGCCCTGATGGGTTTCTAGACTCTACACTTGGTCTATGAATTTTATTCAATGCTATCGAGATAAGGTCTTAGAGGGTCACACACAATAGAAAATTCAAGAATCCACCATATTCAGTTGAATAGGTATATAGAAATGGTGTTCCCCACCATTGGATCTGAGTGTTTTCCAAGTTATCGATCATCAATAATTAAATAAATTCATTATTATTCAAGTTATGAATAATTGGGATTGGATTTATTTAATGTATTTACAAGTTTTGTAAATTCAAGATAATATTAATAGAACGAATATTATTTTATTATTTAAGGTTCATTTAATATTAAGTGGGATTGTGAGTCGAGTTAAATGGCTCAGTTTTTATCAATTAATATATTTTATTATATATTACAAGTCTGTGATAAAATAATAAATATTATTGACACTGTTTAATTTGTCAGAATTTTTTATTTAGTTGATGTTGAAATAAACAGGGTTTGGGGAACCCAACTAGGTATTTGGTAACACCACTATAAATAGAGGTGAGGCTCTCTCTCCATGCAACAATTCATTAATTTCATGGAAGGAATATTGAGATCCTCTCTCTACTCCCACTTTTAAGAGTGATAAACAGTTGATCCAAGATCTAGGATCAAGATCTTCCTCAAGCATCGAAGGGATCTTGATGCAGTGATCGTCGGGACTTCGAAGACATCATCAGATATCCGCGCCAGCACACAGAATTAGACGATCAACATTCTAGAGGATTTTTTATGAATGTGTAGACGATTTAGAGGGATCCTTCAATGGATTCTTCAAGCATCAATCACCAGTAATGAGTTTCAGTCAAGAGCACCTTCGGATTTCAAACAGGTATGTTTTTAGTTTATTTTTGTGCTCTATTTAATTTATGCGAGATACTAGTGTTGAGATGGTATCTGAGTATGATATACTCTATAATACCAAATTTAGGATAAAAATAATAGAGATACTGAATCAAGTATCTATAGATGCTTAAAATACAAGAGGGGGGGTGAATTGTATACTTTTAAAAATTCCTTTGGAACTTTTAAAGATGGTTATGTTTAACAAGGTAAAACAAGGTAATTCACAAAACCTCTAGTTCTACACACTTGCTTGATTCCAGAAATATGATTCTAAGAAAGTGATTCCGGAAAGATGGTTCCGAAAATGAAACTTTAGGAAAGTTTACAACAACAAATATTCTACCTTAAAGTAAATATAATCTTACTAAATCAGAGTACAAGTATAAGGAAGTATAAGATAGTTATACTTTCCTCAACAAAACAAATGCAGCGGAAAACTTATAACAAAACAAGTAACACGTAGTAAATCTTTTAACCCAAAGAGAAGGGTATCCAAAAACCTTGGATAAAGGTCCCTTGATTTATACTTCCAAGAAATTCTGTCTTACCCACACCAGGGTAAGCCCTCGATACGAAGATTGGAGTCTGTCTTGCTATCCCCACAAGCACTCAACTTCAAGGTAGTCGATACCTCTGTCTTCCACAGCAAGGAATCTCTCAACTTCAAGGTAGTCGACATATCTGTCTTCATATCCCCGGAAGCCCTCGATTGTACACAACAAAAATCGGAGTCACACAAAGCAAATCTAAACAACAAGTTCAGTATGCATAAAGAAATAAATCCTCTCTCTCTAGAAATCACTTCAGCATCATGTAATCTCTAGATTGATCAACTTGTTGTGAGCTCTTTCAAATGAGATCATATTTATAGGCAAGACTTCAACGGTCGGCTCCCTCCTCCAATGGTCATATTTTTCCTTGAATCTCGGAGGTACCTATACACGTGTCACTCAAACAATGGTTAGTTAGTAACTGAATGCACAACATCATTTTATAACTAAAACATGAGTAAGAAAAAATATGGTTACATAACCAAAATACAATATTCAGAATATAAGGAAATATGAAAGTTTGGAGTCTAACCAAAATTGAATTCAGAGTCTATAATACAAGGATATTTAGATTCTGTCTTCAAGGAATTTGGAACTTGAACTCTATAGAATTCTGGAGTCTAAATTTCAAGGAAATTCGGAATCTGGATTCACAATAATTCGGAAATAGAACTTACAAAGTTAGGAGTTAGAGTTCATGAGAATTCGGAGTCAGAACTCACAATAGTTCGGAGTCTGTATTCATAGAACTCGGAGTCAGAACTCAGAGGAGTTCATTAACAGAATTCGTAATCAGAATTCGGAGTCAGAACTCAGAAGAGTTCGTACCCAGAATTTGTAATCAGAATTCGGAGTCATAACTCAGAAGAGTTCATACCCAGAATTTGTAATCAGAATTCGGAGTCAGAACTCAGAAGAGTTCATATATATAATTCATAATCAGAATTTGGAGTCAGAACTTAGAAGAGTTCATATCGAGAATTCGTAATCAGAATTCAGAGTCAGAACTCAAAATAGTTCGTAACCAGAATTCTTAGAATTTGGGTCCTAAAACAGAATGCTTCATATCTGGGTAATTATAGGATTCTGAGGTTTTGGTTTCAAACCAAATTTTACACTTATAAAAATTATTATATAAACAATGAAAACAATTAGAGGATAAATTTCCTTGGGGATGGAAATTTTTCCTTATAGAAGTAAAAAATAGGGTAAAAAGAGATTTTCCTTGAGATAAGGTGTTTATGATTTTCAAAACAAGAAGGAATTGTAAAGTCATAAGGAAACCTTATTGACTAAACAATCTCCCCTAAGTATGAAGGAATGGAAAAGTTATAAGGAAAACCTTATTGAATCAACAATCTCCCCCTTTTTGGAAAGCACAAACATCCTTACGAAAAAGAATATAAGGACTTAGAAAAAAATTATAAACTTTGAAATAAAACTTATCTCCCTTTTCACATTGGAAAAGATGAATACGACTAACTCCCCCTTAGGATTTGGAACACTAAGGGTTGTATTATAGATTTCTGAAATGAGATTTTTCATTTATCATGAATATGGAAATCTTCATAATGAGAACTCCCAATTAGATAAGCTCCCCCTTAGGGATATTTCTTCTTTACTTGGAATTCTTTTTTCGTTTCTCCCCCTTTGTGTTTTTCAAAAAGAATTTGACGGAATAGAAAAGAAATTATAGTACCTGAGATATTAGTACAAAGCATTCAAACAAAAATGAGAAACCAAAATTTCATTAAGATTGGAATAATTTGTACAAGGAAAGAAAATACAACAAAAGATCGGATTGGATCTATTTTCCTTCCTTCTCCTTGGGTATCAACTTCTTCACTATGGTTTTCAGCTTCTTTATCTCCTTGTGGTCTTCCTTTTCTTGATTTAGAATATAATACTGATCCTCTGCTTTCTTTTCCAAAGCTTTGATATTTTCTTCCTGAGCCTTCAACAATTCTTCTTTCTTGACTAGCTTCGCTTCGATCTCGGTCTGAAGATTCCTTTCCTTTTTCCAGCTTTGGGCAACAGAATACAACTTCCCATTCAGATCCTTGACCTCCTGAATCCGAGTATTCTGTTCAAAGGATAGCTTTTCCTCAAATCTAGTCCTGAGATCCTTGATTTTTCTATCTTCATTTTCAAAAGCTTCCTTAACTTTATGTTTAAACTCATCAAGCTCTCTCAAGTCTTCAACTATTTTCATTGATCAGCTGACCACTTTCTTACAAGATTTTCTGTGGGCATCATAGTTGATAAGGAATTTCTTGTAATCAGCCTCAATCTTTACACACCTATCCATCACCATGGATACAGAATCCGATTTTTGATTCAAGCTATGTTGGAGCATCTGACATCTGGATTCAATGTTTGGAAAGATCTGAATGGTGTCAACAAGCTTCTTCAGTGATTGATTGACAAAATCATATCCCCGAGCTGATGATTCTGAATCTGACACTTTTCTTGGTGATGGTTCTTCTTAAAGCTCGACAACCTTCCTATTAGAAGATCCACCAGCTTCATTATTCCTTAAAGCAACTTTGGTAGGTGTACAATCAATCACTTGTTTTCCCTTGTCGGTTCTCAGAACAGATTCCTCGTCTGGAGACTCATGCTCGCTTTCAGATAACTGAACAATTTTATCTTCATCAATTATTTCCTTCTCAGCTCCTGCCTCAATGTCCTCAGGATGAATGAAGTCATGATTATGAATCTCTTCCTCAGATAACTTGTTCACTTCCTCTTCAGCCTTCTCATCAATTCCAGGAGTGGCAAGTTTTGAAGATCCGGCTTGAGAAGTTCGGATTGATAATTTTTCAGATGCACTTTCCTTATCATGAAAGTCTTAAACTTTATTTATCAGATCAGAAGTATCATCACTACTTTCAGATTCTTGTACTTCTTCCACATCTTCATTTTCTTCGACAACCTTTTCAAGTACTTTTTATGGAGTCATGAACTTCTTCCCCAGAGTCTCAGGAAAGGGTTCAACCAAGAAAGATTTCAGTACAGGAATGTTCTCGGATGCTATTTCAGTGTCCCTCAAAAGCGATTGGACAATTTTAGCCTCATAAAATTTATTCTTAAACTTCTTCTCTTTGGATTGCTTCTCAAGCTCATCAGCTACCTTCTCTTTCAAAGATTTGGCTTCTATAGGATCCAAGCCAAATTGTGTCTCTCCTTCCTTCTGATTATTTTTTCATTCTCTCTATTTGGCTACTACCTCATACGAATAGGATTTATGCTTCTTGAGCTTTGGAGGTGCGGATTGAGTTTATTTTTCCTTAGGGTTTTTCTCTATTTCTTCCACTTCCTTCAATTTCCTCTTTTTTCGAGCCTTCTTTGACGGTTCAACCTCTTCTTCATTCTTCAGAACAGCTTCTGCTTCTTCCACTGGTAGATCATAAAACTCTCCGGAATCTTTAGAAAAGTTGAAATTCATTCTTTTCAAAGTATCATCACTTACTAACATGACTTTGTAATTCCTCATCTTGGAACTGCAAGGAATCTTGAAGGGCTCAAGACAATGAACAATCAACTTGGAGAGTAGGGAAGGATAGATGATTATCTAATCTCTCAAATTCCCATTCTTGATATTCTCTATCGTAATGGGATTATGTTTCATCAGATTGATCTTCCTTAGATTTACCAAAAAATACAAGATTTGCATATCACTTTTCTTCAGCGTGTCCTTGTCACCCTTTCTCAGTATGATAACACCCTAAACCCATAACTCAAGGATCTGACTATTTGTAGACAAATGAGCAATCTTTGTGGTCTTGACATCTATAAGTCCAAGACACTCCATAGACATCACCTTTAGAAAACATCCTTGAACATCTGACAGCTTGTGGGAACAGAACATGACTTCCCCTTCATAAGACATCCCCACCAAGCTAGCAACCTTGGTGTATGAAAGGGCATAGATTTTTCCATAACTCTTGAATAAAAACTTATCTCTCCCTTCTTCCTTAAAGAAACAAACTCACTCATAAAACTCAATGACTAGATCCGGATACACCAAGTCTTGAGCTCCGAGCTTTGATATTAAAACACTTTCCCATCCATTCAGCTTGATGTTTTTGGAGATAATGGAATCATACTTATTGAAGAAATTCGAATGCACCAACCTCTCTCTGCATACTTTCCACTCTGCAATCAGCTTGACAGAATACATATCTTGAGAAGGAACTTCACCAGACATTCTGAATTGAGAAACCTTTGAAAATTTGGAATGGGCTTTTGTAGGAGTGTAGATATTCAACATGCAAAAGCTTAAAAACTGATGTGGGACAACCCTTCGAGGGTCCTTTATATAGGCGTTGATGCGACCATTCATCTTCCCATATTAATCCAATGGCTGAGAATTCTTCTGATCAGATCTGACGGTTGAAATGATATCTGTAAGGAATAATTTGGTAGGATCTGATATTTTGAGGTTTTTAAAGGAAAACATTCAGATTTAAGGAAACTAGAATCCGAGAAATTTTAAAAGAAACAAAAGAAACTACCAGAAAGTAAAAGGTGATTATGAAAAATCAAAAAATAATCATACCCTTCAGATTGTTAGGAGAATTATTCGTATTGAGGAAAATTCTTCTTGAAGGACTTTAGACTCCAAAAAAAATTTGAGTACAGAAAAAAAACACTATTACGAAGAAGAAGGAAAATGAGTACAAAAATTTTCATTACAAAAATTTTTGAAAACATTATTACGAAAAGTTTTGAAAACTTCATTACAAAAATTTTAGAAAACATCATTACGAAAAGTTTTGAAAAATTCATTACAAAAAATTCCAAAAAAATTTGAAAACTTCATTACGAAAAATCATAAAAAACTTTTTGAATTAACAAGAAAATGTACTCCCACTATGGAAAAGAGTTTATTACTGTAAGGAGATTGGTTCAATAGAAAGTTAACAAGGAGGATTACCTTACGGTTATCATTCCTAACTTCTGTCTAATGTATTCAAATCTATAGGAGGGTAAAGATTTTATGAAAATATGTTCAAGTTGATCTTGCATTCTGATAAATTAAAGAATGATATCTCCTTTTTGTATGTGATCCCTAAGAAATTTATGTCTAGTATCTTTTTGTTTTGCACGAGAGTGATGTGCATGGTTTTTACTAAGGGAAATGACACTTTTATTATCGCACAAAATTTGTGTTTTGATAAAGCTCATACCATAGTCAATGAGTGTGTGTTGCATCCACAACACTTGATCATAACAACTTCTAGCTGCTACATATTCTTCTTCAGCCGTCGAAAGTGCTATTGAGTGTTGCTTCTAGAGTGACCAAGAAACTAGTGAATCTCCTAAGAAATGACAAGTTCCACATGTACTCTTTCTATCCATTCTACATCCACCAAAGTCAGCATCTAAAAAACTTTTTAAAACAAAATCATTTCCTGAAGTACAAAAGAGTCCTAAATCCATGGTTCCCTTTAAGTAGAAAAAAATTATTTTCAGTACCTTTAAATGAGATTCCATAGGATTGTATTGATATCTTACACATAAGCATACTGAAAACATTAAGTTCAGATGACTAGCTGTTAATTAAAGTAAACTTCCTATCATACCTCTAAAATATTTTTGATCTACTAGTTTCCCAGCTTCATCAAGATCAAGTGTGTTTAAGGTACCAATGAGAGTACTTATACTCTTAGTGTTGTCATATACATACTTTTTAAAAATATCTTTAATATACTTATGTTGGGATACATAGATTCCTTTTGGTTTTTGAGAAATTTGAAAACCAAGGAAAAATGTTAACTCACCCATCATACTCATTTCAAACTCAGATTTCATTATATCTGCAAAGGAATCAGTTAAAGATTGATGAGTTGAACCAAATATAATGTCATCAATATAAATTTGAACAATCAAAACATTTTTCTTATCTTTCTTTATAAAAAGGGTTGGATCTGCATTTCCCTTAACATAATTATTTTGAAACAAAAATCCTGTGATTCTATCATACCAAGCTCTAGGTGCTTGTTTAAGGCTATATAAAGCTTTGGTAGGTCTAAAAATGTGATCAGGATGCTTTGTATCTTAAAAAACATGAGGTTTTTCAACAAAGACTTCCTCTTGAACAAAACCATTAAGGAAAGAACATTTCACATCCATTTGAAAAAATTTGAAATTGAAGAATGCTGCAAAGGCAAGTAGAATATGAATAGATTCTAGTCTAGTTACTGGAGCATATGATTCTTCATTGTTTATTCCTTCTTGTTGATTATAGCATTTAGCAACCAATCTAGCTTTATTTCTAACTATGATTCCATTTTCATCACACTTATTTCTGAAGACCCATTTTACTCCTATAACAGAAGTTTTCTTAGGTCTTTCAACCAAGGTCCAGACTTTATTTCTTTCGAATTCATTTAGTTCATCTTGCATGGATTTAATCCAATCATCATCACCTAAAGCTTAATCAGTGCTTTTTGGTTTTAATTGGGAAAGGAATTCTAGATTTTCTACTTCATTTCTTAAGGAACTTCTAGTCCTTAAAGGTTGATTCACAACACCAATGATACTATCACTAGGATGATTCTTTAGAAACAACTGATTTGGGTTTTGTAAAACATGTTCATCAACATAGGGTAGGAAATATTCTGGGGTAAATGCTTCAGAAACATTTTCTTGGGAATTTTCTTTATCATAAGGATCTTTTAACAAAGTTTGATAATAAGTTTTTGAAAACACATCCGAAGATGTTGGTTGGGGTTGTTTAAAAACAAAAGGACCAGTTTCATCAAATTTTACATGTACTGTCTCTTCAACAGTACAAGTGTTTTTATTAAAAACTCTATAGGCCTTAGAAGTTGTGGAGTAGCCTAAGGAAATTCCTTCATCATATTTTGGTGCGAATTTATGTAGATTATCTTTGGTATTCAGAATGAATGCCTTTCAGCCAAAAACCTTGAAGTAGGAAAGTCTAGGTTTTCTACCATTCCATAACTCATAAGCAGTTTTATTAAGAAAATGTCTAATTAAAACTCAATTTTAGTATAACAAGCAGTACTTACAGCTTCATCCCAAAAATGTCTTGCAATAGAATACTCACCCAACATGGTTCTAGTTATCTCATGAAGAATTCTATTTCTTATTTCAACAACACCATTTTGTTGAGGTGTTCTGGGTGCTGAGAAGTTTTGAGTAATGCCTTTTCTACTACAAAAAGTTTCAAAATCAGAATTTTGAAATTCTCCTACATGATCACTATGAATAGTTTTCAATGGAAGGTTTTTCAAATTTTTATCTTGGGCTCTAAAACTTTTTAAATAAGAAAAAGCTTCATACTTCTTTTCTAGAAAATAGACCCACGTAAATCTAGTGTAATCATCAACTAAAACAAATAAAAAATACTTGCCTCTAATGCTTCCAGTTTGTGTAGGACCAAAAAGATCGATATGCACTAACTATAATGCATCAGTAGTTAAGACTTCACTGAATTATTCAAAACTTGATTTATGGTTCTTTCCATATTGATAAGGGTCACAAACTTTTGAAGAATCAAATCTAAGATCAGGTACATCCTTAACTAATATTTTCTTAGAAAGTTTGCATAAGTTCTTAAGGTTACAGTGTCCTAACCTTCTATGCCATAACCAAGAATGATCTTCCATTTCACTAAGGCAAGGTAGATCTTGGATCCTAAGGTCTTCTAATATTAGTGTGTATACATTCTCTTGCTTATGGGCAGAAAGAATAAACTCTTCCTTGGAATTGCCTACTAAGCACTTGTCATTTCAAAAATTCACAAGGTAACCTTCATCACATAATTGGATTATACTAATGAGGTTGTTCTTAAGACCTTTAACAAATAAAACATTTGAAATCAAATTTTTTCTAAGAAGAAGGATGTTACCTATACCAATAATTTCTCTCTGAGCATTATCTATGAAAGTTACTTTTCCTCATTTTGTCTTGATAATCTTTTCAAAATAGTTTTTGTTACCAGTCATATGCCAGGAACATCCACTATCCATATACCATATATTTCTGTTGGTACCTTCTCTATTTTCCGGAAAATAATAAAAAGTTAGGTTTTCGGAATCCAGACTTTCTTGGATCCCGAAATTTCAAAAAGAAAAATTTTAGGCACCCACATCTTCTTATAAAAATAGGATTTATGAAATCCTAAAGACTGAGTTTTGTTTAAGGAACAATTTTTTGCCCAGTTTCCACCACACTGTCACTTAGTTCAGAATGGAGCACTTTGAGGAACAAAATAATTGTTACTAAAAACTGGTTTAGAACTAGTATAACCAAAACCAGAACTATTCCTTAGAGGTCGGATTTGAGAATACATTTTTTCAAAATTTTCCTTACCTAAGGTAAAGTTTGACAAACACTTCCTCAAGGAAAAGATTTCAGATTTCAGTTTGATAACCAAGTTCTAGTCTTCTAAAACATTCTATTTTGAACTAGATTTCGGCTCAAAAACATTTTTCTTAGAAATTATGTTTTCTAGATATTTAGAAAGTTTATTCTTCTCAGAATTTACTTCCTCAATATTTTTTAAAATACTTTCAAAATAAATATTTTTCTTATCAAGATCTTTAGAAAGATCTTATATTTCCTTAGTAAGAATAAAATTCCTAGAGTTTTCCTTATCAAGATTTTTCAAGAGTTTTGAATTATCAATCTCAAGAAGTTTATAAAACCTAGAAAATTCTTCATAGGTAGGTAAAGTATTATCTTCATCAGAAGAAGATTATTCATCAGAAGAGTTATAATATTTATCATTAATATAATTTTCATTTAAAGAAACATTTGTCATTGATTCTGCATTGTATACCTTAGCCATTAAAAAATGATTATCAATAGGTAGTATGGCTATTATACCAAGATTCTTCTATCCAGAAGATTTATAATCTGATGATTCATCTGAAGATTCTCCACCACTGGCACTCCAGGTGTCATTAGCTTTCAAGAATTTCTTAGCTTTATTCTTGTAGTACTTATTTCTCTATCTCTCAGAATGATTTTCCTTTCTTTCTTTTCTCTTGATAATAGGACAATCAGGTCTTATATGTCCAACTCTCTTGCATTCATAACATGTAACTTATGAATCTTTCTTATCTTTCCTTTATTTCTTCTTGTATCTGGATTGAAAGTTCCTCTATCCAGCTATCTTGTTCATCCTCCAAGACAGATTTGATAACTCATTCTCTGAGGATTCACTTCCACTAGATTCGGATTGGATAAAAACTTTCTTAGACTTAGATCTGGTAATTTTCTCAGGAGTATTAGCTTTCGTATGATTTGAGGTTGTAGTAAAAGCAACACTGCCATTCCCATCCTTCTTCTTTACATTATCAGCATCTATTATCATTCTAGTCTCATGTTGAAGAAGAGTTCCAAATAGTTCATCAAGAGAAATCTTAGTAACCTTTCTATTTTCATCAATAGTAGTCCTCTTGAATTTCCACTCATTGGGCATGATGTCTATGATCTTATCAACAAGTGATTCATCATATAATCCTTTCTCACCCATGGATTGTAAAATATTCACAATAGTCATGAATCTTTGTTGCACCTTACATATGGGTTCTTCATAAAGAAAGCAGAAACCATGATATTCAGCTCTGAGTATGGCTCTTCTTGTTTCAATAACTTTGGATGTTCCAAAGTGTGTAACTTCAAGTTTCTTCCATATACAATTTGCTGCTTCACAAGATGAAATTTGGCTATATATATTTCTAGTCATGGAACAAAGCAAAGTATTGTGTACCTTATAATTCAGTTGATATTCATGATTTTCTTTATTTGTGAAGGTACTAACTTCCTTGTCAGGGATTTTATATCCTCCAGTAAGTATAACAAAATTATCAACTCTAGTATTGATAATGAAAGTCTTCATACGATCTCTCCAATATTCATATTCATTTCCATCAATGATAGGTGGTCTAGTTGGATTGAGATTGTATATGGAACCAATATTGATTCCTACCATCTTAAAAAAACTTTCCACACAAACTTGTTAAGAAAAATTTTGTAAACAAGGAAAATATTCCTAAACAAGGAAAATATAGAACAAGAGTATCTTTAAGCAAAAATGAATCCAAACTATAGGAGTCCGAAAAACTGATTCCGGAAAAGAATGAGATGAATTCTCTTCTGAATCTAATCGTTAGATTAATTCAGATTGAACCAATCCTATGATACCAATTGTTGATATGGTATGTGAGTATAATATACTCTATAATACCAAATTTAGGATCAAAATAATAGAGATATAGAATCAAGTATCTATAGATACTTAAAATACAAGATGGGGGGAATTGTATACTTTTAAAAATTCCTTTGGAACTTTTAAATATGGTTATGTTTAACAAGGTTAAACAAGGTAATTCACAAAACCTCTATTTCTACACACTTTCTTGATTCTGGAAATATGATTCCGAGAAAGTGATTCTGGAAATATAGTTTCGGAAATGAAACTTAAGGAAAGTTTACAACAACAAAGATTCTACCTTAAATCTTATAGAATCTTACTAAATCAGAGTACAAGTATAAGGAAGTATAATATAGTTATACTTTCCTCAACAAAACAAATGTAGAGGAAAACTTGTAACAAAACAAGTAACAAGAAGTAAATCTTTTAACCCAAAGAGTAGGGTATCCAAAAACCTTGGATAAAGGTCCCTTGACTTATACTTTCAAGAAAGTCTATCTTACCCACCCCAGGGTAAGCCCTCAATACGAAGATCAGAGTCTGTCTTTCTATCCCCGCAAGCCCTCAACTTCAAGGTAGTCGACACCTCTATCTTCCTTAGTAAGGAAGCCCTCAACTTCAAGGTAGTCAGCACATCTGTCTTCCTATCTCCGGAATCCCTCGATTGTACACAACAACAATCGGAGTCGCACAAAGAAAATCTGAACAAGAAGTTCAGTACACACAAAGTAATAAAGCCTATCTCTCTAGAAATAACTTCCGCAGTATGAAATCTCTAGATTGATCAACTTTTTGTGAGATATTTCAAATGAGCTCCAATTTATAGGCACGACTTCAATGGTTGGCTCCCTCCTCCAATGGTCATATTTTTCCTTGAATCTCAGAGGGACCTGTACCCATGTCACTCAAACAACGGTTAGTTAGTAACTAAATTCACGCCATCATTTTATAACTAAAACATGAGTAAGCAAAAATATGGTTACATAACCAAAATCCAATATTCAGAATGTAAGGAAATATGAAATTTTGGAGTCTATCCAAAATTGAATTCGGAGTCTATTATAAAAGGATATTTAGATTCTATTTTCAAGGAATTCAGAACCTAAACTCTTTAGAATTACAGAGTATGAATTTCAAGGAAATTTGGAATCTGGATTCACAAGAATTTGGAACCATAACTTACAAAGTTCAGAGTCAAAGTTCATGAGAATTCGGAGTCATAACTCATAAGAGTTTAGAGTCTGTATTCATAGAACTCGGAGTAAGAACTAAGATGAATTTGTAACCAGAATTCGTAATCATAATTCGGAGTTAGAACTTAGAAGAGTTCGTACCCAGAATTTGTAATCTGAATTCGGAGTTAGAACTTAGAAGAGTTCATACCCAGAATTTGTAATCAGAATTCGGAGTCAGAACATAGAAGAGTTCGTATCCAAAATTCGTAATCAGAATTCAGAGTCAGAACTCAGAAGATTTATTATTCAGAATTCATAATCATAATTTGGAGTCAGAACTCAGAAGAGTTTGTAACCAGAATTCTGAGAATTTTGGTCCTAAAACAGAATGTTTCATATCTAGGTAATTATAGGATTCCGAGGTTTTGGTTTCAAACCTAATTTTACACTTAGAAAAATTATGATATGAATAATTAAAACAAGATAAGGATAAATTTCATTGGGGAAGGGAAATTTTCCTTATAGAAGTAAAACATAGGGTAAAAAGAGATTTTCCTTGAGATAAGGTGTTTGTGATTTTCAAAACAAGAAGGAATTGTAAAGTCATAAGGAAACCTTATTAACTAAAAAATCTCCCCTAAGTATGAAGGAATGAAAAATTCATAAGAAAAACCTTATTGACTCAACAACTAGGACCTTACCGGGGCTTGGATCATAGGTGAAGACAATTTTTGTCATCCCTTTGATGAAAATTTTTAAAATCCCCAGCCCATCGCCTTTTGTTGTGGGCCCCAAAACCTTTCAATAATCACTAGCGTAGGCATGTTACAACCCAAATCCAGGAAGATTATTGATTTTTTATTTTGAAACATCCTATAATTTAATAATATGGACCATATTTATTAAAAAATATTTGTGGATTTTACTCAAAAAGTTTGTGGAAATAAATGACCCACTCATATATAATGCATGTACCATTCATTTATCACCTAAAATCAGTTCCTCAGTATACCAAGTGGAAAAATAGGTTGTTAAAATCCTGGTGAATGAATACATCAACTGTCACACCAACACTTGGTTATTTGTATGGAATGTCAAACTCAATACCCTTTAACAAAATTTCCCAAAATTATCAAACCAATCCTCACTAGATACGTAACTCCAAACTCTATCCCTGAGACAAAATCACTCTAATACCACTTTGACATGACCTAATCCCTCCTAAGTGGTAGTAAGCTATGTTTACTACCCTAAACATGCCACTAATAGGCCAGGGGATGGTAACTAGCTGTGGGTAGATATATCACATGTGATGATTGGCCTTATACTAATGCACATTTATAAAATTCATACCACCGAAAGGGAAATAATAATGAATAATAGAAAAATAAAACTAAATGAAATATATAAAGAATATGACAACTACTAAAATCTATAAAGGAATAACTAGTGTATAAATTAAAGGGGGAAGATACATTACAAACAACCCAAAGGAAAATAACCAAACAAAAAAAATTAATGTGAAGTAGTCCCTATAATAAAATAGTTTCTAATTTGAATTTCATCATCTACTCACACCTTTGGGAACCACTAAGATCCACCAACACTATTTCCACCAAGGTAATCACTAAACTGTCCAGCATTTTCATAATACATGACACATACAAGTGAAGATGTCCATGTATGAGTGATTATATACATACCCATTATTATTCACTAAAAACCAAAAAGTAATAATAAGAATAATTTTCATCTCAAAACCACAAAGGTAAGAAGGAAAGAATAACCCATGAGGAAAAGACCCAAATATGAATTAAAGGAGAGAAATCAGAACATATAAGAGATTCTCTCTCTTCATATTCCAACCATAGTATAATCATAAAGTATCCCCAAGAATATAAAACACCAAACCAAGAAACCTACATCATTTCTCCATAACTATATTGGGGTAAATTTACCTCATCATAAACAAGTATCACTAAAAGGAGTTCATACCCCAAAAGTGGAATCATGCCCCATATGAGAAATTATATAGGGAAGTACCCAACCTAATATAATGAGGACCCAAACCTTAAGTATTTTGGGGAGTAATAAACCCTATCTGATATGTGTGGGACTCATTCCCTAACATAATCATGCTTCCAAGTGATTACTTACCTCGTAAACACTATGATTATCATGTCTGGTCTCACTTATCAACCCTGTAAATCTAAGGATACTAAACTGCATGTATCACCTAATTTCTCACCTCTTATGCTTAAGATAAGTGAACCAAATTGTTCCACATGAAAAATAAAATTCCTTCACATCAGCCCACTAGAAATACACCATCATGGAAGGGTGATGGTGGTCACGCCATTATGCCTCTATCTGAAAGGGGTATCATGGTGTAACTTCTTTCACTATCTCCCATGAACCTCCCTCTTTATAGTCTATCACACTAGGGAACCCTCTTTCACTTTTTGTCCTATTATCCTTTACCCCATCCTTTATTTCATGGAACCCTAGTCTTCAGGTTGTGGCATCCTCTACCACATCATGGCCATATGTAAGGACACCTATGTAGGACGACCCTTACATGTAATATGAGACCTTTTCATTTTAGACACACAAGAATATCACATCATGGAACTCCTATGTCATTCCATGATCTTTAGACTTCATCCAACCTTCATGTAGAGCTATCCTCCACCATGGTGTGATCCTGGATCAAGAACCTCATCACATTCTAACCCATGCATTATAATATGACGACATACCCAAAATAAAATTATATAAATCACTATTTTATCATCATCCTTGCCTCCAATAAAACCTAAAGAACTTATGAATGTTCATACATCACTTAATCACCCCTATAAATTAATCTTATATCATGAATCTCTATAAAAATAACTCTCAATCCATTCACACACTTCTCCAATTCCCATAACATTGTATCTCCTAATGAAACATTATCTCAACACCTTATAGAAATATTGAATCATCCATAATCAGTCTTACATGACCTATAAAACATTTTTTCATCTCAATCCATCAAATATTGACCGATATTCTAATCATGTATTGATTAGGCTAAGAACCTTCAAACCACATTCCTTGTAAAATTCCATTTGTGAACTCAAAAGGAAATAGGGTGAAAATGGAGAAAAATCATTAATGTAATTTCATATAATTTAATTTTGGATCATGAAATCATTCATCAACATGGAATGAATTGTGATTAAGAATAAAAAATAAATCATCTCAAGATCAAGGGTTTCATGAAATAATTAGAAAGACGATAAATCATAGGTCCATGCAATTAGGAACTAGTACAAGAACAAAATTTTATCCTTGAAATCCTGAAGAACATCGAAACATAAAAATAAAAAATCCCTACATCACACTTGGATTGATCGTTTATGAAGATTGTGTCATTTTTTCAAGTATGAGGTTGATCCTCCATGTAGTTCGTTTTTGGAATCTCCAAAATCTCTCTATCCTCCCATCTCTTATCCGCTCTAATTAGGGTTTATTTTCAAACCTAATTAGAGGCCATTAAGAGTATTAAATACTAGGTGATTTGGGTTTTATTATATGTCATTAATTAATTCAATTAAATAATTAATTTTATTAATGAAACCACAAAAGGGAGGGACCACAAAATTACCCCTACCCTAGTGCATCAGGCTGCAGCACCTATAGCCATTCTGTTATAAAAAACCCATATGTTGTGACCAATACCCTTCATGATACAACACAAAAATCCACATCATGGCATCAATTCCCATTAAATGACATATCTTTTCTTTCATTTTTCATTTATACTCTATATATATTATTTCCAAATCCCCGTGAGATCAAAAATAGAGAAATGGTTCTATAAAAAACCTCTAAAATATTATTTAAAATATTCTTAATATTCAAACATAATAAAAAAGGTAACTAAAATATGAGAAAAACTGCAGGATAACTTTGACATGGGTATGTTTTTTTTTCTAAGAAGATATATCAATGATAGAAATTATGGTTATTTAGTGATCGTCTTATGGTCCTATGTAGTAGAAGAAAACAAAAAATATACGGATCTACACTCGATAAAATCAAAAAATTCATGAAAAATAAAGAAACACCAAAAAAATGAATCATACCTATAATGCATGTGTATTGAACTCTATTTTCTTAACTAATGAATTATGGTTTTATGATGATCATAGGAGAAACAATAAAAGCTTCCCTACCTCCATAGGTGATCTACTAATCAGTGGATCAATGATTGTATCATGATTATTGAAAAATGTTAAAGGGTTTTTGGCACCTTCAATGTGAATAATGAACAATGTTTTTGGAATAAAGGAGCTATAGAAATATTTAATTTAAACTATTGATCACTATCACCTCTAACACACTTGTGATCTACAATCATACCAATGAGAGAACTTCCTTTATATAGGTGATGTCTAACTCTCCTCCATGAATAAAGAACACTTAGAACACATCGAGAATGATCAAATTCCGCCCTTGAATTATGTATTATTTGATGAGTGAATTGAAATAGTTTAATGAATGTATGAAAATAAATTAATCCATTTAATAAACAATTCATGCCAGAGAGGTGAAAAATTCATAAGACCTTGAGTTTGATCGTATACAACTAGGTTACATTGGCATTAATATAACCTTGGGATCATGCTTAAGGATGCAATAGCCAGAAAACTATTCTTAATTAATATTAATTATATGCATATTATTTTTTAATCTAATAATACCCCACTTGAACTAAAATTATTAAGTAATTCCTGGAAAATGACACAAATCTTTGCGAATTCATGCAAAACTTCTTTTGGATATAGTTTCATAAAACTCTCTTCATTTTAGAACAAACAATTTGTCCAAAACATTAATCCTTATCTAAAGGACTAATTTTGTGACCCTATGATTTTTAGTAGTTTTGGAAAATAATAAAATTATTATTTCATATATATAAGCAAGGATCAGCCTCTAGTAAAGAATCAGTGTTACTCGATCTATTAAGGGTTTCATTATGATCTCCTTCAAACATACTCATATCTTTATAAAAAAAATGTCCACAATAATATGAACCATATAAATCATATTTATACCTATATAACCCCTTTATCATTAACATCAGGTGACCTCTATACATATAAAATTTTCAATCCAGTATTTTGTCTCCTAATTTTTCTTTATTATCTAAAATAGACTATCCAAGTCAATGAATACAACACATGTCACTCATCTTACAGATGATTACAAAACATATCCCTCATCCAAGAAGTTGAAGACATCATGTTTTACAAAAATTAGCATGGCCATAAATTTCCTCATTCTAATCCAATCATGGTTCAGATTAATTTACTCATCATACAAGTGAACAAATCACATCATGGTTGTGCTCTAACTAATGACATGATTAGCAACATACCCAACAACCCTTGTCTTATCTAAGTTTCAATGAATTTTGTAAAAATGGTATCGATGTATAAAGTTTGAAATTATAGGTATCTTTATATACATGGGTTAGAAGTATTGATTATAATCATACACCCCCTATATATATCAGTGACTGAATGATATTCTTTGGAAAATATTTTAGTGGGTCAATCGAAGTAATAAGTCACTACTTATTACTTAATGAATCTGTTATTAATATCTGATATACAAAAAACAATTATGAGTGTAATATTATATTCATGATAATATCAACATACCATCATAACCCATAATGCTCAATGATTATTATCTATTAGGAACAACTCATATCCATACTTTAAGAGGATATTATCATTCCACTATTCATGTAAAGTAAATTACATCACACTAGAATAAAGGATAAATAAAGATTTCATTTATTATAATAACATGATACATTATGAAACCATGACATCAATGTATCAATAATCATATAAAAAGAGATTATACATGACCCTCATTCATATTCTATGATAATGGTTTCATCAAAGGATCTCTTATATTTTCATTTGTACCCACCAAAATGATCTTAACATCACATCTCTCAATAATCAATCATATAAGATAGTATTTGTGAATAATGTTTTTATTCTTTTATTGAGACCAAGAATAATTTATAAGAAAGATAGCTCCTTTATTTTCATAGTAGAGCACAATTTTTTCCTTCAAAGATAGGAACCACCTCTAGTTTAGAGATGAACTAACTAATCCAAATTTCTTCCTTCACAACATCCTGTGCAGCAATGTACTCTACCTCTATTATTGAGTTTTCTATGGTATCTTATTTAGAACTCTTCCAAATAATAGATCCAATACTTAGGAAAAACATGAAACCAGACATTGATTTCATATCATCTTTTTTATAATGGAAACTAGAATCTATGTAGCCTTTTACGTAGATCTTATCCTCACCTAGAAAGAACAATAACATATCCTTAATCCATATGAAGTACTTAAGGATTTTATTTAGAGTAATGCAGTGACATTCACCATGATTAGATTGGTATATTATATTTATTATTAGAGTATAGGAGACATAGGGTAGGGTACAAAACATAGCATGCATGATAGATACTATGGGGGATGCGTAGGTAATTCTATACATCATTGCTAACTATATAGAATGATTTTTAATTTTCCTAAGAGTCATTCCATGTAACACCAGTAAATATCCCTTTTTAATACATAGTGATAAATCATTTTAGTACTTTACCTATATTAGTGTCGTAAATTATCCCAATAAACCTCTTAGATCTATGTCTATAGATATTCATACCCAGTATGTAGGTAGCTTCACCCATGTATTTCATTGATAATAAATTTCTTAATCACATCTTAATAGAGTGAGGTGTCAAGATGTCATTTTTTATAAGTAGAATATTATTATATAAAATATTATAAGTACTACTATAATATCAAAAATATATTTATATATATAATAATAATCTCCTTTTTATGTAAACAAACTCTTTTATTTCATTATCAAACTGGATATTCAAACTTCGAAAAATCTACTTTAATCTATAAATGGATTTTTACATCTTGAAAAACTTAGCAGTCTCACTTAGTATTTAAAACCCTTCAGGTTGTATTGTATGTACATCCTTGACTAAATTTCCATTAAGAAAATTGATTTTTACATCTATTTGATATATATCATAATCAAAGTGAGTTTTTATGGAGATCAATATCTAAATGGACTTTATCATCATAATAGGTAAAAAGGTTTATTCATCATAGTAAATGTCATCAATTTTATTATAAACTTTTTCAAAAAATAAATCTTTATAATTAGAAACTCTACCATCCATGTAAGTTTTATTAGGGAAATAACACTTAAAACTTACGAGTTTTCCCCTTCAAGTGCATCCACCAAGTTCTAAACTTGGTCTGTTTACATGGAATCCATTTCATATTCAATGGATTCCAAAAATTCCTTAGAATTAAAACACTCAATGGATTCTTGGTAGGTGATAGTTTCATCACCTATAAACATTAAATAATAATAATTTTCTATGATAAATCCATATATTGTGAGATCTTAAAGAATCCCACCAGATCTTTGACGTTTGTTGTGTAACTTGATTTGGAACTTTTTACACAACTCTTTATGTAACCAGCCCAACTTAGACCTCAGAAACACTTCCGGATTATTTTTCTTGAACATATAAAAGTTAAATTTTCCTCCCATTGATTTATTTAATTATATATTCCTTTTAAATGAATTGACTAGTTCTTGCTACAAATATTTGTTGTTTGGTGGGATTATAGAAATAATATACCTTAGTTTCTTTAGGATAACCAAAAAATAAACATTTTTTAGATTTAGAGTCAAGATTATTAGAATCCAAACATTTTAAAAATTCTTCTCATCCCAAATATTAATAAAAGAAATAATAGGAAATTTTCCTTTCTGTGTCTCATATGGTGTATTAGTGACTACTTTAGATGGAACACGATTTAATAGAAATTTATCACTTTCAATAGTATTACCCCAGAATAAAATAAGAATGTTATAGTGTTTGATAATTGGATTAACCATGTACAAAAAGGTATTATTCCTACTCTTAGACATGTTATTACATTTTTTTGTTCCATGAGGAGTGAGTTGTGAAAAAAAAAATACAATCCCTAAATGTATCAAGGAATTCCTAACTCATGTACTCACCACCCTGAATTGATAAAATAATATTAATACTTTTTACTATTTTATATAGTACTTAATTATAAACTATTTTAACTTTTCAAAAGTTTCATACTTGTGTCTCATCAAAGATTCCATACTAAGTAAAGTCATTGGTAAAGGTAACAAAGTACCTAAAACTGCCAATTTCTAGAGTACACATTGATCCAAATACATCATTATGTATGAGATCCAATATCCCGTTAACCCTTTCTCATTTTCTTCAAAAAGGTTCTCTCTTCATATTACCAAATAAAGAAGATTCAAAATTTTCAAATGATTCATAATAGAATGGTTCAAATAATCCATCTTTATGGATTCTTTGGATGCATTTATTATTTATATGTCTATGGTGATAATGACAAAGGTAGGTGGGATTATAATAAATATGTAACTTATTATTATAAATTATATAAATAGTATTATTCGTATCTAGAATTTATAAACCATTTATTATATTATTGATTCCATAAAACATATCATTCATATATATATATATATATAAACTCTTATTATTAATAGTGAATGAGAATCCCTTATTGTACAAACAACATACCAAAATTAAATTTTTATTTATAGAAGGAAAGTAATAATAATTCTAAAATTATCATATTAATAAACTTAGTAATATTATATTATAAGTTCTTAATTATAATGTCGTAACTCTTGATCCATTACCAATGCAGATATCTACTTCACACTTAATCAATTCCATCTTATATCTATGTATTTGTTTATTAAAATAAATGTATAATTCACACCTAGTATCTAATACTTGTGACTCATAGTTTGTGGAATTTATCTCTATAACATTCTCATTTAGATTCTAATAATTATTCTACTTGAGAGCACTTATCAACCTTAGATATTAATCTTTAACTATTTTATAGGTCATGCCTATAAGGGGTCTCAATATCATAATCATTAAATAATATATAACCTATAAGAGAGACAAATTTTTGGGTGATTATCACATATTATATCTTTTCATCAAGAACTTTTTATGAAATTACTCCCATGAAAATGATGAATCCAAACATAATTTCTATTTAGTGATCCAAGATCCATATTTTACTAAGAAATGAGACCGCTTTGGAGATTATTTCACCATTTATTTATTGAGATATGGAGTCATCCCAATCATAAAATATATGATTATTGTATATTTGAGTGGGTAACTCTTTATCCAATACATTACATGGATAAAAATAGGTCTATTAATTTGGTATACCTCCTAAGGGTTTCCTAGTTAAGTTTAACCCAATGAAAATGCCAATAACAAGCTAACAAAGATTAATCTGGTGGCACCCAACTTTGGGATGACCAACCCAAGGATGTTCTAGTATTATTATCACTTAATTTAATTATATAAGATAATTCATGGCCACCTAGGTTTATAATGATCTAACTATTTGGATGATCTAGTTCTAGAAAAATGTTGTTTTGAAAGAAATATCAGATTTTGTATTTAAGGGTTTTTTAAGTTTCATAAATTTAATATGCATCATACACATATTAAGTTCATAAATATTGAATATTATGCAATTTTTTATCTTCTCATGTTTTATTCCATTATGTATTCAGGATTTTAATGATTTAGTTTTGGAATCCCTATTAAATCTTCCAAATTAATGTGTTTAAACCACATTAATTTGTAACTTTTACACTACACAAAAGTTTTTGTTACTCACCCAAAAAAAAAGGAAAGTATATTCATGCATATCTAAATTCATATTACATTTAATTTATTTGAAACTTTTCATGTAAATTCATAGAGTTATATTATATTGACAACCTTCACATGAGTAATCCTAGAGAAACTAATAATAAAACCCTCATTTTTTCTTGAATAAGGTGTAATCCTCTAGAAAGTTGGTATGTCCAACCCTCATTCCATCTCCATAGGGATATATTACTCAAAATAGAATTCAATTAATGATATATGTAACACATAATATACACAAACTCTATTCAATAGTTATTCTCATGAATATAACTCTGAAAACAAACTGAGGTTAAGTTAGATGGAAAACTAAATTTTATGGGTTTTCACTGAACATTTTATGTAATAATATATCTCTTATAAGTATTTTATTATATAAATAATTCATAAATATTATCACATTCTCTAAAGAATTTATAAATAAGAATAATATAAAGGAATAAATAATTAAATAAATACTAAATTTATCATGAGAAACTAATATAAAATTTTCATATTAAAATTTAAGCTTGTAAAAAAGTAATTTTTTAATTATTCCTAACACTTATCATATATAAATAATTTTAATAAACTATAATTAATTTATAAAAAAATAAAAAAATTATTTTTTTTTTAAAAATAGATCAATTCTCAAGGGAGGTTTTCCGAGATTAGTAGTGGGTGTGAGCATGGGTCATTAAAAGAACATAGATTACGAGGAGGCACTAGGGAATAAGAACACAGGGTAGATACACATTAATTACTCAAGATACCTACAATATTCTCTATTGTGAAAAACATGCCCCCCCTGAGTAAGGTATGATGTGTGATTTGGGACACGTTTGGAAGGGAATTGTTCATCATCGTGTTTGTTTTATGTTGCACGTGTCATTTTCACCCCAAGCTCATGATACATCTATATAAAGTTCTTGACACACTCATTCTATATTTTCATTCTATTCTTAGACCATCCCAATGTCATAAAGAAAATCATTTTATCAACAGGTAGATAAAAATGATGCTCTATTTTACTAAAGTGTGAAATGAAAGCAATGTTGTCAAGTAACCTTATTTTGATTCACCATCTGGATCTTGTTAACACTTTAATATAATTACTTTAATATAGTAGGAGTATATATCATAATGATGTCACATAATGTAAATCCAAAACAATAGCGATGCATATCACATGTTCTTGAAAAATCAGTCAAATATGCATGGTGATCCAATAAGGAAAAAAGATTTAATACCACTTATGGTTATTTATATATCATAATATGATCATATATAGTATAATAAAACCAAACATAGGCTTATATACACTCAATAGAATCACAAAAATCAAGAAAAACAAAAAACACTAAAGATATAGCATTCATGTAATGCATGTGTAGTGGCCTCGATCTTCATCACCAATGGATTATAGTTTGATGAAGACCACAAGAGAAATGGACATAAGTTACCTAAATCCATAGGTCATCCACCTACCAAAATATTCAGGATCATATCATGAGTATTTTCAAACATATAAGGGGTTATAGTGACTTTATTGCGGAATGATGAATTTTGTTTCAGGAATAATGGATCTATAGAAATATTTTCATGAAACTGATGATCACTATCATATCTAATATGCTCATGATCAAAAATTATACTAATGAGATAACTCCATTTATATAGGTGATTCCCAACACTCCTCTATGAATGAAGAACATGTCAAACACATCAGGTATCATCAAATTCCACCCTTGAATTACAACATATTTGATAAGTGCATTAAACTCATTCAATGAATATATGGAAATCCAATAATCCATTTGATAAATATCACATGGGGGGTTTCAAATTCATGATTATTTAGGTTGTATCCATTGAAACTAGGTTATGTTGGAATTAACTGAGAATGAGGATTATATTTAAGGATGCACTGGAAGGAAATTCATTATTAATTAATATTCATTATATACATATTGTTTTCATACATATCCAATAAGTAGAACCTTTGTAATATCACCATGGGGAGGACCACTATGGTTGATTCTTAATTATCCATCATAGGGAGTACCTCCATTGTGAATCAATAATCTATCCTATGGAGGACCACTAAAACACATTCCCTAGTAAACACCTCCACAGTTCTTAGATTAGTTTATATGTGGAGGACCTCTATGGTAACTTGTTTTTCAGTTTCATTCATGGGGAGGACCATTATATTGGTTGTTTTTTTATTATAGGTAGGACCTCTAAAATATATACCCTGGGTTTTACCTCTAAAGTTCTTATCATGGATTATATATAGAGGACCTCTCTTATTACAAATTTTTGATGCGTTATTGTGGGGAGGGACTCCTTATCAGTCGGTCTTCGTGCTATGGGGACGACCTCTAAAACTTATTCCATAAGGTGGACCTTTATGGTCTACCTTCATATCACTATAAGGAATAACTCTATGACTATTTCTACATTGAGGACTTTTTTATCAACCAACATATTAATAAGAGGGGGAACTCCATTGAAGATGGACTTGGTAGGATTTACAGAGCATTTTGGTTTCATTTTCCCATGGGGAGTACATTTGTGGCTGATAATATTTTCTTTACAACCATGAGAAGGACCTACATGGAAGATGATCTAGGGAGGAACTATAAGTAACCAGCCTTAATAATTACCTATTCTAATTATTTTGGACTAGAATCCACTTCATAAAATTTTGAGGATGTTTTTAATTTAGAGTTTTAGATAATTGGGAAAAAATCATAAAAAGTAAATCCATACATTACAAGTGGAAACTTTTACCCATTATCCATTTTTTTCAACCAAAAAATAATTTAAAAATAAAACATGGTTCTTATTTATGAAAAGTCTTCAAAATTTCCCCAAGATCTCGTCCTTATCCCAATTCTTCCTTAAACCCTGTGAAAAATATTTTAGAACTTAGGATGAGCACAAAAAGCTCAGTAAGGGATACATAAATAAGGAAAAATATTAGTCATATGAAAACATGAAAATCTATGAAAACTTTAACATAAATTAATATTTTTCACACCTAATAAGATTTAAAAACTTTGAAAATAATATCATTTATTACCCTTTTTGTAATCGCGAGATTACCAGAAAACCCATATTAAGAATAGATAACACAAAAGTGTGCCTAGGGACATAATTATACTCAAATAGAATAACCATGCAGTCTAATTCCATACATGACACTCTTAAAATGTAATAACCATATAGTTGAATTCTATACCTAATGCATTGGAGGGATATCATGGACCAACCCATCATTAGTTTATCATGAAACCCCCTGTCATTGGTTTATCACATAACCACCAATAAAATGTCCAAGTACCACTATATAATCAAAACACTTAAAATCATTTAATTTTTAATATGTCTCTATTAAAATTTCATTTTCAATCATAAGAAAATATTTCAAGATATTAAAATAATAATTCCTTTTTTAAAACCCATTTTAAACATTTATAAAAATATTTTTAAATCTAAGTTTCCCATACCACTTTGAAACTTATGAATCTTAATCCCCATTAAATAATATGAGAATAAATAAATTCATGAAATGATATGTGAAAGGGGATATTTATAAACCTGATTAAATAAAGTGGGTGTATAAAATCAAAATATTACTCAATTAGAGGAGATTGAGATAAAGTCCCTTAGAAATATCATATCTTTTATAAAAAAGAATCGATTATGTGTATTGGCTATAAATCCATATAAAACTAGTGGAAATACAATATAAGATAATAAAAAGTAATTTCATACAAATTATTTAATTGAAATAGTAAATTAATTATAATTTTAACTAAAATAAAGGAAATTTAGTTAATAATTAGCTTACCTTGATTTTGGATCATAACATACAATATTTATATTCCCATTATTTAGAAATACTTTATTTATTAACACCTTAAGACCACTAAGGGTGGGGTTATACCCCAAATAAGACCTCTAGAATGAGGGGATAGATTATATTAATTTATTTGGATAGATCTTCACTAAACCAAATATGTTTTTAAGTGTTATCAAAAGAGAAGAATATGATCTCTTTTATAAGATAAGGGAGGGGCACTCTAAGAATTTCTCAAAATATTAAATTAATATAAATTAATTTTCTATTCTAAATGGATCCAAAATAGTTTATTTATAATATAGGATAATTTTGGATCGAAATAGTATCATAAAATAATATTTATAAATGTTTTTACTAAATTAATTACCTTATCTTTTGGTTTCGATTCTAATTTAACCCCTTTAACTCTTACCGTGACAACTTAGATTTTTACTCTTTAAGTATTAATATAGTTACTATAAAATAAAAAAAGACAAATAAATGAATCACTGATGAAATTTTCAACCTTATCCCAATTATTTTTTTGAATTTTAGATGTTTAGTAATTTTATATCATTTACTAAAATATTATATATTTTAAATTTCATTAATGTCAATTTTGAAACTATTCTTTACTTTGACTACTACAAAAAATAAAAAACAAACAGATATGTTAAAAAAACTATTTTAATTAATATCCAATATTTTCATGTTATCTATAAAAAAAATTATGACATTAATTATCGGAAATTATATTTATTTTTATATTTTTAATATCATTTATTTTATTTTTATATTAATTGAATAATTACTGCATCATTATTGTATAATTATTTAATGTAATTATTCCTTCACTAAAAATTAAAAAAAATTAAGATGAATATAAAAATTTTATATTTCAAATTAATATTTATAGTTGAAATTATCTTCTGGATAACTACATATTAAAAATGTTATACTTATTAAAAATATTAGTGTGATAAGTTTGACTTTTCATAAAATAAAATACTATAAGGGGATTAAAGTCATAAAAGTGGATCCAAAAGGACTTAAATTCATAACAATGATATTTTGGTCTAAAATAACCAATAAAACAATTTAAGACAAGTTTTAGGGTAATTTTATAATATTTATAATATTATTTTTACCCTTAATTGCCCAATTTCCCCTTAACTGTGGTAATAAAAATTACTAAGTTTAATATTCATGTTGTCCAAAAATAAAAGGGAAATATTTACGAAATTTGTACCTTAATATTCAAAATATGGAATTAATTTTTCAAAATTCCAAACATAGTAGTGGTGAAAATTAATTTAAAATTAATCCCATAGACGGGGTGAGAAAGCATGTTTTTAAAATGAAAATCTTTAGAAGTATGAAATGTTTTTATATCCAAATTTAATATGAAAATGGTTAAAATGAAATAAATTAGTATAATAGGTGTTTAATTTATCTAATTTTATTTTAAAATAAATTTAAAATATAATTTAACATTATCATCCATTTAGATGAAAAGTCGGTTTTCAATTAAAATGTTGCATTTTTACTATTCATCAAAAAATGAAACTTATTGGAAAAATACCAAAAATTAAACCTAAGAATATTATGATATTAAACTTTCATAAATTAAGATTATTTTTTCAAATAAAATTTATTAAAGTGTCAAAATTTAGTTTTAAAGCAAGTGCTTCGTCAAAAGGTGGAAAATGCCTTTAGAAGAATACATTTTTTATATGTAAAATTAGAATTATGTTTATATCTTGTCTAGAAAAAATATATGATAAATGTAAAATATTATATTGAATATTATATATATATATTTATCATTAATATAATTCAACAAGGCTAATTTGTTTATTTTATTAGTATAAAACACACTTGTGGCCATTTAAATAGTTTTTCAGCAAAAGATTTCCTTTTATTTTCAAAAAGGTTTTATTTTCATTTATAATTAATTTTTCACCAAATAATTCATTATATATACTTATATAAACCATATTTTCATAATTTAGTTAATCTTATTCATTTTCTCTATTCTGATGTCTAGGTTGTAATGGTAAGATTTAAATAATAATATTTAGTTGTTCATTTAAGACCTATGTAGTGTATCATATACGCTATAAAACATAGTGTTTCATTATTAAAATCTCAGGATTTTATGGTAACTTTAGAATTAATGGTTACGGAATTTTGGGGTGGAACTTTTCAATGTATTCTCTAGGGAGGAACTCTAGATTTATTGATTTTATCATTTTAGGGAGTACCTTTATAATTGATGGTCTGGGACGGTCCTCTTGAGTTGCAGATTATGGAACTATAGGAAGGACCTTCACAATATATTTTCTAGGGAGGACCTTTAAATTTCTATGTCATTATATTTTGGGGATGACCTATTTATCTATAGTTTTCTTCTCTTGTTAATGAAGATCTAGTGAACCCTCAATCCATATTCAAAATATATTGAAGAGCCTCCTCAAGTATATAACTATCTATATAAGAAAAGAATTGTTATTGGATTTTATATTTCCATAAAATATCCCTCCTTATGGATAATATCATATAATCAATCAGGATTAGGTCATCGATAATAATTAGGGTGATGTAGAGTGAGAATTCATCTTTATGATTATGAACTCTCTTGATCTTCTCATTGATTATTGTTGAGATATGTCGATGGACTTTATGGGTCTGAATGAGAATGAGGGTATGTAACTAACTCTAAACTTTAGTGGTTAGCTACCCTCATAAATACCTCCCCCTGGATTTCTAAAGTTTTACAATCAAGTATAGGATCTTTTTGATGACCTCCTTGGTATATTCTTGAGGGTGTGGGG
Source organism: Viscum album (assembly GCA_963277665.1). Lineage (NCBI taxonomy): Eukaryota > Viridiplantae > Streptophyta > Magnoliopsida > Santalales > Viscaceae > Viscum > Viscum album. Next base: position 908,668,527 of record OY728152.1, read on the forward strand.
TTGTGAAGCACTATAAATAGTGATGAATGGTAAGATACCTTCTAGGTATCTCCCAAACAGTAGTGGGGATTCAGTAGACATCTTTATCCACCTCCCTAAAGTAAATGAGTAAAGTGTTTTTGTGCTCTATAGATAAACTCCAAAAAAAAATTATGTGGACATAGGTTCTACTTGTTTCTCCTTGTCTTATTATTATTTGGACAGACTATGGAGATTCATCTCTTGAATTATTTCATGAGATACCTCTAATGTATGGATTGTCTTATTGAGTTGATACTCTCACATAAGGGAATTAATTTCCTCATGATTGAGGTGTTAGGTTGAAGAAAATTTCATTTTTTTATATGAGGCTATAACCTTTATTACAGTTGATTTGTGTGTCCAATGCATCCTCCAGTTGTGTGTAGTATCTTAAGATTCAACGTGGTTTCCACCATACTATCCAAGAATATTGTCATGTGATGGTGAATTCAATGACACCATTTGGATGTGATGATATCTCCTGAAGAAAAACAACCACAAACTACAATTTTTTCAATATAGTATCACAATAAAATGTGAATGGTTAATTGATATCTTTTATAGGTAATGGAATTTATGTTAGGATCACTATTTTTCTAATGGGTGTCCATTCCCCATGTATTGTAGTACCATTTTAGTTTCATGGGTCTCATGTTGCTCCCTCACTTTCTAAATACAGATATGATTTTTTCGATATGATGGAACTATTTTTAGAAAGATAGGATATTAGTTTTAATCATCCCTTAAGGGGTATTAATGTCCAGTATATGATTTTCTTATAGATTTAAGATATATTCATGAAATTACTCACGGTAAAAATACCAGTTACCTTAGTCTTAAAGTGATCAATCATTACCAAGCATTGATCTGAATAACTTTTTGTATAAACGGTTCTCTAAATTTTCTCTTAGGGGGGGTGATTACACTATGTTTTAAAGCCACAGTGTTAGGATCTAGAATTTATCACCACCTATAGAGTATTAAAATTTTATGGAGTCAGAATTGAGCATATGATAGAGGTTTCCTATATATCTTTATAAAAGGAATGAAAACCATTATTGTTTAATGCCACTTGTCAGAACACATCATACATTTTAAGTTAATGTGATTAGGACCATCATGATTCCTTTTAATATCATGAATCAATGACCAATTATTCACCTATTAAGTTCATGAAATTATTACCAATGAAGTGCCTTCAAAATTTGTGCATTCAAGACCCTGAAGTGATTGTTGATGAAATGTATTTAGGACCATCGTATCTTGTACTGTAAGGTCATACAACTGGAACTTGTTATGATCATTTTTACATCATGTGGAATGGACTATATTCTATACATCTTAAAATCTTATTTCTAGGACTATTAGGTGAATGAAACCTAGAAAAGGATTGTATGGGACTTACCTATGAGAAGACCTTTCGAGTTTATCCTATTTTATGGTAACAAAACAACATATGTTATGGTTTGGGATTATACTTATTAGAAGTCCCATATATGCACATCCACCTAATATCTATTGATAACTATATAGGGATAGAATCTAGAACTCCTGGGTGATATGACCCAATGAGGAAGATTTGGGAATTATAGACAATTGGAGGACCATGATATGTATAACCTTGATAAAATAGGATATTTAGGGTTTGACATTTTCTAAATGAACCTAATAAGATATTTTAGGTTAATTTATGCCATGTATATGACCTAGATAGAAAAAATCGTATAAAAGAGGCCCAATTATCCATAATAAGGATCCTTCATGAAGTAACCAACCATAAGTCAAATTGTTCATAGATTGGGGCCATAGTAAAGAGGTCATCATGTACGTTAGAAAGCCTAAATATTTCATAACATTATATCTCTATTTTTGTTATTAGGTTTTTTAAAATTCATTATGTTTAAAGGCTATTGACTGCAAAGGAATTACATGAGTGATCCTTCATGAAGAAGTAACATAGGAGTCATTCCACAAAGAGTTTATGTGGTAGTTCTTCACAAAGTATATTACATGGGAGGAAAAACCATGAATTATTTATCTAATGAATTCAATATCATAAAGGTTATACATAGTTCCCTTCCCCCCTCTCTCTTATATTTAGAATCTAAAGGTAAGTAATGGAATGTATTGAAGAATTTTCATGAAGGAAGAGTTCTAAAATGGGTTGATTCATCTATCAAAGTTCATTCCCTGGAGAAATTTTATTTGTCCTATTTTTATCTTCTCAATGTGTATTATGGGGGTATTTATCAGTTAGATACATAATTATTACCCCTATAATTAGTGTAACTATCACCACATATCAAGTTTTCCATCACATAGGGATTCCCATATGACATTATAAATGACACATAAGGGTCCATTGGATGATAAAAAAAGTTTATTTTTGATGATTCATAAGGTTATTTTATCTAGTATATAATATTACTTTACCTATAGGTAAACTTTATCCCATGGATGCATTGATATATAAAGGTTACATCTTTTTTCATTGGTGTGTCTATGAAAAAACAAGAGGTTTTATCTTATGTGGCTACAAAGAATGACCATTTTGTCTCTAAAACCCATTCCCTATGCCATAATAATTTCATGCAACTGCAAGTAATTTTCTCCACAACATCACAAATGACATGTAAGAGTCCCTTGGATAATATGTATGAGTATTTAGTCGATACATAAATGATACCCTATGGATTCTCTAATACATATGGTTATTTCCTTTTTTGTTAGTGAGGCCATGAAAATGTTATGTGACCATGAAGTATTTATGATATGACACCAAAAATGGCATTTGTTCTATAAAAAATTTCCCTTTAAAAAATTAATTGATTACTTCATGATAAAATAATTACATATCCTTTTTCACTTCCTTATTCCAATTTTTTTTTTGTTTGAACTTTTTTGAAATACTAATAAACTTTTTCTAGCATTAAAAATACCATAAAAATTATTTTAAAAAGGAAAAAATGTTTCATTATTCATAAAAATGGAAATTTTTATATATATTTTAATAACATCCAATACAAAACAATATTTTTCAAAATCAGATAGCCTCTTATTCACTACTCTCCCTCTAAATTATTTGTTTCTTTGATGGATATTAAAAAGGAGCCATTTGATTTAAACATTTTATAGGATTTTCAACCTTTCCCTTCAATTTTTTCACCATAAGGATTGAATAACCAAATTATATGTAACACTTATCATCTTGTCGAGTAAAATTAAAAATTATCTTGAGTGGATTCCTTATACTATTCATTTTATAAATTTTAATAAAATGGATAATCTAGGTGTTAAGTATTGAATAATGAGATTTATACAAAAATAGTTTTTCTATATGGAAGCTCAAATTCACTAAATAGTCAATATACATCATCAACTTGGTTACATGATCATTGACTAGGTATCCATATTCTAGTTTACACTTATATAGTGTAATGATAATCTCATTTATATTTTGTATTTATTTATACATTTCAACTTCTTAAAGATGATTCAATATGGTGTATGCATCCATGTCCTTATGTTTTATCTTCATGTCTTCAAAAATATATAACAACATGAGGTAATATACATATTATGTATTATCCATCTATCTCCTATAGGCATCCATCTCACACTCATTTTCCCCATGAATTGTAAATTCAGACTTAGGTAATTTTAACTTATACAAATTCCTCTCTTGGTGGTAAGACCCATTGGTGTCTCTTACTATGATAGGTTATCAAAAGTTTATAAATTTATTATATTCCCAATCCTTCAACAACTAATAAAGAATATAATAGTTGAGTCTAAGGTTGGTCCCATGATAAAGCAATGTGAGCCCCAATATTTTTATATCTCTATTGTTAACTCAGCAATATAACCAAATTTTTTATTGAACAGCTAAACACATAGTTTATTGGGATTAAAAAGAATAAACTAAAATGGGAGTTTTACCCAATTTCAAAGTATGGTCTCAAATAAGGCTACTACTATCACTCATAGATTATCCAATTATATTGTTTTCAAACACATTCTGAGGTTACAAAATCCTTGTGGTCAATATATATGGTTCTACCTATGATAATAAAAGTATCTTGGTTGAATTAATCCATTAACATATATGCATTAAGTTCTACCCTTAGAGAAAGATACAAATAAAAGAAACTAGTAATAGATTGATTCACTCAATTACTTTGGGATTCCTTCTTACACACCACTTTTTATCAAATATGAGAAAAATAATATAATTTAATTAAGTGATGAAACAATTCCAAATCAAAATTACCTTCTATAACTAAGATCAGTAGCGAAATTTACACACAGATTCTTCTAATATCAATCCCTCACCCTTATGTGAATAATTCATACATGATGGAGAAGAATCCCATCACACTTGAGAAATTTATTCTAAGAAGTTATCTTGAATAAATCAAGACCGAATGAAAAATTAATAGCAATTGATAATCAAAGAAGATTACTTGAATTAATGGTCATAGTCATAAAAGTAGAGTAATGGAATGAAATAAATCATAAAGTTATTTGATAGAGCATATAAAAAAAAATAGGAACTAAAGTGTTAAATTTAAAAATCCACCTAAAACTCAATAACATTGTTATATGTAATAAATACACATTTCTTGGCATGATAACTTGTGATGTGTCTTGAACCGATAGGTACTGTGAAAAAACTCTTTTTTCTTCCCTCTTCTCAGACCTATCATAGAGTAACCAAACACATCGAGGTGTGATGGATTTATCTTCCCATTAAAACATAAAATACCTCTAATAATATTATTTTGATATCTCAAAAAATTGGTTGGATCTTATTCCCATATATTTTTTCCTAGGTACATTGTGTTCTGAAGAGAACTTGGTTCGGTTGAAACTCTTGATAGTCTTAGTTTACTTCTCTAACTCACAATGTATCTACCATTGATTTTGGAACAACATACTACTAGCTTCTCCCAAGTGTGATATGTTTGAACTCTAATCATGATTTGACTCAACCCTCCTTATGATAACATGTATTTCCTTCTTTAGTGACAAAGTATAAAACCGTATACTTTCACAAGGAGGCCCCAAAAGAATCTTACACTTCTCAGTGATGAATCTTATGAATAGGATCCAATAGGGAACTTTGGTGATTTTTTTATTTTGAAGTCATGGTAGGAATTCATTATCCCCACCATGAATTACACTTATGTTGGAATTAATACTACACACTCAGGGAAGTGTGATGTGGGATTTTTCTATCTTCCTCCTCTAAGAATAATTTTACTCTTACATATTGAGTAGCAATGATGGACTCTAACAAATTATTGATTTTGAGGTTATAGTGAGAATAGATTTGGTGTGTTATGAATGAATCTTACACTTTTATTCAAATAATCTTATGTATCACCCTCAAAGAATGAATATTCTAGTTGTGGCATGATTCTAATAAAATTATTCAAATTATCCAATAAATCTCCACTTTATCTTCCAACTCATCAATCCTTTAAAAATCATCCCAATTACACAAAATCAAGTTATATTTCATCCATAAATTAGTGAAAACCATATTAATAATCCATTTAAAATAAAAATATATATCAAATTCCCCCACACGTGAAAATTTTCTTATCCTCGAGAAAAAAGTATCAAAATAAGAATTACAAAGGAAAACAAAAAATAACTTGAGAAAAGAAACACAAGACATTTAAATGGAATAAAAGATTAATTAAAAATCATTAAACTTCAAAAAATCATTCCTCTCATGTATCCAATCACGATTCATTACTAAAATATCACTCTAATTGATCTATCTTTATATTATTAATCCACTATTTTTCCTTAAACATTCATATCCATCTAGTGATCTAACTTTCTTGAAATTTTCACTAAACACTCAAGATAAATTATAAACTAGAGTTATACTCAATATCAATCACACACATTCTATCCATAAACTCCAACCACATATCAATATCAAATTTATAGAATTAAAACCACATAAATAAAGAGGACTTCCCAATGATGTGACATTGAATCTTGGGTTAAAGGTAAACAGTTCATGGTAAAATCATAAAAATTCAGTCTATAAAAGTAAAGTTCAATTATTTCAATACATTTCAAGATACTGTATTCAAACTAAATGAAAACAAACCTTTCCCCCTTCTCTAAAGGACATATTCCCCCATAAATATAATCTTCCTCAATTATTTTCATTTTTAGAATGATAAAACATATGACACCAATCTTTCTTACCCATTTTTTTCATTCTATATTTTTTCCTCATTTTTCAAATGAAAATTCATAGGGATCAAATATTACACCCATCACACTAAAATTATTTGATCTTATCATGAAATTAATTGTAATAATTGTAAAAAGATCATAGGTTGAGTGAAGGAGGTCAATAATATGTCTAATATACAACCCACTACTATAATATTTCTTCCAAAAATATAAAATGAATCATAAAAGTATAGTATAAAACATATTTGAATCAAACCACCACTTTCCAATAGAAACCTTACATATTCCCCTACATTGAATTCTCACTGAATAGTTCCATGTCTAATGAATCTCCCTTATTAATATTAATAGAAAAATCATTCAATCAAACTAAAATAATTAGGGTGGTAAAGATAGTCAAGCTGATAATATGGCTTCATATCAAAGTAATTCATGGCTATTAGAGGCTTGAAAGAAGTTCATATGTATAGTAGGTCCAAAGTTTAAGGGGTTAAAAAAAATATCCTTAATCATATTAATGGGGCTTGAAAAATATTTATTCTTTGATATAATAAAATTGAAATTTATAGTGGTGATACATGTCCTGAGTTATCCCATAAAAGAGTGTATATAAAATAGTATGAAAAAATGTCTCAGATTACCTATTGGAAATGGAATTTAAAAATGTTGGTCAATCACTCAAGACATGAATGCTAAGTAATTAGTCAATTGACAAAAAAATCAGAAAATTAAAACCAAAAACAAAATACAATTCAAAAATCATTTTATATTTCAACATAAAATTAAATAAGAAATTGAATTTCAATAAATTCCAACAAAAAATATTACTTCAATTTCCATGGTTGTTATGAATTTCCCAAAAAAACAGTGTATCCAATAAAAAATCTCTCCTAGATAAATGATTTCAAGTCAAAATTAATGTTTTTCTAAGAATATACCCACCACACTTAATATCAAACAGTGTCCCCACTGTTTGAAATCAATGTGTGAAATTATTAATAGAAAGTTTATAGAAATCAATAAATAAAATACATAATGAAAAAGATAATTGGAAAACTCTCCTTATAAAAATAATTCTCATCCTAAAATATTATTCATGGGGAATATGGAAATTATGTGCATATTAAAAGTGTAGAGTGGTTCCTAAAATTAAAAATCAACACTTATACCCAAGACAGTATAAAAATATCCTCATAAATAAGTGTAGGGGAAAATTAATTGTTATTTATTTTGTAAAATATTTGAATAAAAATGGATACGAGGCTCAAAATAAGAAATAAAACATAACATACACTATAGTTGAGAAAACATTGCGTGAATAAGAATAAAATAAGAGGGATGATAAATCTTTATACTATGGGCCCACATCCCCTATATCCCTACTAAGCTTCTCCTCTTGAGTAGGATGATAAATCTTATCAGCTACATTAATTTTCTCAATAGTACCTGGACCTGTGGTGTTGGAAACCAAAGAATCTACCAACTATTGTTTGATATAGGGATGACCCAAGACATAAACAGTGGGCTAAGATTTTGTTTGTAGAATTTTTGGGGAGGGTATGTTAACCATAATACCGTTTACACTAGAAACATATTTGATTGAGAAATATATCATTGAATGAGTGACCAAATAAAATAATGGAACCTCCTCCACAATATAATTGAAATGACCTTTCCCTTTTGGTAGGACTCTAAATTAAATTCCTATCCAGCCTCTGTATTAGTAGGTAATTATAGAAAAAAAAATTATCCTCATCTAATTGTTTTAATATAGATTTATAAGGTGTATAAGAATAATATTGTATTTGATGTTTTTGAAATGGAATCCATATAGACTGAAATAGAGTTTCTTGAGTCTTAATGATAAAATAGAGGGAAACTACAAAATAGTATTTTCACTCCTCTTGTATAGTGGTAGATGGATATGGTTGATTGGGTACTACGTATTACCTCCTCCCTAATGAAGAAGGGAAATACCTAGACTCAAAGTCATCCTAATATTATCCTTCTAAGGAATTGGCCTCAACTAAATAATTGACATACTCATCTACCCACTCTTACTTTTTTCCATTATTTTCAAAAATCCAATATTGAAAAGAAAATGTAAGTCTATTGGTTATAGTATCCCTATGGTAGATAGGTGTGTTGAGGTTTCAAACACCTTTACGTGTTTGTCTAAGTAAGTGATGAAATTTATACCATTAATTTTAAATTATATTTCTTCACTTTTACCTTGAAGTATAAGGGAAATTATTAGGCCATGTTGATGGTTGTAGCCATTAGGAAATAGTGGAAAGTACAAGAACAACCTACTGTATCACATCACTCTATGAGTCTTTTATGTATAGCTAAGAATGTGAAATATCCTTGTGTGTAACCCTTAATAGGGGAGCCCTATGCTTAGTGCCCTTGGTTGTCTTAGGTTTGTGCTTACTATTTGGGTTGGAAACGATGGTGCTTCACCTTTAATAGGACATGATTTTACTTAGGTACAATATGATCTCCTTTTATTATAGGTTTTGAAAACAATCTAGGTTGTATTTTCCTAACCCCATGCCAAATTCTTCCAAATATAAACTCCATTATTTTTTACCAAGCTATAAGTTGACCTTATCCAATGTATACTTGAGGGTGAATAAAAAAATCTAACATGATATAATTGAAATCCTCCTCTCTAACATAAAAAATATATTCTAGATTCATTTCCTATATATCATCCATGACTTCATCCTCCAAGTTTATCTTTTGTTTAATTCATATATGGAATGTTTTATCATTTTGTAGTGCCTTCATCTATAGTTTGGACAACCACTCTTGGTGTACCAGATCAGTAAAATTTAATCATGGGTGGATGTATTCCTATAGGAAATACCCTCCTTGGGAATAATGGCGGGTTTAAGGGATATGATGGGAAGTGGAGGATGATTATAGTGAATGGATGGGGGGAGGGTGAGGGTTCTCTGGTATATTGTTTCTTTGTTATTTTTTTGACCTTGGATGGAAAAATTTGGATTTGGATTCAGTATTAACCATATTGATGTGGTATGTAGAAAATGGATTAGAGGAAATTAAAGGATAAACAGGGGGTTTAGAGGGTTTAAAGGGAAGGGATTTAAAGAAAGTATTTGTTCAAGGGGTGTTGGAGGGAATGGCTCAGAATGGATAGATAGTTGTTGTTTTTAGAAGGTGATAGGAATGAAAAATAATATAAGAGAGGTTTGGGAAGGGTTATCATGGTCTTGGAGGCCCATTAAAACTAATGGGAACGTCGAGAAACCCTGGTTATGGGAGCTCTAATCATATGAGAGATGAAGGTTCAAGACACATTTTAGGATATAATTGAGAATATTTATAATGATCGGGTGTGTCCTAATATGATTTCCTTCTTCAAACTATGACCAATTAATACACAATCCTACTAAACAATAGTTCCATGCTTTATGAATGATTGAATAATGGGTAGACTTTGAATCATGGTGATCTTGGTGATTCCTCATACATTATCACGAGTTCTCCCTCTAAAAGATTCATTATATGGGTATCGTTTTCCACACCATGACCATATACTTCTACTTTTTATCACTTAATCATGTATTTTAGTCTTGATATGATTAAAACCTCATAAAACTTCAGTCCTTCCCATGATACTACCTTTCTCTCATTACATCATGGGGACAAAATCTATGGCTAGAATTAAATTAACCCTATACCTATCTCAACATGATGAATATTATCACATTATGATATGATTTATCTTCCAATAATTCTATTATATCTATAATAAAATTCCATTAAGGCTCCAGAATGAAAGTAGGGGTGAGTACCCATAGTCTCTGCCCTAGTATAATTCTTAAACAAATCTAAAGGAATGAAAAAATATCAAAATAAAATATACCCAAGATTCCTCCCAATAAGTGTTTCATCTAACATAGAGATATATATAACATTCATATCCTTAATCAAACTTTAGAGAGACAAAACATCCCTCCTAGAAATTATAAAAATACATCATAAACCATTATTTGTTGACCTTGAAAGAGGGATAATTCTCCTTTAGGATCTCAATAGATTTTTTTTGTGATACTTTGACCACTATCAAATATCCTTACCACCATGATTTTAACTTCCCTGAAAACAATTTCAACGTCGCTTTAAATAATAACACATTGTTCCCATGTGAAAATGTTCATCATGCGATGTTTCAATAATACCATTCCTTTTTTTATCTATATAAATCATTTCATTCTCATATTCATCCCCTTTGAGTTCTTCCAACTCATCTAACTATACATGTCTCCTCATCGCATCTTGTTTTGAATCCATGTTCATATTTATTAAATCCCAATATGATTTATGCTCAATAAATAATGTTAAATTGCTTGGTTTCCTATTAATTATACTGAATTGGATCTTACCTATAAATGTTATAAAAGATGTTCTATATTCCCATAATGCATCATCCAGCTTTTGGCTCTAATATTTCTTACTTAAGAACACTATTTTTTCCATTTTTTTTTGATTTCTCGGTTAGAAAGATCTAATTTACTAATATTTTTTGGATGATAAGGGGTGTTGTTGTTGTTGTTGTAAAGAATTTTAAATTTATCAAAAAATCTCCTTATCAAGTGGCTATTCAAGTGTGTGTACCTATCATTAATGTGTAATCTATGAATTCAAAAGTAATAAAAGGTTTCCTTTTTTATATTTTATCACCACATTAATAGTATTGTGGGAAGTAACTTCATCTTCCATTTATTTTGAAACATATTCCACATGTACCAAAATATATATATTATTAAATGAATTCATGAAGGGTCTCATGAAATCAATTCCCCACATATAGAATACTTCAATCTATAGAATATATTGTTATAGAATTTTATTCCTTCTTCCAACATTCCTTTTCCACTAGTAAAGATCATAGCTTTTCAAAGATTCTTGGGATCCCTTATAAAGATTTGGATAAAATTATCTACTTCATAGGATATTATAAATTATTCTATCAGTCCCATGGTGTCCTATAGTGAGTGAGTAATAATGTAATTATAATACACTTTTCATCTCTAATTCAGGTACACATCATTAGATTAGCCTATATCCACATTGCTTGAACAAAATCAGGTCATCCTAAAAATAATAAGCTATATCAGCCAAAAAATTATTTTTATGATAATATAAAAATGAGAAAAAAGTGTCTCATTTTACAAATAATATTCTATATTAATGAAAAGGGGGATATATTATAGATCAAAATAGAAAACTATTTAATTCAAGAACTCATTAGTGATATCCATATCTTCCTCCTCTTCTACATGTGGTGATTTAATCCATGAAAAGTGATCTTCCACTATATTATCTACACCCTTATTATTGTTGACCATGTTTCCAAACTCTTTTAAGAGAAGGATCCAATAAATCAACCTTGACTTTGCATCCTTCTTATTTAATAAGTACCTTAAAGTAGCACAATTTAGAATGATATGGGGTTTGAACTTATAAAAAAGAACACAAAACTTTAATAAATTCATTATCCATAGTGATATAGCTAATATTGGAATCATTAATTTTGTTCTTTCATGATATGTGGTCTAAAAAACGAGATCAATCTATTTTCCCAATATATATCCCACAATGAAATTTCTTTCATCACACATTATCTCAAAATAATTTTTCTGGTTCAGAGAGATCATAATAAAGGAGGCTACTAGATTCCTTTTAAAAATAGAGAATCATTATTTACATGATTAATCAATATCAAATGGAACATATTTTACCAATAGATAAGTGATTAAAAAATCTATATTAGAGAAATATTTGATAGATTAGAGATAAAATTCCATGTTTTCAAGAAAGCTTTTAATCCCCTTATTTATAGTTGTCTTAATAATCCCTTGAATAATTCTATCTTTTGCAAGATCATCTTCAATTCACTACTTTGATATATTTTTTCCAAGTATAATACCTTATTGAATTATAAATTATCACTTCTCAAATTTGATCTCCAAAAAATTCTCTTAACACCTCTTTATCACTAGAAATAAATTATTTAAGCACACATCAAAGGATCTCCCATAAACATAAAATTCAACCATGAAGATTTATATAAATACATTTAACATACCATGAAACATATACATCATGAGCCTCTAAAGTTTCTTTGGTAAATTTCACATACCAAATGACATGTGACGATAAAGAAAAAGTACCATAGAGGGATGTGAAATAAAACTTGGACCGAATGGTTGGGTCTACCAGTATTTGGTTGTAACTAAAGTATCCATCTAAAAAGTAGTAGAAATTATGCTCAACCAACCTTTCAAAAATATGATCCATGAATGGAGGTTTAAATAGATCCTTTATTATATCTACATTAAACATCTTACGGTATAATAAAACTTTTCATCTCGTAACTATTTTTTTGGTATGATTTCATTCTCTTCATTATTCACTATAGTCAAGCCTCCCTTATTAATAAAAACTTATAATGGGATAACCCATTCACTATCTGATATGTAAATTTTAATCCCTATATCAAAAAGTTTAATTACTTCATTTTTTACCACATATTTCATTATTTGTGTGATTATCCTTTGTGTTTGATGATTTGGTCTTGTCATTTATTCCAATAGAACCTTTTGGGTGAAAATGGATATACTAATTACATTGATATCAATAATCCCCTAAATTATTACTTGTCTTCTTCTCTCAAAACATACTAATAACTCTTATTTTTTTTCATTAGTAAAATATAAATTGACTATAACCTTTAATTTGGCCTTATCTCTAAAAAATGAGTAACATAAATTACTAGGAATTAGTTTCCACTCAAGAATCATCATATTAATGATTGAAGGACTAAACTTTGGATATGAGTCCCTTAGAAAGGTTCTAACCACTACAAAATTACAATTCCAATTCTTGTTTTAGAAATAATTTCCTCCTATATCTTTTACACTATATCATTAATTAGATTTGTAACACTCAGATATTTTACAAGAATAATATGTTGGATAGATTATGTGACACACAACACCGAGCTCAAACGATCCACAATATATTATTATTTAAATATGGTCATTATAACACATCCATTAAATTGATATGTATAAATAGGATTGGATACCATATGATATTTATATAAAATTTCTACTCAATATAAATTTATTTATAAATTATTAGTAAATAATCACCATATTATTAGCAAATTAATTCTATTCTTTAAAAATATGTTTTCTGTAAAGATGGCTTATATTTCTTTTCATGATCAAATATAATAATTAATTTCTAGAAAATTTAGAAAATTTATTTTATAAAATAAAATTCATTTTTTAATTACTGATTTTAAAAATACCTTAGGATTAATTTTCAATAATTTTATGGAAAGATAGATTTTGCAATGAATAGTGAAAAATACCAATTCTTATTGAAAATTGTACCTTATTTTTAAGTATTTACAAAGTAAAATTATATTTTGGATAGTTTTAAAATTTAACTAGTTAATTTTATTTTAACTTAATACAATTATGGTTTTTTAAAATTATTTTTTATTTTAATTTAGTATAAAAACATTTTTTATTTAAATGGGGTATTTTTTTGAAAAAACATTTTCCGTCATGTTTTTTCAGTTTTATTTTCAATTAAATTATGATTTTTTTTAATTTTTAAAAATGGATTACATATTGTTAATGAGGATGCCCAAATTTGGTAAATAGGAATGTTTTATTTTTTTTCAACATGAATAGTATCCTTAGTAATTTTGTTAGCATGGTAAAGGGTAAATTGGCTAATTATGGGTTTAAATTAATATGATAAGGATTGTAAAATTAACCTAGAATTTGGATAAATTTTATTTGATAATGAAATTCCATCCATAATCACCCAATATTTGGTTATATGGACTTTTTTTACATTTGGGTGTGATTATGATCATTATAATCTTTTATTTTAAAAAATCAAAAATGTCGCACTCTTATTTTTAATAACTATAATATTTTTAACATGGAGATAAACAGAGGATATGTTCAGTTATAAATATTAATTTGAAATATAAAAGATTTATATTCATCATATAATTTTAGCTTTAATTTTTATTGACTAAATAATTACCTTAAATTCTTACAAAATGTTGACACGGTAATTATTCAATTAATGGAAAAATAAAATAAATGATATTAAAAATATTAAAACTAATATAATTTGAGATAATTAATGTGATACACGAATATTATAGATTAAAATGAAATTTTATAGATATAATAAAATATTTGGGTCAAGTTTTAATTGTTTTATTGATGTTCTTAATGTATAAGAAATGAATAGTTCTAAAAATTGATATTAATGTTTTTTTTATAATAAATAATATTTTATTAAATGGTATAAAATTACTAAAAATATTGTCTACATAAAAAATAATGGGATAAAGTTTTAAAAATCAACCATGGTCCATTTATGGGACTTTTATCATTTTAGAGTAACATAATTAATAGTTAAAAGGTAGAAAAATTTAATATTATAGTGATTGTCAAAAGGGTTAACATGGGTTTAAAACTAAAATATAAGGGTGAAAACATACTGAAAACAAGTAAAAATTTTATTATATGATATTATTTAGATTTATAATAATATTATAATCAAATTATATAAATTTAGACCAATTTTTACATGAAATATAATTTATATTAGTTTAATATTTTAAGAAATTTCAAGAGTACCCCTAACCTCAATTATAAATGGACACCCCTTCCTTCACTTAATTACACCACATTGAGAAACCTATCTTGACAAATATCTTCCCATTTATCTTCTAAAATTAATTATACAAGTTATATATATCTATATATCCACAAAATACTAATCTTAGTTTCCTTAATAATGGATCTAAATGAGTTATCCTAACGAAGAGGTAATCGTCTTACCCGATCTCTTTCAATTTATATATTCTTATACCCCTTAAAATCTATTGTATCTATCATAAAATAGTTAATTTAGTATCCTCCATATATTTACTTGTCATAAATATTATTAAACCACCATTTTCCACCCTCCCCCCCATAAAATTGGAAGTGAATGTATCACTCGTGTGTACGTATGGCCTACTGTCTCTATGAACGGTATAATTCATTTTTCTATCTATAAATTTTATAGACCACACTAAATATGTATATAATGAATATATATATATATATGTTTTTGTGTTTGTGTGATATTAATATCATTATTAACATTTTTGAGATCATGGAACCATGATCAAAGTATAAATATTGAAACTATCAAACCAAATCATACATAAAAAATGAAACTGTTTCCACACAAACCAGTGACTTTAATAATGATTTTTTAATAAATGGGTGATAAAATGTAATATTTTGATCATATATGATATCATAGATATTAATATCATTATTTTATATAATTAAAATAAAATTTTAATTTATTATAAAGTATTATGGAGAACTTATGCGAAAATTCTAACATTAGGTTTGTGATTTTGTCTCAATTTCCACTCTATTGAGATATACTTGTTATTATGAACATATTTATTTTTATGTGGTGTATATAATAACCATTTTAGGTATTTAATGTGATCATATATTTATTAATGATGATTATAGTTTATTTCAAGTTTACACTTTTAAATTTTTACTATCTTTTCTTCTATCTTTCTTCTCTTTGGAACTTGAATGATGAAAAGAAATATTGAAAAGAAAAACTGGCCTTATTTCTATTATGATCTGATGTATTTTTCTTCCATATCCATATTTTTTATAAAATTATTTCAAAAAAAATACACTTCTATAATGATTTATCAGAATACATTTTTACCAATGTTTTAATTTCTTACAATAATAGTTAAAAAGGAATCTTCTTATTGTTTTCTGAATGAGACATTTTCTTACAAAAGTGTAAAAGGAATTTTTTTAACTGATATGGTGTAAATGGATATTCCAACCATTATTAAATGAATTTTCTATGAAATTTAATTTACAATTTTACAAGGTTCTTTTCAAATAAAGTTTTTTCATTTATATTTGTGTAGTTTTTTTAAATAAGTGATTTTAAAATAGAAAGGTTATTTTCCTCAAGAAATTTTTAATATTTTTTGGGTATTTATTTTAATCAATGAAAAAAAATATATTACTTATGATCCAATAAGGATATTTTGAAATCATAACATCCTTCAAATATTCACTTTTTTGGATCATTTTTCATTGGTAATTACATTTATCTTAAATATTAATATTCCTTGTATCATTAATTTGTTAATTTCATATACTGTATTCCATTTTTACATATGGTGATTTGATTGACTGGAGAAATATTGAAAAATTTGTAATCTTTACTCATTATGGATATTTTTTATAAGGCCTGTTTTTTATGAATTGAATTTATTATTCAATATATGAGGAATGCATTGGACTTATAATAGCAGGTGGGGCCCAGTTATAAATATCTCTTCGATGCATCGATAGGTCTCATAAGACAAATTAATTAGCCAAATTAAATGGGTTTCTACCAATATTTTTAAACTGTCTTGTGAAATGTTTTGATAGTATAGGTATCATGATTCCTGGGATCATGACATGTAATAATTATGCATTCTCGTCGTTGAGAATTTAGTTATTATTATCCAAGATATTAATACATCGATATTATCCATGGATTAATTTTGTGCTCAATTTATTGATTAAATTTCATATTTTTTGAGTTATTTTCCATTACATATTTATTATTCCTTATTTACTCATGATATCATCCATTCTATATAACCCTTATTGAGAATCTATTCTCACCCTTTTATTTTTATTTTCTTTAGGATGTGAAGAAGAATATTATCAATAATATCAAGGATGCAATAATTTTTTTATGATATATATTTTTTGTTTATAATTTAATATAGGAATCATATATGTATCTGGTTCTTTGAGACTACTAAACTATTTGTTCCTTTGGGATAAAATTAATTCTATCTAGTTCCAATTTAATAACGCAACCACCGACTCTAGAAACTAGAATAAATGTCTTTAAAAGATGCATCATACACTCATATTCTTATTATTATAAGTTCATAATTCATTATTATTCTTTAGTAGTGAAAACAACATGACATACCTCTTATTCGGCCCCATTCTTCACAGATTTCACGAAGTAAATAGTAATTTTCTCCTACCAAACATTGAAAATAAGTCTATCTTAATTTACATTGATGATTTCATTTCTGTTTATGTGGAATGTCCATCTTATAATTAAGGTGACATTCCCTTCCTCTTCCATATATAGATTGAAAATGGTCGATTACCCATGTTATTTGGGGTTTCTGAACCCTAACCTGTTTATTTTTACAAAACCCCAACCCTAATCCTTTTATTTTTAAATTCACTACCTTGACCCTACGCTATTATATTTTTAACTACCCTTTTAACTACTATAACACTATTAATTAACTTATTATAAATTTAACTATTTAAATTTTATTTATAAATCTAGAATAAACATATTAAAAAATTTATTAAATATACTTTGTAATTGTAAAATATTTAATAAAATATACTCAATGAATTATTAATCATTAATTTAAATCAATTCAAATTTAAAATTTTCTTATAGATATAATATGAACCGAACTCAAAAATATATAAATATATTTTATAATTACAATGTCATTTAAAATTTTATTATTGAATAATTAATTATAATTTTAATAATCGAGTATTAATAAATTGGTAGGGAAAAAAATTTACAAACCTTCACTAGAACGTATTCAAGGATCCCTCTAGGTACTCGGTTAATGGGTGCCCATATAAACCCCTTCTATAACTAGGATTAATAAATTAGTAGAGAAAAAATACCAATATTCACAAGAACTTATTCAAGGATCCTTCTTGGTTAATTTACTAATTTGTTGTCAAGATGCAGTGAAAATATATTTGGATTAGTTTCATCCAATACCAATTTTATAAATATACTTAATAGAAAGAGATTGATTCTAGTACCCAAATCACAAAGTGCCTTCCCAAACATGCACAATCCAATAAAATAGGTAATTCAAAGGCACCCTATATCTCACATATTTTGTGGTATATTCCATTGAATGGCTATCAGACATTGATCACTCAACTAAATAACTCCAAAATAATCTAACTTCCTCTTGTTTATTAATATCTCCTTAAAAACATAATATACTAGCATCAATGAAATAACCTCAATAAATGGAATATAAATATACATATTTTTAAAAATGTATATCAATTTCATGTACCAAGCTTAAAAATTCTCTTACCTCATCCTCTTTGCGAATGGTAGAGTGGGATGATAGGATTATGATTTTTTTACTAGTATTTCCTTAATTATTCTTGAACCAGGAATTCTACTCTTCTTGTATTCTATTTTTTCCCACTATGATCTTTTCTTATTCAATTTCAACATTATTTTTATCAATTCCTTTCACATTTTTCTTCCTTTCCACCACTTTCTCAGCTCCATATATATTTATACCCTCCATATTTTTCTTAATGCATAGATTCAAAGACTTTTGTTCTTCCCTTGGGGTCATCTCCTTGTTACCCAAGAATTTACCTCGTTACTTATTTGATATGGTTTGAGTATAGATGGAAATGGGATGGGAACCCATAAAATTGGGTGCACGTGAACCCTAACCTATTTATTTATATAAAAAAATAACCCCAAGAATAACCCTTTTATTTTTTAAATTCATTATCCTAAAAATACCCTTTTATATTTTTGACTACCCATTTAACTACCCTAATACTTATAATTACTGGATTATAAATAAAGGTATTTAAATTTTATTTACAAATATAGTATTAACATATCAAAAAAATTAAGTAAATATTTTTTGTCTCTTAATCCCTCTTTTTTTTGATATTTTATAAAAACCCCACTTTAATCAGTTAAGTGGGAATCAGTACAAAAATATTAGGAAAACATCAAAAGTTAATATATTTTGAAAATTTTCATTATTTATTAACATATAGTCAATGAATTAGTAATCATTAATTTAAATGAATTAAAATTAAAAATTTACTTATAAATAAAATATGAACCAAACTCAAATAAATAAATAATTTTTATAATTGTAATGTCATTTAAAATTTTATTATTGAATAATTAATAAAAAAAATAATAAGTAGGATTGGGTTTATGGTACCCTAAGATTAATACCCAAAACATACCTAATTATTAATTTGGATTTCAATTTCCTTCCCTAACTCTATAAATAATCATTTAACTACTACCCTAACCCTATTTAATTAGGTTGGATAGTGTTGGGTACCCGGTTAACAGGTACCCATTGTTATCCCTAGGTTTGAGAAATTTGACCCACTTGATACTCGATGTTTCAAAGAGTGGAATGTTTATTCATCATGTCAGTTTCATGACTATTCATATACTGATATAGTATTTAAATAGAGTCTTGAAGTATATCCTTAGGATATTTTTATAGTGGTTGGGGAAAATGTTGTGGTCTAGGATGGAATTGTTGTTGATGATACATTTGTTGAGGTGTAGGGGGTCAAGATGGTTGAAAAGGTCTTTGGAGTTCTGGTTGTGGTGGGAATAGAGGGGTTCAATGGTTGCAAATATAGTTTTAACCTCCTTTTGGTTGATTCCACCATTTAATTGTTTGAGGTTGGGGCTACACTTGACTCCCAAGATAATAAGAATTTTTATTATTATTGTGGACCTAAATTGAAGATAGTGTAGTTAAAATCAAGGGGAAGATTATCTTTTTCTCTATCCATACATTTATAATATACATTTTTGACACCTCACCTCCTATAATACTACAATTCTAGGGTTAGTGTGAGAAATTATGGCTACTATAATTTTTTAGGTTTAACTGGAAGTTGAAAATCATCCAATTTCTTTGTAAGTGATTCAAACTAAGTGACAAAATAAGTGGTCTCATAATCCTTATGAATTACCAATCTTGGTGGTCTTATATCAATTTTATAGAGACTATCATTATGATATATTCTATCAAGGAGGTCATAGACAACCTCAGGATTTTTCCTCATAAACCCATGTCTACTAAATCATCGACCATATCCAGAGTCGTGGGATATAACCCATAGTAAAATGTATATATTTGAATCCAAACATCAATACTATTATGTGGGAACTTAATAAGTGGATATTTTAATGTTTCCCATGCTTAAAAATATGTCTCTCCCTCAAATTGAGAATAATAATTAATGTTTATCGTTAACTTCAATGTTCAAGATAGTGAAAAGCACTTGTCCAGCTCATTCAATGTAGTAATAGACCATGATGGTTGCTTCTTCAACCAAAAATTGGCCTGAAACCTATGCGATAATGTTAATAATATTATCATTATATCATATAAGGATAAAAATTGTGTTTGAAATTGTTTTATATCTCTAGGAAATTAGAGATATGGTGGTTGTAGGTATTTACTTTGTAGTCCACTAAACTAACGCATGTTTTGGATCATTTGAATAAGGATGGGATTAATATTGATAATATTTTCCTACATATGAGTATGAATAATTCTTGATTCATCCTAATAAATGTATGATATACTATATTCTATGATGTTTTGAGCTCTAGGTACTAGTGAAGCTATGTTTTCTAGTTCCATGTTGATAAATTGATCATGATACACATCAAGTGCAGTGGGGTTGTGGTGCTCTATAAGGACACGACCTTGAGAATTACATATTCTTTTGTTTTTAAACTATAATTTACATTCTTAAAATTATGTGGATATTTTTGGTTTAGATATTTATATAATTAAGACAAATTCTTTCAAAGTAAAACCATACATTATAAGTGGACACCTAAACTCAGTATCTATTTATTCCACCAAATAAAACTTTTTAAAATAAAAAATGGATTCATTTCATGGTAAATATTTAAAATTTTAATATTTACTTAATCCTTGTCCCTAATCATCCTTAAAACCTGTGAAAAAATAGTTTAAGAATATGGGATGAGCACAAAAGTCTCAATAAGGGACATAAAAATGAAGAAATCTATTAGTCTAGTGAAAAATATGAAAAGAAATTAAAATTTTACCTTTATCACAATAGTATTTTATAGGATGAAATAAATCATTTCTATAGGAAAATAACACCTTATGTTTTCTCAAATAAAACATTAAAACTAATTGTAAGAAAATAAAAACCTTTTTTAGAAACCTAAATCATTACATTCATAACCAAATTTAAACATGTGTCAGAAATAAATGGATCCTAGTTAAATACATAGGATAAACCATTTATTAACTCCCTACATATTTCCTCTCAATACAAGTAACATTATCTAATTAATTAGAGCACTATTTGGGTGCACCTAAATCTATATTAGGAACACTCAGTACTATCTGGGCACACCCACCATATAAGAAGTAACGGGCTCACCTGGCGCTATTTAGGAACACACAATTCACATGTACAATGATCAAATAACATATCATGAATAAAAAAAATTATTTCACTTTTACAACATAAAAAATTGAAAAAAAAAGTTTAAACTCATAACGAAATCACTTTTGGATAGAAAAATACCCTTTTTCTTAAAAATTACTTTTAAAAATCAAAAATTGTGCATATAATAAACAAACAATTTTATTTTAAAATAACCAAATAAACATATAATTTAAAAATAAAATAATTGAGTTTTAATTAAATTTAGGAAAATCCACTCATGTTGTATAAGTTAAAAAACATTCCTTTTGAATTTTCAAAAAAAACTTTAAAAAAAAGATTTTTAAAAGAAAGTCCCTTACCTTGAGTCTGACTCATCACATACATTCTTTATATTCCTAAATAATAAAAATAGGTTAATTATTTAATTTATTTAGATAATTTTTCAAGTTTATTATTAATTTTATTTTAACTTATTACCTTATTATAATGATTACTTAAGTATTTATGTTCATGTTGGATGCTTTAACGATATTAGGTTCACAAGTCCAAAATGACTTTTGTATATTGATTATGAAAAAATGGATCATAATTATATAATACCCAGAATAATATTCATAAAATAATTATCATTTTTATATAATAATTATACTTTAAAATCCATCCATGAAATATGGTTATGAAAAATGAACTATGATACAGTCATAGAGATGTTAGGTCATATGTACACATGAGTAAGATTTACATTTTTCAGCGATCATTATGGAAAAAAGGTAAATATTACTTTATATTTACATAATTATTTTAATATAATATATATAATATTGTTTATTTAAATATACTTATATATATCATCCATGTGATGCGGTGATGAAAAAAAATCGCATCGCTTCATTGAGGTGGTAGTCAACACTTACGCACGAACGATGTTATCATTTTTATGTGCATGGAAAGGTAATAACATAAATTATATATTATTTTTTAATAATTATAAATATTTATTTGATATAATATATGAAAATTAATTCCATAATTATAACTAGTCTATAGAAACTTTGATATAAAACAAATTACATTGATTTGTGAGATGGTAGTCCTCCATACACACGAACGATGAATTATTTTCCCATTTTATCGAATTAGAGATGGATATAGGTCATGAAAATGAAATTATAACATCTAAGTATATATAGGATACCAAATTTATTATTTTATCATGGTTGAATAATGATTGAGTGATGTGAAAAAATAAACAAAATAGAAATGCTCGATTAAAAATGATACCTCTTTTTCAGACAATCTCCTTTTCTTAACACCTTAAGACCACTAAGATTTGGGTTATACCTAATAAAATACATATATATTGTTGTTAGGTATTATAGTAAGATATTTTTTGAGGTATATTCTGAACCAAAATTGGTTCTAAACGTGCAGTATTGATAAGAAGAGGTTCCCTTTTATTAGAGAGGTGCAGGGTACTCTTGGAATATCTCAAAATACTAAATTAATATAAAATAATTCTCAATTCTTAATGGATATAATGTAATTTATTTAAAATATAAGATTTTTATGGTTTAAATAACCTCATAAAATAAAAATTATATAAGTTTTTACTATATTTATACCTTTATCTTTTGGTTTTAACCCTTATTTAACCCCTTTAACTCTTACCATGACAACGTGGTTTTTTACACTTTAAGGGTCAATATAATTACTATAAAATGATAAAAAAAAATCCATAAATGGAATGAGGTTGATATTTTAAGCCTTATAATAATAAATTGGTATAATTTAATATTTTTATTAATTTTATATCATTTAATAAAATATTATTTATTATAAAATATCCATAATGTCAATTTTAGAACTATTCATTACATTGAATTAAATAATATAAATACAACACTTATAATTTGAAAAAACTATTTTATTATATTACTAAAATGTTATAATCATATATAAAATTATTTTATCACATTATTTAACTCAAATTATATTTATTTTAATATTTTTAATATCATTTATTTGTTTTTCCAACAATTGAATAATTATTACAAC
Source organism: Viscum album (assembly GCA_963277665.1). Classification (NCBI taxonomy): domain Eukaryota; kingdom Viridiplantae; phylum Streptophyta; class Magnoliopsida; order Santalales; family Viscaceae; genus Viscum; species Viscum album. Next base: position 908,692,235 of record OY728152.1, read on the forward strand.
AACATTGTGTAATAATTTAAAGTAATCATATTTCCACTAAAAATTAAAAAAAATTACCATGATGAAGATAAATCATTTTATATATTAAAATAATATTTATATTTAAATATATTATTTGGTTAACCCCATATTAAAATTTTTATAGTCATTAAAAATATGAGTGTGACATCATTGACTTTTATTTAAATATTATATAATAAATATAATAAACACTTAAAAATTCAAACATAAGGACATATATTCTAAAATTGAATAATTATAGACTAAAATTAATCATCCAATAAAATTGTGTCAATTTTAATGGTCATTTTATTGTTATTATCATATTATTTTTACCCTTAATTACCAGATTTACCATTTTCTGTGGTAAGAAAAATTACTAATATTTTTATTCATATTGAAAAAATTAAAAAGGAACTATTTAAAAAATTTGTACCCACTGATTTCAAATATGGATAATATTTTTTAAATTTAAAAAAATAGAAGTTTTATAATTTAATTTAAGTTTAAACTGATAAAATGCAATGAAAAATAGTTTTCTAAAAAAATGTCATTTTTAAATATATAATATTTTTATACTAAATTAAACTATAAAATCCATTTAAAAAATTCCTAATTATATTATTTTAAATAAAATATAACTAATTATAATCAAAACTAATCCAAAACATAATTTTACCTTTTAAAAACTTTAAACTAAAATATATCTTTTAATATAAATGAGTATTTTTCACCATTCCATGAAAAATCAATATTCTCATAAAACTCTAAAAAAATCAAACTAATATAATTTTTACATGATGAATTAAAAAATGAAATTAATATTTTCAAATAAAGTTTCTATATATTGTGTAAACTATAATATTCACTCATAGAAAGAAGAAAAACTCATTTTTTAAGAAATTGTATTTTTGAAGAATAAAATAGATTTACTAACAAAATGTGTGATTATTTTTTAAGAAAAAACTAATACATTCATATTAAGTTATACCTTTATTTTTATTTCATATATATTTTATTACTATTCATACCATCTAATTTAATAGACATGTTATTACAGTCACATTTAAATAATAATATTTAGTTGTTCATTTATCCTCAATGTGGCATCTCATATACGCTATCAAACATAGCGTCTCATTTTAAAATATTGAGATTTTACATTCATCCCCCCACAATAAATTTTATCCTAATAATTTGAACTTAGGATTGGTAACCAAGATTCAACTATTCAAAATACTTTTGTTGAAATCCCACATCATAAAACGTATTAGTAAAACTTACACTTGATAAGAGAGAAAAGGATACACGAAGGTCACATAAGATAACACGTACTAGGTTTTCATGTAGGAAAACAATGGAATGCAAGAAAAACTAACTCCCAAGGGCCTATAGATAGTGATAGATAATAGGTTCATGAGAAATTTAGAAATCAAAAAATCCTAAATTTGGGATTGGTTAAAAGTCTATTAAATTGTTGGTAAGAAAAATAAATGGATAACATTTTTATTTTAAGATCCTTTTCTTGGAGATGAGTAATTACATTTCCATATATACAAAGAACATATGTAAATATACTTACTTGACAAGTATTGTTTCATCCTTTAATAAATTTTTACAATAATCTCATATTTGCCTCCAAATAATGAGTATTCAAGATGAATTTTTGTGCCTGAACAATCAGAATCAACTTCTACAGATCAAAAAAATCACAAAATAATAATTATTTATTCTTACTATCTTTAGGCATTCACCAGAACAAAAAAAAGTTCTATATAAGATAATTATTGAAAAATAATAAACCTTTATATGATTAAAAACTATATTAATCTCCAAAATTCAATATCAATACCCAATGCTCAACATAGATCATTCAATAAAGAGTTATCCTTAAAATTCCTCAAAAAACTTAAAGGCTAAGATTGAATCCTATAAATCTGAAGTATTTGATCACATAGTCTTCCAAGATTAATTTTAAAATTTATCTCCAAAGAGTATAAATTACTCTTGAAGTATCACACTAAAATTTAATTGACCCAATCAAATAATCTCCAATATATGCTATCCATTTTTATAAATAACTTGAATCATAATAAATCCCTTATAAAATCAAAATTCTTCAAAAATATGATTCAAAATTTATTCCTCTAATAAATTCTCATATTATTCTACTTACCTAAGTCATGTAGGGTTCCAAAAATAATGAACATCTTCTGAAATAAAATTAATCAATTAATCACTAAATCATTGTCCAATCCCATGGTTATCTATTAGATGAAACATTTTTTCCCAAATTGAACATAAATTTTATTTTTCATATGGTTTAAATAAAGAATAATAATTTAAAACTAACCATGAAATCATATAGGACAGTGGTTGGTGACGCACCCTTGTGCCCTTCGGTTATGGGTTCAATCCATGTGCCCTTACCAGATGAGATGGGTTGTCATACTGTCTACAGGCTATCCTTTTCTAAAACTATATAATTTTATAACATTACTATAAAATATGATAAAATCATAAAAATAACCTTAATATATTCAACATTAAAGAAAATTTTTTAACCTCAAAGGTTATCTCATACTTTTCATTTTTCATGCCAAAAAGAAATAACCCATAATTACCTCAAAAATAAATGTCTCCAAAAATATCATTAGTTACTTTAAAATTTCATAACATAAAGTCTCAAAAGGGGTTTCAAAGAAATTCATCTTATGATCAACCTTAAAATTATACACCAATGATGATATCCATAATTCTTAATAAAACCTCTCAAAAAGACATCATAATCTCAAAAGTTGTCTAAATCACTCCTCTAATAAAAAATATAAGAACCATTCCTTAAGCATTAAATATTCTAGTGTTTTTAAACTATAATTAAATTTATTAAAATTCCAAGGATATTTTCAGTTTAGAGTTTTCAATAATTAGTAAAGACACTTACAAATTAAATTCATACATTATAAGTTGACACCTATACTCAGTATCCATTTTCACAACAAATAAAACTTTTTAAAATAAAACATTGTTTATTTTCAAGATAATTATTTAAAATTTTCATATTGGCCTCGTATTTATCCCTACTCATCCTCAAAACCTTTGAAAATCATTTTAAAAACATGGGGTGAGCACAAAAGTCATAGTAAGGGACATAAAAAGAATATATCCATTAATATAATGAAAACAAGAAAAAAAATTAGAATTTTAAATTTATTACAATGGTCTTTTACAACATGAAATAAATAATTTCCATATGAAAATAACACACACTTTTTTCTTAATGAAAACATTAAAACCTATAGTAGTCAAATAAAATCCCTTTTGGAAACTTATAGCATCACGTTCATAACCCATTTTAAACCCATGTCAGAAATAATTGGAGCCTAGTTAAATCAATAGGATAAACCCCTTGGTAACTCCTACATTCTTGAATCTAAAGACAAGGGACATTAAACAATGCATTGGAGCTCTATCTAGACACACCCAAAGCTATAACGGGCTCATTCAGCTCTATTTGTGTGCACCCATCATATAAGTTGTAACGGGCTCACCTGGTGCTATTTAGGCGTATCCATTTCTAATTTATAATTCTTAAGTACCATATCATAAATAAAAAATTGTTATTTCACTTTTACAATATAAAACATTTGAAACCTCTTTTAAATTAAAAAAAAATCACTTATGGATATCAAAATACCTTTTTTTTCTTAAAAATCACTTTTAAAATCAAAAAAACTATACACATAATAAAGAAACCATTTTATTTGAAAAAAACTAATGAAATTTATAAAGGAAACATAAAATCATTGAGGTTTCATGATTCCTATAAAATCTAATCATATTGTATTAGTTAAAGAAACATTCCTTTTTTACTTTTTTAAAAAAAACTTTAGAATAATATTTTTAAAATAAAGTCCTTTTCATTGAGTATGACTCATCACGTACATTATTTATCTTCAGAAATAAAAAAATTAGGATAATTATTTACTTTATTTATAACATTTTAAGTTTATTATTCCTTTTATTTCAATTATTACCATGTTATAACAAAAACTTAATTATTTAAGTTCACATCAGATGCTTTGATGTTATCCAACACATAAGTCCAAAATTACTTTGGTATGATGATTATGGTAAAACAGATTATAATTAAATCATATCTAGAATAATATTCATGAAATAATTATCACTTTTATACCTTAGTTATACTTTTAAATCCATCCTTGAAATATGTTTATGAAAAATGAACTACGTTACAATCTTGGAGATGGTAGGTCGTGCGTACGCATGAGTAACGTTTCAATTTTTCAACAATCACTAACGTAAAAAGTAAAGTAGTATTTTATCATTCAATAATGATAATAATATCATATATATATAATATTAATTATTTAAATATAGTTATATATTTCATCCATGAAATGTGGTGATTAAAACTGAATCTCATCGCTTCGTGGAGATGGTAGTCCACACGTACGCACGAACGACATTATCACTTTTATGCATGTAATGGTAAGAAAATTAATGATATTTTATCTTTTAATAATCATGAATATTTCATTAATATTATATATAAAAATCAATTCCAACATTATAACCATTATATAGATATGGTGATGGAAATGAATTACCTCAGTTTGTGAGGCAGTAGTCTGTCGTACACACGAATGATGAATTATTTTCCCATTTGATGGAATTGAAGATATATATAGGTAATGAAATTGACATAATAAAATCTAATTATATGTAGGATACTTTATTCATTATTTTATCATTGTTTAATAAGGTTTTATATGAGTGTAATAATAAAAAAATAGAAATTCTTGATTAAAAATGATATATATTCTTCAAAAAATCATCTTTTCTTAACACCATAATACCACTAAGATGGATGTCATGCCAAATAAAATAAATATATAATGTGGTTAGGTAATATAATAATATATTTTTTAGGGATTTTTTGAACCAAAATGGTTTTTAAAGGTGTAGGATTGAGAAGAAGAGTTTTCCTTTTATAAGAGAGGGGAGGGGAACTCTGGAAATTTATCAAAATATTAAAATAATATAAATAAATTTTCAATTAAAAAAGACTATAAATACCCTAGTAAATTAAAAATTAGATAATTTTTGAAAGTATTTATACCTTTATTCTATGGTTTTAACCCTTATTTAATCTCTTTAACTCTTATCATGGAAACATGGTTTTTTACTCTTTGAGGATCAATATAGTTTCTATAAAATGAAACATGATCCATAAATGGAAAATTGTTAATAATTGAAAACATATCCTAATAACTTGTCCAAATATAATATTTTTATGTATTTTATATCATTTAATAAAATATTATTTACTATAAATTATCCATAATGTAAATTTTTAGAATTATTCATTACTTTAAATTTTATAATATCAATATAACACTTATAATTTTAATAAACTATTTTATTAATATAATAAATGTCAAGGTAATATATAAAATTAATTTATCACGTTATTTATCTTAAATTATATTATTTTAATATTTTTAATATCATTTTTTTCTAATAATTGAATAATTACTACATCAGCATTGTGAAAGCATTTAAGGTAATTATTTATTATATAAAAATTAAAAAATAAATTACCATGATGGATATAAATATTTTATATTTCAAAATACTATTTATATTTGAACATTTCCTCTAGATAACCCCATATTAAAAATGTTGTCATTATTAAAAATATGAGTGTGACATCTTTGAATTTTCTTTAAATATTATGTTATAAATATCATAATCACTTAAAAATGGAAACAAAATGCCATATATTCTAACCCTAAATGATTATTTATAAATTTTACTCGTCCAATAAAATTTTGAAATGTGTAAGGGTCATTTTATAGTTTTTATCATGTTATTTTTACCCTTAATTACCCGATTTAACACTTATCATGGTAACCCAAATTTCAAAGGTTACTATTCATTTTGAAAAAATTAAAAGAGAAATATTTACTAAATTTGGACCCAATGATTCCAAATATTGAATAAAATTTTCAAATTTCAAAAAATTGAATTTTTTGAATTTAATTTAAATTTAAACCGGAAAAACGCAACGAATAACAGTTTTTTGGAAAAATGGAATTTTTAAATATAAAATTTTTTAATACTAAATTCAAGTATAAAATATATTTAAAAAACATAATTGGATTATTTTAAATCAAATTGAACTAATTAAAATTTAAAACTAATCTAGAACATAATTTTACCTTTTAAAAACTTTAAAATAAGATTCATTTTTCAACAAAAATTATTATTTTTCACTATTAATTGAAAAATAAATATTCTCATAAAATTATAAAAAAAAAAAATCTTAAGAATATTTTCAAATTATAAATTCAAAATTGAAATTTATTTTCTAAAATAAATTTTCTATAGCTTCTTTAAATTATAATATTCACTCATAAAAAGAAGAAAAACTCAGTTTTGAAGGAAATATATTTTTGAAGAATAAAATTACTTTACTAAAAAAATGTGTTATTATTTTCTAAGAACATTCCAATAAATTCATATTGATTAGGAACTTTATATTTATTTCATAAATCAGTTATTACTATTCATACTCTCCAATTTAATGGCTAGGTTATAATGATCACATTTAAATAATAATATTTAGTTGTTCATTTAAGGTCAATGTGGCATGTCTTGTATGCTATCAACATAGTGTTTCCTTTTAAAATATTGGTATATTACACACTCTTCCATAGAAATATATTTATGTGTAAATAATACCCACTCAATTTCTATATTATATTATAGTGGTTCTTGGTTGTCGAAACTCTATGACTGATTCATCGGTGTCCTAACCATGCACTAATTTTACTTTACAGAAAAAAAACAACAAACCACATCCTTGTAAACAAAAAATAAAAATAGAACAGGGATAGAGAAGAATGAATCAATCAATTGAAATTTAAAACTCTTGAATTCATCATTCCTCCTTGAAAAAAGTTCCAAAAACATAGAATGATCCACCGATATTGTTACCTATAATAGGCTACTGAACGTTTTGAAATTTATAATCTACTTGATACTTCACTAACTACTAATTCATAGAATAGTGTATTTCATGGTCAAACTCATTATGATGTAGTGTGAGCCCCAATAGTTTTCTAATTGTATTTTTAACCTAGATATCTAACTAAATTTTGGATCGAATAATTAAATAATTAATTTATTAAGATAAAAATTATTAGATAAAATAGAAGTTTATGAATAATTTCCAAGGAAGATCTCAAATAAGGTTACCTATATCATGCATGTATTAGGAAATTAGATTGGATTAAAGTTCAATAAAGGTTACCAATTCCTTATCGTTAAGATCCTCAGTTCTACCATGGTCAATAAATGTCTCTAGTTTGGAGAAGTCTACTATAATAGATTCAATAAGTTAAACCCTTATATAAAGAGAAAAATACATGTTACTGGTAATAGATTGATTCTCTCCATTGATATGGTATTTCTTCCTCCATGCCTCTCTTGATCAAAGACATGAATATGAATATGATATACTTAAGTACCAAAACAATTCCTATTCAAAAAAACCTTCCATGAATGAGATTATTAATGACATTTACAAACAAATCCTTATAATATTGATCCCTAACCCATTAATATAATTATCCATGCATGATGGGGAAGAACCCAATCATACTTGAGTAATTAATCCTAAGTAGTGATCTAGATGAAATCAAGACTGAACCATAAGTGAAAAATAATTGAAAATGAAGGAATATTACTTGAATTAATGATTCCAATTTGTAAGAACTCAGATCTCTTTTTAGGTATGGATCTTGATTTCTTGTGCTTTTGAGATAAGAGGAGTTTTTGGAAATTTAAGGAGAACACTCTGTGTACTTAGGAGTACATGTCGTATACCTGGTTGTCGTTGGTATCCGTATACTGGCTATGTAACAGCCAAGTACATGGTCATGTGGGGTGACCTGGAGACCGCCTAAAGTAGGCCCAATAAAGTCATATACACACCATGTATCCTTTGGGAACACGCCGTGTATTTTTATTTTTATTTGTTATATCGGATTGGGACTACATATCATTTACAGAAACTTCTTCTTCTATCTTTGTCTCGTCCAAGAGTGACTGAAGATCAATGATTCTTCTCTGAGCCCCCAATCGACCATTTGTGCTCTGAATTGAACATCGTCAATTGCGTTGGAATCAAATTGGTGAGTTATTCCTTCTTCTAGAGCCTCTTCTCTTTCTTTCTCTTCTTTTGTGAGATATCATTAGTTGAGCGTTCTTGACGTTTTTTTAGATTTACAACATTCTTGGTTGATTCAGAGGCTGAGGTTCAACTATATCGATCGTACAACGTCGAGGTAGGTGGATTGTGCCTTTCCGTAGATGTCTTTGAGTTATATGTGAAAAAGTGCCCAACGCCCTAGTTTAGGGTATTGCGTGTTTAGAGAATTTAACTCTATTAACCCCTTCTATGCATTTTTTTCTTGAGTAGGGGTGTTTGATTATGAATAGGGTTTATTACCTTGCTATGAATGTGTTTTCTCATGTTTGTTTGATATTGACTGTTGGCTCTAGAATTGCCTATTATGCTATTTTCATTTCCATGCCTAGTAATATTAGGATGAAGTGATTATTATATTACATTATTGTGATATGAATTGTAGTTTTTTATCCAATTAGTATTGATATTTACTTTGGATGTTGGATATCGTTTGTGCATGATTGTATTACACAGGGCTGTGGGAACCTGGTGTAGTTAGACCATAGGGGGAATGGACACTGAGGGATTCCCCTGAGTGTCTATTATAATTTTCATGTTGCAAAACCATAGGGGGGTGGATGTAAGTGCTCCCTTAGAGTGTATGTAGTTCCAAGTTGCGAGACCACAAGGGGGAATTTGATGTTGAGTGCTACCTCAGAGAGTCTGTAGTTATCGTTATGAGACCACAGGGTGAATTGGCCGTGAGTGCTTCCTTAGAGAATTTTTGTCTAACCTAAACCATAGGGGTTAGACTATGAGAACTTCCCAGAGGGTTTCTTGTGTTTATTTTCTTTAATAATTAGTAAATGTAAATGAATGAAGTTGAAACTATAGAATTTTTTTTACTTTGAGTACTTCCTTTTTTATTACTTCATTTTTCATATTTTCCTACTGTATATATTCACTAATAGTTAGGCACAGGTCTTTTGGTGATTTCCTACTGGGATTCATCTCAGACCTATTTTGTTCATGCTTTTGGGCCCAAATAGATTATATTGTTGTAGGTATAGATAAGGGAAAGAGCCCTTATACTTTAGGTACTTGATTTTTGTGGAGTTGGAGAGCATGGGACCAAGCTGGGGATTGTGATGTTGTGGGTGTTTATTTTTTTTCTTATACTCTATTTTAGTACTATATTCTAGTATTGTTACTTGTTTGGATACTTTCCTAGACATATGTGACATGCAAAATTTATATATGTGCTTCAGTTGTTTATTTACTTTCAGTATTCTGATTTTTACTTATTGTGTGGTATTACTACTTCTGCTACTATTATCTATTTGTTTCTGTTGTGTCACTCTGCCAATGAGGGCATAGTTTCACCACTATCACACCTAAGGCCCTCATTACCAGTCGGCAACCTCTGGCATTTGGGGAAATGTGCTTAAGGCCACGTGACCAACTGGGTACAGGTCACCTATGGGTGGCACCAGAAACTGAGACGTTACAAAGTGGTATCAAAGGAATTATTTTCATATTTGACTTACTGTTTAGAGTCTATAGATAGGGATAGAAAGGAATGGGTAGTTAGTAATAAGTTGTGCCCAGGAGTAGCTAACCTATGTATAGGGAAAAGCTAATTTACCTCAATTATTGCAATTTTATGGTTTTTCAATGATTAAAGTTGATTTGATTTCACCATTGGGTGGTTCACATATTTTGTGCTATTATCATTGATATTATTGAGATTCTATTCCTATTTCAACTCGATGAGATTAGGGTATTCTATCTCATGCTTCATATAGGCACCTTCTAGAGATCACATGTCATGTATTCTTGTCATGCCATTTAGGGTGCATTACCAATTTCATATTGTTGTGATAGATTTCGTTCTAGATATGCAAGTTGTTGTGATATATTCCTTGATAGAATACATGCTATTTGATGCGATATTTCTAATTTTGTAAGGTTTCATTTGAATGAGTGCCAAACTTTGGTACCTGAGGTGATATGGGACCTCATGGATCAGAATTTGGTGGATCATGTGATTGATTGCACTGTTATTCCTTGTAATATACATGAATAAGATGACAAGATTTGATTAAAGGGTTGTGTGGGCCCCCACAGATCGGAATTTGGCACATTAAACGTTTGTTTCAGTGATTCATGGGATTGTGGAGTAGTTTTTGAGGATTACTATCCAAAAAACCCAAAATACATAGTGTGTAATGATTAATTCATTCCATGCATCCTTCTATTCAGTAAGGAACAGTTTTTCTCAAGTACACACCATGTACTATATGTACAAGTCGTTTAATCCTTGACCATGTGACTACCTGTGTGGGAGAGACATGGGGTTGGGAAATCTTTGGTGGAACACACCATGTACCAGACATACACGCCATGTTGTGGAGACCATGTGTCCACCTGTGTGACTAATGACACAGATGGATCCAACTCAGGTAATACACGTCGTGTTCAGTTTGAACACATTGTGTAGAGTCGACCGTGTATTCGGCCATGTGACCAATGACACGGGTCAGTAAAGTACTTCTAGTACACATCGTATCCAGCACAAACACATCGTGTAGTTTTGTTTAGGGAGAACCATGTGGTGTAGCCGTGTATAGGAACTTGGTCATGGGGTAAAGGTTCAAGTACATGTCGTGTCAATGGATAACACGTTGTGTGTATGGGGTATTACATGACCAGCATTGACAATAGAACATGGCCATGTAAAATATTAAGGTAACACGCCATGTAGGGGTCATAAACGCCATGTATACATGTTTTGAAGAACATTAATGCTTTCTTTATCTTGTTCCTTTCTTTCACTTCTAAGTTCAGTCCTTGATAAAATTGAACTAAGGTGTGCACTTGACCTTGTTGAGTCATGCCTCTGTGACGTCCTCTGGTTGTATGCTAGATTTAGGGCAACGATCAGACACTAGATATGGTGGATCAAGGACCACCAACAGATCCTCTTGTTGTTCCTGTCTTAGCACCAGTCACCATTCTGAATATAGGTGTCGATGAACAGTTCCAAGAAGGCTTCATGAGGTTTATGCAGACCTTCCGGGGAGAACCGCATCCTACCCTGTATATGGCAGAATTGATGTGGTCCTTTTAGCAACAGCATCCTCCTACTTTCTTAGGGGATGGAGGACCTCAGGCTGCAGAGTCATGGTTAGAATCCATGTTGTCTATCATTGATAATATGGGGACACCTCCAGAGAGGAGGGTGAAGCTCGCTATGTACATACTTTGGGATTCCTCCAAGAGATGGTGGGATGTGATTTCACAGGCGGAATGCTAGTAGTTTATGGTGTGGGATGAGTTACATTGTAAATTCTTCGACTACTTCTAACCAAATACTTTGAGGGCCGACTGATCCCGAGAGTTCATGAGTTTAGAGAAGGGTACTCTCTCAGTCATGGAGTATTCTTCTCGCTTCACAGAGCTGCAGTGCTTCACACCCATTCTAGGTGGTATGCTACCAGTGCGGGAACAGTGGTCATATGAGGCAACATTGTCTAAGAGACCCAGTGGAGTGCCGATCTTGCGGTAAGATGGGCCATATTCAGTTTTTCTGTCTGTTTTTCTCACTAGAAGCTAGTGATAAGTTTTTTGCTATGACTCTATGTTCAGGAGCAGGACCACCAGTTTCTCATCAGTATAGGAACTGAAGTTTTTTCGACCATTCAGGCTGAGATGAAGTTCAGGACATGGTATCCAGTCACCAAGGTTTCAGTGAAAATAGGGTGGATTGGCTCAGGGTGTATCGGCAGGGTCGAAGGGCCACGGTACAAGTTAGACTTTTGCAGTGGAGCAGACTCAGCAGGAGCAGGATCCCGGACCCTCCACAGTAAAAGGTACAATTCTAGTTGCCTCTGTTTTAACTTCTACAGTTTTTGATATAGGGACTTCCCATAGTTTCATATATTTTTCTATTATGGACAGCCTTGGGCTCAATATCTTTACCTCTACCGATATCTTGATGCTAGACACTCTGTTGGGGACTATAACAACAAGCGTACATCAGTGCAAGTAGTTCCCTCTTGAGGTTGGTGGGTGTCACTTCTTATGGGACTTTTATGCCTTGGAGAATATGTGTTATGACCTCATTCTCAAAATGGATTGGTTAGTTACCTTCCAAGAAGTTGTCAATTGCTATCGTTGTAGGGTGAGTTTCATGTCACCATAGGGTGGATCGTTTCTACATAAGGGAGAATGGGATATTAAGGCGAGCAGAGCAGGACTCGAGCAAAAAGGGTTGGCCAGAGTTATAGTCTAGATTTCTAGTATGTATCTAGAGGTCCAGGGGAATTTACATATGGACCTTCCTCCAGTGGTCAATCGCTTCATGTATGTCTTTCTAGATGACTTTTTAGGTTTTCCTCAAGAGCGAGAGGTAGAATTTTCTTTTGAGCTTGTGCCAAGGGAAGAAACGGTGTCCATTCCTCCTTATAGGATGGTTACACCAAAGTTACATGAGATCAAGAAGCAGTTAGAGGAGTTACATGAAAAGGGTTTCATCCGACCTAGCACTTCCTTGGGGTTCACCTATCTTGTTTGGGAAGAAGGCGGACGGTACCACATGACATTGTGTGGATTATCGGAAGCTGAACCAGTTGACAATCAAGAACTGATATCCCTTTCTGAGGATTGATAACCTCTTTGATCATCTTTGAGGAGCACAAGTGTTCTCGAAGATTGAATTGAGATTCTATTATCATTAGTTGTGTGCTAGACTATCTGATATACCTCTTATAACCTTTCAAATCAGTTATGGTCTATACGAGTATGTGGTTATGCCATTCGGTCTTAAGAACACACCTGTAGTTTTCATGGAATTGATGAACCGAGTATTCCATCCATACTTAGACTCCTTCATGGTGGTTTTTTTGGATGATATCTCAGTGTACTCTCAAACTCAACACGACCATGACACACATCCTGAGATCATTTTGAGTACACTGAGAGAGAATCAGTTATATGCTAAGCACTCAAAATGCTACTTTGGGATGGACCAGATTTACTTCTTGGGTCATGTAATCTCAGAGACAAGAGTAACAGTAGACCCAGAGAAAGTGAGAGTAGTAGTTTTTTAGGAGCATCCGAAGAACGTCTTTGAGGTATAGAGTTTTCTTGGGCTGGCTGGTTACTAAAAATGTTTCATACATGACTTTTCATGCTTTTTAGTGCCACTGAAGGGCCTAACTAAGAATGGTGAGAAGTATCTATGGATAGATTCCTATGATTCAGCCTCTCAGGAGATAAAAGGGAGGTTGAATTCAGCCCTGATATTAGTTTTTCTAGATTTAGGAAAGAGCTATATAGTTTACTGTTATGCATCAGGTATTGGGCTGGGAGTAGTGCTTATGTAGGGGGAAGTAGTCATTGCTTACAGGTCTTAGTAGTTGAGGCCACATGAGAGGAATTACTCGACACATGATCTCGAGTTGCCTGTAGTTGTTCATGCCTTGCGCTATTGGAGAAATTATATGTTGGGATAGAATTTTGTGGTTTTCACTGACCACAAAATTCTCATGTATATATTCACTCAGCATGATCTAAAATTGAGATAGCAAAGGTGGGTTGAGTACCTTCAGTACTTTGATTTTGAGCTTTCCTACACACCTGGAAAAGAAAACACAATGGATGATGTATTGAGCAAGAGGACTCAGATATTGGAAGTTTAGGAGGCCATCAGTGAGTGGTATCTTATGCCTCTATTCTCTGAGATGGATTTAAAGGTTCACAACATATAGGGGTAGGTGTTTCTTTCTTTTGTAGCTATTACCTCTACTCTACTTGATCAAGTGAGAATGAGGTATCTATCATATTCTGAAGGCTTAGTTTTATGGGAGGGTGTGTCAGGAGAGAACCCTATTCCTGGATGGACCGTAGGTGAGGATGAGATCTTGTGTTTTCATGGGGCATGTGGCTATTAGCAAACATATGCAAGGATATTTTGTGGGATTTTCATTCCTCAGTTTGGGAATTTTATCCTAGTGTTACCAATATGTATTGATCTCTCCACCGCCAGTATTTTTGGCCAGGTATGAAGAGAGATGTTGTTGGTTTTGTGATGAGGTGTTACACCTATTAGCAGGTGAAGGTGGAGCATCAGAAATTAGCAGGGATTTTGCAGTAGTTACCCATTCTCAAGTGGAAGTGGAATTATATCATGATGGACTTCGTGACAGGCTTATTGAGGTCACCCCAAGGTAATGATGCAGTTTGGGTTGTCATTGACAGACTCATGAAGGTTTCACACTTCTTACCAATCAATGAAACCTTCAGTGTATATGATATAGGAAGGTTTTACATCCAGAAAATTGTACATTTACATGGGGTTCTGCACTCCATAATTTTAGAAAAGGACACCCATTTTACTTCTTCGGTAAGGTAGGGACTATAGAGGGCTTTGGGTACACAAGTACTTCTGAGTACAGCTTACCATCCCAAGATAGATGTCCAGTTCGAGAATACAATATAGGTGCTGGAGGACATGCTTTGACCATGTGTCCTAGATTTTGGAGCTTCATGGGAGAAGCACATACCTCTAGTGTAGTTTTCCAATAATAATAGTTTTCAAGAAACAATTAAAATCGCACCTTATGAGGATTTTTATAGTAGACCATGTAGATCACCTCTATATTGGATGGAGGCAGGAGAGGTAGCTATGATAGGACCTCATCTTGTCCAAGAGACCACATAGCAAATAGAGTTTATTTGGAAGAGGATGGTTTTTGCACAGTCACGACAGAAGTCTTATGCTAATCGACAGAGAAGACCTCTGGAGTTCAAGGTCAGAGATCAGGTTTTTCTATGTGTCACACCGAGGTTGGGACATAGGAGGATTTGGAGATAGGGTAAGCTTTCACTGAGATACATCAGGCCATTTGAGGTTTTATAGGGAGTCGGTCCAGTTACCTATCAGTTGTAGTTACCTAAGAGGTACCAGACTATACATGATGTGTAACGACCCAAACATTCTTTAATGATAACTCCTTTTAATCTAATTAAATGTCTTATTATGAAAAATGGTTATATAAAATATTCACTTCCTGGGTTTTATGTTTTTGGATTTCAAAATACCATTAAGAATTGTTACCATTACTAATATTTTCGTTGAATAGTGATCACATTATAAGTATAAATACAGGGCTTTAACAAATCCAATTTACACAGACAAAGGAATCGATGGGCTCATCCAGTATACTTTCCTTGTCTGAAGCCCATTTCTTGGAGCTTGGAAAGGAGGTGGTGTCATTGGGATTCACTCTTGACCAATCCCAATCCAAGCTTCAACACGTTAAACTCGAGCAGAACTACCTACGGGAGAAGTAGAAGTTGATAGAGATTACCACCCGAGCGATGTTATCTGAGCCACCCCAAGAGTATGTCACCATCTCACACCTTAACATTCCAACTAATGTGGGTGTTATAAGGGGTTATGTAACAAGACCTTAGCACTATGATTATGTGCATTATTTTTGTATATAATAAATAATATATATTAATTTTATTATTGTAACTTTGTAAATAGTTTTTAAAGCATAAATAGTATTTTTAGTTAATATTCAAATAAGAAAAATATTTTGATAAATTAATAGATTTTTAAAATAAATAATATTTTAATAAAATATTATTATTATTAAATTACTTTTTATTAATTATAAATAATCATATTATTTTTATGAATACAATTGTAATTTTTATTAAGGTTTGAAAGTTGTTTTTGTCAAAACCTGTGAATTTTTTATAAATATCTATTTTTATTTTAAAAGTAAAAATTCACATATTTAGAAAATTATTTGGATAAAATTAATATTATTTTTATAATTAGGACGTCTAAATTATCCAATGGTTAAATTTTCATAATTTTATGAGACAACCGAATGTTTGGGTAAAAATTAAATACCGTTTAAATATATAATGTGTTTTATGACATCATAATGACCCAATAGTGATGTAATAAAATACTATAAAAATTATTTTCGTCCAATATATGTTTTACCATTAAAATAATGTGATTTTAGGTTTGTTATATTTATTTTACAAAGCCTTAGTGGACCCTCCAAGACTTATAAAACATTTTAGATTTTTAAATTGATTTCTGTGAGGGTGTGCTCACCTCCACTTAAGAAACCCTATTATTTTCAGAATTTAGGCCATTTTTATTATAAAATATTTTTTTAAACTCCCCTTTGGAAAAAACTATGGGCAAAAACCATGGGATGATTTGTGCATTTGATTAGTTTAATGTGTGGTGTCCCAAACCTAAATAATAAAGAATTCCCTCTCCTTCCCTATATAAACCCACCCAAGCTTCCACTTCCTCTTCACTAAAATCATTTGGAGTTATTCCAACCTCTGTTATACTCTCTCTAGAATCCTCCCAAGGCACCTCAATCTCCAACGAAGCCTCTCTCAAGCCTCTCCCAAGCCTTTGGGATCACACTTCTAAGTAAGGGATTCTTTCATTTCTCATTTTATCCAAGTTTCTTAATATAGTTATGCCCTTTTATTTTTAATTATAAATGTTGGGGTATGATTTAAAACCTCCCCAATACTTTCCTATTTATGTTTTAATGATGAGATACCCCTTTCTCTCTCAACTATGTCTCCCATGTATACCCATTACCATGCCGAAATTCCATAAGGTATTACTTCCTTTCTCATTTTATCCAAGTTTCTTAATATTGTTATGCCCTTTTATTTTAAATTATAAATCTTGGGGTATGATTTTGAACCTCCCTAATACTGACATATTTATGTTTGAATGATGATAGACCCCTTTTCTCTCTCATTAATTCATCCTATGTACACCTATTACCATGCTGAAATTCTGTGAGGAATTTCTCTCTCCTCATTTACATTCAAGAAATTATTTTGTATTATGAATCTAAATTCCATTAATTATGTTCGGAAATGTATCTAAATGACCCCCTTAATTTCAATTTCATGTAAATATTATGAGACACCCTTTTCTCTCTCATCTACCCTTTTTATTAATTCTTATGTCACGTCGTTATGCTGCTGAAATTGCACCGCCATTTTTCAAACCAAAATCATTGTGTAGTGAATACCATGCCCATTTCTCTATCATAGGTATTAACCTTTATGCACATTTACTTATTGTTGGAAGAGTTTCATGTATGAATTTCACATTTCTTTACCGTGGAATAAATTATTATGTTTAATGAATCTATATTGTATGATCTTGTGGCACACTTATGCATGAAATGAAATGTTTAAGAAGGGTGCACCGTGATAGCGCTCCAATGCATTGTGTAAAGAGTAGTATCATGATACATTAAGTGAAATGAGGATTTAATCATTATAATTCAAATGAAATTAGTATTTAATCATGCTAATTCAAGTGAAATGAGGGTTTACTCATGCTCCATGTGCAATGATCCTTGGTGCATGCAAATACCATGTTAAGTGTTGTTACAACATTTCCATGTTATGATAATCATGCTACATCATGTATTTATGTTCATGTTTATTTTATGCTCCATTTATATGCATATTTCCTAAAATGTATTGTATTATTCATGTTATTCCTTTTTTACTCTCTTACTGGGCTTTATAGCTCTCCCTTTTCTTATGCATGTCCTCAGGTTACCCCATCCAAAGCTAAGTAAGAGGGAATATAGTGGTCATGTAAAGGAAGTTTTCAATAAAGATGTCATGTTTCATGTTTTAATTCATTATGTAATGTTCCTAATCCCCAAATACACTAGACCTATCGATCTTATATGTTGTATCAAGTGAATATTTTATGTAATAAATTGTGTTTAAGTGTGTAATAAAGAGTAGGGTTTTCATAGTTGGTATCAGAGGACAGGTTTAGTTATTTTTGGGATTAAGATTAGAAAACCCTAGTGAAATCCCTAAGGATAATACTAAGTATAATAAAAACATCCCTAAATTTTTGTGAGTATTGATTTAGTGGTTTATCAAGAAAATACATCCTTTTATGGATATGAGCAGGTAGAGGCGGCTCTCGAACAGATGTACCTAGGAGTGAAAACTTCAACAAGGAGTTCCGGTCTTGACCTAGGGTATCCTGGTACACGACAATAGGCCCTGATGCACTCTTGTTTATGAAAATATCAGGGGATATGATTTGTTAAATTCACAAGCTTGGTATGAACCATTATTAAGGTAATTAAAAAAAATCCCCTAAGAATATATGTTAAAAATTAGATCGTAGATAACATAGATTGAAGCCTATAGATTCATAAGTTAAGGAAATAAAAGTTATTTATAAGTCATTAATTTTGTCCATTGATTTACCTTTATGTGTTACCCATAACTTTCCTTTTATTCCATCCAATGGCTGGTAATAGGAGGACTCAGGCTATCAACTGATGCGAAGATCAATGTGATGATTGTTCTAATGAGATGCCCAATCCTATGGGAGTAGGAATCATGAACTTTGTCATGATACTCTCTCAGTTAACTCAAGCTTTGAAGAGAATCTTGGTTCAAGAAGAATGCTCAACCCCCCTAATAAAGAAAAAGTCATTGTCGAAATCTACATGAGATGAAGACCTCCTACTTTTAATGAATCATTTGATTCCTCAGTCACCGAACAATGGATCAACTGCATTGAAAAGATCTCCTCCATCTTTCAATGTTCCGAATAAGAAAAGGTTCTTGTGGATACTTATCATATGGAGGGTGAATCTGATCAATGGAATACATTGATCAAAAATACGAAGCCTGAGGAGGATATCGAGGTGTTGGAATAGAAGGAGTTCGGGAAGATGTTTTTCAATAAATATTTTTCGCACACCCTACGACTAAAGATAGAAAGGGACTTCCTTTCCCTCAAGAAAAAAGATGACGAATCCATCAGATAATATGAGGAAAACTTCAAAAGTCTTGCACGATATGCCTCCGGCTTTGTTGTTACCCCCGAATGCAAGGTTTCCTGCTTCTTTGGTGGGCTAAAACCTAGCCTGCAAAAAGTCCTGGTGATCCATGAATTTGACAGCTATGAGGAAAATGTTTGATGTGCCCTCAAAGTCAAAATGGAGATCAAAAAATATCATGTGTATCATGGGGATAAGAAGTGTAAGGTAGACTTCAATTCTGGAAGTCCGATAGATAAATCCAACAGTGCTATGAAAATCTAGCACCCCACTTTCCAAAGGTGTGGAAAGAAGCACCCTGAAAATTGCCTGAAGGGGATGAGGAAATGCTTTAGGTGTGGAAGATAACGACACCTAGTTGTTAACTATAGAAAAGAAAAACAAGAAACTCCGACAGAGGATAGGAACACTCCGTTTAACTCTCAAAGCATTGTTCATTGCTTCAACTAAAAAGAAACAGGGCACCTTACAAATCAGTTCCCTTAGCCAAGGGATTTCAGAGGTAACTAACAACCTCCAAGGTAGCAAGGGTGATATTTTTTCATCACTACCGCCGAAGTGAAACCTGAAAAAAAAAATTGGTGATAGGTACACTAATTATTCATTCAATAATAGAAAACCTACTTTATGATTTTGGTTCTACGCATTATTTTATATCAAAAAAATTTAGTAGAAAAATCCCAACACCACCAAAAATCAAGGAAGTAAAGATGTCGGTGAGTACCGAAAATGGGAAAATCATTTCATCCCATGAATATAACTCCTCCCCGGTCATAATTTGTGTATTTAACTTCCCAGATAACCTCTTCATACTCCCTCTAGTGGAATTTGATATAATTCTTGGTATGGATTGGATTTCCTTATATAGAGCCAACATAAATTTCCGTGAGAGGGAAATCACTCTCCATATGGAGAATCAACCCCCGATTCTATACAAGTACAAGGAGGAAGATGAATCTTATTTATCACCATCATCTCAAGTATTGATAATACTGTCCTATGAGCACTCGTATCTGGCTCAGATGATTGAGTATAAGGAGACAACCATCCTTGAAGAAATTCCTATTGTGAGGGAATTCACTGAAGTGTTTCCTAAGGAATTTCCTGGCCTTCCTCCTAGAAGAGATTTTGAATTCTTAATTGACCTTATACCTGGGGCATTTCCAATATCTAAGGCTCCGTATAAAATGGTTGTTTTGGAGCTTGAGGAGATAAAGAAAAAACTATAGAAGAATCTGGATAAAGGTTTTATATGCCCAAGTGCTTCACCATGGGGTGCACCAGTCCTCTTCGTCAAGAAGAAGGATGGGTCAATGTGCCTTTACATCGATTATTGTGAGCTCAACAAAATCATGATAAAGAAAAATTATCCTCTATCATGAATTGATGACTTGTTAGATCAGATACATGGAGAAAAATACTTCTCCAAGGTAGATTCGTGGTTGGGATATTACCAAGTAAGGGTGAAGAAGGAGGATATCCCCAAGACTACTTTTTTTTCAAGATACAGACACTATGAATTCAAAGTAATTCCTTTCGGACTCACTAATGATCTAGTAATCTTCATGTACTTGATGAATAGAGTCTTTATATATTACCTCAAAAAAAATTTTGTAGTATTTATAGATGATATTCGAATATAATCCAAAACCAAGGAGGATCGTGAGGAGAATCTAAGAACTCTACTAGAGACCTTGCGGAAGGATAATCTATATGAAAAGTATAGAAAGTGTGATTTTTAGTTGAATGGGGTCTCATTATAGGGTCATATCATCACAAGAAATGTGATATCTATGGATCCCACCAAGACAACTGCAATTGAGGGATGGTCAACGCCAACATCGGTAACGGATATTTGTAGCTTCTTGGGGTTAGCTAGATATTATCACTGATTTGTGAGAACTTTATCACGATTTTACAACCCTATTACCAAGATAAATTGTAAGAGAGGAAGGTTTTCTTGGAGTGATGAATGTGAACAGAGCTTCAAGGAGTTGAAAAGGAGGCTTATCACTATGCTCGTGCTCACTTTATCCACAATCGGAGAACTTTTTGTGGTATTCAGTGATACTTCGAAGAATTTCATGGGTTATGTGTTGATGTAGAATGATAAAGTGATAGTCTATGCCTTAAGACAACTGAAAATCCATGAGAAAAACTATCCCATGCATGATATGTAGTTAGCAGTTGTGATCTTTTTGTTGAAAATTTCGCGGCATTAGCTCTATGGGGAGAAGTGTGAGATATATACTGATCACAACATCATCAAATATGTATTAACACAAAAAAGAGATTAATATGCGCCAACAATGATGAATATAACTCATCAAGGATTATGACTACTCAATCCACTACCATCCTAATAAGGAAAACAAGGTGGTAGATGCTCTAAGTAGAAAGGATCCTACATCTTTATCAATGATGATAATTGAAAAGGATCCAATCTTCTTGTATTTGCAGAGGATTGACATGGAAATCATTAAGGGAGGAACATCATAAATCCTTTCTCAAATGATTGCCCAACCGTCCCTCATGGAGAAAATAATGGATGCTCAAAGAAATTATGTGAAAATTATGAAAAGGGTGGAAGCTATCAGAAATAGGAAATCCTCAAAGTTTGTGGTTGAAAAGGATGGAATTGTAAGATTTGTGTCATGATTATGTGTACCATCTGATCCAGAGATAAAGAAGGAGCTTCTAAATGACACTCATAGCTCAACCTTCTCTATTAACCAGTAGAGCACAAATATGTATCGAGATATCCGAGAAAACTTTTGTTGGGACAATATGAAAAGGGAGATTTTTGAATATATATCAATGTGCCTGGTATGTTAGCAAGTGAAGGCTGAGAACCAAAAGTCTAAGGGGATGATGCAACCACGACCCATACCAACATGGAAGTGGGACAACATTACCATGGACTTTTTTCACTAGACTTCCATGGACATCCATATGAAACAATGCTATATGGGTCATTATGGATTTTCTTACGAAGACAACTCACTTTATCGTGATTCGAGAGGACATCTCATTGGATCAAATTTCATGGATTTACATAAAAGAAGTGGTCAGACAGCATGGATTACAATTATCTATTGTATTCAATCATGATCCGAGATTCACCTCGAAGTTCTAGAAAAGTCTCCAACATGCTCTAAGTACTGAACTGAACTTCAGTACGGCCTATCATCCTCAAATTTATGTCCAATCTGAGCGAACTATTTAGACACTAGAAGATATGTTAAAATCATGTTATATGGGGGATGGGAACAACATCTTCCACTAGTTGAATTCTCCTATAATAAAAGTTTCCACTTGAGCATCTGAATGAAACCATATGAAGACCTTTATTGGAAAAGGTGCATAACACCAGATTTTTGGGATGAAGTCAGTGACCATAAGATGCTAGGACCTGAAATGGTCGAAGAAATGGTGGAGAAGGTGAAAACCATTCAGCATCATGTCAAGGTATCCCAAATTCAACAGAAGAGTTATGCAGATAACTGTCGACAAGACCTTGAGTTAAATGTTTGAGACATGGTATTTCTATGCATATCTCTGTGGAATATGGTCATGAGGTTTGGAAAGATAGGGAAGTTAATTCCTAGGTACATTGGCCCCTTTGAGATTCTTGATCATGTTGGGGTTGTGGCCTATCGACTAGGACTTTCACCTACCATGGCCAAAGTACACAATGTCTTTCATGAATCCATATTAAGGAAGTACATACCAGACCCTTCACATATACTCTCTTTAGAGGTAGTATAGTTAGAGGATGATCTTTCTTAAGAGGAGAAACTGGTGAAGATATTATCTCGTAGGGAAAAAGTTCTACAAAATAAGACAATACCCCTCGTCAAGGAGTTGTGGAGAAACCACAAGTTTAAAAAAGAAACATGGGAATAAGAGTAAGTGATGAAGCAGAGTTACCCGCAACTATTTTAGTGTGGGAAAAGGAAATTTTGGGGGTGAAATTTATTAAGGGGGGAATATTTCAAAGACCCAAACATTCTTTAATGAAAACTCATTTTGATCTAATTAAATATCTTATTTTGAAAAATGGTTATATAAAATATGCACTTCCTTGGTTTTGTTTTTATGGATTTAAAAAACCATTAAGAATTGTTATCGTTTCTAGAATGGTCATTGAACAGTGTTCACATGATTAGTATAAATATAGGGATTTAAAAAATCCCATTTACTTAGACAAAGGAAGCGATGGCCTCATCCAGTAGGCTTGCCCCATATGAAGACCATTTTTCAGAGCTAGGAAAGGAGGTGGTGTCATTGGGATTCAATATTGACCAAGGCCAAGTTGAGATTCAATATGTTAAGCTCGAGCGGAACTGCCTATGGGAGAAGTGGATGTTTATAGAGATTATCACCTGAGCGATGTTATCTGAGCCACCCCAAGAGTCTGTCACCATCACACACCTTACCCTTTGGTCATATGCAGGTGTTATAAGGGGTTATGTAACAAGACCATATCACTATGATTATGTGCATTATTTTTTTATATAATAAATAATATACATTCATTTTATTATTGTAACTAGGTAAATAGTTTTTAAAGCACAAATAGTATTTTTTGTTAATATTCAACTAAGAAATATATTTTGATAAATTAATAGATTTTTGAATTAAATAATATTTAAATAAAATATTATTATTATTAAATTACTTTTTATTAATTATAAATGATTATATAATTTTTATGAATACACTTGTAATTTTTATTAAGGTTTGAAAGTTGTTTTTACCGAAACCCATGAATTTTCGACAAATATCGATTTTCATTTTTAAAGTGAAAATTAAAATATTTAGAAAATTATTTGTATAAAATGAATATTATTTTTGGAATCAGGATGTCAAAATTATCCAAAGGTTAATTTTTCATAATTTTTAGAGACAGTCGAATTTTTGGGTAAAAATTAAATACCGTTTAAATATATAACATGTTTTATGACATCATAATGACCTAATAGTGATGTAATAAAGTACTATAAACATTATTTTCGGACAATATATGTTTTAACATTAAAATAATATGATTTTAGGTTTGTTTGATTTATTTTACAAAGCCTTAGTGGACCCTCCAAGACTTATAAAACATTTTAGCTTTTTAAATTTATTTCCTTAAGGGTGTGACTCACCTCTACTTAAGCAACCCTATTATTTTAAGATGTTTGGACATTGTCCTTATAAAATATTTTTTTACACTCCCATTTTTGAAAAACCATGGGAAAAAACCACAGGCTGGTTTGTGTTTTTGATTAGTTTAATGGGTGGTGTTCAAAACCTAAATAATAAATAATTCCTTGTCATTTCCTATATAAACCCACCCAATATCCCATTTACTCTTCACTAAAAGATTTTTTATTTCTTCCATACTCTTACCTCCTCTCTCTATAATCCTCTTAAGGCTCCCCAATCTCCTAATAATCATATCTCAAGCCTCTCCCAAGCCTTTGGGATCACACTTCCAATTAAGGGATTCATTCCTTTCTCATTTTATCCAAGTTTCTTAATATTGTTATGCCCTTTTATTTTCAATTATAAATGTTGGGGTGTGATTTCAAACCTCCCCTATACTTTAATATTTATTTTTGAATTATATATCCCTTTATCTCTCAACTATGCCTTCCATGTATACTCGTTAGCATGCCGAAATTCCATAATGGGTTCCTTCCTTTCTCATTTTATCCAAGTTTCTTAATATTGCTATGCCCTTTTATTTTCAATTATAAATGTTGTGGTATGATTTCTCACCTCCCCATATTTCTGTCTTTATTTTCTAATGATGAGATACCCCTTTTCTCTCTCATTAATTCCTCCCATGTACACCTGTTACAATGCTGAAATTCCATAAGTAATTTCTCTCTCCTCATTTACATTCAAGAAATTCTTTTGTATTGTGAATCCAAATTCCATTACTTATGTTGAGACATGTAAATATATGACCCCTTTACTTTCAATTCATGTAAATGTGATGTGAAACCCTTTTATCTCTCATCAACCCTTTTTATGAACTCTTATGTGATGTTGTTATGCTGCCAACATTACACCGCCATTTTCCAAGCCAAAATCATTGTGTAGTGAATACCATGCCCATTTCTCTATCATAGGTATTCACCTTTATGCAAATTTACTTGTTGATGGAATAGTTTCATGTATTAATTCCACATTCCTTTACCATGGAATAAATTATGATGTTTAATGAATCTATGTTGTATGATTGTGTGCCACACTTATGCATGAAATGAAATGTTTAAGAAGGTTGCTCCCTGATAACGCTCCAATGTATTGGGTAAAGATTAGTATCATGATAGGTCAAGTGTAATGAGGATTTACTCATGCTAATTCAAGTTAAATGAGGATTTAATCATGCTAATTCAAGTGTAATGAGGGTTCATTCATGCTCCATGTGCAATAATCCTTGGCTCATGCAAATACCATGTTAAGTATTGTTTCCACATTTCCATGTTATGATAATCATGCTACATCATGCCTTTATGTTCATGTTCCTTTTATGCTCCATTGATATGCCTATAGCCTTAAATGTATTTTATTCTTCTTGTAATTCCTTGTTTACTCCCTTACTGGGCTTTATAACTCGCCATTTTCTTATGAATGTCCTCAAGTTACCCCAAGAAATGCTAAGTATGAGGGAATGTAGTGGTCATGTAAAGGAATTTTTCAATAAAGATGTCGTGTTTCATGTTTTAAGTCATTATGTAGTATTATTAATCCCAAAAGACACTAGACCTCTCGATATTCTATGTTATATTAAGTGAAGATTTTATGTAATAAATCGTGTTTAACTGTGTAATAAATAGCAGGGTTATCATACGATGTCTTCTACATTTCTTAGTTGTGATGCTACATTTTAGACCCGTCTCATGTTTTTCAACCCGTGGAGATTGATTTGGAGGTGGAAGACTCATTCGAAGAGAATCCTATTTGGATCGTTGATCACAATGTGAAGGTTCTCTATGGCTAGTATTTTTCTCTAGTACAAGTGTTCTTGAAGAACAAGTGAGTACATGATGAGACTTGGGAGAGGGAGGCCGATGTACGATCATAGTGGTCAGAGATGTTCGAGGATTTTTCTTTGCCTCCTTCTTTGGGAAATTCAGGGATGAATTTCTTTAAGGGGGGAAGTTTGTAAGAACCCGGATCTCTTTTCAGGTATGGATCTTTATTTCTAGTGTTTTTGAGATAAAATTAGTTTCTAGAAATTTAAGGAGTACATTCTGTATACTTATGAGTACACACCGTGTACTCGGTTTCCACGAGTAGCCATGAAATAATTGTGTAATGGTCGAGTACATGGTCGTGTGGGGTGACCTAGAGACCACCTAATGTGGGGCTTAGTAAAGGCCTATGCACGCCATGTATCCTTAGGGAACACACCATGTATTTTTATTTTTATTTGTTATATCATACCGGGACCACATCTAATTTACAGAAATGTCTTATTTTGTCTTCATCTCATCCAGGAGTGACTGAAGATCAACAATTCTTCTTCAAGCCCCTGATCGACAGTTTTTTCTCTGAATCGAACATTGTCGATTGCATTGGAATCGCATCGATGAGTTATTCCTTCTTCTAGAGCCTCTCTCTTGTTTTCTATTATTTTGTGTGATATCCTTGGTTGAGAGTTCTTGACATTTTTTGTAGATATATGGTGTTCTAGGTCGATTCAGAGGCTGAGGGTCAACTATATCGATCATACAACGCCGAGGTAGGTGGTTTGTGACTTTTTGTAGATGTATTTGAGTTATATATGAAATTTTTTCCAATACCATAATTTAGGGTATTGCGTGTTTAGTTAAGTTAACCATATTAATGCCTATTCTTCTTTGTTTTCTTGAGTATAGGTGTTTTCTTATGAATATGGTTTATTACCTTACTATGGATGTGTTTTCCCATATTTGTTTGATATTGACCATTGGGTCTAGAATTTCCTATTAGGATGTTTTTATTTCCATGCATAGTGATATTATTATGGAGTGATTATTATATGAAATGCTTGTGATATGAATTTTTGTTATTTATCCAAGTATTATTGAGATTTACTTTGGCTTCAGGATATCATTTGTGCCCGATTGTATTACACAGGGTTGTTGGAACTCGGTGTAATTAGACTATAGGGGAATGGATGTTGAGGGCTTCCCCAGAGTGTCTGTTATACTTTTTTACATTGTGAGACCATAGGGGGGATGGATGTAATTACTCCCTCAGAGTGCCTTTAGACCCATGTTGCGAGACCACAGGGGAATTGGACACTGAGTGCTTCCTCAGAGAGTCTGTAGTTACTGTTATGAGACCACAGGGGGAATTGATGGTGAGTGCTTCCTCAGAGAGTCTTTTTCTAAGATGAACCAGAGGGGTTAGACTGTGAGAACTTCCCAGAGGGTTTCTTGTGTTTATTTTGTTGAATAATTGGTAAATTTAAATGAATGTAGTTGAAACTATAGGATTGTTTACTTTGAGTACTTCCTTGTTTATTACTTCATTTTTCATATTTGTCTACTATATATATTCACTTATAGTTAGGCATAGGACTTTTGGTGGTTGCCTATTGGGATTCATCTCACACCTATTCGGGTAATGCTTTTGGGCCCAAAGAGATTATATTGTTTCATGTATGGATAAGGGAAATATCTCTTCTACTTTAGGTACTTGATTGTTGTGGAGTTAGAGAGCATGGGACCAAGCTGAGGCTTGTGATGCTACAGGAGTTTATTTATTTTTCTTGTACTATGGTTTAGTACTATATTCCAGCATTGTGACTTGTTTGGATATTTTCCTAGTCATATGTGACATGAAACATTTATATACGTGCTCTAGTTGTTTATTTACTTTTAGTCTTTCTATGTTTTCTTATTTTATGGTATTACTACTTCCTATACTGCTAACTTTTTTTTTGTTTCACTCTACCAATGAGGGAATATTTTCACAATTATCACACCCAAGGCCCTATCTTCTAGTCATTAGCCTCTGGAATTTAGGGAAATTCTCTTGAGTCCATGTGACCAACTGGGTATGGAGCACCTCTAGGTGGCACCCAGAACGGGGACTTTACACAATTGTAAAATTGTTGTACTAGAATAAAATAAAGCAAAAAGTGACATTAAATAGTATCCAAAAAATATAGATTAAATTATAAGAGGTTAAACATCACTAAAACTAGACAAAACTACTATTTATAAGAAATCCACATGTCAGAGTGTGATAATTGGTGGCCCATCTTGAAATGGCAGGACCTAAGGAAAAAAACTATCTATTCAACCTATTAAGACATTTCATAGTACTACCATACTCACTACAACACAATGAATTTATATTTAAATTAAAATTTAAAATCCATCAATGAATAATGACATGATATCAAAAAATTAGTTAAATATCAATCCTATATCTTTGATCATGTCTCTTAAACTCTTAGCTATCTTAGCTAGCTTCTCCAGCTCATTGTGTGACTTCCATCAATCATGGTTTTATATCCTTCTAAGTTATCCCATGTGTTATCTATAAAAACACCCATCATTGTGTGACACTTCCCTCTAGGGTGTATTGTGTGAATTATTATTCAATGGCCAAGTATAAAACCTAAAACATTCATAGGGAGGCCCCAAAATAATCTTACACTTCAAAATAATGAATCTTATTAATGGGATCTTATAGGGAACTTATAGGAATTTCCAATTATAAGTTCATTGTGTGACTTCAGTCTCTATGGAATGAATTAATATTAGGGAGGAATTAATCATACACATAGAGGGAAATATGGAATATAACTTTTAAACTTTTTATCAAATGAATTTTACTCTTATGTTTTGGACCCTATGAGGGACTCTATCAAATTATTTATTTTGAGGTCCTAGTGTGAACAGATTATATGAATTATGGAAGAATCTTATGATTTCCTTTATAGAATCATATAAATCACCATTCCACTATAAATATTCTTATTGTGGTGTGATTCTACTATAATTCCATAAATTATCCAGTAAATATCCACTTGAACTTCCAACTCTTCAATCCTACAAAAATAATCCTTGTTACAGAAAATTATGTGGTATTTCATCCACAACTTAGTGAAAATAATTTTAAAAATTCAAGAACATTAAATGTCATGGCCCGGACCCTCCTGGACCATTACTTTTCCAAAGTGAGGTTCCACCAAAACAGTGGCACCGTGAAGGTGGCACCGTGACGGTGGCACCGTGAGGGTGACACCATCTCCCCTCACCGAGCCTTTCGTTCTTCTTCCAGTACTTGACTTTTCCACTCCCGCAACATAAGTTTTGATGTAAATTAATTCTTTTACCCCTTTTAAAACCATTTAAAGCCCATAATTAATTCCTAAAAATCCCGAGGGACCTCCGTGTGTAACTTCCCAGCCGCGTGGTCAACCCACGACCCCCGCGCCTTACGCAGTTACATGTTCTCACGTCAACCGTCTGCGGCTCTTATAAACTGAGGGTTAGCCATGGTTTCTCCTTTCCCTGATCGCGGATTTTCACAAACAGCTTGTGGTGCATCGGGTGCATCATTATCCGTAAAGTTCCGCGCCTGGCCTAAGCATCGATCATCTATCAACAAGTAGGGAATTTCTCCTTCGCCTCTCTCTTTTGTGTATCATGCGGGGTGGGCGTGCTTTTGATTCTGTAGAATTGGATAAACCATACCTAATTAAAGATAATGAATGGATTATTAAAATAAAGGAGGGGGGTTGTGATCGTTGATATTGTCTTATATTTTGATGTTGTTTCTTTTATGACCATCTTGTTGAGTTGTGCTGGCTTATGCCTTCTGAAAATCGAGGCCGTTGGTGGTCGTTGTTTGTGAACTAATGAACCCCTGCTGATGTTTTAATGGCTTGTTGTGGTTGTAAAATCCTGCTGTGAAAACGTAAATTGGTTAATCACGCATACCCGGCTGAATAAATTGAAAGCACCAGGATCAATCCCTTCTGTGCTAACCCCATTCAAATGGAATTGAAATCATGGAACGTGTAAAATCTTTTAAATCTGAAGATACAGGCTTGGCCTTGCTTAGTGTTGGTGGCAGTGTTTTGGTGGTTTTCTCTTACGAGTCATTTTCTGGAGATGTGGGAGGGGATGGGATCCCCTGTTATTTTATTCTTTAGGTGGTTATGAAACTGGGGATGGGATCCCCTGTTGATGTGGCTTCGGTGATTATGAGTTTTAAGACCTGATGGTTACTTGTCTATATCACAAACTCGGGTGGGATCCTCTGTTGGTGAAGAAAATGTTTAAATTGACAATTGACTGGACTCTTTTCCTTGTTTATGCTTATGTTGTTAGTTTCCCAGTAGTGCATGAACTTATCGGAACATTAACACTAAACGTGAAATAAGAAAAGGGGACAAATGGGTTATTAGCGTGAGTCGTGACTCAGACTCGAGTGCTGTTGTGATCTGTAGGCTATCTAAAGAAAAACCTAGCTTGGGTGAGTGCTTGTTACCTATATATATATATACTTGTAGATTTGTGTTTCTTATTCGCGCCCCACCCAAGTTGATCACTTAGTGTCGAACACCCCCATTTCATGGGGGAGGGTGTTTTTCCCAACACTATTCTTAGTGGCTGGTTATTAGCTCGTTTTCTGCTCCCTTTCCCAGATATCCCAAGTATCTTCGGGTAGGCTATGATGGCCTGAGGTCCATTATTTGCCCAAGAACCTTCAGGAGGGTTAGTGTGGTGGTTGGCCAGGTGTGTGCGGCAGGTGGTTTCCCAAGTGTCTTCGGGATGAGGCCCAGGTGTCTTCAGGCGTGGTGGTGGTTGCTCTGGCCTAGGTGTTTGCAGGCATGGTTACATGTGACAGTTGAGGCCCAGGTGTGTGCGGGTGGGATTTCGGTAGTGGGACTGCATGTGGTTGTGGCCCAGGTGTGTGAGGGCGGGTGTGGCAGTGGGACTGCGGTGAGAATGGCAGGATTGTTCCGATGCGTAGGATGTCTCAATAACCAGTGGGAAAGTGGCGCGGGGTACCCAAACATTGATGTTCTCTTAATATATATATATTACTTGACTTGCGTTATTTGGGGAGTGTTCCTTGGTGAGGCCTGGGGTGGATAGTTTACCTTGATAGGTGTTTGGTTTACTCTTTTCTCATGGAACTTTAATACGTTCCCCCACTTGTGCACGAGAGTCTTTGGTTTTTCCTACTGGGTATACTTGTATGTTCACCCTACATATATAAAACTGCTTTCAGGTTTCCAGGAGGACTTTGGGGATCGAGCAGGACCGTACTAGCTCGAACCTTTGGGGCAGTTGCAGTTGCTGTTTTTCTTCTTTGATACTTACCATTGTAGTCGCCCTTTGTACTTTGTGGCTTTACTTTTAGAACATGCATGTGGGAATGGTTTATTTCTTTTGGTTTTACTTTTATTTTACCTTGGTGTTATTGAGTTTCATCATCTCATCTCTCGATCTTATAAAACAAAAATGGGTAATGCCTTCCATTTTTGAGAAATTTCTATACCCTTGGTGCTAGTCGCCACTCTGGGACCTATTGAAGGTAGGTCTCGGGTGTCATTATCTCTCCTTCAACTTAAAGAAGGAAGGGTCTGGAAATCTGCTGACCCTTCCCTCCTTTTGGTGAAGACGGGTCATGACAGAATGGTATCAGAGGGCTGATGTTTGAGAGATAGGATGGAGTCTGGAGTTAGGCACAGTGAGGATTGCATGGGATGGTAAGGCAACAGTGTTGGGTGACCTTGGCGCGTGAATTCGGCCAGGGAAGACTGGCTAGGACATGAGATTTTAGGGCCCCCCGTGATCCGATACAAGGACTCTGGACCTACCGAACGACCAAGTGAGGCCACACTGATTGCAGGGTAGAGACCCTAGGAAAGGTACATGCATCATAAATGACTTGTGTTCTTGTGTTTCTGGGATGTCTTGGGGATTAAGAATAAATTAAATTTTAAGAAGTTTTAAGAACAATATTTTTCACTACTTGGGCTTAGGCATTCCTTGTTTACCTTGTAGCTATGGAACCTGGAAGGCGACCACGTGTGGTATAGGCGATCGAGGCCCCGGAGACTACTTTGGCCGATCGGCAGAGAGCTGATTGAGAGGAAGAGGACGACCAGTGGCAGAAGACTCTTCGAGCCTTCCAGCGACAGGCCCTCAAGAAGTATGAGGGCAGCACCTCCGATATGAAGATGGAAGGCTGGCTAGAGAAGCTAGTTATAGCCTTCGTCCTGATTCGGGCCCCGACCGAGTACTGGGTTCCTCTGGCCGTTAGCCAGATGTGGGGAGCGGCACGTCAATGGTGGATGCTTTACCTGGGGGAGAGGAGAGAGTCTGAGGTGGCTTGGGTGGATTTCAAGAGGGAGTTCCAGGCGGAATTCCTCTCCTCGATGATGAAGGCATAAAAGAGGCAGTAACTACTCTCCCTCTAGCAGGGGAGTATGTCCGTGAGGGATCTAGGGATCAAGTTCAAGGACCTACTACGTTTTTCTCTAGACCTCTTTCCCGACGAGGATTCTCGGGCAAGACGTTTAGAGGAGGCACTCCGACCCTCCCTTCAGTATGCTGTTACCCCCTTTACCCTGCCGACGTACTTGGAGGTCCAGAAGAAGGACGAAGTGGTGGAGAGGATTCATGCTCTAGGAGGAGTGTTGCGAGAGGGGATCCAGCTGGGACCATCAAAGTTTAAGGCCATCAGCACCAGGCCTCTAGCGTCAGGACCCTCTAGGTTCCGACCCGCAGGGAGCAGGCCGCAGTAGTTTCAGTTTTGATCCCCCAGCCCTCTCCCTTTTCCTATGGGCCCAGGACCGCGGTGCTTCACCTGTGGGAGCCCTGGGCATCTCCGGAGTCAGTTCCCCGACCGGGTGTAGTACAGCAGTGGTATTCATCCCCAGCACCCGCCCCAGCAGCAGCTTCCAGCCAGACCTTTCAAGAAGCAGCAGCAGGGACATCGAGCTCCCGCTCCTCCGAGGGCAGACGCAGGAGGAGGAGGCCAACCTCAGGGCGCTCCACAGGGACCTCGACCAGGGTGTGGTTGGGGAGGTGGACGACAGCCGAGGGGCAGGGGAGCTGGGCGTGGACAGTTGCACGCCACAGAGGCAGCAGTTCCAGCAGGGCCAGAGGTTGTTCGAGGTACGATCAGTCTGTTTAGCACTCTTGCTTATGCTTTGTTCGATACCGGAGCTTCGCACTCCTTTGTTGCACCCAGTCTAGATCGTGCCTTGGGTCTAGATGCCGAGAGACTTCCAGTGCCCCTGGTGTTGAGCACACCAGTCGGAGGTCATACCGACTTGTTGTTTGTTTGTTGGGGATGTAGACTGATGTTATGTCCACATCAGTCGGTTAGGGATCTTCTTCTGCTACAGATTCAGCCATACAATTTCATCCTAGGCATCGACTGGCTATTTTCTGTGTGCGATGTCATCGACTGTTTTCGAAGAAGGGTGGTGTTCTCAGACTTGGACAGCCGACGTGTTACCTTCACCGGCGAGTGGAGCAGTCCGAAGGGAAACAGGAGAGAGGAACCTCTCATCTCCTTGTTGACCGAGATGATAGTGGAATCAGTAGATGCTGAAATGGTGGAAGTGCCAGAGATCGTCCATGAGTTTATGAACATCTTTCCTGAGGAGGTGACGACTCTACCCTCTCGACGTGATATTGTGTTCGGGATAGACCTGCAGCCTGGCGCTCGTCCAATCTCGATGGCTCCTTATCGGATGGCACCTTCGGAGCTACAGGAGTTGCAGATACAGATTGACGATCTGATGAAGAGGGGTTATGTTCGTCCGAGTGCATCACCGTGGGGTGCTCCAGTCTTGTTTTCAAAGAAGGCAGATGGTGTTCTTAGGTTATGCATAGACTACAGGAGGCTGAATCAGGTGACGATCAAGAATCGCTACCCTCTTCCAAGGATAGATGATCTTTTCGACCAGCTGAAAGGGGCAGGATGGTTCTCGAAGATCGACCTGCGGTCTGGGTACCACCAGCTGAGGGTGAAAGAGAGAGACATCCCGAAGACAGTATTCAGGTGCAGGTATGGACACTTCGAGTTCGTAGTCATGCCCTTCGGTGTTACGAATGCCCCAGCTGTGTTCATGGGGCTTATGAACTCCATCTTCCGGAAGTACCTGGATCGGTTCGTGGTTGTGTTCATCGACGACATCCTGGTCTACTCTAGATCAGAGGAGGACCATGCAGAGCACCTGAGGACGGTTTTGGAGGTCCTCCGACAGCACCAGCTCTATGGGAAGTTGTCAAAATGCAAGTTCTGGACACGAGAAGTGCACTTCCTTGGGCACGTGGTGTCCGAGCAGGGGGGTAGCGGTGGACCCATCAAAAGTTGAGGTAGTTGTTTCTTGGGCAGCACCCAAGAATGTGGCAGAAGTCTAAAGTTTCCTCGGGCTGGCGGGTTACTATCGGAGGTTCGTACCCAACTTCTCCCGAGTTGCGGCCCCTTTGACGGCTCTGACCAAGAAGGACCAGACTTTCGTATGGAGTGAGCAGTGCCAGTCAGCCTTCATCTATCTGAAGGAGATGTTGGTCAGTGCCCCAGTGCTGAGATTACAAGAAGAAGGGGTGGCCATTGAGGTATTCTGTGATGCTTCAGGACAGGGCCTGGGATGCGTGTTGATGCAGCAACAAGGGGTGATCTCTTATGGGTCCAGGCAGCTGCGTTCCCATGAGCGTAATTACGCCACCCACGACCTAGAGCTTGCAACGGTTGTTTTTGCGCTAAAGTTATGGCGGCACTACCTCATCGGGGAACGCTTTGTGGTCTTCACGGATTACAAAATCTTGAGGTATATCTTCTCCCAACGGGACTTAAACTTGCAACAACAGAGATGGGTGGAGTTCCTCCAGGATTAAGACTTCGAGATCTCTTATACTAAAGGTAATGGAAATGTGGTGGCCGATGCATTGAGCAGGAGGACGCACAAGGATGCGGTCCGAGAGTCGGCGGATGCCTGGAAGGAAATGGAAGAGTTGGCTGCCTTACACCTGGATGTGAAGATGGATAGCGGCAGAGGCTGCCTATATCAGATGATAGTACAGTCATCTCTGTTGCGACAGGTAGAGGAGTCTCAGTGGGGAGACCCGGAGTGCGAAGCGATGCGTGACCGGGTTGACCAGGTCAATGCTCTGGAAGGATGGACAGAGGATGGTCAGAACCAGATGCTTTTCCAGAAAAGGTTGTTTGTCCCAGAGGTGATGTGTGGCAAGGTTCTCAGTGAGTTCCAAAACTCACCCCTGGAGGTACACCCAGGAGTTTCCAAGATGTACCAGGGTTTGAAGAGGCAGTTTTGGTGGCCCGGAGTTAAGAGAGCGGTGGCAGAGTTTGTGGCCAAGTGCTTAGTGTGTCAGCAAGTGAAGGCTAAACACCGAGTTCCAGGTGGCCTACTGCGGCCTCTAGATGTCCCCGAGTGGAAGTGGGATGACATCTCGATGGATTTCGTCATGTCACTACCCAAGGTCCAAGGAGGGTACGACACCATCTGGGTGGTAGTGGACAGGTTGATGAAATCGGCTCACTTTATGGCAATCAGGGAGTCGAGTACTGTGGACGCTTTGGCATGAAAGTACGTGGATGAGGTGGTGAGGTTGCATGGAGTTCCGAGTTCTATAGTCTCGGATTGGGATGCACGGTTTACCTCGTGAGTCTGGAGAGGATTGCATCATGCGTTTGGCACCCAGTTATGCCTTAGCACTGCTTTCCATCCCTAGACAGATGGACAAATAGAGCGCACCATCCAGATCTTGGAGGATATGCTACGGGCATGTGTTCTGGACGCAGGAGGATCATGGGTGCGACACCTGCCCCTGGTAGAGTTCGCTTACAATAATAGCTATAACTCTACCATTGGCATGGCCCCGTTTGAAGCCCTATATGGGAGGCCATTCCGTTCACCTATGTGTTGGGCCGAAGTAGGAGAGGAAGGCATCCTTAGCCCGGAGGTGGTGCAGAACACAACAGAGAAGGTTCAGATCATACGGGAAAGGATGAAGGTGGCCCAAGACCGACAGAAGTCGTATGCTGATACCAGGAGGAGGCCCTTGGAGTTTGAGGTTGGGGACCATGTGTTCTTGAAGGTCTCCCCTCGGCGTGGGCAGTGGAGGTTCGGCAAGGGGAGTAATCTTTCCCCTAGGTTCATCGGACCCTTCGAAGTGTTGCGGCGGGTCGGTGAGGTGGCTTACCAGCTAGTGTTGCCACCGCCGCTACTGAGGATACATGGTGTCTTCCATGTGTCCCAGCTCCGTCAGTATCTGCATGATGATTCACACATCCTCGATTGGGGTGAGCTGGACATCAAGGATGACGTGACCCTTGTGGAGAGACCAGTGATGATCGAGGATCGCAAGGAGAAGGTGCTTCGTGGACGAACCATTCCCTTGGTTCGCGTGTTGTGGAGACATGGTGGGCTTGAAGAGAGTACGTGGGAGAGGGAAGCACAGATGCGTACCCAGTACCCATAGTTGTTTTAAGTTTTGTTCCTTGTTGTACCTGTTGTGATAGAACGTTTTGTCTTTTGGCTATGAAATGTACTAGTTTTTATTCCTCTTGATGTGTGTGAAAAGCCCTGGCTATGGGGGAGGATAGAACCCGACCCCTAATCAAGACACATTAATGTGGATACGATTAAACCCGTGCGGGCGAGTTAGTGCCGCCCAAAGCGGATAATATCTTGACATGGGGGGAGGAGACTCCCCAACCCACATGTCTGGGCAGTTTGGCATGGTATGTTGCTTGGTTCTTGACAGAGAAGTGTTTTTGGTTAGCATGGGTTCACTTCCAAGAGGTATCTTTCGAGGTGGTTGTTCGGACCCACTCTTTCCTTCTTGGTTTGTTTTGATTCTCGAGGATGAGAATCGTTTAAGAGGTATCTAATGTAATGGCCCGGACCCTCCTGGACCATTACTTTTCCAAAGTGAGGTTCCACCAAAACAGTGGCACCGTGAAGGTGGCACCGTGAGGGTGGAACTGTGACGGTGGCACCGTGAGGGTTGCACCATGTCCCCTCGCCGAGCCTTTCGTTCTTCTTCCAGTACCTGACTTTTCCACTCCCGCAACGTAAGTTTCGACATAAATTAATTCTTTTACTCCTTTTAAAACCATTTAAATCCCATAATTAATTCCTAAAAACCCCGAGGGACCTCTGTGTGTAACTGCCCAGCCGGGTGGTCAAACCACGACCCCCGCGCCTTACGCGGTTACGCGTTCTCACCTCAACCGTCCGCGGCTCTTATAAACTAAAGGTTAGCCATGGTTTCTCCTTTACTCGATCGTGGATTTTCACAAACAGCTTGTGGTGCATTGGGCGCATCATTATCCGTAAAGTTCCATGCATGGCCTAAGCGTTGATCATCTATCAACAAGTAGGTAATTTCTCCTTCGCCTCTCTCTTTTGTGTATCATGCGGGGTGGGCATGCTTTTGATTCTGTAGAATTTGATAAACCATACCTAATTAAAGATAATGAACAAATTCTTTAAATAAAGGAGGGGGGGGGGGCTGTGATCATTGATGTTGTCTTATATTTTGATGTTGTTTCTTTTATGACCATCTTGTTGAGTTGTTCTGGATTATGCCTTCTGAAAATCGAGGCCGTTGGTGGTCGTTGTTTGTGCACTAATGAACCCCTGTTGATGTTTTAAATGGCTTGTTGTGGTTGTAAACTCCTGCTGTGAAAATGTAAATTGGTTAATCACGCATACCCGGCTGAATAAATTGAAAGCCCCAGGATCAATCCCTTCTGTGCTAACCCTGGTCAAATGGAATTGAAATCATGGAACATGTAAAATCTTTTAAATATGAAGATACAGGCTTGGCCTTGCTTAGTGTTGGTGGAAGTGTTTTGGTGGTTTTCTCTTATGAGTCGTTTGCTGGAGATGTGGGAGGGGATGGGATCCCCTATTCTTTTATGCTTTCGGTGGTTATGAAACTGGGGATGGGATCCCCTGTTGATGTGGCTTCAGTGATTATGAGTTTTAAGACCCGATGGTTACTTGTCTATATCACAAACTCAGGTGGGATCCTCTGTTGGTGAATAAAATGTTTAAATTGATGATTGACTGGACTCTTTTCCTTGGTTATGCTTATAGTGTTAGTTTCCCAGTAGTGCATGAACTTATCTGAACATTAACACTGAACGTGAAATAAGAAAAGGGGACAAATGGGTTGTTAGCATGAGTCGTGACTCGGACTCGAGTGCTGTTGTGATCTGTAGGCTGTCTGAAGAAAAAACTAGCTTGGGTGAGTGCTTTTTACCTATATATATATATATATACTTTTAGATTTGTGTTTCTTATTCGCGCCCCACCCAAGTTGAGCACTTAGTCCCGAACACCCCCATTTCATGGGGGAGGGTGTTTTTTCCAACACTATTCTTAGTGGCTGGTTATTAGATCCTTTTCTGCTCCCTTTCTCGGATAGCCCAAGTATCTTCGGGCAGGCTGTGATGGCCTGAGGTCCATTATTAGCCCAAGAACCTTCGGGCAGGGTAGTGTGGTGGTTGGCCAGGTGTGTGCGGCAGGTGGTTTCCCAAGTGTCTTTGGGATGAGGCCCAGGTGTCTTTGGGCGTGGTGGTGGTTGCTCTGGCCTATGTGTTTGCAGGCATGGTTACATGTGACAGTTGAGGCCTAGGTGTGTGCAGGCAGGATTTTGGCAGTGGGACTGCGTTTGGTTGTGGCCCAGGTGTGTGCGGGCGGGTGTGGCAGTGGGACTGCGGTGAGAATGGCGGGATTGGTCCGATGCGTAGGATGTCTCAATAACCAGTGGGAAAGTGGCGCGGGGTACCCAAACATCGATGTGCTCTTAATATATATATTACTTGACTTGCGTTATTTGGGGAGTGTGCCTTGGTGAGGCCTGGGGTGGATAGTTTACCTTGATAGGTTTTTGGTTTACTCTTTTCTCACAGAACTTTAGTATGTTCCCCCACTTGTGCACGAGAGTCTTTGGTTTTTCCTACTGGGTGTACTTGTATGCTCACCCTACGTATATAAAACTACTTTCAGGTTTCCAGGAGGACTTCAGGGATCGAGCAGGACCGTACTAGCTCGGACCTTTGGGGCAGTTGCAGTTGCTGTTTTTCTTCTTTGGTACTTACCTTTTTAGTTGCCCTTTGTACTTTGTGGCTTTACTTTTAGAACATGCATGTGGGAATGGTTTATTTATTTTGGTTTTACTTTTCTTTTACCTTGGTGTTGTTGAGTTTCATCATCTCATATCTTGATCTTATAAAACAAAAAGGGTTAATGACTTCCATTTGTGAGAAATTTCTATACCCTTGGTGCTAGTCGCCACTCCGGGACCTATTGAAGGCGGGTCTCGGGGGTCATTATCTCTCCTTCAACTTAAAGAAGGAAGGGCCTGACAATCTGCTGACCCTTCCCTCCTTTTGGCGAAGGCGGGTCGTGACATTAAAAAAGTATCATTTTTCATAGTATAATGTTTAAAATCCTATACCACTTATGAAATTTTTCATAAGTTATTAGATTGTCTTTATCTAATATTGGTTATAGGGAAAGTGATGTAGTCAAGTTACAATCCATTATCTATAATAAATAAAAGTATATTTTATTAATTTATCTTGATTATTGGTTATGAAATCATTAAAAATTTAATTAAATGTACCATTATTTTATCAAATATCAAAATACCCCACCATTGGATTTGGAATATCCATTAACTTATATATTCTAGTGTAAATGATTCATATTTCCCTTCAAATAACCCAAATAGAAGCCTTATAAATTTATTCAAAGTTATTTACATAGACAAATATTTCCAACTACATTAACTCATAACTTCTTGATATGTTTAGTGGACTCCCTAATCATAAAATCTTATATTATAATTTCCTCAAAACTTACCCCCAAGTTACACCAATTCTTGGTAAGGTAATAATATAGATATCCTATCCTTTTTTAAATATTATTACATGATTTTAAGCACAATTAACCATCAAATTACAATCTAGAGATCATAAAGTATAGTGTATTTGAAAGATTAGGAACATAATTAAACATCATTAAACCAAAATAAAAATATATTTTATTTAATGTCCATAATGATATCCTAACTTCCATTTAGATAATACATCTTCATAGGATAACCTAGGGAATACATTAACAAAAGGGATGAGCTAAAAATCCCAGTAAAGAAATAAGAATAGGAATAAAACATAGCGCATGGGTTAGAAGGCATAACATGATGGAATAAAATGCTTGTAACATGAATAAAAATAAGGAATAATGACATTTATAACATCAAAACATATAATCATGCCATCATAGAAATTTGTAAACAATATATAACATGACATAAACATGAGTCAAGGCTAATTGTCAAGACTACGTAACATGGTGGAAAGTTCTCATAAAAGAATCAGGTTTACTCATTGTCCCAAAATGATGTCTCATGATACTAGACATTACCCAATTAATTTTAGTTATATCTAGCTACACCCATCATAACATTTTCATTAATATGTGTTCCACATGAATAATAAACATAAGGATTACCCATGGAAAGAAATGGGTATCATAATCATGTCACAAGGAAAAAAACGAGTATATCATAAATTTTTCCATGAAATAATGGATTCAAAACATAAATGAAAATTAATAAGGGAAAATGGGTATGGATAATGATAATTTATTTCTAATTAAATTGGAAACATGTAAAATTAATTTTTAAGAAACTTTAGAAATGAAACATTTTAGTGCAGTTTAAGGAAAATATTAAAGAGAATTTAAAGCGGAAAAGGAATATTAGTATTTGTAAAAAAAAAATGAACCAAGATAGTTTTTATAATAAAATTATTGATTTTATAAAATTTATTATTTCTTAAAACAAATTATGGAGTGTACTTGGAAGTGGGTAATAAATTGAG
Source organism: Viscum album (assembly GCA_963277665.1). NCBI lineage: Eukaryota > Viridiplantae > Streptophyta > Magnoliopsida > Santalales > Viscaceae > Viscum > Viscum album. The sequence continues at coordinate 908,733,245 of OY728152.1, forward strand.
GAGTTCACTTGAATCAGGCTTACTTATCGAGAAGAACTAAAAATAGAACCTTTCTAAAACATGTATTACCCCCTAAAAAAGGGATGATATGATATGAATACATGATTTTGTAACATATAAACATAACTTATAAGAATTATATAAAAATGAATTTGCATTGAATTGGGGTAAAGAGAGAAAAATAGTAACCCGAAGGAAAAAATGGAGGTTCAGGTAAAATCCCTTACTTTATGTCTGAAACAGTTATGGACTTGATCTTAATTTCCTTGATAATAAAAATAAATAATTTAATTAATTAATTCATAACCTTTTATAATTTAAATTTATTTATTATAATTTTATTAAGTTCATTTATGGCGTTTTTTATGAGTTATAGTTTTCAATTTCACTGTTCGGGAGTGCTCGTTTTCTTAGTTTTCATGATCTATTAGCTTGTATAAGTGTATGGAAGTTCATATAAAATGGAAATAGAAATACCCAATTGAATCTATAAGTTATTAATTAAAACATAGAAGGTTAAATGGTTATATAATTCATTTTTTTTATTTTTTTTGTGGATGAATCATTAAATAAGATGTTAGTGATAATCATTTGGATTATTTTGGCCAGTTTTCACTCACAACAGACTTTTTTTGTTTTATTATTTATCATCCTGTGTATATAATGATTAAAAAAAATTACATAGGATGTAATACATAAATTATAATTTTTTTAAATATAAAAATGGTTTTATGACCCGCATTGAAGGCATCAATGGAAAATTAAAATTTGTCAAGGAGCTAAATTAACACCTCACGAACGATGTTTTCATTTTTAGAATAAGAGGGGAGGATAGGGTTTTAATGATTTATTATTCCATTATAATAATAAAATTATATTATATTTTAGGTAATATATTTATCATACCATTTTTATTAGGGGGTGTGGGGATAATAAGAAAATAACTTGAAATGAAATTAAAAGGAAAGGAAAGAGGAATTTACCTCTTGAAGTTATCCTCTTTACAATCCTCCTTATGGAAAAGGTTTTGGTATTTTTATGAGGAAAAGAGCTCTTGGACGCAGGGGAGGGGCTTGGGAATAGTATTGGATAGAATTTGGACAAGGATAAAATCTTGGATGGTGTGAGGGGAAGAGGGGGTGAGGGGTGGTATTTATAGTGGATGAGAGGGGTGTTTTCTCATTATTTTAATCCTTAGTTTATTATTTTGTCTCAAGACAAGTAATGGTGTTGATTATTTTGAATAAATAAAATAAATAGTTAATTTGATTTCTAACTAATGGTTCTTACATCAAACTTAAAAACAAAAATGACTCAAAAATTCATGTATTTAGCATTAATCGAAAATTATCGTATTTTACTATTCACAAAAAATTCAAGTATTTTAGAAAAATTAAAAAAATTAACCCTAACCATATTTCAATGTGTAGAATTAAAAAATGAACTAAATTTTATGAAAATAATTTTCTATATGTGATAAATTTTATTTTTAATTAAAATAATCATTTACTCAAAAAATAAAGATTTTAAAATTATAACTGACTTTATAACACTTTGAAAAATTAAATAAGGTGTCATAAAATTATCTTAAAATAATAAGACAAAAAAAGATTAATTTATGAATAAATTTTATGAAAATAAAATTTATTTCAAATCATTATGTTAATTATAAAATTGTAATTAAATATTTATAACTTACAAAAATACCAACTGATAATAAATAATTTTTAAAACATCTATTTACTTATACTATGATATAATTATATCATTGATTCATTTATATAATGTCTAAATTTTACTTATTCTTTCATGGGTGAGTTTACTATTCTATTGTTTGGTTTACTATTCATAAGGGTCACATTATTGTTCCAAATGTCAAGTTACTATTCCACTAGTAAAGGTTCCTTAACTTCTATAAATACCTATTATTTCATCCATTATTCAGTTATAATATTTTTATTGTGTTTTAAATGTTATTTTATGTGATTATAATATACGATCTAAATATAGGAATGGTATTTCCATTGATAAAAATTTGGGTCGTTACATTCTTCCCCCTTATGAAATTACACCCTCGAAATTTCATTTTAAATACTATAGGGAAAATAGGTGATGGTACTTATCCTTCATCTCTTCCTATGGTTACCATATTTCCTATTCATACTTATAGTTCCACCATAGTACGTTGACCAGGTGAGTAGTCTTATTTCATAGAATATTATCTCTACAGTCCAAGATATTCACTGGATTCTCCTCATAAGAGAGATCATTCTCCAATTTTACCACCTATGAATTCAGTATATGTGAAGGATCTAGTATTTAAATCCTCAAGAGAGATGTTTGGAATAAATAATTTACTAGAGAATGGTAGGTGGAAGTGCTATTCGATAGGCCACAGACCTGACAAGATCAAGGTTCTAAAATGGGCTGATGTACATGGGACTTAGCTTTCCTTTCTTCACAAATCTCATGATCCTCTTCCATAGAGATATATGGAGGAATACCATGTCTCCAACCTTAAAATCAAGGTCTCATCGATGATTGTCTCTATAGTTATTTTGCTGACTTTGGGCTGACTTGATATGTTTTTGAATGGTTTTCACCTTTTCCACTATTTCTTCTACCATTTTGGGCCCTATCAGCTTACATTCACTGACTTCATCCTAGAACACTAGTGTTCTGCATATTTTCCCATAAAGGGATTCATATGGAGCCATTTGGATTCTTGAGTGGAAATTGTTATTATAAGAGAACTCAAATAGGGGAATATATTGGTCCCATATTCCATGTAATTCAATATAACATGCTCTCAACATGTATTTTGGTGTCTTAATTTTCTGATAATATTGGACATCAGTTTGAGGAAGATGGGATGTATTTAATTTCATCTTAGTGCATAGAGCATGTTGGATACATTTCCAGAACATGGAGGTGAATCTTGTACCTCGATCAGATACAATAGATAGTGGTATTCCATGCAGCCTTACCACTTATTTTATGTATATCTTTGTAAGTTGATATAGTAAGAAGTCCTCTTGAATTTCGATAAAGATATCTCTCTTGTAAGATGATCAAGAACAACCCATATAGAAGTTTTTCCTATGGATGTCCTTAAAAGTCCAGTGAAAAAGTCTATGGTAATGTTCTCCCACTTCCATATGGTTATGAGTAGTGGTTGCATCATCCCCTTATTCTTTTTTCTATCATCATTCACTTGATAACATATGAGGAACTTTGATGTATATTCAGTGATCTCCTTTTTCATATTGTCCCACCAATAGTTCTCTTGGAGATCTTGATACATCTTTGTGCTTCCTGAGTGAATAGAGAAGGTTGAGCTATGTGCATCATTTAGAATATTCTTCTTTATCTCTGGATCGTATGGTAGACATAATCATAACCCAAATCTCACAACTTCTTCTAGATCCATTTTGAACTCTGAGGATTTCTCTTTTCTCATGGCTTCAACCTTCTTTGGAATTTCCTCATCATTTCATTGAGCATCCTTAATTTTCTCTACAAGGGATGGTTGAGAAATCATTTGATAAAGGATTTATGAACTTCCTTCCTTAATTATTCCCATCTCCATCTTTTGTGGTTATAAAAAGATTGGATCCTTCTCAATTCTCATCATTGTTAAAGATGTAGGATCTTTTCTACTTAGAGCATATACTACCTTATTTTCATTACCATGATGGTAGTGGATTGAGAAATCATAATACCTAATTATGTACAACCATCTTCACTAGAACATAGTAATCTCCTTATATGTGAATATATATTTGATACTATTGTGATCAATATATATCTCACACTTCTCCCCATAGAGATAATTCTACCATATTTTCAATGCAAACATCACAGCTGCCAACTCCAGATCTTGTGTGGGATACTTTATCTCATGAATTTACAACTACTGTGAGTTTTAGGAAATAACTTTATCATTTTTCATTTTTACATAGTCTAATTAATTCTTTTAATCATAACTATACACCATAAATAGTTTCCCACTTTTTGGAAGTGTGAGTACAAGTTCATTGATAATCCTCTTATTCAACTCTTTGAAGAAATCTTCACATTCACTGGTCTAGAAATACTTTTATCCATTCAAAGTAATCTTGGTTAGTGGGTTTTAAAATCACGATAAGTTCTTCACAAATCATCAGTAATACATAGATAGACTATGGAAACTATGGATCTCTATTACAAATGTTGTTCGGGGCCACTCTTCAATTACCCTTTTCTTAGAAGGGTCCACAGATATTCCATGGCCGGTGATAACATACCCCAAGAATAAAACTTCCTTCATCCAAAACATACATTTACAATAATTTGCATAAATTTTCTCCCTTCACAAAGTCTTTATCACAATATTCAAATATTCCTCACATTCCTCCTTGCTCTTGGTGTATATCAGCATATCATCGATAAATACTACCACAAATTTGTCAAGGTAATCTCTAAAGACTATATTCATTAAATCTATGAAAATTACTGGATAATTAGTGAGTCTAAAGTAAATCACTATGAACTCATAGTGTCCATACCTTGTTCAAAATTCATTCTTGGGAATATCTTTCTTCCTCACCTTTAATTGGTGATATCCTAACTGAAGGTCTACCTTACAGAAATAAATGGCCCCAAGTAGATGATCAAACAAGTCATCTATATGTGGCAGGGGATAATTTTTATTTATCGTCATTTGGTTGATCTCATGATAATCAATTGATAGGAACCTTGATCCATCCATCTTCTTGATAAAGGGTACTAGTTCACCCCATGGTGAAGCACTCAGGCATATAAAACCCTTTTCCAGATTCTCCCTTAACTGCTTCTTCAATTCTTCCAAATCAATAATGGTCATTATGTAAGGTTTCATTAATATAGGAAAAGATCTAAGAATAAGTTCAATTGATAACTCAAACTCTCTATCAGGAGGAATAATAGACAACTCTTTAGGAAACACATCAATGTAGTCCTTCACAATAGGAATTTCTTCAAGCACAATTCTCTCCTTTTTCTCAATCATTTTAGCTAGATATGATTTATCATAAGGTAACAATATCCGCACTTAAGATTATGATTATAAAGGATAATAATACTCCTCCTTACACTTGTATAGAATTGGAGGATGCTTTGGGATGTGAAGATTGATCTCCCTTTCATGATAGTTGATATTGGATTTATATAAAGATAGACAATGCATTCCCAAGATAGCATCAAACTCTACCAAAGGGAGTGTAACAAGATTTACTGGGAGGTTCAATCCATAAATATTAACTGAGAAGGATTTATATAATTTGGATGCAATAATTTACCTATTTTATGTTCTCATAGATAACTCAAACTCTATATTTTGAGGTGGTGGTGAATAGCTCTACTATATTTTCAAGTTATAAAAGAATGTGTAGAACTAGAATAAAATAGTACGTTCACTATTCTTGAAAGAAGAACCATCATACCTATCGCCACGTCATTTTTAGGCTCCACCTCAATAGTAGTGATAACATATGCCCTTCCTTTCTTCCTTGGAGGTTATTTTGTTTATTTCCTCCAAAAACCCTTGGATTAGGGAAATGGATTTCATAATTCCCATGTTCCTTATAGTTGAAACACTACACTATAGGCTGAGTGTTGATCTGATCCTTGCTTTCTTATTCTGCATTACTGGGATTCTTCATATCCCTTTGATGGTTATTAGTTATATTCCCTTCTCTTACACATTTGAATCATCTCTTGGTTCCCTTTAAGAAATTTCTAGGATTCTTCTTCCCACACTTTTGACACATGGGATGTTGGTTCTTCTTTCCAAAAATGGATTTATCTATCGATCCACCGATATTAATGTCTATTTTCCTCTTTTTATCCCCATTCCCATGAGACCACTGAGAGTATTCGATCTCCATTTCAACCATAAGGGCACAATGGACAATATCCTCATAGCTTTCAAAATATAAAATCATCAATGCATTTCATATACTCAGATTTAATCTTCTAAAAAGTGATCCACCTTGCTTTAAATGTTCATGATAAAGACGAAGGTGTATTTTGTAATCATTTTGAATTTTTCTTCATATTCTATGATAGAATTATCTTTATTTTTCATCAAACTGAGGAACTCAATTTCGATTTTAAGATGGAGGTTTCAAGGAAAAATTTATTAAAAAATATTTTCTTGAAATCTTCACATTCCATGGAATCAATTTCCTCTTTGGACTTTGTGTTATTGATCATTTTACATCATCGATCACCTTCCCCATCAAAATAATAAACTATTAGCACAACTTTCTCTTCTTCTGAGCACTGGAGGAGAGAGAATATCATCTCAATGTAGTTAATCCATTGTTATACAAGGAGGGAATTAGAAGATCCACTGAACATTGGAGGCCTTTTCCATATATAGGATTCTACCGAAACTTTCTATATCTTATTAGAAAGAAGTAATTTCATGAAATTAAATTTATTATTCAAAACTTGATCTAGTTGATCAAGTACTTTCATGGAGTTTTGAGCTCCTATTACCATCATATTTGGCATTTAATTAGGGTAATCATCACATTTCCTATCACATTGATTATTGGCATGAGTTCTGCTATTTTCATCCATTAACTAAGAAAAATAAATTATAATTAGGGGCTTACATACTTATCTAATAAGCATGTAAAATTAAACTTTAAACATAATAGGATAAACTTGTAAAGGAAAATTATATCCTAACTCGTGATTCCCTAGGTTCTAATCTAGGTTATCCATGATCTGTTTTCTAACATATATTCTCATGGACATTTTTTGTTCCCTTAATAATGTTTCATAATGAGCTTATAAATTTACCGAAGCATACCCCCTGAGAGTGTAAAAACAAGTTCAAATTAAGGCATATTATCATGTACCAGGTTACCCTGACTTCGGCCTGGAACACCTTATCAAATTTTTTACCCTTAGGTACATATGTTTATGAACCACATCCACTTGTAGTATCCAGATAGAGATTTATTTTCTTGATAAACCACTTACCCAATACTAACCAAAATTTAAGGATTTTTTTATCATATTTAGTATTATACCTAAGGCTTTTATTATATCATTATAGTCCTAATCCCCAAAAATAACTAAAATTCTCCTTAGATACCAACTATAGTGACCCTAGCCTTTTACACATATTATTATATGATTTTAAGAATAATTAGACATCAAATTATAATACAAGGATTTTAATGTCTAGTTTCTTTGGAAGATTAGGTGCAAAATTAAACATCATGAAAAAAATAACATATTATATTTAATATACAAAATTAAATCTTAAATTCCATTGATCTCATACATCTACATAGGAAAACCAAGAGAATACATTAAAAAAGGGATGAGCTAAAAACCCCAGTAAGAAAATGAACATAGGAATAAAACATATCCCATGGGTTAGAAGGCATAACATGATGAAATAAAATGTAAGGAACGTGAATAAAAATAAAGAAGAATAACATGTATAACATGGGAACATATAATCATGCCATCATAGTAATGTTTAAACAACATATAATATGACATAAACATGAGTCATGGCTAAGTGCCAAGACTATATAATCTGGTGTACAACGTCCCATAAATGAATTGGGTTCACTATCAGTCCCCACATGACATCTCATGAGACTACACATTACCCAATTCATTGGAGTTCTATCTATGCACACCCATAATAAAATGTTCATGAATATGTGTTCCACATGAATAATAAACATAATGGTTACCCATAGAAGTAAAAGGGTATCATAATCATGTCACAAGGCATAAAAAATGAGAATATCAAAAATGTTTCTATAAAATAATGGATTCAAAACATACATGGACATTCATAAGGAAAAATAGTAATAGATCATGATAATTTATTTCCTTATTAAGTGGAAACATGTAAAAGGAGTGTTTAAGAAACATTAGAAATGAAACATTTTAGTGTGGTTTAAGGAAAATATTAAAGGGAATTTAAAGGGGAAAAGGAATATTTATTTTCATAAAACCAGAAATGAGAAAAAAATAGTTTATAATGATAAAATTAGTTATTTTAGAAAACTAATTGTGGCTTAAAATATATTATGGAGTTCACTTGGATGCGGGTAAGAAATTGAGATGTTCCCATGAATCGGGCTTGCTTATCAGGAAGAATTTAAAGGGGAACCTTTCTAAAACATGTATTACCCCATAAAAAAGGGTGATATGATCTAGATACATCATTTTGAAACATATAAATGGAATTTATAAGAATTAAATAAAAATAAAGAATCATTTCATTGGGGTAAAGATATGGAAATAGTAACCTGAAGGGAAAAAAATAGGTTTGGGTAGAATCCCATACATTATGTTCAAAACAGTTCTTCACTTGATAATAATTTTCTAGATAATAAAAATAAATCCATTAATTAATTAATTAAACACCTTTTATAAATTTCCTTTATTTATTATAATTTTATTAATTTCAGTTATGGCATTTTTTATGACTTATAGTGTTCAATTTCATCATTTGGGAATGCTCGTTTTCTTAGTTTTCATGATCGGTTCGATGGTATAAGAGTATAGAAGTTCGTGTAAAATTGAAATATAAATACATAATTGAAGTTATAAGTTATTAATGAACATTCAAAAGGTTAAATGGTTCTATAATTCATTTGGATATTTTGGGGTGAGGATGATTCATTAAATAAGATGTTAGTGATAATCGTTTGGATTATTTTGGGCGGTTTTCGCTCACAACGAACTTATTTTGTTTTATTATTTATCATCATGTGTATATAATGATTATAGAACATTAAATAGTTTTTAATAAATATATTATAATTTTTTTAACCATAAAAATTGTTTTATGACCATCCTTGAAGGCATTAATGGAAAATAAAAAACTTTCTTCCTTGAAGGTGTTAAATTAACACCTCACAAATGACATTTTCATTTTTAGAATAAGAGGGAGAGGATAGGGGTTTAATGAGGTATTATTTCATTATCATAATATTATTACACTATATGTGAGTTATTGAAGTTATAATACTATTTTTATGAGGGGAGGTGAGGAGAGAATAAGAAAATAACTTGAAAAGAAATTAAAATAAAACGAAAGAGGAATTTACCTCTTTAATTTATCCTCTTTGAAAACCTCATTAGGGAAACGTTTTTGGCAATTTTAGGAGACCAAGATATCATGGACATGGAGGAGCGTATTTAGAAGAGTATTGGGTAGTATTTGGATAGGTCTAAAATCTTATAAGGTGTGAGGAAAAGAGATGGTGAGGGGTGGTATTTATAGTGGAGGAGAGGGGTGTTTTCTCATTATTTTAATCATTAGTTTTTTTTTCTTCTAGACAAGAAATAGTGTTGATTCTTGTGAATATATTAGTAACTAGTTCATGTGAGTTCTAACTAATAGTTCCTACCTTATCCTCACATAAAAAATGACTCAAAAATTCATGTATTTAGCATTTATTGAAAATTATCGTATTTTACTTATAACCTAAAAATCAAGTATTTTAGAAAAATAAAAAAAAATAAACTTAACCATTTTTAGATGTCTATAATTTAAAAATGAAATCCATTTTATGAAAATAATTTTATAAATATGAAAATTTTAATTTTTAATTAAAATCATCATTTACTTGAAAAATATAGATTTTTAAATTATAATTGATTTTATAACACCCTGAAAATTTAAATAAGTTGTCATAAATATATATTAAAATCATAAGGAAAAAAAATATTTCTTTATTAATAAATTTTATGAAAATAAATTTTCATTTAAATCATTATATTAATAATAAAATGTTAAGTAAATATTTATAACTTACAAAAATACCAACACTAAACTAATAATTATTAATAAATTTATTTACTTATGTTATGATATAATTATATCATTATTTAATTTATAAGATGAATAAATTGTATTTATACTTTTATGGGTGACATTACTATTCTATTGTCTAGTTTACTATTCATAATAATTACATAACTATTCCAAAGTTCAAGTTATTATTCCACCAGTAAAGGTTCTTTAACTTCTAGAAATACCTCTTATTTCATTAATTATTCATTTATAATGTGTGTATTGTGTTCTTAATGTGATTTTATGTGATTATAATATATGAATTAAATATAAGAAGGTAATTTCTATTGAAAAAATTCTGGTTCATTACAAAACAACCGCTGATTTTAACTTGTTTAAGTTAAAACAAGACTTATATTAGAACTCCCTAATAATTTAAAGTGCCATGTTGGGGGGTAAAAACACTTTGAACTATGGTTATATTTTAACTCAATTGATAAAAGGAATTTTTATGACATAATATTTTAGTGTAGAGATTTTTATTTCATTTAATTAAAATTTTATTTTATTTTATTATTCACATGTTTATTAATATTATATATAAGTTACCTAAATAATTAACCATGTATAATAAAATAATTTTCACATATTAATTTCATTTTTTATGATATTTTTTTATTGTTTATATATTTTTCAATTACTTTATATGGAAACCAGAAAAAGTTATTAACAGTACCAGATAAATATATCTTATAAATTTTATTTCCTTTTATCTAACTATTCTTGTTAATTTAGTTATATTATGTGATTGTTTTCAATTATAAAAATAAACCACGTGTAATATAAATAAATAAATAATCATTCTCTAATAAAATGAAATAAAGGTGTGGTACTATCCTGACCTTTTATCTACTGGTTAGTTTATAAAACTAAGCTAAACAAAACTAGACCTAAGGGGAATAAATCCTTGAGCCTCATCTTGGATTGAGTTATAACATCCTGGCCTGGGGGCTACTAAAATGGTGCCCCGAGCCGATGGGTCACATGTCTTCAAGTGTACCTCTATGTATGCCAGAGGCTGCCGACTAGCAATGAGGGTCCGAGGTTTAATGGTGGGGAGACTATACCCTCATATCAAAGTGTCATAACAGAATAATAAATAGATTGAAATATTGGATGCATTATGTAAAATATAGCACAATAAAAATATATACAATAATAAATATAGAAATTGTAAGAATGAAAATAACTGAAATAAATAATAATAAAAATTCAAGGGTTATGATATATACAAAATGATGACATGGCATGATGATATAACAAAAGGGGAAAAATACGATATAAAAAAAGAATATACACCATTCTATACAAAAATAAAAAATACCAAAAGATATCTCCACTAGAATTATGAGAATACACTCATTCCTCTACTCCCATAATCCATTCTATAAGAGAAATAAATAAAGCATCTGAGACAGGGTGCTTTCACCTGCCCACACCTGCAGCCATGAAGTCTACTCAGGTACCAAAGGAGGCTCGAGTAGGGTATAAGATAAACTCAATAGGCCACTGCTAACTGTGTTTAGAATAATCAATCTATTGTAAATAGTATAAAAGTGTGCAGATATAAATGAGTAATAAACAATTTTGGATAATAATTATCATTTGTATTAGGTTCCTATAGGACACTTGGAAGACTCTACCTATTTTTGTATAGGCTGAAATTTCTGATCTCAATAACCATGAGTATACATATATATATATATATATAATTATTTAATCATATATAATATGTATATATGTATATAAACTACAATGTGAGTACATATATAGGAATATACATGGATACTATGCACTAGCTAGACCCAGGGTGTAACTTCGGTATCCATTACTAGTCTAACGAGCTATAGGAACTAACAAAGGGTACAAGTCCTAAATTTCATATGAATTAGAGACATATTTATTATCACTCGAGATGGTGGGGTGAGTCATCATTCCCAACACTCTTTGTAAAGGGATGTGGAACATCATTCCTATCATCCAGATATAGTTGATGGTGTGAGATACCAAGCCCAACACCCAATATAAAGGAGCATGAAACTCCATGCTCAACATAACCCTAAACCATTGTTCACTAACTATTATCCATGTTCTAATAATAATAATCATGAGGGATTACCTCTAAGAATTTATAATCAGTAGTCATAATTTATACATGGGATTCATAATTATATAATCTATACAAATATAAATATTAAATAATTGACATGGACTTTACACCCATTAACATTTAATTTAATTTATCAATTTGATTAATAAATCAAGTAAAATCCATTTTAGGGCCAAGAAAAACACTTTAAAGGTGTTTTTCACTTAAAAAATTATATAAAATAGGGAGATTCCATTCAACACAACCAAACGGGTGGAAATGGATGAGAACAGAATCCTATAAAAATTTAATTGGGGTTTACAAATATATCACATCATGGTTTAATTAATTTAAGAAGAAAGATAAAATCAAAGGTATCATATGGAAATGTCTAAAGAGTTGAATTATGGTGAAGATATGAAAACATCTCAACTTTAAAAAAAATTCTATACTACCTACCTTAGGTTCGTGGATGACCCCTCATCATGTATCATCTTTTTATTCAAAGAAGAATAAAAGAAAATAGAACAATTTTTCAATTCCCAGAAAATAGGGCATATGAGATCATACCAAAATAGCACATGAAATGGGAAAATAAACTATGTTATGAAGTAATAGGATTAAGGAGTTAATCATTTTTAGATCCAATATGACCGATAGTAATGAAATCAGAGACTGGGTGTAGGAGCAATGAAAAATCCTAGGTGGAGATCTTGAGGAGGAGCTCTCATGGTATAAATGAGGGAGTTATGTCCACTAGAGAAGAAGAAAATATAAATGAAGGGGTTTAAAAAATTTCCGTGGTAAAATGGAAAAATCACCCTTTAAAATGAGGTATCACTGTTTGGTCACATGGTTTCCCAAACCGTATGCCAACTGTGTGTCATCCAATGCCCATGAACCCCACTCACATGGGCGAGGTACTTTATTTGACTAACCATTCCTAAGATACGTGAAAATCCTCCATCACAAACTCTATAGTACCCACATGAGCATGCAGTCTGGCTCAAATGGTTGTAGACAAACTTTGTGGCCTCTCCTTTACATTGGGTACCTCGCACGGTTGAGTCACACAGTTAGAACTAATTGTGTGCTAACCATGCAGATTAGTCTAACTTTCCCATTTTTATAACTCCATGCTCTTAATGATCCCTAGACACTTTTAAGACCTTCCTTAGTCCTTAGGGTATGTTTACCAAGATTAAACAAAGGATTCAAACTGGAAAAACAAACCATACCATCATGAAAATCTAGGTCATTACAACCACCCCTCCTTAAAGAAACTCATCGCCAAGTTAGACTTTTGAGGGTAAATGGGGATCATATGAGAAAATATCTATCCACAGAGCTCATATATCAGCTCCTAACTCCCATGTATCTTCCTATACTTTGTCATGCTTCCATAAAACCCATAATAAAGAAACTAATCATCCTTGGAATGTCTTTATGTTCCAATCCAAAATATGCACTAGGTATTCCTCAAAAGAAGAATACACATTTAACTGAACCTCATCAGGTTGTAGAAGATACAATGGATCTATATAATATCGGTGTACCTAAGAAATGTAAAAAATGTCATTAATAGATTGGTATATTTAAGGAAGTGTTATCTAATAATCCACTAGTCTAATTCATCTTAAAACCTAAAAGGGTTTGAAAAATCAAGTAGAAATCTTTCCCTACCTCCAAATTCATTGATAGCCCAACCTAGATGAAAATCACAAGAAGACTTGGTCCCCAACCTCAAACTCAAGACATCTTCAACATTGATTGCAATAAGACTACTACCTGGAGTGATCTGTCAATAAGAACTTTCTGATTAGTTAGACCTGCTCTGAAGCCTCCTAGATAAGATGTGGTCTAAGAAAAGATATTTCCCCAACCTCTAACCAGCATATAGGTGATCGGAAAGTCTTACCGTATAAGTCCTTGTAATGATCCATCTATATTGAAACATGAAAATTATTATTGTAAGTTAACTCAACTAGGGTTATTTGTTTCTTCCAAGAACCCCCAAAATCAAGGACACATGCATGAAACATGTCCACTAACACCTAAATTGTATACTCTATTTTTTCATCGGTCTAAGGGTGATAGGCTATGCTTAGAATCACTTGTGAACCTGAGGCATTTTGTAACACCTTCCACAATTGATATGTAAAACAATAATCCCTATTATATAGGATATATCGAGGATCTCCATGATGATTTATGACCTTCTTGACATATAGCCTCCCTAGATCATCTACTAAGAATGTCTCCTGAATAAGTAAGAAATGTGTGACCTTTTTCAACCGATCAGAAACTACCCAAACTGTATCATTTCCATGAGGAAATCTAGGTAAAACTATCATGAATTCCATAGATTAATCATCCCATTTCCACTCAGGAATAGAAAATGACTGTAAAATTCCTTCCTTTCACTAATGTTCCACCTTCACCTATTGATAGGTGGAACACCAGGTGATAAATTCGACTATCTCCAATTTCATATAAGGCCACCAATACTAGAAACATAAGTCTTAATACATCTTAGTTACATCAGGATGTACCACCCAAACTAATGAATGAGATACCCATGTTAGCTCCTCTCAGATGTCTACTAGGACCCAGTCATACCCATGTAGGTGTAAGGTCTCATCCTCATCCATGATCCAACTAGAAGATGTATCATCACATGAGATAATTTCCCTTTGGACTAGGCCCTCAGGATAGGAAAGATGTCTCATTCTCACCCATTCTTGAAGGGTAGAGGTCACTACTAAATATGATAGTATTTTCTAACCATGATACTCTTAAACCTCAACATGCATCTTGGAAAGAAATTCCATGAGTTGCCACTCACCACTAGAATCCAGAACTGCATGTGTCTAAATCTTCTAGATTAGATCATTAGATATTTTATTTCCTTATCTAGGCATATATTCAAGATCAAAATTGAAGTATTATAAGTGATCAACCCATCTATGCTACCTGAGATTCAGATCAAACTGCATAAAAATATACTTGAGGCTTTTATGATTAGTGAATACCAAAAAATGAACCCCTAGTATATAATGTCTCCAACAATATAAATCATGCACAATAGTGTCTAGATTGAGGTTGTGTGTTGGTTAATTCTATTTGTGAGTCCTCATGTGACAACCGAGCCCCAGTGACAGCTCAGCCACCCCGCCTCTACATGGTCGTCGGGTCCTGGCCCACCAGGTACCACCAGTTGCCCCGCAGACACGTGGTGTCCACCCCAGGGTCCACCCACATGCCCGAAAATGTCATCTGACTAATGACAGTACCCACATGCCAACACTGGTCCTTTCCAGTGTTCTTTGTCCTCACTCACACACACCCTGGGAAACTTCCCATGAGGTCACCCATCCTGATCACTACCTCAGGCCAAGCACGCTTAACCGTGGAGTTCTAATCAGACAGGCTCCCGAAAAGGAAGGTGCACCTTGTTGACATGAGTCATATCATTTAGTCATTTAACCCTTTATCATTTGGGGGTGTTACATTCACCCCCCTTTAGAGCACAACGTCCTCGTTGTGGTCCCTACATCTCAACCCAGGCAGTGCACCGCGCACTTAAGGCTGAGTTCCTCCTCTGATACCAAATGTGACAACCGGGCCCCGGTGATAGCTCAACCACCCCACCTCTACATGGCCATCAGGTCCTGGCCCACCAGGTACCACCAGTTGCCCCGCAAGCACGTGGGGCCCACCTCAGGGTCCACCCACATGCCCGAACATGTCATCTGACTAATGACAGTCCCCACAGGCCAATACTGGTCCTTTCCAGTGTGCTTTTTCCTCACTCACACACACCCTGGGAAACTTCCCAGGAGGTCACCCATCCTGATCACTACCTCAGGCCAAGCACGCTTAACCGTGGAGTTCTAATCAGACAGGCTCCTGAAAAGGAAGGTGCACCTTATTGACATGAGTCATATCATTTAGTCATTTAACCCTTTATCATTTGGGGGTGTTACATTAAAATAAAGTTTGTCGTACAATTATTTTATTTCTTAACTTTAAGCCCGAAAATTAAAAACCACACCCGACCCTGTCCTCGGGGCCTGTTCCGTGACTACCCCAAGCCAGCCTTCCATAGGCCAGGGGCTGGCGACTAGTACCAAGGTGTAAATCCCAACAAAAGGGAAGACATTGCCTTTGAAAAGTAAACAAGCACCATAGAGTAATTAAGCGAAAAAGTAAACACTAAGTAAAAACTGTAACAAGCTGTGCTGAAAGTAAAAGGGGCCGGAAATACAAGCCCAACTGTAAAGTACAACTGAAAGGGAAAAACAACAACTGAAAAGAAAAGCCGCAGCGTCGAGCCGTCCTCTGGAAGTCCCACCTGAAGGGTGGGTACAGATAGCCTCCACTGCTCCTCGGGTCCACCTGACCGCTCCGAGTACGTCCCGCCCAGTGGTCCACCTCCAGGTACCGTCCTACTCCACACGCCTCCTCCACGATCAGCGTTGTCCGTCGTCTGCAACCAACACTACTGAGTAGCTTATACTCACCCCTGCACGGGCTTTGCCCGCACTTCAGGTAGGATCCGAGGAGGACGACCCAGGAGCCGCTTCCGTCCTTCCAGCTGTTATCTTTTCTGTTGTACTTGTTCAGTTGTAGTTGTACTTTCTTTTGGGTTTGTATTCTAGCCCATTTACTTTTTAGCACTTCTCTTGTACTTAGTGTTTACTTTTTCCGCTTGCTTACTCTGTGGTGCTTGTTTTCTTTTATAAAGGCAATGCCTTCCCAGATATCGGGATTTACGCCTTTGGTGCTAGTCACCAGCCCCTGGCCTATGGAAGGTGGGCTTGGGGTAGTCATGGCATGGGCCCCGAGGAAATGGTCCCTATGAGTATACCCTATGAGAGTTCGGGGTACAGTTGAGATACGGCCGGGTTGGTTCGCTTACGAAACCAACCGGGCCCCTGGGACGAAAAGGATAATAACTCACAGACCGGGTGTCCGTTTGACACACCTTCTGTTGCGTTGAGACCCCTATGACGAGGCGGTCCTTTGAGATACTTCTTCGTGGGACTTTGAGATAATTGGAGTATCGACCTGTAGCTCGTGGAGCGGACCCTCCCAGAGACGAGCGAGCGAAGTACGGAGACCGTGTAGACGACTGAGACCTGACGACTGCTTGACCGACTCGACTTGGAGTGAGTCGACTAGCCCAGTGGACGGAGCACCCGGTATTTGGCGGCAGACCCACGACGGACAGAGCGCCTGGTAGTTGGCCGCAGACCCGCGGTACTCGATCGGAGGAGTACCTCTGTAGGCTATTAGGGAGAGCGCCCGGTATTTGGCGACAGAACCTCAGCAGACGGAGCGCCCGGTAGTTGGCCGCAGACCCACGGTACTCGACAGGAGGAGTACCTCAGCAGTCTTAGGTTAGTGAGCAGTACCTCGGAGTCATGACATGACCACTGTACACTCCATAGACGGAGCTCTTCAGCAGTTACGGTTTCGATAATGAAAATCCTGGTTTGAGATGAGACTTTTGACCTTATGTTTACCTCATGATTGATATGGGTCACTTGCTGACTTAGGTATATGTATGTGCATATACCCGGGGTAGTGGTTATCTGTTGATTTCACAATCCTTATGTTTCCTCATGATTGAGATGGGTTACTTGATAACTTATGTGTATGTATGGGCATATACCTAAGAAGAGGTTATCTGTTGAGATCTTCTTTGTGGTTATACTTGTTGTTTTAGTGAGACCTTGAGGGTCTCGGGGTCCCTACTGAGTATCATTATACTCACCCCTGCACGGGCTATGCCCGCACCTCGTTGTGTTGGTTGCAGATGATGGGCAGTACTGATGGAGGCCGAGTGTTCGAGGACTGGACGGTACCCGGAGGTGGACTACACGACGATTCAGTACCCGGAGGTGGACTACATGATGAGACGACACGCGAAGGAGGTTGACGGACGAGAGCGTGGTGGACGACCAGGAGCTTCACCATCTGTACCTACCCTTCAGGTAGGATCCGAGGAGGACGACCCAGGAGCCGCTTCCATCCTTCCAGCTGTTATCTTTTCTGTTGTACTTGTTCAGTTGTAGTTGTACTTTCTTTTGAGTTTGTATTCTGGCCCATTTACTTTTCAGCACTTCTCTTGGACTTAGTGTTTACTTTTTCCGCTTGCTTACTCTGTGGTGCTTGTTTTCTTTTATAAAGGCAATGTCTTCCCAGATATCGGGATTTATGCCTTTGGTGCTAGTCGCTAGCCCCTGGCCTATGGAAGGCGGGCTTGGGGTAGTCATGACACGGGCCCCGAGGATGGGTCGTGACAAATTGGCTTGGGGTAGTCACAGCACGAGCCTCGAGGATGGGTCATGACACCTCAACTGATGATACCCATATGCTATGACTCAATTCACCTATATCATAACAACCCCTAGATCGATACATGATGCTTCACAGTAAACAATATAGCTTCTTCCTAGATCCAGAATAATCAGGATCATTTTTAATGTCAAAGTACCATTTTACTCCTAAAAGGATGCTTCGTAAGCTTATGACCATACAAATTTCACTCCCTTATTATTCAATCGAATAAAAGGTGCTTCTAGGTGTGATAAATCCTAGATGATGCATATGTAATATCCATCTAGCCCCATGAAACTCTGTATATCCAAGATGTTCTCGGGATTATCCCAGAAAACTATAGATCTAACCTTCTCTAGGTCTATGGATACTCATGAATCCAAGATGACAAGACCAATAAGTGGGATATATAGATCCAAAAGTGGAATTTTTTGAGCTTAACATAATGATGGTGATCTTTCAGTGTATTCAGCATGATCTCAAGATGTTGGGGATGGTTATGTTGAGAGAAATAATACACTAAACTTTCATCCAAAACAAAGACCATTAATGAATTTGGATATAGATGGAAAACATGATTCATCGGAGCTATAAAAATATTTGGTTCATTCCTAAGACCTAACGACATTACTAGGTACTGATAAAGACCATACCTACTTCAAAAATCTATATGAGTCATTTCGAAAGGCCTGACATGTACTTGATGATATCCCGACCTTAAATAAATCTTTGAAAACACCCTCACTCCTTGGAACTGATCGAATATTTCATCTATTTGATATAGTGGATATGGGACCTTTATCATAAGATAGTTGAATCGTCAGTAATCTATGAGAATCTTGAGGGTACCATCCACCTTATTAGAAAAAAGTCTAGTGAATTACATGGAGAATTATTGGGGTGTATAAAACCCTTATCATCCAAGTCTTTCAACTATTTATTAAGCTCCATAATATCAATGTGTGTAATTATATAAGTAGGAATGAACACTAGTGCTGATCCTAGCACTATATTATTGGTGTATTCCACCTCTCTCACCATAGGTGGCCTAGAAAAGTCATTAGGTCATAATTCCTTGAAACGATCCACCATAGGAGGGAAAATAATTGGTCATATTCCCTAATCATCCAATAAAAGACTAGCTATTTGAGTTTTCACTTTGTCTAGACCCTATTTCTCAGGTCTACCTCAAGACGCATGGATATCCCATTCTCCATTGTGAACATGTATACCACCTTATGGTGATGTAAACGTCACCCTACAGTGATAACATTCAATATGGGATTAATAGGGAACTAACCAATCTATCCCGAGAATTACATCAAACCCTATCATGTTGAGGAAAAAATATTCCACACAAATTGATATCTGCCTATCTTAAAGGGACTATCCTTACATAGGATAACACTCTCTGATTGGGTACCCAATGAGGTATCGAGGGTAATGATGCCAAAAAAGTACTCTATATTAAGGCTCAGACTCTCTAAAATTTCCTTAGATAGAAAATAGTGTTACACACCAATATACAATAAAGTAGACACTATAGTATAGGTTACTAGATTGGTACCTCAAACAATATAAGTTCTGTTGCTCTCCTCCTCCAGTATAGGTTGTACTAAATGTAATTATCTTGCATCATAGCCCTGAGTCGCAAATTTTATGCCCTAAGTAGGACCACTCTTATAGAACTGCAAGCCCCGAGTCTGATTCCCTCTATCTTAACCACCTTCTCTTCCTAAGAAGCCAGTGGTATTCCATCTGCCTACCTGGTGAGATACTACAGGCCTCACTCCAAAACGTGGAGTACGTGTAAACCCTCTCTCACTAGGTATTGGTGGAAAATTCTTGAAAAAGTTATTAATATGCCCCATCCTACAACAGATTCTATACTCAACTAGGTCTCAGATACACTAGGGTTTCATGTGTCCTAGTTTCCCACACTAGTGACATATAATGAAGTTGTCTGTATGAGGTATCTAACTACTACTACCCCTGTGAGAAACCTCAAAATGATGCTTCCATATTCTATAAGAACCACTACCAGGTTTGGGTACTTAACCACCCTATCTCACACTATCATCTTCCCAAAAATTCCTATCAGTACTATGGGCCTAGTAAAATATCTCAAAAATAGTAGTTAGCTGAATGACATTAACATGCGATCAGATGAAATACACCAACCCATACTTAAAATGTATTTCAGTCATAATCTATCCACCCACTAGATTTAGTGTGAATCAATTCATCTTAGTAAAATTGGTAGAATATTCCATCACCAACATGGCTCCCTACTGAATTTTCATGAACTCTCTAGTCAAGTCAGTCCTCAATGTATGTGGAAATAATTAATCGTAGAAGATTTTCTGGAAATCCATCCAGATCATATCTCAGTGTCTGTCTTCCTGGGTAATTACATACCACCATAATTTGGTAGAACCATGTAACATATAGGTAGAAAGGCTGACCCTCTACTCTGCAGGCATCTTTAGGATATTTAATATAAAAATCATAGCTACCATCCATGACTTAGTAGCATGTGTTCTTATATCCCCTGAGAAAGTGGGAGGATGTTGCTGATAGAATTCCCAAGTGAACTCTATTATATTCAGGGCAGGTTGAGAAATTAATTTAATAGAATACAACATACATAGAAAACTATATCAAAAATGGGCATTAGTTCTGATGTCAGGAATAGAAGTTAGTACCAGATGTGGCACTATAGGAGGTATCACTGGCAGCTCAGGATCCACCACCTCCAGAGCATGGTCATCACCACCCTCTTGGAGTATTACTAGAGGCTTCCATGGTGGAATGATTCTAAAATTCTAAACACATGCCTCATATGTGAATTTAATATTTGAAAGGATTTCAGATAGACATTAGGATAGGTATAGAGCCTTCATATGAAAAAAAACACACCTATCTTCCTGATCCAAAAGCCAGGTCTATGTGATAAGGAAAGACCATAACATGCCATATGAATTATAAGAGACACCCCCAACTACCCTCTACTAAGTTCGAGTTTATGTATAGGTATTATATAATACCATAGAGGTTCTAGTATATGGATTTTCAATTGAAAGGTATAGAGTAAAACACCCTTTAATTTCCAAATTACATCCCTCTTAGCAGTAACCATTTCATTTAAAGTTTTTAATTTCATTTAAGTATGTACTCTTATATATATATATATAACATTGACCAGTTAGATGAATTTCCATTACTAATTTATAAAGTTCATGGATTTTATAAATTAAAATTAGAATGTCATTTAACTAAAACCTATCATTTACATCAAGTATCAGGATGTAACAGGTCATATGCAATGATTTGATTACATAAATCACCATTTAGGATTTATAAAAGTACTTTCCCCATAAATTACTTTTTTCATTCAAGTAACCCAATCAACTAAAATTGTTTCAGTCCATGGAACCAATAATTCCAGAACCCATAACTTGGTATAATTGTAAAATTAAGGTTTCATCGCCAATATATATGGGGAAAAACATTTAGACTAATATAGGAACTTTAATTTATCCAATTATTTTACCCAGTAAAAGCATTAGCATATTTAAAATAAAATAATCTAAACACTGACTATATATAACAGGAAATGCATACAGAAATTAAACATGGTATGGAATAATGCATGAAATATTAGTCCTAAAGCACCTATAATGATGCATGAGATGATAATTCATTTCCTTATCAAGCCAAGGAAAAAAACTAAATCCATAAAGTAATACTTTCAATATTAATAACATTATAAAACATGTGTGTCACCCAATGGTGAAATCATATCAACTATAACTGGTAAAAACCAATAACAACAATAAACTATCCCTAGTAATTTGTTTTACCCCTATACATGGGTTTTCTACTCCTAGGAATAGGATCATTACCAAATTATGATAGTTCCTAGTCTCATATCTAATACCCAAATAGTAATAAAAAATGGAAAATGGATCTGGTGAAACTTAGTAACATCTCAACCTAGGGGCCACTAAAATGGTACCCCGAGATGGTGGGTCACATGGCCTCAAGATTTCCTGCACATACACCAAAGGATACTGACTATCATTGAGGGTTTGAGGTGGTACAGTTGGGAGAATATAACCGCATATCAGAGTGGCATAATATAAAAATAAGTAGATATAAATAGATAAATCAAGATATAAAATATATCATAGTTGAAATAGATATAATAATCAACGGCTAATGTGTAATCATCAAAACAAATTAAATAAATAATAATCAAAATCCAAGGGTTGAGTCATATAAAAAATGACTTCATGGAATGTTGATATATAAAAAGGTGAAATAGAGGATAAAGGGAATTAGCATATAAAACATGCTATAAAAAAATAAAAAAAATACCAAATGATAGTTCCAATAACATCATGAGTATATTTTCGGTCTTCTTCTCCCATGCTCCATTCTATAAGTGAAATTAATCAAGCATCTAAGATAGTGTGCTTGCCCTTGTCCACACCTACAGTCATGAAATCAACTCGGGTACCAAAGGATGCCCAAGTAGGGTTTGAGATAAACTTAGTAGGCCACCACCAATGGTGTATATAATAATCCATATAGTGTACATATCATATAAATGTGTAGATATAAATTATTAATAAACAATTATGGGTAATAAATGGTAGTCATATCAGGTTCATATAAGACACCTGGAAGACTCTACCGACTTCGACATGGGACAAAATGTCTGATCTCGGTAACCATGTGTGTCTATGCATATATATATATAAGAAATAATATATAATATGTATACATGTATATACACTATATATGTGATAACATATATAATCATATACAAGGACACTAGGTGATAGATATACCCAAGGCGTAACTACGGTGTCTATAACTCATATAAAAATCTATAGGCTCCAGAAAAAGGGTAAAATCCCTAAATATCATATAAATTTGATATATAATTCCCATCACTCAAGATAGTTGGGTGAGTCTTCATGCCAAACAATCGATGTAAAGTTACATGGAGAATCATGCCCATCTTTCAGATAGAGTCAATAGTGTGAGATGTCATGCTTAGCACCCAACATAAGGGAGCATTAAATTCCATTCTCAACATAACCCTTAAATTTTGTTCACTAACCATTATCCATGGCCTAATAATAATAATAATCATGAGGAATTTCCTCTAATAATTTATGATTAACAGTCCTAATATATCTATGGGAGTCACAATTATATAATCAATATAAATATAAATATGAAACACTTGGTGGGACCTTTCCACCCATTACCATTTAATTTAATTTAGATATTTGATTAATAAAGAAAGAAAAATCCATGTCAAGGTTTATACAAACACTTAGAAGGTGTTTTGGTCAATTAAATTATTATATAAAAGAGGGAAATTCCATTTTTCACACCCAAATGGGTGGTAATGGATGAGGTCAGAGTCCTTTAATAATTAAATAGGGGTATATGGATATATTGCATCATGGTTTAATTAATTTAGAAAGAAAGATACATTCTAAGGAATCATGTGAAAATGTCATGTGAGTGTCATGGGGGAGAAGCTATGAAAATGTCTCAAATTTTGGGAAACTTTTATAGAACACCTACCTTAGGTTCATGGATGACCACTCATTAGGTATCATCCTTTGATTCAGAGAAGAATAGAAGAAAATGGAATAACAGATCAATGCCTTGAAAATAGGGAATATGAGATCACAAAAAAATAGCACAAGAGATTAAAAGATAAACTAATATAGAAATCAATAGGATTAGGGAAATTAATATCGTATATCCCATATGTTCGGTAGTGATGAAACTGAAGACCGGGTGTAGAATCAACAAAAAATACTTGGTATTGAGCTTGAGGAGGAGTAATCATTAGAGAAATAAGGGTGTTATATCCACTAGAAAAGAACAAAAAAACAAACAAAGGGATTTAAAAAAATTCAAGGTTGAAATGGTAATGTCACAACATAAAATTGGGTCACATGGTTTAGTGGTATGGTTATCCAAATTGTGCACCAACCATGCGCCATCCACTACCCATGAACCACACTTGCATGCTCTAGGCACACGGTTTGACTAACTCTGTGAAATCCATGTGAAAAATACTTTGTCACAAACTCTACAGCACCAGAATAGGCATGTGGTTTGGATCACATTATTGCAGACAAACTGTGTTGCCTCTCCTGTGCACTAGTTACCTCACACGATTGAGTCACACAGTTAGCACTACCAGTGTGCTAACTATGCGGCTTAATCTGACTTTCCCATTTCTTGAACTCCAAGCCTCGAATAGGATATAACTGATCTCGAGACCTTCCTTATGTCTTAGGGTATGGTTACCAAGATAAAACAAAGGATTAAAACAAAAAAATAAATGATCCATGCCTTCAAGAAAAGTAAGTCGTTACATGATTTGTAGCATCCACCATTTACTTGGGTATCTCTTTGGTTTGATTTATCTCAAATTAGGTCATTAACCAACTCTCTAGTGGGGAACTTCATCCTTTACAAATGTATACTCATATATAAGTGAGTGGGACCAGGGTTTTATGGTTACATAAAATAATCATTTGATATGAAGTCTTGTAAAAAAATAAAGGGAGGGATTCACATATCATCATAATCAATTTAATTATAAATATAACATAAAACCATGACATGAATAAATTAATCTAACACATACACATGTCATTCAAATCTCATAATCATTCTCAATATGCAGTGAAAAACACATTTAGTATCATTCTATTAAATATAAATTTACTTTAATTAATAAATTATTTATTTATCTTAAATATTTTCCAAATTGCAACCCTTGAAACATAATAATAATCTCATCAATCATTATTTAATTAAATTTAACTTTTAAAAAAATACACATAGTGTATTTTGAAGGGCATACAGTATCTACTATTTTAATCATATTAAATCCAATTTAGAAATTTGACATTTAAATAGAATTTAATTTCACTCTACATGTCATGTGACACAAAATATATATGGTATATATCATGTATTGTATATTTTTATTGCATGAAGGCCCACATAGTATGATGTGATATGCACTCCTTGTAGTTATATATGGTCAAAACCATGTAGTATTAAAAACATGTATAACTACATGACCTTCCATAAATATACATGACGTGTACCACTAGAAAATCATGTAAATTACATGACATGTACGACAACTATTACATTTCATGTAATAGAAGGTTTTACATTGTATTAATTAATACCACATGTTAACCCAAATGATATACTAAAAATCACTCGATGTATACCCAATGTGAAGGGACACATGACACACCATGTTTGCAGCTACCTACACATCGTGTAGTCCATGTATCCCCATGTTTTAGGGTTGGTATTTAATACATGGAATGTAATGATTCTACATACTGACACACATGATGTGTTCTGATTTACGCAAGGTGTAATTCATGTGGGGTTATATGAAATATACATTCCCTCTATATGTCATGTATTCCCTTTCAACCTATGTGTTATGTTGGTGGTCAATATTCAATGTGTAACGATGTCATCTACTAACCCACATAGTGTGCCATGATTTACTTAGAAATATCCTTGTGTAGTGAAAAACCCCCTATACACTGTGTAATTTATCATTACATGCAGTATAGAAAATTTATATAGCCAACAACATTTTAACCTCCTCATGGGATCATTGAGCATTCCTCACATGTTTTGACCCATTCTTGAATACAAAAACTTAAATTAATGTTTCATTTTGACTATAGGACTAAGAATAAAATTATGAACATGAATTGTAGAAAACAAAAAAATTAAATTGATTAAATTAAATTTAAATATTTATAAATTATAATGTAGTCACTCTAATTCCACTTGAAGGTTTCGTGGAATAATAGAAGCATCATGAAGGTGCCCAATTTTTGGTTTTCATATATATTTTTGAATAATATATAAATAACTTGATGGAAATTTCCTGGAATCTCTAGATAAAATCATGCACATTTAATTTATAATTAATTGAAATATAAAATTATCTAGTTATTGGTAATATCCTTGATCAATTTTTTTTGATACTCGTTTCATGTTTTTCATTGTGATGGAGAATCCAAAATAATATTCCTTTAGATCTACCCACACAGGTTCCATGAATCTCTGAAAAACATTCTTGAAACGCTGGGTGCTAGAATGGAAGAAACAAGTGCTTTATACCATTCATTTTTTATTAATAAAATGATTTCTTTTTCTCTAACTAGATTATTGAGAGGAAGAAAGGGAGGATTTCTCTCTAGGGATTGGTATAAT
Organism: Viscum album; assembly: GCA_963277665.1. Classification (NCBI taxonomy): domain Eukaryota; kingdom Viridiplantae; phylum Streptophyta; class Magnoliopsida; order Santalales; family Viscaceae; genus Viscum; species Viscum album. The sequence continues at coordinate 908,759,842 of OY728152.1, forward strand.
TCTAGAGGATATCTTCATTATGTCAAATAATCCTCATATGAAAAATTATATAATTTAGAATATATATTTAGGATTAAAATTCAATAATTTCATAAAGGACCTTATAAAATTATATAAACTAAGAAAAAAACCCATGTCAAAAAATAATGATGTTATTATTATATTCCATGATAGGTGTTTATTCTAATATAATTTATTAAATAAATAAATTAATATTTATTTATATGATATTAAATAAAATATATCATTTCTATTGGGTCGTTATACTCGATTCATTTCCTCCCATATAATTTTTCAAACCATGAAGAATAAAATATATGTTTGATAAAATATAATAAATATTATATTCACTAAAATTATGATTAAGTATTTGTTTAATATTCATGTAACTTAAATAAATATTTATTTTCAACAACTGACTAAACTTGTGAATAAATAAACAAGAGATAAAATTCATCTCACATATTCTAAACTAGAATATATTGTGAATAAATTTATGAAATAGACATTAACTAAATAGATATTATTCCATAATCTTGGAATAAATTTATTCATAATATTAAATTAAATATAATTTTAATAATATTTTGGATGCAATTATTATGTAACAATCTAGTACCCTTTCTTAATGTAAATAGATAAATTTACCTTAATTCTAAGATCAACATCTAGAAATATGTCGAGACATCAATAGATAAAGAAGTCAATATAACAACTACAATAAATTTTTAATAATTTTATTGTGTAATATAATCTTTTTATCAATGTATATCTTATAAAATATGATGCATACTTTTTTCATCACCCTATATACTCGATTTATCTTTCTTTATCTTTCAAAAATAAACCCACCCATAAACTACCATGGCCATGGATTTTGTTAGACACTTTTATTTAAATTTAAGGTCCAGAGATATCTTCATCCATTAGTATGGAAGCGACCAAATATTTCTTGAATTATTCAATTAATGTCTTACCACTTATGAGTCACCCAATATATTTTACATCAACGTGATCATATTCCATCATGTTTTTTTATCCATACATAAAATTACATGATTCGTGATACACAATAATAATAATCTCAAGTAGAAGGACTAATACACACATTTGAAAATATGAATATCCAAGTACATGTCAACATGTAGAATTATTATTAGTGAGTTTTTTCCCATAACCTCCCTTCTTGGAGTTCACCATATGTAAACTTCTTGAAAGGAAGTATTAGTGTCTTATGAGGCCCAACACATGATAGTTAAACATCACTAGTGTCCCTTAAGATAATGTTATCTTGACCATAAGTCATGAAACAACTCAAGACACCCAAGATCTTAGATTCCAATCTAACAAATTATATGGACTAAAGCACTTTCCGGATCACCACAAGATAGAAACTAGTTTCAGGGCATCAAAACATACATTATTGGGATTTACTTTTCCTATTAAAATAATAACTAAAAAGTGGAATTACACCAAAATTTATAGAATAACCATTTTATAGGCTAGAGGATCACACATATAAAATAATAAATTCCAAAAAAAAACATAACTAAATGAGGCATAAACATGTAAACATAACTCAAAACTAATGAAATAAGATAAAAAATAAATTTGGTATATCCCAATAAAAAAAAATTGAAATTTAAATAAAAAAACTATAAGAATTAGAAAAATAAAGTTAAATTTTTTTGATAAGGCATATTACATCATATGAGCTAAGAACCACAAAAAAACAAATAAACCACCACTACCCATATCAATGTTCCATGTGAATCATCCACACATATCGTCATAAACATACTTGAACTGAAACCCAAATATATTCTATTATATCCATGAAAAACTGATTAAACATCTAATATGACATGCATGATAAAAAATTCCTAGTAGGTATCCTCCATATTCCCCATGAATAACCTTTAAAAATAAATCCATTTCATGAACGTTTGAAATAAAACTATAAATTTATGATTTCACTTTCATTAAAAAATATTGTGCTATCATCATTTGAATTCATTTCATTAAAAAAATATGTTACAAATTTCAAAATAAATTCTTCCTTGAATATTACAAATTTAAGAAGTAATTTAATACAAGGATACATTTCAAAACATTACTTTGATAATACTCAATTATAAAAAAAATAGAAGAAAAATAAAAATCATTGAAAACCCATTTTAGTTTTGATAAAATAGATATTAGTGACACATTTATTATTTTAAAATAAAATTTCAATATATATAAACATCAGTCATGATAATAAAAATAATAATAATAAATAACCAAAATAAAAATAATCATAAGTCAACTATCATGGGAATAGTGGAATGACAATCATCATAACATAATCAAAAATCAATCATCATGGAAACACCTAGAATCCCCAGAGAAAATATAGTACAAAACTTTATAAAATAAATATAATTAGAACTTGATTATATTAAATTCCTAACACCCTATTTTACCCTAATATGTCCTGACTAAGAGGCAAAATTACCTAAGTGGACCATAGTCCTAACCTGTGTCTACTAGTCAGTGCATTATCATAACTAGTGTTGTACTCATTCCTAGATTTCCCATTATAAAAAATATATATTCCCATATTTCCTACTCAACTACCAGTGGTTACCCATGATAAAATATAGAGGTTATGAATAAATATATGATATGAAGTATATATATAGATATCAATAATTATGACACTCCATCACCTTCGAACACCCTTCACAAAAGAATCCATTTTCTCATCAATAATTGCAATATAAAACATCATCCTTTATCCTGGATGAACTCATTAACTAAAAAATATTTAACTTTCATAAAAATAACAATAGTGGAACACTCAAAGGGTCTATTTAATTTAGAAAAACATTTTTATAAGGTTTTAATTTAAGAACATTATTATAAAACCAATTTTTAAAATCCCTCTTTAAAAAAAAATCAAATAACATCATTAAATTAACTCAAGAAATCATAATTACTCGAAGATGATTTTGTAAAAAATTTAAAACACCCTTATTTTACATAAATTTCTTTAAAAAATAATTAATTCTCTATTAGAAATCATTTGAGTATAAAATTATCTCTTAAATCATAAAATCTTTTTAGAATGGACCTCCAATGAATTTCATCAAACACATAGCTCATATAAAATAAAGAGTTAAAATTTAAGAACTTGAAAAACATAAAAATCATTAAAGACAAGTGGGTTTTGAGTAAAAATAAAAATCATTTGATAAGAAATTATAAGTACACTTATTACCATAATTAAATCAATTAAAATATAATTAAAACAAAAAATTATTTTTGGTTCTAATTTTAATGATATACATGTTAATAAACCTATCTCATTCCATTTATTTCTATAATCATGGTGTGAATCTACAACAAAAAAGAAATAAAAGACCTTAGAAGGTTATTAAAATTACTAAAAAAAGAAAACCCCAAGTTAAATTCGAGTAAAAAGAAACCCTAGGTCACTAAGACCATTCTAGGGGTAAGAAAGTAAGAATAAAATAATGAAGAATAGCATAGGATAAGGTATGGAGAAATTTATCTTGATGAACATTAAAGCATAAAAAAATCCATATAGAAGATTTAAAGGATGGGAGAATCGATATAAGGAGGATCTATGAGATATGATAATTGAATAGGAGGAAAATAGGGGATAAGGGGTCTTAATTCAAAGAATAAGAAAAAGGTTATAATACCATATTTTAATTATCATGGAAGTCTATATGGTTTGGAAGCACAATTTACCAAATTATGTGTCGACCATGAAAATCTGACTGAAAATTCCTAAAATATGTCACCTCGTTTGGAAATATGGTTTAATAAATCATGTGATAAAAATTTATAAGAGTCCTATAAATAATTTTAATCTATATGGTTTGGTTTTATGGTTCGATAAACTATACACCAAAAATGTGGTCACCTCTAAAATGTGTTGTTAAATTTTCATGATTGAGTCACATGGTTTTAACTACCCAAGTGAGAATAGTACAACATGGAAAAATTCCCCATATCTTCGTATTTTCAAATAAAAATTTCATAAAATCAAGTGATAAGGATAAAAATAAAAATAAATAATGAAAAAACGTGGTTAAGGTGTGATAATTTTCCCCACTATAACACTTTCTTCCACAAAAAAAGTCACGGTAGGAAAGTTTCATCAAATAATGGAAAAGGTTTAACTTACTAATTAATATCTAAAATATAAAAACCAAGGAATATCATAAAATAACCAAGAAAAAGTTCATGGAACTAACTATTATACACAATACAATTTAACTCAATTACATTCCTTGAAAAATCTCAAAGACAAAAACCAAAGACTTGGTGCTTTATCATTAATATAAAAGTTGAGAGTACCATAAACACCAAATTTCTTAACATATGAGTAACCATAAAATAATATAGATTGAATCATTGAAAAATATTCAAGGTTCAAAAAATTTCAACTCATCAATTGTAGGTTTAGGTTGAGAAAAAATAATATCACCTAATAGTCTCATACCACTACCACCGTAAGGAAATAAGTAAAAAATTGGAAAAAGAAATGATCCATGGAAGTCTATCCACTATTTTAGAATTACTTTATTGTGAAAATTATTAAAATAAAAATAATCAATTCCAAGAACCATAAAAATATATAATCTCTATGAAATAATAATTCTTGGTAAAATACTAAAGGCTCATAAGGAATTCATTAATCGAGTTCCCATATCACCCTGGCGATAATTCATATACAACCCAAAAAATTTACAATGTAATCCCCAATAATTAAATAATTTATTGATAAGTAAATGTCCCAAATAAATATAAAATATTTCATAAAAATTAAAATATTGGGAACATTGTAACCTCAAAAAAAGAAAAGTAGATGAGATAAGAAAAAACACAATAAGAATACCTCAAACAGTCGATAAATAAGTATCATGTTCAATAGGTTAATCTAATGGGTCAACTAAAGGATTAAATCTAGATATTCCTATATTATAAAAAAACTTTCCACAAAACCATTACATATATCCCAAACGAGTATAATGATGTATGGTTTTAGGATCTTCTTGACATGAAAACTTCTTATACCCTAACTTTCCACACCGATAGAACATCAGTGGATTACTCTGAGAAGATGCTAAAGGTGAGAAATATGATTTTCTATTGATTCAAAATCCCATATAATTATACTTATCTCACTCACCTATACCGCCTATTTAGTTTCCTTATCCACCTTTAGGTGTAGTGGAAATATCAGTCTCCTCAGGAACTCCTTCAGTGACTTTTTTAGTCATAATAGACCATTTCACCACCTATATATAAGAGTTTAGTCCAAATGAAGATAACATAAGTATAGGTCCTGAAGAAAACTCCATTATAAAATTATTATAATTTAAATATTCATACAATATTATATCATTAAGATAAGGTATGATATCAATGAAACATCATGCATACTCAAGAACCGACCGATCACCATACTTGAGATAATATAACTTCAACACCTTAGATACTTTCAAAAACTCACAAAATTATTTATAGATGAATAATGACTTGAAACCTTCCCATGAATTCTATTTTTGTGAATTAATTTTAATGAGTGATTTCACCACATCCAACTCATACCCTTGAGAAAAAATGTTGCAAATTTAAGCTTAAGAGGCTCTAGAAGATCATGAAGGTTAATGATATTGTCTATATTATATAACCACTCTTATGTTTAATGGGTAAATTTTTACCATGTAATAGAGGAGTATTCAATTACCAAAACTCTTTAATGTAATATCTGTTTTTTTCTATAAGAGGAAAAGATCTATGTTCAATGGTTGGAGCAGAAGGAACAACTAACTCAAACAAAACATGATCAAACCAAGGGTCTAGATGTAGTGAACCACCTACATATCCCTCTTAAGAGTTCATAAATGATTGATTGGGGTATACTATAAAGTATTAAGAATAATATATCACAATAAAAATAGGCCTCAATATTTAAAACATGTAAAATTATATATAGGCAAAGGAACCAATCTCAAGATATCAAGAAAACTCCATTTACACCAAAAAACATCCAATATTCATGGATTAAAATTAAAAACCTAAGAAAATAATCAAATCACCATTTACCAAATCCCCTTAATCACATTTTAACACACCTTAAAACATATATAAAATCCACATTTAATTTTAAAAACATTTCAAAATAACTTCTTGAAAACATTCAAAAAAATCAATAAATCCAAAAGAATTTTTATAAAACCCCACAATAAAATATTTAAAACATTTTACACATCATATTTTTTATTAAAAAAATACCTTATGAGTAAAAAATTAATTTTGAATCTAAAAAATTTAATAAAATATCTCAAGTTATGAATCTTAAAGTTTTATAAGACAACACCATGGTTTTCATTAAGAAACTTTAAATTAAATCAACCCAAATAACATTAATAATCTATAGAAAACACACTAATTCAGCCTAAATCAAAAAATTAAAAAAAAAATTAAGAATGTAAAAAAACTAAAATTCACAACTATGAATATTTTGGATACACATTCTAGAAAACTGTGTTCTAATCTTGTGAGACCCACTAGAAGTTCCTCAAACCATGCTATATAGTATATGAATAGTCTTCCAAATCATGAAAAGTAATTGTGTGAACCTAAGGTTTCTTCCGTTTTCACTCCAAGGATTGGATTTTCTAAAAATAACTCATAAATATTAAATAAAAACATAAGAACTCAAATAATGACTAAACATCATGAAAGTAACTGAGAAAAAATCTCAAATTCAAGACACACACATCCTAAACACACCTAGTAACTTAAGTTTAGTCACAAAAGGTGGTGATAATGCACCTACTCATAACCTACCTCTTGAGTTTCAACAATCCCATATCCATAATACTTGAATCCCAAAATAATAGTCAGGATTTCATACCATTTTTTGATAAACCATCCCAGGATACCCCTAATTCGTGCAATTGAGACAACTCATTAAATGACCCAAATCGCATTCTCAATCACCATATGTTGAAAACTAGTGTCTGGGTATTAAAAAATAAATAAAAGGATATATTCCACCCATAATTTCGACATTATAATTCCCTAGAGCATATGATTTCGCATATAAAATAACTAGTTTAAAAAATAAGTGGAACCAATCAAGGAATAAACAAGAAATCATAACCAATAAGCAAAGAAAAAAATTTGGTACATCCCAATAGCATCCAAAGTGAAATTTAAATAAAAATTATAAAAAAATCAAGCTAAAACATAAGTTTTGATATAGAATAATACATCAGATGATCTAATAACCAAAATAAAATAAACTACCACTACCCACATCCATCCACTAAGTGAATCATCCCCACTCATCACCACAAACATAGCTGAATTGAGACCCAATTATTTTCCAATACATCCAGGAAGAACTAGTTAACCCAATAATATTATTAGAGTGAGAAACAATCCTAGTATTTATTCCCCCACACACCATCCATAACCTTTCAAAAATCATGCTAGTTTGAAATACAACTATAAATGAAATATTTTCACATTCATTAAAAACCAATAGTATGATATCATCCTTTTAATACATTTCATTCAAAACATAGAAGTTAAACATTTCAAAAAAATGTTAATTTAATATTTAAAAGAGAAATATTCAGTTAATATTAGGTGACATTTCAAAAACTTACTTTGAAAATGACTAACTATGGAAAAAACATAGGAAAAACCCATGTCTTTGGAAACACTTTTTTTGTTTTAGATAAATATGACACAATCGAAACATTTATTATTTTAAAATAAAACACCGATGGAAATAATCATTGATCAGAATAATCACAACAACAATAATGAATATTCAGTATAAAAATAATCATAATTCAACAATCATGGTAAGTGTGGAATCACATTCATCATAAAATAATAAAACTCTAATCATCATGGGAACACCTAGGATCACTAGAAAAAATCTAGGACAACACAATATTGAACAAATCTAATTGGATTTTGATATGATCTATTACCTAGCACTCGGTTTTACCCTAACATGGCTTGAACGAGTTGTAAACTTCCCTAAATGGACTATAGTCCTAACCTAGGGCCACTAGTTAGTGTGTTATCATAACCAGTGTAGTACTCATACCTATATTTCCCACTCAAATAACCATAGTTTCCAATGACATAAAATAGAGGTGAGAAATAAATATATAACATGAAGCATATATACAGATAGAAAAAAATTATAAAAATTCCTCACCTCTGAACCCCCTTTATATAAACAAACCCTTTATCATCAATAATAGAAATATAAATCATAATTTTATTTCCATAATGAAATCATTAATTACACAATATTTGACTTCCACAAAAACGATAATATGGGAACACTTTAAGGGTTTATTAACTTTAGTAAAACCTTTTTATAGGTTTCCAATTAGTCCATAAGAACATCATTAAGAAAATAATTTATAAAATACCTCTTCGAAAACCAAAACATATATCATCAACAAAGATACTCAATAAATAAAAATAACACTATGAAAATTTTAGAAATATCCAAACACACCCTTAGTTTGTAAAAAAATATTTTAAAATGCAATGTTTTATCCCTTATAAATCATTTGAGTATCAAATCATAAAATAATTTTTCAATGATCCTCTATGTAATTTCATAAAACAATTGGATTGCATATAATAATGAGTTAAAATTTAAGAACTCATAAAACATTAAAACCCTTCATGTCAAATGGATTTTAATATTAAACTAAAATTCTTTGATAATAAATCATTAGATACACTTATTACCAACATTAAATCAATTAAAACATGGAATAAAAAATAATCACTCGTAGTTTTATGTTTAAATATTTATACATGGAGTAACCAACCTCAATTAATTGTATTCACTAATCATGGGATGAATCTACTACAAGAAATCAAGAGAATACCTTAGAAGGATATTATAAGAACTAAAAATTAAAACCCAAAGTTAAATTTGAGTAAAAAGAAAACCAAGGTCATCAAGAAAATTCTATGGAAAGAAAATAAGAATAAAAGAAGGAAGTCGGGGATAGGATAAGGTTTAGAGCACTTCGCCTTGATGAATCAACATAAAATCATGAAGAAATACTAAGGAGAAGCCCTAAAGGTAGGGGAAATAATAGAGAGAGACTCCATAGGACCTAGGGTCGAATGGGATGAAAATAGAGAGATAAGGGATCTTAATTTAATGAATGAAAAAGGATAAAATCCCATATTTTAATGATCTTGGTAGTCTACATAGTTTTTCCACATGATTTACCAAATCATGAAACTCTCACTGGTTAAGAATAGAAGAAGCCACATGGTTTATACATATAGTTTACCAAACCATATACCAATTGTGTGATCACCTCTGAAATGTTCTTCAAACATTTCATGGTTGGTTCATGAAGTTTGTACTACCCATTCTCTAATTTTTTGACGTGAAAAACTGCCCCACTTCCTCCCAATTTCAATGAAAAATAACCTAAAATCAAGAGATAAGGATAAAAAATCTATAAATAAAATAATAAGGGAAAAGGAGGTAATTTTGTGACACCATATGATATATTTATTTAATAATAACACTATGAGATCCCTAGTTTCTCATTATAGTGGTTAACTACTATAACCCATTAATGTAATAAATATTCAAAATGCATTATTTCATTAATTTAATGTAGAAGAAAAATAATTATGTAATAAAAAATTATATGTATTCTAGTAATCAAAAGTAAAAATTTAGTTGGTTATAAGACACCAAATCCAATAAAATATTATGTTACTTTGATATTTCACCCATCATATATCTATTTAGGATATCCATCATTCAAATCATATCACATGTGACTCTTAGATAATTAGGCGTAAAACCCCATTCCCAATTTAACATATTAATTATCATAAATCTATCCTTTTATATTAGTAATCCAATTAGGGTCTCCTAGATAATTGTAACCCGAATATTATAATTAAATATGGGAACTTAATCCTATTAGAGTCACCCATATCCCACAAAAATTACATAAGATAATCCAAGGGAACCCATATTTAGCATGACCTACCTATTTTAATGATAAAAGTATTGACATGTGTTTACTTTTAAAGGAATATTAGACTTCGTATTTAAAGGGATTTCTTAGTCTCTCCATTTCCAAATGCATCTTATATATATATATATATATATAATATAATTTTTACATCCTATGAAATAATTATATCTCATGTAATATCTATATGGATGCATGGTTCTATAAAGTTAGTTTTATAATCCTTATTCCTTCTACCAAATTAATATGCTCAAATCATATTAACATGTAACTCTTTATAGAGCTCATAGTTTGTGTTACTGACCCAAAAATATAAGCCAAATATATTTACACATATCCAAATGTTTCCTATGAATAATATATATAAAACTGTTTCTTGTAATGTCTTATAATCATATAAAATAATTAATCTTAACAAGAGTGGGCATGAAGAGATAAATGGACAACCTCTACATTTCTAGGTATGGAATAAGCCTCTATTCTAGTGATTAGTCTGATCCAAAGTTCCTATACCCACCATTATTTTCTAAATAAATACTTAAATTTCATAATAAATCTAACACCAGATATATATAAACTGTAATTAACCTATAAATTAAAGCTCATAACTCCAAAACAAATTGAAATCAAGTTTTAAGAAAAATAATCTTATATTATTGTACATATTATATAACTCATTTATTCATGGTATTCCAATTTATAAGAATAATTTTAAATAATTTAAACTAAATCATATAATATTCGCATCATTTAAATAATTTATATACATGATTATTTAAATATAAATAATAATATGTAAATTAATAATTTAATTATCTAATATGAGATATTATAAATTTAGACAAAAAATCATCAAATCCACTTTTGATATGGTATAAAGTCATGAAAATCTAGTGAGGTTCCTTTGAGTCCATTCCAAAAAAAGGTTTTTAGTAAAAACAATTTTTATTAATTTTATGAAGACTATATATTTCCACCACAACATTTTGGCATCGTCAAAACCATTTTCAACAGTGGAAAATTCCAAAGAGCCATGAAATAATATATTATCCCATGTCATTTTGGTTTTATGGTATCTCTAAGTAAAACAACATGTTAATATTCAGCATGACATAGTCATTCCCTATAGTGTCTTTGACCATGACTTGGTGATCCGATAACCACATTTTGGGGGCATAAAAATGATACCTTGTTTTGTGGTTAGAATAACCATGATGTTTTCCCTTAAAAAATTCCATTTTCTCTATAAATTTTAATAGAAAATGACATGGTTATTGGATAACCATGTTGTTTTTAAGAAAAAATCATAGACTATGCCATAATTTTAAAAGAATGATTGTGGTTTTAGAAAAATTTATAAAATCAATTTTCAATTTTTATCTAAATCATATTGATTCATCACTAGAAATGGACTTAATTATCATAAAAAAACCTAGTCTAATCGCATATTTATGTCCCCTATCTAGCCCATGACATGGCTTCTGGGGTGTTCTTGATCCCCACAGGTTGGTGAGAAGTGCTAGTGCATCAGATATAAGTAATGGGAATGATTTCTCCTATAAATCAGAGTTAAAGTGGTAATATATTTTTACTGAAAATATTTCATGTATCATCTATAAGTTGGGCATCCATTCCAAAAAAAAAATAGTAGGAAAAAAATAAAACATAACAAACAAAAAACATAATAGAATAAGAGTTAAACCCTTTAGATCACCCACCAAACTCCCTCCAAAAAATCATCTCCCTATACTCACCTCAAAATCTCCTAATATTCTATAGCTCCTAAATAACCCAGTCCCAATATAAATAATATAATCCACCAAGAACAATAACTAAAATTAGTAAAAATCATTCAAAGGGGGAATTTGGTCATGAATTCTAAGAAAAAAAATTCAAGTCTTACAAATCATATAGTGGTCACCAAAAACTGAATGTGATAAATAAATGAAAAACTAGCCTAAAATCCTCACTGGTCACTAATAATTCTTGAATTCATACATTCCCTAAGTGTGAAACAAGAACTGTATAAGGGCCTGAAACTGAGATGTGATAATATAGGCATGATTATAAAAATACTATATAGGCAACCACCTACCTTGCTACAAGCCAAATTTTAATTAAATGTTCATATCATTCTAGTTTTAAATAAAACTATAGAATATAGTTTCAATACATGGGTTTATAAAAACCAACATTAAATATAATACCATTTAAATCTTCCCTGAAAACAATCAGTTTGAAAACTTTTATTTAAAATCACGCACAACTCACAAAACAACCCATTTCATTTAAGAACACCTTTCTTAAAAAAATTATGAAATGATTTAGAAAACTAACACATACTATGGGAATAAATTGATCAACCACTAGCACCACATAATCATATATGTCATAAAAAAGAGATAAAATAAAGTCAAATAATGGTTCTATATAGATCAATTAAATGAGGATCTAAAAGAATAGAAGAAGATTCACCTATTTTAAACCACCAACCAAGAAATAGATTTCATGGGCTCTACCTAGGCTCCTAAAGTGATAAAATTCTATACTTTACCAAAGTAAAGACTAACCTATTGTCCTATGATGCATCATAACAACCAATCTAACTAGGTTATACCCAATCTCATTAGGGGAAACTTCCCCACTAGTCTTGACTCATAGAACAACTAGGTGTAGGGAACTAGTAGTGTGTGACTGCCTAGTGTGACATAAATCTATACTTTCTACCTATCCCTAAGTTCTCATGACCACTATAAAGTGAGGTGAGAAAACAATAATCAGAGATTAACACCAGTATCACAAAGTATAATAAATATCTCACCCTCACCTATGTCTCCCTTATAAAAAAATCTCTTGATATTGAATACTAGATAACCACATGAATCAAACGCCACCTATTCAGAGTGGAAATAAATAAAGGCTCCCAAGGGTCTCACACACTCAAAAACCTAAAAATTCACTTTAAATTGTCAAAGGTTCCTTCTTTAAATCCACCCGGAAGGCTGGGTCTTTCATAATAGTTCAAGAATATTTATAAAATAGTTTATAAAACATTTCATCAAAAATCACCCGTTAAAATAAATTTAGAGAGAAACCCACTTTCATTTTAAATTCATAAGGGTCTAAAACACCACACTTTAATTTATTTCATGACCCAAAAAGATTAAAATCATTTTTAAGCCACATAATTTTTTCAAAAAAAAATTTAAACATTTTTATAATACTTTTAATTTCAATTATCACTTGAAATTTCAAGTAAATCCACAAATAAATCAATTTAAATACCCAAACCATTTTTAATAACCTCAATATAATTTTATAGGGATATTCAGGCAATAAATAAAATGGTTGATTTGTGCATTCAAACAAAATCATGTTTAAATAATTCTTTCAAATAGAACAACATTTTTATTCCAATAAAACCCATGATAATATCCAATAAGCACATATAATATAATCATATAAAATTAAAATATATATTTTATAAAGAAAAAAATCAACATTTCTTAAATTAAAATTTAGGGCATGGGAAAACCTACCATAGATAAATGGTATGTGTCTCATAACACAAAGGAAGTATGAACGGATCTTGAAGCCAACATCGTATCACCTAGAAAAAATAGAACCCCAAATTGGGTTAAACCTGAAACCTTAGGGTTCAACCAGAATGGTCACAATGATCAAGAAGGAATAAAAAATAAGGAAATGTAAAAGAGAGGGAAAAGAAGACCTTACCTCATAGATTTGGCCATAAAACATGAATATTTCCCCATGAATCACTAATAATGAATACTAAATGAGGTAGGTGTGTGTGTAAAAGAGAGGGGGACTCAGCCTAAGTTTCACATGATTTAAGGGGTAAAGGGGGGAGAGGAGGAAGATAAGATCCTCCTTATTAGACCTAGTTTTTATGAATAAGAGGTGGGGATCTCCTAGGGGAAGAGCATGTGAGTGATATGGGAGCTTGGCCATGGAGGGTGTGTGACATGAGGGAGAGAGTGGAGAGGGAAAATAGGTTAGAGATTAAAAATGAAATAAATTAAGATAAAATACTAGGAAACCCACATAGTTTACTAAACCATTAATTGACCATGAGGCCCACTCTGCCAAGGAAAAAACCCCTACACGATTTTCCCTAGAACCTTTAACAGGCTAAATAGCCATGTAGCAACCATTCCAATGGTTCTTCCCAAGATACAAATCCTCCACATGTTCACTGCATGGTTTAATAATCTTGAAGACTAATTCACCCCTCTAAAACTCTTGAAAATTTTAAAATTTCTATACCAAAAAATATTGAAATGAAAAATAACTAAAAATAATATTTAAATAAAATAAAATAAAAAAAGTGATAAAATTTTGAGGTGTGATAGAACTCCCCATCATAACACTTTATACCCCCATAAAGTCTTTATTCATAGTAAATTCTAAGAAAAAACTTATAAGAATCCTACATAAATAGAACTACACAACAAAATGCATCGTCATAATAACTAGGATAAGTCCTAAATAAAATTAAGACCCAATCAGTGGTCTCTACACAATTTAAGATTTTTCTAAAATTTAAAAAACAAAAAAATACACTCATTGAGATGGAGCTCTACTTAGAACCTTAATTCCACCAAAAATCAAAGAGTCCTTAAATCACCACTAAGCTCAATATCCATCAAATAACAAAATAAAAAACCTCAAGGAAGCAATTGACCCATAAAAAATCCTTAAAAAAACCAACATTGGTTCAATACCTACATTACCTTACTTCACGTAGGAAAACTAGGGCCATATCCACATGGGAAATATCCAATGGAAATATATAAAAATAATTTGCACCCTCAGAAGCTCACCAAAAGTATCATAAGTCCTAGGCACCCCAGAAATGACCCAAGGGTCTTCCCAAGTTCAATCCACCGAGAAACCAACCACCCAAAGACTACCCCATAAACACACCAATAATCCACAAATTCATCTAAACCAAAATATAAAAAACTAAAATATCCAAGGAATGTGTGAAACAAAAACTCACCTCAACCCAAACATGGTGAAACAAAAATTTCTAATAAAACCATACTATAAGGGAAAGCGATAAATTTCAAAACCAAAAATAACCACCATATATAAAAGATCATCCACAAAACTCCCTTACCACCAAAAAAATCCAAAAAGATTAATCGAACTTATATTTATCAAATAGAAGACTTCACGTGATGGAGGTCACCCCAAAAAATATGAAACCGCTTATAAGAAAAGTTAAGATCCACCCTAAGGGTTAGCCTGAAGAATGCACTTCCTACTTTTCTTTGTACACTATCTTGGATAAATTACCTAAATAACATAAAACAAACTCCAATAAACCGCACTACAAAATAGATCCAGTAACTCCATACTAGTTAAAACTTTAACAAAACACAATCACCACATTTTTTAAAAATTTTCATATAGATGAAAATCATTTAATAAAAAACCCCACTTTATTTATTAAAAAATCACTCTCCCATTTGAAATAAAACACCCCTTTTATTTCATAACACCCATTTTAGAAAACCTCCCACTAAATTTCAAGTCTCTTTTTTTTATTTTTTATTTTTTTTAAATCAATTTTCTACCATTTTAAACCATTTAAAGATTAATTTCTTATCAAAAATATATTTTTCCCCTTTAAAATGAAATTTTTATTATAAAATAACCTTCATCCATTTTCCAAAACCCAAATCATTTATTTCTTTTACCAACACCCACAAAAATAAAATATAATGCAACCATCCAACATATCACAATCTAAATACATTAAAATGAAACAAAACTCCCATGCATTCTAATCAAATCAGCGATAAACAATATTATTACCCATTTTATATCCAAATATCTCAAAAAATAAATCAAAATGAATGGAGATCTGTGAAAGGTATAGTTATGTGGTTTGTCCTACCAAGTTCCAACTGTGTGTTGGACTTTATAAAAATCCTAGATTCATGTGCCTAGGGAATCCACATGGCTTTACATACTGAGTGACCCACCCAAGAAACTTCTTTTCTCCATTTATTTCCACCCCAAATCATATAATATTCTCAATACATCCCAAAAGAGGCCAAAAATCCATAAAATGGTCCAAAAAAATATAACTCAAAAATAAAAAATCCCAAATGCCCATGGTATCTCAAGGATCCAAATGGAATATAGCTCATGACACACTCCTCTTCGTGTACCTATCAAGTTTCCTATGCATGTACCTATCAATAGGGTTACTCATGAACCTAGGCTCATATTGAATAATCTTAGCTTTGATACTATTTTTTTAGGAATAAACCCGATTCAATCCCTAAATTGGTCTCCTGATATAGCCCACTATAAGGACCCCAACATTTCATATATAAATATTACATATATTTATATGAATATTCAACTAATTTCAAAAATACACACCCTAGGACTATAAAGTTTTAGTATATTTGGATACTAGATACACAATATTATTATTTAATGAAAGATATTCAACATCTACCAAAAATATCTTCAAATTTAGTACCCTTCATATACATACCCTAATTAAACTTTTCTTTATAACATGGGGAAATCAAACATAAGAAAGGGTGAGCTCAGATTATCAATAAGGGTAAAAATGGGAGATAATAATTGATGATCATATGAAATCATAAGATACGAATCGGGGTATGATATCATGAATATAACATAAAAATTTCATACACAGTCTATCATAGATCTTAAACATAATTCATCACATAAAAATTTATTATTTCAAAATTCATGTATCATAAGAGTGAAAAATCATCATAAATCAATCATGAACCATAAGTTCATGTCATAAAATTTTGGAACCATCTTGTGTATAAAAACCAATTAATATGTTAATGTTAACTACTGAGACTATCAAATAATAGTGGATCATAAATCACTACCTTTTTCACATAACATAAAGGATCATTAATCACCACATGCATCCCATAGTGGATCAATCACATTAACTTGATTCCTATAGTGGATCAAGTATAACTTGTATCCCATAATTATATCATGATATATAAATTTTTACCTAATGTATTAGAGTTATATATAACTCTATGAACACCCTTTACTAATGAAAATCATACATATGTGTTTCAAAAGATTATAAAACATTCATTTTGTCATCATAACATAACTCATGCAAAAAAATGGGTTTCATAAACATTTCATAAATTCAACGTAGAAAACCCCATGGAACAAACGGGTTTCATAAACATCTCATCATAATAAACCTTATAGATAAACAATAAGGATGATATTATTGGTTCATATCCCAAGTAAAACATAGTTAACATCAAATGAATTTATCATACATGAAAAATTACTTTAAAAATAATTTTCAACATTTCCTGGGGAAAATACCCTTTTTATTTGGAATCACTTACTTAAAGTATAAACAATTTCCAAAATATTAAGGGGAAAATTTATTTTAAAATAACCTTGAAAAATTATAAAGGAAGATTCAAACCCATGAGTGGTCATAATGGTGTGAAATTTTTTTCATGTCGTATACATTAAAGAAAATATTCCACTAACATTTTCGATAAAAATTAAAAAGTACCGTGTTTAGAAAGTAACAAGAATATTCCTTTTAAACCATTTTGTAAAAATTTAAACAAGGGTAATAATAAAATTAAATAATAATTTCATACTATTAAAAACATTCTTTAAAACATTTTTAAAAAAACATAGACATGGAAGAGAAATATTCCCGATCGAATAGTAAAACATAGTCAGTTTTCTGTAAAAAATATTTGTTGGTATCTTGAGTACTTAAATTGAGTAAAATGAATGGAAAAATTATATTCACAAGAAATAATTGTAGTACAATAAAAATGAAAAATATTTATCAAATAATTATCATATAATTTCCTTAATGTAAATTCAATCATAAACAATCCTGATTAAAATAGGATTGAAACACAAATCCCTTGCCACTTTGGTAAATTTTGAATCATAATATAGATTAAATAAATAATTATATGGATATTTATATACACATAATTTCCATGAGAATAATCATAAAATACATTCATTGGTATTATATACACCATATAAAAGAAACAATTGGTCAATATAGTATGTTTCTCATAGAAATAAAAGTGAGATGAAAATCCCTTATCTCAAGTCTCGGGTTTCTTTATACACAATAGAGCCTCCTATATAATAAACAATGGTTTATTATAAATATATTCCAAAAATATACTAATATATATCATACCATATATGATTTAATAGTAACATTTTATCACCCACTTATTAATAATTATTTATTAAAATATTGTTCCGGATGATAACTTCTTTGTTTTTCATGTGTGTTTTGGTTCGATAGTTTTAGACCTTGTACTTTGATCATGGTTATATAATCTACATAATTTTAATAAGGATATAAATTTAATATATATATATATATATATATATATTAATTATATTAAAATTTAGATCCATCCATAAAAGTAGAGATAGAAAAATGAATTACACTGTTCATGGAGACGGTAGGTCGTACGTACGCATGCATGTTATTTCCATTTTTTTAATGGATCGAAAAAAAGAAAATTAAATAATAATTTATATTTAAAGAGAATTTTTTATAATATATATATATATATTAAATCTATCCTTATTAATATTTATTTGAAAATAAAATGAAAAAAATTATTACATCACTTCATGGAGGTGATAGCCCACACGTTCTCATGAGCGACATTATCGTTTTCCAATGTATTAGAAGGTAAACAGGTATATGTGATATTATAATTAAAAAATTATAATTATGTCATAAATATAATATAAATTAAATCCATAATTATATTCAACTATGATAGGCGGTGATAGAAAGATAATTACATCAATTTGTGAGGCGGTAGTCTGTCGTACACACGATTGATGGTTTTGTTTACCATTTAATAGAAGTGAAGATGGATATATTTTATGTCATTATATTTAATATACTAGTGTTATTATTTTATAATATTTGAATAATATTTTAAGGAGGTAGAAGAAAAAATAAAATGAAAACACATAGTTAAGAATTATACATCTTTTTTAGACAACCTCTTTACGTTTATACCCAAATCCTTCCTAGGATGGTTTTATGATAAAAAATGGACTCTAGTTAATGTTTAGGGATGTAAGTAATGTATTAAGTTAGGTATTATCAGAACCAAAAGTCTCTTGAAGTGTGTATAGGATAGGATAGGGGCTTCCCTTTTATAATTAAGGTGAGTCGAAAACCTGTAATTTTCCAAAATTTTAAAATAATTTCATGTCACTTTCTTGGAAACAAGGATATAAAATGGATAATATATAGAGTTGATATATTTATGATAAAAAACCAAACAAAATGGGGTTTAATCAAGTTTTAATGTCATTTTAACCTTTATATTTTTAGTTTAATCCCTGATAAATTTGTTTTAACCTTAACCGTGGTAACCGATTTTTTACTATTTTTACTATTACTTATGAAAAAAGTTAATTTAACCTTTTTATATAATAATAATTATATTTATTCCAAATATGTAATCCATTTTATCAAATTAAATTCACTAAATTGATATAATTTAATTTAAAATTAAACATGTAAATGTGTCGAAAAGCGGTTTTCTAAAGAATTTTTTTCTTAAGTATAAAAAGTTTTTTTTATCAAAATTAAATATAAAATTAAATAAAATTTTCTAAATTGGATTAATAATAAAATAATTTAACTAATTTAACTTTTGAAACCATTTTAAAATAAAATGTAACTTTTTAAATTTATTAAATGAAAAGACAATTTTAATAAAAATCAGTATTTTTCACAATTCATCAAAAAATTAATTTTTTCAGAAAATTATCAAATATTCACTGTAAGATATTTTTTAAATCATAATTTTAAAAACTAAGTTCATTATTTCAAATTCATTTTATACAATTTTTAAAATTTAATTTTAAAATAAGTGCTCAAAACATGACGATGCCATTTTTCAGAAAAAAAATACATTTTTAAGCATTAAAAAGAATTTTTTTCTTATCCCATACTTAGAAAAAATATTATATAAATGATAAAATATTTTATTGAATAAATAATAAATAAATTTCATTAAAATAATTCCCCAATAGTCAATAATTTAATTTATTATGCTAAAAACACATTTCACACATAAAATAGTTTTTCATAAAAATATATCTTTTACTTTAAAATGATTTTTATTTTCAATTCAAATAAATTGACAACCAATGAATTTATTTGAAAAATAAATAAACCATAAATTTTTAATAATTTAGTTATTTATATTTATACCCTTCAATCCAATATCTAGGCAATAATTGTCACATTAAATAGTAATATTTTAATAGTATATTGCAATTTGTTAAAACTCAATGTTGAATATAACGCAATCTATCGAAGAAATTAAATTTATTTGAAAAAATATATTACATAAAATATTAATATTTTACACCCATGACTTTTTCCAAGTGTTTATCTCAGTACCCATGGGAAGGCAACAAGCATTGATGCATCAGATACATGTAATGGGAATGATTTCACCCTCAAATCATAGTTGAAGCAATAATAGATTTCTATCAAAAATTTGGAATGACCCATCCATAAGTTAGAATTACATGCCAAAACAAATCAATAGATAAAATTAAACCATAAAAAACAATATATAAAACATAATAAAAGATAAATCTTTCAAATAACCCTCCAAACTCCCTCCACATAAGCAGTTCCCTCCACTCACCCCCAAACTCCCTCTACATGTTGTATCTTTCAAATCACCTAATCTCCACATAAATAATGCAATATTTTAATAACCATAAATGAAAGTAGTAAATAAGTCATTAAAATGTAACACTTGGTTGGTAATTACATAAAAAATAAAAGGTAAGTCCTATAAATTAAGTAATGGTAACCACGGGTTGAATGTGATAAATAAAACAAAAACTAACCTCAAATCATCATGGGTCACTAACCGGTACTAAATTAAGATGTGCCCCAAGTGAAAAACAAGAACTAGATAAAGGCCTAGAAATTATATGTGATAATATTTGCATGAGCATAAAAATACTATGTAGGAGACCACCCACCTTACCTTTGGAAAAACTTTTAATTAAAGATCTATATCAAGAAAGTTTGAAATAGAACTATAAAATATATTTTTAATACATAGGTGTATAAAAACAAAAATTTCATACAATACCATTTAATGTTTCCTTTTTTCTTTTTAAATTAAAAAAATAACTCAGAAAACTTTTCTTTAAAATCATTCACACCTCAAAAAATATCCCTTTTAAATTTAAGAACACCTTTCTTGAAACCATTTCTGAAATTATTTAGAAAACTAACAAACATTGTGGGAATAAAGAGATCAACCAGTGGAACCATGTTATAATATAGGGCATAAATAAAAAATAAAATAAATACAAGCAAGGATTCCATATATATCAATCAAGATGGGATCTAGAATAGTTAATATAGTCCCCTATGTAAAAATACTAACCATGAAATGGACACCATGGCCTCTACTATAGGTCATAAAGTGAGACAGTTCTAGACATTACCAAAATAAGGATGAACCCAATAGCCTACAGTGTGTCTAAACAACCCATTCGACTAGCCTACACTCAACCTCATCAAAGGACACTTCCCTAGTAACCCAGAATCATAGCACAACTATGGTGGAATAAGTAGTGTGTGACTACCTAGCGTGACATAAATCGAAACTTTCCACCTAAGATTAGGTTCCCATGACCAACATAATGTGAGGTGAGAAAGACCATAATCATAAATCAACACTATCATCACAAATCATAATAAATAGCTCAACTACATACTAAAGTTCCTAAATATAAAAAATCTAATCACCACATGCATAAAACAACACATGTTTAGGGGAAAACAAACAAATGGGATCAAGGGTATCACACAACCACACATCTAAAAAACCACATGAAAGTTTCAAATGAGACTTTCAGAAATGTACCCAAAGGGTAGTTTATTTTATAATAGTTTTAAAATATATGTATAAAAACTCAAAAAACCTTTCATTTTAAATCACCCTTAAAAAACAATTTAGAGAGAAACCCACTTTCATTTAAAATTTCCAAGGGCCCAAAATACCACCCTTAAATTTATTTCATGACCCAAACAAGGTCAAATCATTTTGAAATCACATAATTTATTTTTAAAAAAATTGAAACATTTTTAAAAAAATTAGAATTTAAATTATCAATTGAAATTCCATGGAAATAATTATAAAAAAACAATTAAATACCAAAAATATTTTTAATAACCTCAAAAGGGTCTTTTGGGTAATAACACAATCATTTGACAGGTATAGTCAAACAAAATTTATTTAAACAATTATTTAAAATATAAAAATCTTCTACATTTAGTAGAAACCATGATAAAATTACATAAACACCTATAATACAATCAAATATAATTAAACCAAAAATTTTAGAAAACTATCAATTAATGGTTCTTGAATTAAAATTTAGGTAATTGGAAGTCCTTCCTCGAATCGACAACATGTAGCTCAAAATGCAAAAATGGGATGAATGAATCTTGAAGTTGGCATCACATGTTTAAAAACAAGGGATCCCCAAAATTTAGGTGAAACTACAACTCTTAGTTTTTTTTCTAGAATAGGAGTAGTGACTAGGAAGGAATAAAAATGTAATAAAATGGAAAAAATAGGGAGGTGGAGACCTTAATTCATATATTCATCCCTATACCGTGAATATCACACTATGAATCACCACGAATGGATACTAGATGAGGGATTACCACATGTAAAAGAGGGGGGTTCTTCCTAGTTGTCATGTGATACAAGAGGAAAGGGGAGAAGGGGGGATGAAGAGCTCCTCCTTGTTATAGTTAGTCCTCACGGATGAGATAGAGGGAGGCTTCCTGGGGGATGGGAATGTGGGGGAGGGGGATATCAACCAGTTCTAACATCTCGGATTTGTGTGTCGCCAAAGGTTCCCCGAACCTGGTTGGTCAAATAACCTCAAGTGCATTTTCCCAAATTATAAAGGCCGGTGACTAGCAGTGAGGGTCAAGTTGTGATAATGGGGAAACTATGCCCTCATTGGTAGAGTATACACAGCGGAAAATAAATAGTAGGCAATAGTAGAAGCAGTAATACCATACAACAGAAGTAAATAGTGGATGACTGATAGTAATAAAACAACTGGATCATATATATATAAATGAATCATGTCACATATTTCTAGGAAAGCATCCAAACAAGTCTCAATGCAATAAATACAATACGAAAACCAAAGTACATAATAGTAAACTCCAATAGCATCAATGCCTCAGCTTGGTCTCATTCTCTTTAGATCACACATCAATCAAGTACCTGATGAAGAAGGGTACTTTCCCTTATCTATACCTACAACTATATAATCTTTTTGGGTGAAAAATCATGACCCAAATAGGGAGTGAGACAACTCCTAGTAGGAAACCACTAAAAGATCTATGCCTAACTATTAGTGAAAATATATAACAGGAAATATACACAAATGAAGCAATAAACTAGGAAGTAATCAAAAGTAAACAATCCTAAAATTTTCATTTACATTCATTTAATATTAATTATTCATCTGTTGAATCATGTAACCCTGGGATCTAGCCTAAGCCTTGTATCCCCTATGTAATAGTAACAAAAATATCTCTTAGAAGACCATCTAAAAAATCAGGTAAGACTAAGTCCACGCTTGTGCTTTGTCTTGGCAGACTCATTAGAAACATTCAATCATTCATAAACAACCCTCTAGGAATGTTCTAATAGTCTAAACCCTCTAGTATAATATAACATCGATTCAATAAATAATTATCCTCTAATAAGCTCTCATAGTCTAACCCCTTTGGTCCCACATAGTATAGATCAATCAAAATGACCACATGGGAAGCTCTCATGGTCAATACCCCTTGGTCAACATAACATAAATAAAATATAACGACCACCTAGAAGATCTCACGTTCAATTCCCTAGGTTCCAACATTCATTTAATCAAATAACAATGATCACCTAGGAAGCTCTCACGGTCTAACCCAATTAATTATAAATGACCACATGGGTAGCTCTCATGGTCTAACCCCTTTGAGAATTTGTCACAGTCCGATCCCCTTTGGTCAACAATAATAATGAATAATAGAGGCCTTTCATATAATCATCTACTCCATCTTAAAAAAACAAGGCATGGAAATGAGGCAAGCCTACAGAAATCCTAGACCAAACTTCCATAAATAATAAATCATGGGAACGCACCCATGGAATGTCACATAACAAGGTATCTAACCTTATGCATAAGCAATAGCCCTTTATCAATCAAACAAACCATATAAGGTATTAAACGGGGTTAAATTTCTAATCGAATAATACCCCAAACATGGGTATTCATCACTTTTAGCACATATAATATAAAGACGAACAACGACAGTCAAAAACCATCTACCTCGATATGTCATGATCGATACTCTTGAATGTCAACCCTTGAATCATCCTAGAATAGTTTAAATCTATAAAAAGATAAAAAGCGACCAACCTTGAATAACTCACGAGAGAGATGGAATCGGGAATAAAGGCTCTAGGGTTTTTGAGAACTTGCTGGTGGGATTCCAACGCACCCAACGATGTCTCAATCGGAGGTCAGATGGAGAATCGAGAAGGGTTTGAATTTTTTTGGCCATTTAGTCACTCTATTGTACGAACCATGGGAAGAAGAAGACACATCCAGACATAAGACGCAACCTTGATCCGATATATCAAATAAAAGGAAAACTACACAGCATATTCATCAAATGTACATGTCATATAGTAGCCTGAACCAAACCCCGCCTTAAGCAGTCTTCTAAGTCACCTACATAGCCATGTACTCAGCCGTTACACGACCAGTACACAACTGTATGTAGTACCCAGGTACATAATGTGCACTCTTAAGTACACAGTGTGTACTTAGAAAACTTCCCATTTTTTCTTTTTTCCTCAAAAACAACTAGAAATCAAGATCCATACATGAAATGAAGATTTGGGATCTTAAAAACTTCCCCCCTTAAATAAATTTGTCCCCAAATTTCCCTTCCATGGGTAGTGAAGAAGAATCTTCAAACAACTCTAGCCACTGTGATCGTATGTTAGCCTCCCTCTCCCAAGTCTCATCCTATACTCGCCCTTGATTCCATAGCACTCGTACTAGATAAACATACTGGCCATGGAGAACCTTCGTTTTGTGATCCATAATTCGAATAGGGTTCTCCTTGAAGGATGCATCCACCTCCAACTCAACCTCTTTGGGTTGAAAAATGTGAGACGAGTATAAAAAGTAGTGTCACGGTTGGGAAACATGAAAGAAAAATGCATATCCCAGTACCTCTGAGGTAACTGGAACCGATAGGCAATCAAACTGAATCTCTCCAAAACCTCAAATGGCATATTTTATCTTAGTGAAATCTCCTCCTGTCTCATAATCCTCCTGTGTCCCAACCTCGGTGTGACACATAAGAAAACCTGATCTCCGATCTCAAACTCCAGAGGTCATCTCCATCGATCAGCATAATATTTCTAAAAATATTGTGAAGTATCCATCCTCTTCTGAATCAACTCCACCTACTTAGTGGTCTCCTGGATAAGCTGAGGTCCCAGCATAGCTTCCTCTCCGACCTCCACCCAACATAGGGTTGATTGGAATGGCCTACCATACGAAGCCTCATAAGATTCCATCTGAATTTTTTCCTAAAAACTGTTATTGTAGGAAACATCTACTAGGGGTATGTGTCTCTCCCAAGAGACCCTGAAATCTGGGACACCTGCTCGAAGAATGTCCTCCAAAACATGAATCGTGTGCTCGAACTAGCCATCTATTTGGGGATGGTAAGTTGTATTCAGAAGTACCTATGTACCCAAACCCTCTATAGTCCCTTCCAGACATGAGAAGTAAACCTGGTATCCCTTTCCTAAATGATAGAGTGTATAACCCCATTTAAACGTACAATATATCATATGTAAAAACATCCAATATCATCAACACTAAAGGTTTCCCTAATCAGAGGGAAATGTACAACCTTCGTGAATCTATCGATAACAACCAAAACTGCATCATTCCCTCGAGGTCACCTCAGTAAACCTATCATAAAATTCATCATGACACCATTAGACTTCCACTCGGGAATGGGTAACTACTATAAAATCCATTCTAGTCACAAATTATATACCTTCACCTACTGATAGGTGGAACACCGCATAACAAAATTAGATACATCTCTCTTCATACCTGGCCACCAACATTGATGATGTAAATCTCGAAACATCTTGGTGACACCAAGACGAAATTACTATATTGAGGCATGTAAATATCGCATCAACTTCTCATGTATGTCTACTAACACCCATACACATCCATGAAAATGAAAAACCTCATCCTCACCTATGGTCCACCCAGGAGTAGGGTCCTCACCTGACACATTCTCCCGTAGGACTAGGCCTTCAGAATCTGATAGCTTCCTCATTCACTCTTGATCCAGAAGAGTAGAGGTAACATATATATAAGAAATAAACATATACCCCTTTCTATCATGAACCTCCAAATTCATCTCATAGAATAGATCCATAAGCCACCACTCACTACTGGCCTCCTGAATTGCCTATATTTGAGTCTGTCTGCTTAATGAATCAGCCAATGTGTTTCCTTTCCCAGGAATATAGAAAAGCTCAAAGTCAAATAACTGAAGGTACTCAACCAACATTCATGGTCTCAAATTTAGATTACACTGAGTAAATATATACTTGAGGCTTTTATGGTCAGTGTAAACCACAAAATTCTCTCCCAAAAGATAATGTCTCTAATAGTGAAAAGAATGAAAACATGCAGCCAACTCAAGATCATGCATTGAGAAATTCCTCTCATGAGGCCTCAATTATCATGACTTATATGAAATGACCCCTTCCCCATACATAATCACTTCTCCTATATCGATATCTGATTCATCGAAGAAAATGGTGTAAATCTTGCCTAACTCTGGAAAAACCGGTATCGGTGCTGAAGTCAACCTCCCATTCATCACTTGAAAGGATGAATCACAGGAATCTATCCACAAGTACTTTTCACCCTTATTAGTTGGGCCCTTCATTGGTGTCACTAAGTGTGAAAATTTATATATAAAGAATCTGCAGTAACCAACCATCCCCAAAAAACTCTATTCCTCAAAGATGTTCTTCAATAGCTACTAGGAAACTACCACTATCACTTTATCTGGGTATACTAATACTCAGGTATCTGAGATAACATGACCCAATAATTGAATTTGATCCATCCAAAAGTAGCACTTTTAGATCTTAGCATATAACTTATTCTCTCTCAGTATACTCAATACGATCTCAAGATGGTTGGCATGGTCATTTTCAGTGTGAGAGTAAACCAAGATATCATTCATGAAGACTACCACAAAAGAATCCAAGTAAGTATGGAACACTTGGTTCATCAGTTCCATGAAAACTATTGGTGCGTTTTTGAGACTGAACAGCAGAACCAAATACTTGTATAGTCCATACCTGCTCTAAATGGATATAAGAGGTATATCTGATGGTCTAATATGAAACTTATGATAATTTTATCTCAAGTAAATATTCAATAATACTTGAGCTCCTCGAAGATAATAAAATATATCATCAATACATAGCAAGGGATATCATTTCTTTATTGTTAACTAGTTCAGCTTCTGATAATCCACACAAAGTCTGGAGGTATTATTTGCCTTCTTTGCAAAAAGAACAGGTGAACCCCAAGGAGAAGTACTGGGTTGGATGAAAACCTTTGCCTGCAACTCCCCTAAATACTTTTTAAGCTCCTGTAAATCTATTGTATCCAACCTATAAGAAGGAATGGACACTGATGTCACTCCTAGAACAAGATCAATAGAGAAATCTAGCTCTCACTCAAGAGGTAAACCTGAAAAGTAATCTAGAAAGACATCCCTGAAACGATCCACCATTGGAGGGAAGTTCATATGTGAATTCTCCTGGTCATCTTGATATAAACTAGAAATATATACTATAATTCCTCCCAAACCATGATTCTCGGGTCTAGCTCTGCTCATATGGACATTCCATTCTCCCTTGTGTAGAAAGGATTTTCCCTCTGGTGATGTGAAACTCACTTTGCAGTGATAGTAGTTAACGAAGGCCTGAAAAAAGACCAACTAGTCCATCCTAAGAATGAAATAGAAGCATGTCATATCTAAGACATAGAGGTCCCACAATAAGTGACACCCACAAACCTTAAAAGGGCACTCCTTGCACTGATGTACAATAGCCATCCTAATTCCCAATAGAGAGTCTAGCATAATAACATCATCAAACATAAAGATACAGAGCCCAAGGATTTCCAAAACAGTAACAAATATAAAACTATGGTAATACCCTGTATCAAAAAGGTAAAAATATAAAACTAAGTAAAATAGAATATTACCTTTAAACGTAGAGGTTTCAGGATCCTACTCCTGTTGGATCTATTCCATCGCAAAATTCTAACTTGTACCACAGCCCTGCGACCCATCCTGGCTACCCTGAGTTGATCCAATCTGTTATCATTTAAAACCTATCATCAGGCTACCACGTCCATGACCACCTCCTCAACCAAAATGTCCTAATGAACTCTATTTCTTGGACTGATGAGAAACTGGTGGTCTTTCTCATGAACGTGGAGTCATAACAAATCCCCTCTCACTCACTTTTGGTGAGAACATCCTGCAAAAATAATGAAAATGGCCCATCTTTCCGCGAGACTGGAACTCGATTGGGTCCCTCGAGAAATGTGGTCTCGTATTCCCACTCCTTCCACACTGGTAGAACACTACTTGGGTACCTGGAGAAACATCCTGTGAAAGCTCCTTTCATTGCTTCCTACTATCAGTCGAAAGAGTACCAACCCTGGATGTCAAACCTCCCTCGCTTGCAGCTCCCAACTCCCTTAGATTGCACTTGGTAATAAATGTCTAGTTCACTATATCAGTCACTGAAGTCATCCTAAAAACATTCACCAACAATCGGATGTTGTACCTGAGACCATCCTCAAATATCTAAACTAGTGATAACTCATCACCTCCCAAAATAGGTGTAAATCACTGAAGCTCTATAAATAAAGAAGAAGAATCCATCACTGAAAGAGATCCCAACTCCAAATGCATGAATATTCCCTTTAAGACTTAACATGGGTGTGTACCTCTACTAAACTGGTCATGTAACACCCCATACACACAGTATGTTCCTCTTGAGACATGGCGGGTACCTGAATATTCCCTCCTACCCAAGTTCTTCTACATGGCTAGAACTACACAGTTTTCTCCTAGTGTAACACTACACGGCGTGTTCACCCTAGACACGGTGTGTACCACGTAAGTTCCATACACCTATGTAATTAGTCACACATCTGGATACATGGTTGATTACTATACAGTGTGTATAAGATAGACACGATATGTATAACCTAAGTTTCATCCACCCGTGTTGTTAGTCACACAGTCGGATACATGATCTTTTACAGACTGATGTGTACTCCTAGTACATGGCGTGTTCTACCAAATGTTTATCATCCCTGAGTCTCTACTCACACAGTCAGTCACACGATCAACCAGTATAAGTCATGTACATACAATACATTTCGTGTACTTAAGAAACGTTATTTCTTTAAGAACAGAAGAACACATGGCATGTTTTCACAACATCACACGTCGTGTTGTTTGGGTTTCCAGATAGTAAGCCTATGAAACCTCTTCAGAACCCCCAAAATAGTAAAATTTGGTCAAGTGATTCCACGTTCTGATCCGTGAGATCCCATACTCCCAGCGAATCAATTTTTTTCATCCTTATTCGTTTCATATCTTAACATAATTCAATTAAAGTTCAAACATGACCCACCAAATTATGATCCAAGAGGGCCCATAACACCTTAGGGACCAAATTTTTCCATCCATAAAAATTAAATTTTACATATACCAATACCCTATCTAAATAGAATGTATTCTACCATAGAATCTATCGCAACAACATGCATATCTAGCACAACATCAATCACAACATCATGCAATCAATAATGCACCCTAAATGGCATCTTAAGAATTCATGACATGTGATCTCTAGAAAGTGACTATATGATGCATGATATAGAATACCCTCATCTTATCAGGTTTCAAAAAAAATAGAACCATAATGATATAATAATAACATCACAAAACAAGTGTGTCACCCAATGGTGAAATCAAATAAACTGTAACAAATGCAAAACTAAAAGAAATGCAATATTTGAGGTAACTTGGATTTTCCCTATACATGGGTTAGATACTTCCAAGAAAAACTTATTACCAACTACATATTCATTCTTATCCCAGTCTATAGGTTCCAAATAGTAAGGTAAATCATAAAATAACTCCTCTGATTCAACTTTGTAATGTCCCAGATCCGGGTGTTGCCCAAAGGTGCCCCAAACCCGGTTGGTCAAATAACCTCAAGATCATTTCCAAAAACTCCAGAGGCCACCGACTAGTAGTGAGGGAAAATGTGTGATAATGGGTAAACTATGCCCTCATTAGAAGAGTATACACAATGTAAAACAAATAGTAAGTAATAGAAAAAGCAGTAATACCATACAACATAAGTAAACAGTGGATGACTGATAGTAATAAAATAACTGGATCATATATATATATATATATAAATGATGCATGTCACATGTGTCTAGGAAATCATCCAAACAAGTCAAAATGTTGGAAATACAATATGGAAACTAAAGTACAGAAATAGTAAACTCCAACAGCATCGCAAGCCTCAGCATGGAACCATGCTCTCCAGCTCCTATAGCAATCAAGTACCTGATGAAGAAGGGTTCTTTACCTTATCTATACTAAAAACTATATAATCTATTTAGGTCTAAAAGAATTACCCCAACAGTGTGTCAGACAAATCCCAGTAGGCAACAACCAAAATATTTGTACCTCACTATTGGTGAATATATATATCATGCAATACGAAAAAATGAAGCAATAAACTGGGATGTAATAAAAAGTAAACAATCCTATAGTTTTCAATTACATTCATTTAACATTCGTTATTCATTCTTTGAATCATGTAACCTTGGGATCTATCCTAATCCCTATATCCCATGTGTAATAATAACAAATAGATGTCTCAGAAGACCATCTAAATAATCAGGTAAGACCGAGTCCAAGCTTGTACTTTGGATTGGCAGATTCATCACAAACATTCAATCATTCATAAACAAACCTCTAGGAAATTTCTCATAGTCTAACCCCTCTGGTCTAACATAACATCGATTGAGGGAAGCTCTCATAGTCTAACCCCTTTGGTCCCACATAGTATAGATCAATTAAAATGACCACATGGGAAACTCTCACGGTCAATACCCCTTGGTCATCATAGCATCAATAAAATATAACGACCGACTGGTATCTCTCATGGTCAATGGACTAGGGTCCAACATTCCTTTAATCAAATAACAATAATCACCTAGTAGGCTCTCATAGTCAAACCCAATTAATTATAAATGACCACCTGGGAAACTCTCACAGTCTAACTCCTTTGGTAATCTCTCACAGTCCAATTCCCTTTAGTCAAAAATCACAATGCATAACACATGCATTTTATATAATCAGCAACTCCATCCTAACAAAACAAGGCATAGAAACAAGGCAAGCCTATAGGCATCCTAGACCAAATGGTCATAAATAATAAATCATGGGAATGCACCCATGGGGTGACCCATAACAAGGTATCTAACCTTACGCATAAGAAATACCCAATTCTCAATCTAACAAACCATAGAGGGTATTAAACAGAGTTAAATTCCCAATCAAACAATAACCCAAACATGGGTATTCGTAACTTTAAGCACATATAATCCAAAGGCGAAGAAATAATGGAAACAATCACCTACCTCGATATCTCACGATCGATACTCTTGAATGTTAGCCCTTGAATTGGCATATAACGGTGTAGATCTATGAAAAAATGAAAAATGACCAACCTTGAATAACTCATGAGAGAGGAGTAATCAAGAAGAAAGGCTCTAAGGGTTTTGAGAAATCACTGGTGGGATTTCAATTCACCTGACAGCGTCTCAATCGGATATCAAGTGGATAATTAGGAGGAGTTCGGATTTTGTAGGCCATTCTGCCACTCTCCTGTATGAACCATGGGAATAAGAAGACACATTCGGACATAAGACACGACCCCTATCTAATATATAAAATAAAAAAGAAAACTACACGTTGTGTTCATTAAATATACACACTGTGTAGTAGCCTTTACCTGCCCCTTCCTTAAGCGGTCTTCCAGGTCACCAACACAGCCATGTACTCAGTCATTACACATCCAGTACGCAGTTGTACACGGTAACTATGTACATGGTGTGTACTCATAAGTACATGGTGTGTACTTAGAAAATTTATCATTTTTTCCTTCTTCCTAAAAAACAACTCGAAATCAAGATCCATACCTGAAATGATGATCCGGGTTCTTACACCAGTGATGGGGTGTGACATGGGGGAGAGAGGGGTAGGGATAGTATATTAGGGATAAAATAAATAAATAATATTGGGAAACCCACATAGTTTACCAAACCATGTGGTTACTATAAAACTTGCTCTTCCTAAAAAAATCCCCCCTACAAGGTTTCTCCTAGTACCATACATTAGCTAACTATCTATGATCCAACCATGATAACAACACTTCCCAAGATAAATATCACCGTACACAGTTTCCACATATTTTACTAACCATGTGGTTTAATCATGCATCCCTCTAAAACTCATTAAAATTTTAAAAAAATTGGGCTAATAATTACCAAAACTGAAAATAACTCAAAAAAATATTTAAATAAATAAAATAATACTGGGGATAAAATATTGAGGTGTGATACTTTTACATTGATAAGTTTTCTAGGAAATCTATATATGCATATTTAGTTGAATAAAACACAATAACCTTTCCAAGATTGGTTGGGAATGGAATCAATAAGATGAAATGATAAAAACATAAAATAAGTGTATTTCACTAAAAATTATTTTAATATTTATTAGAATTAATATTGATTGAAATACCTTAGAAACAAACAATAGGTTCTTACCTCTGATGGTATCCACTATCCACTAGAATCACTAAATGATTTTATATGACATCTTCTCCAAAAATGATGTGTTATTACCTCCTCCTCAAAGGAAAACAGAGAGAAGAGATATTGAGAGGTTTTTAACCAATAGAGGATAAAATAATGTGTGTCACAAATGAGGTCCATGAATCTCCATTTTATATGTCACCTTTATTGAATTAAGGATTCTCTTATAATTCTAACATTTCTTGCATTATAAAATGACCAAACCATTTAGATTCTATATCATTTATTAATATGATACTAAACTCATTTAACAATCAATATTTTATCATCACATCACTATATGATGTGTCAAAAACCCATAATAAATATAATAATAATCATGGGTGATGTGATTGAATGATACTATATATCAATATATAATATTGCAATGATGTGGTTTAGATAACCATGGGAAGGCATATACCATGATGTGGTTACAATAACCTTATCATGGTTTGAGAATTAGTTCACAATATTTAATAGATTTGGTTCTATTTTTACTTTGATAATCATTTATACCATTCCCTTTATTATGATCATGTCCTTGACCGTTCCTACTATCACATCCACCAATATAACCATTCCCTTGGTTTCACCCACATCAATGATTATTTTTATGGATAATAGCATTTGTTTTAGAAAATATTATAGTTGAACAACTAGGAAAAGATAAATGATTTATATTAAAAATATAATTATTCTTTTCTACCATAAGTAATGATGATATGACGTCATAATACTTTATATATATTCATAAATGATGTTATTATCACATGGTTATGTGTAAAGGTGGAAATTTTGGTCCGTGAGTCTCGTTATAATGAACCCAAACCCAACCCAAGCTCATTTAATCCAAACCTAAACCTAATTAATTAAGTAAATGGGTTAACCCATCCAACCTAAACCTATATAAAAAACCTGAACCTAGCCCATTTGACCCATTTAATCAAAATGGACATACTTGATCTATGTAACCCACATAACCTGACCTTTTAACCCATATAACCCATGTAACCTGACCTATGTAACCCACATAACCATAGGAAAATCAAAAAAAATGGGAAACCTATGGTAAGGGAGGATAAAACAATAACATCTAGCTTATAAGGATGTTCCTGAATCAATTGTTCCTAACGTTATGTCTATCATATTTATATAAAATCTATAAATATATTTTTTTCAGAAAAAAAATAAAATGGGTTGCGTGGGTTATGATTGGTTATGATGGGTCAACCTCAACTCAACCTAAATATTAGTTGGTTCAAACAAGTTAAACTTATTACTACCCAAATCCATGTAATCTAAACCCAAACTCATGTAAGACTCAATTTCATGGGTTGGGTTAGAAACTTCCATCTCCAGTCAAGTGAGATACATAAAAATTTATATAGATATTTTCAAAATATCATCATTCATAACCTTAATACCAAAATACTTTAATTGAAATATAATTAGATAAATATTGGATTTATTGAGATAAACCAACCATAAAATACATTCATTTTACATTATTTTAGATGAATATTCATTACATATCACAAAAATCACCTTTGGAACCTATAGATTTTTTTAGTATTTGGATATTAGATACATAACCAACTCCTCTAAATCATCTAAAAAATCTCACAATTATGATTTTCACTTGTGATTCCCTTTTAGACATATCATACATAATACCCTTCTTTTCGACCTGGGGAATAGAAACATAAGAAGGGGTAAGCTCAAATAATCAGTAAGGGTAATCTTAGGAGATACTAATAAAAGATCATAAGTGGGAATAAGATGAGAATATGGGTATGATTTCATAATCAAAGATTTTGGACATAATATAAGATAATCCAACCTAATAAACCATAGATCATAAATTGTGATTAATGGTATAAGGCTTTGGAACAAAACATGTGTAATAGGGGTGTGGGGACGTAAGTTAATAATCATGATCCATGAAAACATAACATGGGAATAATAATGAGACATAAGATTGTGGAATAAACATAATCATATAAAATTATTTCCTTTTTCAAGGATCACTAGAAAGATCATCATCACATTTTGGATAGAGTCCCTTTGTGGATTGGGTTTACTTTTCAATTACTTTAATCTTTAATGGAGTGTGTTCACTAACTAGTCCCTTTTAGGTTATCTCATGAGATATAAATCATTAGCCAATATATTAGATAAATATAACTAATTCACATATCAAATAATAATAAACCACATATATGTGTGTCACACAAACTTGAAAACATTCAAAAATACATCATAGCTTAATTAATATTTGGGAAAGAAATAGGTTTCAAGAAAAACTGTGTATATAATTATCATAGTTAATCTAGAGAAAGAATACATATGTCATAATTAGAGAATATCCCCAGTGAATCATAAAAAAAACTTAAGTATATTGTCATATATGGAAAAAATATAAGAACATTAGATATTTTCTTTGAAAAAAAGATGTCCTTTTATTTGGATAACACTTATTTTGAAATAAAAAATTCACAAAAAAATGGGATTTGAAATTATTTTGTTTCTAGAAAAAAATATTTGTAAATAAAATTGATGAATATGTGGAAAAAGGAATTCATATGAATTAAATTAAAAATCAAGATTTTTTCCATACTTTTTTAAGGAAATTCAAATCAATAGAAAATGACTTGTATTTAAAATGTTAAAAAATATACTTTCAAACCCCTATAAAGAAATAAAATGTTAATTTAAAATGATTGAATTAAATCATATAAGTATATAAAAGGATATATATAAAATAATTTAAAGAATATGGACATGGATGAGAAATATTCCCAACCATAAAGAGGAGGTAAGGTCAGTTCCACTTACGGAAAATGTTTTTATTGAATTAAGAACAAAATTGAAGTGAAGTGATAAGAATACATGTAAACCCTAGAAAATAAAAAAATTGAAATAAAATAGATAGGGTTTTAGAGAGATATAAATTAAAATTTACTTAAATATGAATTTATACATAATTTTTTTAATTAAAAGTGATATTAGATAAGAAACACTTACTTTGGACTTCAGTTACATCAGACACACCCTAAATTCAGGTATAATAAATTTAGGTTTATTATTAATGTACATAAGTGTAACACCTCAAAATTTTAAAAGAATAGAATTGGGTTCTATAATATATATGAAATGTGACACCAATATTAGAAAAGAATGTAACACCCTAAATTTTGTGATATATTTATTTTTTAAAGTCAAACTATTTTATATCTTGTGTTATACGCAACACTAGGTTTAAACAAAACACAGTACTCTCTTAAAATATTATTATTTAAATGTGAACATAATAACCTAACCACTAAGTTAGAGGGTATGAATAGTACTAAGTAAATTATTAAAAGTATTTAGTTTACACATGTATAAAAAAATTCAATGGATATCTATTGATTATAAATAAAATAATAATCAGTTGAAACAAAAAGAAATGTTTTCTGAAAACTATGTTTTTTCTAAAAGGCGGTTTAATCGTGCTTTGGGAACGTAATTTAAAATTAATTTATACCACTTTTATAAAATTTATTTGAAAAACTAAACTTCATTTTTTAAATCTAAATGTTAAAATTATCTTTGGGTAAATTGTTTAGAATTTTCTAAAAAGTTTAATATCTCGATGAATGGTGAAAAATACTAATTTTTATTGAAAAATACATTTTTGTTTAAATTATTTACAAAGTTAAATTATATTTTAAATTATTTTTAAATTAAAATTTGTAAAATAATATTTCAATTTAACTAATTTAGGTCGTTGGAATCAATTTCATATTTAATTATGATATAAAAAATTTACTTTTGAAAGGTTTTTCTTTGAAAAACCCATTTTTCGACGCATCTGTGGGTTTAATTATAAATTGAATTGCTCCACTTATATGAATTAAATTTGAAAAAAATTATTATATATTTTTAGTAATAATAATTTATTTTATATAAAAAGTTCAACTTAATCTTTTACCATTATGAATAGTAAAATTAGTAAAAATTAATTACCGTAGTTAAGGTCAAAATAATTTTATTGAGGGTTAAAATAAGAAGATAAGGGTTAATAATGACCTAAAACTTGTACAAAAATAATTTTATAGAGATATTTGGACCTTATAACCTATAATTATAGATAATGACCCATTTTGGAGCTTTTTTCGTGTAAAAACATGGGTACACTTTATTATTTTCAAAATTTTCATCTGTGCCTTCTCCACCATATATAGAAGGCCACTCCCTCCCTTCAATTATTCACACCTATAAAGAAATTTTTCTTGACCAAAACCTACAAAAGTATCTCCCCATAATACTTATGAATATTATAGATCTATTTTTATTACTGAAAACTATCCCTAAGGTCATTAAGAGGAGATCCAAAGGAGGTTTCACTAAGAGAAGGTAATTATCTTAACGAAGATCTTTCATTTTCTTTCTTACTTTTCCACATTAAATCATGTTTTAAAAATTAAAACATAATAAAATTATTATATAAAATATACTAAGATATTATTATGTTGATGTAAAAATATTTATTCATCTCCTCATCTATCAAATGGTAAACAAAATTGTTAATCGTGTGTACGGAGGACTACCACCTCATGAACTGATTTAACTCATTTTCCATCAACACATCTCACAATTGTATATAATGATGTATTCAATATATATATATATATAATATTTATGATATTAATATAATTATTTAAATATAATATCACATATACTTTTCTAATTTTCATGTAGTTTAAATTATGATAATGTCGCTTGTTTGTACGGCGGACTACCACCTCGCGAAGCGATGTGATTAGTTTTTCAATTTCACTTTACATGGAAGATAATAAGGAAAATTTTAAAAAAATTATGTGATAAATATAAAATTATATTTATTCTATAAAATTAATATATCACCTACTTCCTTACCCTTTCACTTGTTAATTGGATGATATCGTCACTCGTGTGTACTTATGGCCTACCGTCTCCATGAAGTGATGCAATTCATTTTCTCTATACAAACTTAATGAATTATTATAAAATTTATATAATGAGTAAATATGATATTAATAACATTATTTTCATTCTTTATATTATGTATCTATATCCTATACACAAGAACCAAAACATTCATGACCAAACACACATGAGTAAACAAGGAAATTAACACCCAAAGCAATGAAAATAATGAAATATTATTATAAAACTAGTGGTAAAATGTTATAAGAGGATCATATATGATATTATAAATATTAATATGGTTATTTTATAAATTATTAACATGATTAAAACCATTATACAATAGTTTAAATCATGTTCAACCAAAAGGAAGTGTGCGGTAAAAAATTTGTCTCAATTTCTTTTCAATGAGTCATATTGTAATGTTATGAACCTTGTTTATTTTATATGGTATATATACCACCAATTTTATATGTAATATCATTAATAATTCACACTTAATTCAATTTTAAGTTTAAATTTTAATTATTTCATCCATATGGATTTTACTTTAAAGTTACTAAGTGGTGAGGAATTTCTTAACAAAATTTCTTTTCATTGGGTTATATTACTTCCCCATTGTATTTGATATTACATGATTATGTGTGTAATGTATTTTTATTATTTTATTTTTTATTTCAATTTTTTTTTACAATTTAAACACATAATTAGTCCATTTATTAATCCTCACTTCAATGGTATGATCATTGTACAGGACTTCATCCCAATTTCCATTCATTGAGAAAAATTTTAATGGTTTGCATATAATTTTTTTATATGGTTTATATATAGATAATTTTATATGTAATATCATTATTACTTAATAATTAATGGAATTTTAAGTTTCCATTTTAATTATTTCATCCAATGGTATTTTACTAAAAAGTTACCAACTAGTAAAGAATTTCATAACTCAATTTCTTTTCAATGGGTTATATTACTTCTTCATTATCTTTAATATTATATGATTATGTGTATATTTAATTTTTAATATATCATGCTTTATATATAATTATTTTAGTTTTATTTACATTTGATACATATAATCTATTCATTGGTTAATTCCCACTTTAATGTTATGATCTTTCTAAGGGTTTATTTCACAAGTACATTTTAATTGGTATTGCTTATGCTTGAATTTCCATTTAAGGAAATTATTTGACCATTGGATAATAAGTACCTCTAATTTTATTATAATTTGGTGATTCAGTAATTTTTCAAGTAATATTACCATTTTTCTACTCTTTTATACTTAAAATTATTGAGAATTTTTTTAATAAAATTCGACTTCATTTCTCTCTTCGGTCAAAAATATTTTTTCTTCCAAAACCAGGTTTTCTAAAAATGTTTTTAAAAATGTTTTTTAACATTCTAAAATTGATTTATTAAATAAATTTTTACCCATGTGTTACTTTTTACAAAAACAAAATTTAAACGAATCTTAATATTGATTTCCAAACAATGTTTGTTTGGATTTTACCATAAATGTGAAAGGAATATTTGTTTTAATGTGTATGGTATGTAAAAAATTTACCAACATCCTAACCACTCAATTTATTAAAGATTAATTTATAAGTTTCATAAAAAATTTCAAATAAAATTATTTTCAAAATATTTTGTAAACTTTTATTTTTAAAAATATATTTAGAGTAAAAAAATGATATTTTCATCAAGAATGTTTTAAATGATAATTTTATGGTATTTTTATTCATCAATGACCTCAAACCTTTATTTTACTTATGATAAAAAAGTGATATATTTTATTACTACCATCCTTATTATTTCTATGGATGGTTAATTATTATTTTTACTAAAGAAATTATTGACATTATTTTTCTTGATTATTTTTTGTAATAATTAACTTTCTTTTGAAATATTTAATTTCTTGTGATCATTGGAAATTAAATTTATACTAAATTTACATATTATTTATCATAGATATATTTATTTCTTAAAGCTTAGATCATTTCTACATATGATGTTCTACATTTAAAATTATTAATTATGTGGGGAAAATTGATAAATATGTATTATTTACTCAACATGGGTATTTTATGATAAGGTAAATTATTCATGAATTAAATAGATTATTTGATATAAGAGGAGGGATTTTGATGTTAAGATATGGGTGGGGCATGGTTATAGATATCCCCTTGATGCATTAGTAGTCTCATGAGATGAATTAGTTGGGTAGCCTTAGTTAAATGGGTTTCTAATTTATACATACCCATCAGTTTTAAACTATCTTTTAAAATGTATTAAAATTAGTAGTATCATGATGCTTGAGATCATTACATAAAATAATTAATAATTCAATTCATTAATAATTTATTTATTATTATCCATGGTATTTTCATAATGATATTATCTCTGGATTCATTTTATTCTCATTTTCTTGATTTAATGTCATGTGTATGCAGATATTTAACTCTCTGTATTGATAATTCATTATCTAAAAATGATATTAAAATTATTTAAATGTTATTTGCATTAATTTATTTACATTTACATGTTTATTATGCTTATTTATTCATGATATCTTCCACTTTACATAACTCTTACTAAGTATCTGAGCTCACCCTTATTTTGTTTTCTTTCCCATGAATTTAGGAAGTGTACTATGAATGATATGCAAGGATATTATAGAGGAAATAAAGATATTCTCAAAATAAAATATGTTTTAATTTTTGTTTTCAAATTTAATACAATACTCAAGTATGTATTTAGTTTACCAATACTACTAAAATATTTGGTCCTTCAGGATGCAATCACTTGTATCATATGCCAAAGAGTAAAGTAACCAATAGATATGGGCAATTGGGTTTGGAGTTTTAAAAATGATAACCTTATTCAATTTTATTTTACTAAATACTATTAATTTATCATTCCTTTTCACTTATATATTAATTTTTTATAGTTAAAATTATTATTTAGGTGTCAACTGTTCCATTTTCCCACGCATACTTCAGTTTGGTGGTTCTAATCCTTATTCATTGTTCACGCGTTCATCACTTCCAAAAATGTTAATTAATATTTATAACATTTTTTTTATATAGTTCCAAATAACCATGGTCATTTTATAGAACTCATGGTAATAGTTTTCCTATAATGCCTAAAAATATCCTTCTTTGTGAATCTCGATTAAAAAAAATTAATTTTATTAAGGAATATAATCATATATACATCACCACTCCAAAAATATGAAATAATGTTAAATTAATAATTATTTAATATTGTTACTATAATTTAAGTTTTTTATTCATTCATGATATAAACATTATAACATCATTTTTGAAGGTGATAAAACTGACCCAAAAAAGAACCTATTATAATTAATTAACGAGTAAGAAGATGTTATTTTATAATAATAATATCACTTTTATACTCAATTAAAAATTTAAAAAAATGTCATTAAATTGATATAAAATATTCAATAATAGGTATATTAATAACATATATTAAAATTATTTACAGAAAGATAACACTTATGTTAAAAACTTGAATCTCCTCTTAGGTGGATTCTTAGAAATTAGGGGTTTGGGACTTCTTGGGACAATAGGTTCCTAAATGTGAGATATTATTTTTAGGAAGATAATTTTGGCATGGATTAAATATAATTTTTAATTAAATGTTTTCCTTGATGTCGTTTAATGAGGGGTACTCTAATAGATGGGAAGGGGTGTCATTTTTGTAAATAATCATTTTTTAAGATAAAATTAATGTCACATTCATGGGAAGTGGGCCAAAAAATTCAATTAGTGACGATAAGATATGGGTAGTATGAGAAAACCCTCATATCCACATTTAGAGATAAAATGTTTTTTTATTTTTTGTGTTTATCCCTTTATTTAACCCAATTACCTTATTTTAGATTTTACCATGGTGAATAACTTTTAACTTAGGTAACTTATTTTTTATGGACAAAAATGAAATTGAACTTATTATCAAATTTGGACATTCTGATTTAAAATATGAAAACAATTTTATTAGCTTCAATTTCTAAAGGTTATAAAAACTAATATTAATATAACTATGCATAATTAAATAAGAAAATTTAGAAAATGAATTTTTAAGCCAAAAAATGAATTTCAATGTATTACTTACCACATAATAATCATTAAATTATTTGTAATTCGATTGAATAAAAAATAATTTAATTAAACTCTATACTTTAAATATAATAAATATGGCATATAACATCAAAATAATGGTTTTAAACAAAACATTTTTGTTTAGACATGACTAGTAAAATTAGTACACCTTATAGTTAATTTAATATTTATTTGATGTTACTAACTGATTTTACTAATAATTATTATAGTTTTATCAATAAATTTTATGTATAACACTTAAAAAGTAATAAATTTATCAAAAATATGTAATTCATGAAAATAGTTTCTATGAAATCAATGGTATTTTCCAATGTGAATTAGAACCCTATTATTTTAACAAAATCATTTATTTTGTTAATTGAGTTTCATTTAACTATCTTTATTGCATTTAATTTTGTATTATAAAAAGTCATTATTAAATTTAGTCTAGTGATTCATGTATTATAATCTAATGGATTTATTTAAATGGAAATACATACTAAAATCATGGGGTATTACATTGTACCCCCTTAAAATAAGTTTACCCTCTAAATTTCTATTAATATGATGAAACAAGATGAGGATACTTTTACCTCATGATATCTTTACATTTTAAAATTTATGATTCCTGTAAATAACTTTAACTCATCAAGTTTTCTTGGTTTAGAGTACTTTATCTCTATGATCAATAATTTATACTGTTTGTTCTTGGTGAGAGAGATCAAGGTCTAGTTTTATAACCTATGAGTTCAATAAATTTCAAGTTTCAGGTATGTGATTATAATATTATATATTCATTCAATATTTTAAATTACTCTCATCACTGATTTTTTACT
This sequence comes from Viscum album, assembly GCA_963277665.1. Taxonomy (NCBI): domain Eukaryota; kingdom Viridiplantae; phylum Streptophyta; class Magnoliopsida; order Santalales; family Viscaceae; genus Viscum; species Viscum album. Next base: position 908,803,015 of record OY728152.1, read on the forward strand.
GAAAAATGATTAATTTCCACTCAATGTACTTTTTTTATCATAAACACATATAGAGATAATTGTTTGAATTCATTCAATTACACAACTGTTTAATATTCTAATCTTAAATTTCAAAATACTAATCCAAATGTTTTGATTATTCCTTTTAGTGTTCCTAATTCAAATTAAAACAAATAATTCAGGTAGATCATTCTTCAATTTGAAGGTCCATATGGACCACATAAGAAGGCCCAATGAATCTTCCAATGAAACTGGACTAGCTATAATGTTATATTTTTTGGGCTCAATCCTGAAGTAAAAATTCATTAATTCTCCACCATAAGTACAGGGACATTCCATTATATCTTGGATAAAAAATTTAAGTCCCAAATAAACCAATAAGTGACCCAATTTATGCATGAAATTACAACACACAATTTTGTCTAATATTTGATAACAGGACACAATTCTTGACATTCATCCCAATCCACTTGGATGATTGAGCTAAAATTTTGTGTAAATAAATTAAATATATAGGTTCCTAAATTTTTATGAGAAAATTTTAAGATTTTAGGGCATATTCCTTGCCTAAAACCAATTCAAATTATGTCCTTTTAAAAATTATGTGTAAAACTAGATAACAACACATGGTTTAGGAAAACATCCATATATTTGGATAAAAAAATATAATGGATACCGAATTTGGAAGTTAGAATTTAAAAATACATATATACAACTTTAAATAATATTATTTTTTTGATATTTTTCTTTCTTGATAGTAAAATTGTTGAGAAAACTTGAAGAGAAGTTCTAGAAGGCAAATATTCCACCACCTTGGGCTATAAATACACTCATTTCTTCTACTTGAGAGGGTTGTCACTTTAAAACTAAAGGAGGAGAAATTTAATTAACATATACATTAGAAATTCCAAGGATAACTTTACATACTCTTGTTTAAATAATAAAAACCTATCCTCCCATTTCTATTTCATGTTTGTTTTTCCTAGTTTTCAATTGTAATCACATAAATTTCACTATAATTTCATTTGAATTTTAATGCATGTTTTATGTTAATAATCTCTCATCATCATGAAAAATATATTTTTTAATATTAATGTTCTTAAAAAAAATTCAAATCAAGTTGAAAATAATTCCATTTTTACTCTTTCTCATTCAATACAAAGTGTATGCTTAACTCTCCTCACCATTCGTGTGTCTGTTCAGTGCACAAATATTTTATAATACCATTATTTTTACTTTATTTTTATATCATCACCATATATATCATATACTATATTATTAACCATCTCAATTGATGATTAAATCATCCATTAGGGTGAGTCATAATTTGGGTATGTCATGTGATTGATAGCTTTTGGTTGTAAATATTCTTTTGGTTAAAAATGTATATGTCAAAACATAAAATATCATGGATTAATGACATTATTGGTTTAATATGTGGATTAAATGGATAATTGGAACCATAAATACACTTCCATAAAATATTATTGATTAATATTATAACCTTTTTTAATGCTTGTATTAAATCCAAAATAATTGGGAATTCTGATCAAAATCATCTTGTGATGTGGGTGTTAATTTAATGCAATATATCAGAAAGTCCAAGTATATCATAAGCTTACATACCTTATAATTAAATCACCACAATAATTATTATATTTTTAAATTAAATTCAGTAATCAATCATTTCACTTAATATCTTCAAACAAACCCCTCCCACTATACATTTCAAAAAAAATACAAAACAACAAAACAATTGACTCCAAAATATATTACCTTAACTAAGGATTCAACCCAAGTGACACAATAAATATTATAGAATACCACCAGACCTTTCAATGGTCAATAGTAAACAATTAGGTGTGGTTTAAATGAAACCATTTCTGAGTATGGTACAATTAGTAGTCGGTTGTTTTTTGATTTTTTTAAAAAATAAAAAAATAAAAAATATTGAAAATATAAAAAAACACAAAGAAAAATCCACCTTTATCATCCTTTGAAAATTTATCTAAATTCCCCATATCATCATAAATAATCCATTGGAATTTTTGGACCCATAAATCGAGCAAAATCTTCCCGAACTTAGGAGGAAAATTAGGGATAATCAAAACACTCAAGACCAATTCATTACCCATCCAATTGTTTTAGATATGGCCAATAATAGAGAATAAACACTTAAATAAATCATTACCACTAATATTAATTACCAACCCCTTATAATTTTGTATCTAAAAATTGAGGGTAATTTCAAATTTAAATTTGGTTTGATTTATATTTTGACTCATTTTCATGGGCTAGCCATTGAGGATCCTCATCTTCACCTCAAAGTTTTCCAAGTGGTGTGATCTACCATGAAGCCTTAAGGGGTTTCTAAAGAACCAATAAAAATTTGAGCATTACATTTATCCCTATATGGATCTTCAAAATAATTGATCTACAACCTCTCTCCTGGTTCCATAAACACATAGAATGATAAGAATCGACTCTTCTTAGAGAAATTCTTTTATACTTCTCGAACTGATTCTATATGAAAGTAAATTAGTGGTATCCATAAATTCCCCAAATGAATCACACCATGAGTATTGGGAGAGTTTTACAAATATTGTAGAAACTTTCCCATTCCACTAAATCACTTATCAACTTTTGATCTAGTACTTCTATGAGGGGTTATTGGCTATGGTGCGAACTATCATAGATACCAAAAGTGACGGTGCACCTGTTGTCAAAGCACCTACAGTGAATCAAGATACCATAATAAAAGTGTATGAAAAAATGTAGTAATTAAAAACTCGAGAACATAATCAAGTCAAGAAAGTCTAAGAGAATAAATCTATAGATCCCAATAAGATAACTGAGTGGATGAGTGAGCTTAAAGGTCTTGTGCGACAACCTTCCATGTTTGAAAAATCCCTAAACTCTTCTTCTTTACAATATTAGTTTCCTATACCTATCAAAAAATATAGAATTTATAGCTCAAATTTTCATCCAACTGACATGTATCCATAATTATAGGATTATCAATCAGATTCATCTATATCAATGGAGATAAATGTGGCATTTTCTCAGCAAAAAAATAACCCACAACAACCAAATCAGTTTGTTAAAAACCCTAACCAACCCCACTATGATCCCTTCTCTCCTACATGACTGAAAATTAAATTTTTATTTCTAAATTATTTTGGTGGAAAAGTGGGAACCCTCATAAGGCATTACGTGGGTTCATTTAACACACACAAAAAATCAAAAAATCATAGTAGACTAAGATGAGATTATTAGAACTAGTCACTCTATATAATCCCCACTGTAAAGTAGTTACCTCGGTTTCTAGGTCATCCTTGATTAATTCTTCAAAATGGTGGGCCAACTTATCCCATGTTTGAATTTATTCCTCTATATTGATATTTTTTCCATTGTATCCTTTTCAGGTCTTTGGTGGTTACTTATGCATGTTCTTTCTCATTATCCATTTTACCCTCTGCCACATGATTCACCTCCTAAATATTATTATTCATATCATTAATCTAATCCTTCATATTTAATTTACAATTATACACCTTATTTCCTCCACCTTTTTCATCTAACCTTGTCTTCATTGGCTTAGGAAATTAGGAGTAGTCCTTATGCCCTCTGGGTTTTTTCCCTTAAGCATTGTGTTCCCATCTGAATCATGGGTTAATTTCCACCCCATCTTCCTCCTTGGTCTATAAGTAATTCAACCATGTATACGGTCATCACTTTCCATTGAAAACTGATTGGACAATTCATCATTTTTCAATTGATTTTCCTATTCTTTATTTAAGACTATTAGAGAAACAATTTCTTAGTCTTATACCCATGCATCATCCTAAATCTTGGAGTCATTGAGCTTCCTTTTCTACTTAAGGGTCACCATTTTCCAACCATCCTGCTGATATTCATCAACCCTCAACTCAACCTAGACCTGAAATTGGTTCAAGAGCTAAGATGATCCAGGAGAGATCCACTGGAAATTTGGCTCCTAAACTAGAGTCGCCCTTTCATCCACCTATTCCACCACCAGCTTAGCTGGTTTAGAGGGGAGTGAGCTTAGATGGGCACCAGGAGAATTCTATAATATTCCAAACCCCCCAGATTCCACAATTTGAGAGAAGGAAGGGACATTGGAAATGAGTTGATCTAATCCTCCCCCTCCACCAGAACTGGTGGCTTGGTCCCAACCAGAACACACCTAGAAGAATTATCAACCGCCTTCAAGTCTGAAATAATTAGCCCGACGTCCTTCCAAAGATTAACCTTGATACCTATAATATCTATTAAACCAACATATCACCTCGCATTTGGAACTGATCTACGAGATGAGTGTCATAAATTATATATGTTTCCTAGGTGATAACATGACAACAATAAATCAAACAAATTCTCAAAAAACAAATGGTTGACTGCAACTGATTTATTCATCAACCTCAATACAAACAGCACCGACCGGGTGCTTATAGATGCCAACTTCAACACATATACAGGGCACAATATGATATCATTGGGATCGTGAGTGGTAATCTAAGGATAGGAATATTCTGATAATATTTCCCCATATCTGATGGATTGTGGGGTTTTGGAAGGTAATAGGAAGACCTAGGAAACTAACCCAAATCACATTAGGGGGTTTTTGTTTCTAGTGTAAATAATATCTCTATAGAGGAAGTGAGAAATGGGAACCATCGTAGCATCGATGCCCCTTGGACCACACAACAGCAAGATCTTCATCACAGGAAAAGCGTAGAAGAAAGTGTTGAGGGTCCAGAAGGTTGACCACAACTTGATCTTGTAGGGGCTAAAAACCATTGACGAATCTGTGGAAGCTATCCAGTAATGATCATCATCGGAAAAAGCGAGTAACCAGGTAAAACCCATGGAGGGATGATGCCTCTAAGAATTCCTAGAGACAAAGATGAAGCGAAGGAGCCCCTCAATGAATGGAGGTAACTTTTGGGTAGAGTCGGTTTTTGGGGAAATCGAGGATGAGGTATGGGATTGAGAATGGGGAGAAAGATGAGGGGCAGACATATCATCCATTGACACCACCCTAATGGGATGACTCCACCTCTAGGGTTCCATAGGGAAGACGATCAGCAATCTTGGAGTCCTCATTCCATTCTCTTATACCTATAACCTAAGCTAGAAATATTATCCATGATATAGTTGTGGTAACCTCTTCTCTCAAACCCCTCAATTCCCTCCTCAAAATCCAAGCCAATTCCAATATGGTCAAGGTGTTGATAAATTCCAATGACCTTATCCTTTTTTTCCTCAATATAAAAGGAGAAATCCTCCTCCTGCTACTCCTAGTTTCCACTAACCTAGATATCCTTTTCAATTCCCAACCCAATATAAGCATAATAACCCAAATCAAGGAAATACCAATGTTGTTCATGCATGTTCTCTAAGAAACCATGGGAATCATTATAGAATATATTTCCTCGTTCACCTATTCTAGCCTAAAAAACATTAAAAACCAAAATTTTCAACTTTCATCCCACATAATTTAGAAACAACAATCCAATTATTCTCAACTCTCAACTCAAACATTTCCCATCCCTAGAGGTAATTTAAGTGAAATTTCACTTCGATCAGGAAAGAAAATTCCATTCCTTATGATAGATCCTATAAAGAACCTTTGAATGTTTACATGGAAAAAGAAAAGAACAAAAATCTAGAAAAATAACTTGAATCCAATATCTCACCTCCTTCTATTCCTCTAAGGAACCCAAATGATTTTCCTCAAGTCATCCCTAAGCCTAAGAAACCCTTTGAACCTGATTCTAAATGCTCGAAATTTTTAGATGTGTTGAAGTCAAAATCCCCCCTCTTAGATTCCATCAAACAAAATCCTAAGTATGTAATGTTTCTTAAGGAATATTTCACCCATAAGAGAAAACATAGGACCATTGAAAATGTTTCAACCTAATAGTCCATTCCCATATAGTGAAAAGATCTAGGGACCTTTATAGTTCTATGAGAAATAGAAAGTTCCAACTTTTATGATGCACTCATAGACCTTGGAACCTCTATAGATGTAATTCCAAAATCCATATTCTTCAAACTTCGTCTAGGTCCCTTACACCCAATGAGTTTTTTCATCTAATTATCCAAAAAAATCAATGCTAGTCTCAAGGGTATGATTTAGGATGTCCTTATTCTAATAAATGATCTTATATTCCCAGTTAATTTCTATATCCTTAACATCGAAGGTTAGACATATTCTTCTTGATCTCCCATAATTCTAGGAATACTATTCCTCATGAAAACTATAACTAAACTTGATGTGCATATGGGCATCTTATCCATGGAATTTTTTTGAACAAATGGTCAAGTTAAATATTTTTCAAGTCATGTGACACCTATCAGAGAATCAATCTATATTATATATCCATTCTTCCCAATACACATCTGATAGTGAATTGGATCCCATTTACAACATGTTATTATTATACTAATGAGATTAGAGTTTTCTAAATTTTCACCATGATTAACTATGTCATAAATAGAGAAGTTGATATTGAGCTTTCATTTATAGACTCTATAAATCTAAAGGATCTTTAAAACTCTTTATAATCCCATCTCACCTATGATATACGATGTTCCACCTTAGAAAGTAATGAAGAAAATAAATCAAACCAAAATGGAAGCCCTTTATTTATTACTAAGTTGTCTGTCCCACAAATGAAGGATGAAACTAATCTAAAACCCCTTCCTAGAAACCTGAAGTATGTATTACTTTTCCATGATCACTCTTATCCTATCATCTTCTCTGTTTCATTTACTGAAATTGAGGAGTCCAAAAAAATTAGGTGTTAGAGGAAAACAAAAAGGCCTTAGGTTGGACCCTATATGAATAAAAGGCATCAACCCAACCCTTTTCATGAATCATATCCACCTATAAAAATCATCCAAACCAATTAGACAACCTCAAATGAGACTCAATCCACTCATACTTGAGGTGGTTAGGGAATAGGTCACCAAGTTCCTTCAAGCTAGTGTTATCATCTCAAATTATTATAGTGAATGAGTTAGTATGATTCAATTGGTACCTAATAATGGTAGGAATATTTTCACAAATAAACATGGAGATGTTTTCACAACTCAAGTGAAAAACAAATGGTGTGTGAACCTATTATCAAAAAATAAATGTTGAAACACAAAAAGATAACTATCCACTTCCTTTCCTTGATTAAATTATATAAAGATTAGTTGTAATGTATCATTATTACTTTCTTAATGGATACACTAGATACTCCAAAATACCAATATCTCCTTAGGACCAAGAAAAAAGTATATTCAATTGCCCAATTAGAACATACACATATTAGTGAATGCCTTTTGAAATTTTCAATACTCCTACAACATTCTAGAGATGTATGATGATTATCTCTTCTAAATTCATTGAGCATCTCATGGAGGTATTCATGGATGGATTTACTATTTATGGTGAGTCTTTTGAATCGTGATTTCATTCACTCTCCCTATTCCTATAAAAGTGTTTCAAATGTAACATTATATCGAATTTTGTGAAATGTAACTTCTTGGTTACTAATAAGATTTTTCAAGGACACATAATATCTCAATAGGGTATTAAAGTCAATTAGATTAAGATAGAGGTGATCCAATCACTTCCTTATCCCACATTAGTTTGAGACATTTGATCATTCCTCAGTCATGCCAGTTTCTATTAGAAATTTATCCAGATATTCAGTAAGATTTCCCTCCCACATGCTCAGATACTCCAAAATGATGTTATATTCCATTTCTATGTGGATTTAAATATAGAATTCATTGAAATCAAAATTTTATTACAAATTACCCTATAATAAAACCCCAAAATTATTATTTTCCCTTCAAATTGATGTTTGATTCTTATACTAGGTCCATTAGGGATGTAATTGGTCAAAGAAGATAAAAAATTACTCATTTCATCTATTATGCCTCAAAAACACTGGATGAAACTCTATCTCACTACACTATCATTGAAAGTGAACTTTTATCTATAGTTTTTAACTTGGATAAATTATAGCCCTATCTCTTAGGTTCCAAAATCCACATCTTTATAGATTATTTAATTTTAAAGTTCCTGCTTAAGAAATTTGATTCCAAACCAAGGATAATAAGATGGATCCTAATGTTCCAATATTTTGACCTTGAGATCAAATATAAACTTGTAAAATAAAACCCTATGAATGGTAACCTGAGTAGAATTTCTAATTATTATCATTATAGAATAACTAATCCTTAATTTCCCACTGAACACCTCTCATCTCTCACTCCAAAGTCACCATGGTATGATCCAATTGTAAATTAATTTTTTTCTGGTGTTTTTCCTAAAGAAATTTAAAAGAACAAAAAATGAATCTGAAAAGTGATTCAAAATACTATTTTTGGGAAGATAATAAACTTTGGAAAACTAGGGAAGACGTAGTGATTATTAGATTTGTTGATGAAGATGAACATTCCTCTATCTTATAATTATGCCACATAGTGCCTAGTGGTGGAAAATTTAGACCACAAAGGACCTCCCAAAAGGTCCAAGACTATGGATTATTTTATCTTTCACTCACTAATGACTCACATGAGTTTTTACAATCATATCCCACTTTCCAAAAGTTAGAAAAATTTACAATAGAAATGAAATTCCCCAAATTATTATAATCTTCTATGAGATCATTGATTATTGGGGCATTGATTTCAAAGGATCATCCCCCCATCCAATGGATTCTCCTGAATTATCCTTATTGTTAACTATGTTTATCATTGGGTCGAGTCTAAACCCACTAGAAAGTATTATGCACATACTATTAGAAAGTTACTCAAAACTCATATCTTCCATCGATTTGGAACTATGCTTGTAATGGTAAGTGACATAGAAACTCATTTATATAATCAAATAATGGAATATATTTTGAAAAAAATGGTGTTGTACATAAAACATCAACTTCATATCACCCCAAAACAAATGGAATGGTTTAAGTTTACAATAGATAAGTAAAAATATTGTTTGAGATAATTTTAATCCCACAATAAAATATTTGCCTAAAAGACTTGGTGAAGCACTTTGGTCTTATCAAACTACCTATAAAACACCCATTGACATGTCTCCTTTTAGGTTTTTTTGGAAAAGTGTGTCATTTAATTGTTGAAATACAACATAATTCATTTTTGGGTTGTGAAAACCTATACCTTTGACTGTGAAAAATCTGGTGAAGATAGATTATTATATTTGAATGAATTGGAGGATATTTGACTTGATTTAAATGATAATTTAAATCTCTAAAAATAAAAATACAAGGTGCTACAAGATAAAAAAATCCTAAGAAATTTATTTCATGAAGGTGAAAATGTAATTATCTTCAATTCTTAATTTTGGATTCACCCAGATAAGATTAATTATTATTGGGAAGGCCCATTTATTGTTACTCATTTTTACCCATTTGGTGTATTAAAATTATAAGATCCCTCTTCTAAAAGGACATTCATAGTTAATAGACATTGGTTAAAGCATCAACATGAGAGGACACACACCCTAGGAATGACATCAACTTCCATCGGATCCCCAACATCTAGATTAGACTCTCAAATGGATGGAGATGGTGACCCACCAAATCCAAACTAAGGAAACCTTTTTCCCTTTAATTCTCTCTCTATCCCCCTCTCTCCCTCGTTTACTCTCTGTTTATCTCTCTTTATTATTCTTACTCTCTAATTCTCACCTTATATTTTTTTACCACTTTCTTAATTCAATATTGGTTTTTTATATTTTTTGTGTATGTGCCTCTCAAAAAAATATTCATAATTACTCACCACTAAATTTGTAAATTTTTTATAACCATTTTGGGGAGTCAAAAGACTTTTTTTCATCTCAAATATCTTTTATTTTCATCATAAAATTGGACTAAAAATTTTGTGTCAAGTACAATAAGTTTTGAATGCCCAGTTTTTCATTGGAAAATGTTTTTCCCCAACTCATGAGAAAAAGAATCATCTTTCATGCCTTTTTTATCTATGGACATATTTTCATATTATGTATTTTTCACCCCCACCCTATTGTGATTCTTGATTTTGTGAACCTTCAAGATGAATTTCCTACTTTGGTGTGCATTAATATGATAGAGTCATTTTTTGAACTACATGAGAATAAAAATATCCAAATACCCTCCTATTAACATTACATTGATCCTCCTTTTCAAATCCACTTCTATCCTTTGAAAAAAAAATTATATCTACATTACAAGACCAAACCCTTGTCCAACCCAGTATCTATATGTATTTTCATTACATGATTTATTGAAATTTAAGTATAGGGGAATGGATTTTATTTTTGGTATCCTTTCCTTGATTTTCAACTTGTCATAATTTTCTTGAGGGAAATCATCCATTTAAGTGTGGGTAGAGGTTTTCATTCAGTGGGGTTTGGAAATGTATATTGTTTTTTTCAATTTGTAAAAAATTGATTGAAAAGTGTTCAAAAAATAAAAAGGGTGAAAATAAAAAAAATGAAAAAAAGGATTTTGTCTTGGGTGGGTCAAAAACCAATCTTCCTCATCCTTTGATCTTATTATAACTATTAAAATTAATATTGTGAGGAGATCAAACATGGGTTCAGATATGAGTGTGATATTTGTTCCAAGTGAAAATTTCTAAAAATTAAAAAAACACTTGCATCATATTTTCTTGTGTTGTTGAGAGAAGTTTTGTGTATTTTATATATTTCATATTTTCACCCAATTCCAATTTTCTTTATATTTTCTTTATTACTTTACATATTCGTTCCATTTTAAATATGTGTTTCCATAACCTTACATGTCTTATTTAAAAATTGTGAATTGTTTTTTCTATATTGGTGCCCCCCCCTCCCTTCCTCTCTTTTGGAAATTATATTCTTGCCATTCCATAACCATTGAAAAAACCCTTAAAATACCTATTTACTCTTGTGAACATTATAATAGGGAATAAAAGTTGATAACTCTTAAAAACTATAGGATTTTAACTTTTGGTTGGTGAATGAGTGAAATTCCTTGAATAAATTTACATCATCTATAGAGGATTAAGTTTTGAGTTTCCACATTTTCCAATTAAAATTTTGAACATGAAAAATGAATTATATTGACACATTATTGGAGTAAAAAATTGTGGTTTAATTTTTTATGGATGAGTGAACTTGTTATGTCCTCCCCTAATTAGTGAAAAAAATTAATATTTCTTAGTGAGTGAAAATAATTTTCTTATATTTTTTTGTTTGTGTGCATAGTTAAATACACTATCTTAATTGTGAGGTAGTTAATATTACATATTTATTAATTATTTTAAACTACTATGATCACTGATTTTTTATAGAAAAATGATTAATTTTCAATCAATGTTCTTTTTTGGATCATTAACACATATGGAGATCATTGTTTTAATTTGTTCCATTCCATTATAGTTTAATATTTTGATCATATATTTCAAAATATTGATTCCAAATTATGTGATTATTATTTTTTAGTGATCTTTATTTAAATTTAAACAAATCATTAAATTGGATCTTTTGTCAATTTGGCCATTTGAGGGACTATATGGACCACACAAGTAGACCTAATTAATCTTCCAATGAAACTAGACTAGTTGTGATGTAATATTTTATGGGATCAATAAAGAAGTTCAAATTTTTTGATACTCCACCAGAAGTCCAGGAACATTCTATTAAATATTTGGTAAATATTTCAAGTAATGACTCTACAAATAAGTAGGAAAATTGATACATGAAATTCTAGTCCTAAATTTTGTTTAGGGGTTGATAATAGCTTAAAATTATTGATTTGTATCTAAATACACTATCCCATTTGAGATTAAATTTTTTGTGGAGAAATTAAATATGTAGTTTCTAAAATTATTAAATGAAATGGGTTTGATTTTAGATAATCTTTCTATCCTAAATCCCATTCACATTATGGCCTTTGAAATAATATGGATAAAACTGGACAACAACACATGGTATACAAAAATAGCAATATATTTGGATAAAAAATTCCAATGGATTCCAAATTTTAAGGTTATACTTTCCACATCCATATCTGTAACTTTTAAGAAGAGTATTCATTTATATTTGTATGTATTCATGGTCAAATCATCGAGAAAACGTAAAGGGAGGTTTTAGAGGGAAAACAGTCCACCACCATGCACTATAAATACACTCCCCTATTCTCCTTTCAAGGGGTTGGAACTTCATCACTTAAGGAGGATACTTTTAATGAACATATCCTTCCTAAAGGGATATTCGGGCTTTCTATACTCATTTTTCAATAAGAAAAATGTCTCCTCCACTTTCCATTTCATGTTTTTTTCGCTTATTTTAAATTGTTATCATGTAAGTTTCACTATAATTTCATTTTAATTTTAATGAATGTTTCATATTAATAATATCTTATCCTTATCTACCCTCTCTTTCTAAATATTATTTTTCTTAAAAATTTTAAAATCAAGTTGAAAATCATTCCATTTTTACACTTTCTCATTCAATCCAAAGTGTGTTCTTAACTCCCATCACCATTCAAGTATGTGTTCAGTGCACAACTCTTTTCTAGTCCTATTATTTTTATTTTTATTTTAAATAATCACCATATACATCATAAACTATATTATTAACCATCTCAATATATGATTAAATTATCTATTGGGGCGAGTCAAAATTTGGAGATGTAAAGTGATTAAGAGATTTTATTCATTAAATATTCTTTAGGTTAATATTGTGTATGTTAAAACATAAAATATCATAGATTAATGAAATAATTGGTTTAACATGTTGATTAAATGTATTATGGGAACCATAAATAATGTTACATAAATAAGTGTAGACAGATATTATAACACCAGTTAAGGATTGGATAAAATCCGAAACAATTGGGAATTCCTATCAAAATCGTCCTATGAGGTGGGTGTTAATTTAATGAAATATATCAAAAGGATCAAGGATATTATAAGATTAAATCCATAATAATAAACTCACCAAAGTCATTATTAAATTTTCAATATAATTCATCAATAAATCATTTCACCTAATCTCTATAAACAGACCCCCCCCCCATTTCAAAAAAGGAAAAATAAGAAACAATTAACTCAAAAATATAGTACCATCATCGAGGATTCGACCTGAGTGCCACTATACACATTATAACATAGCACTAGACCTTTTAATAGCTAATATAATACAATCATCCACTCATCAGATTATTCAAAAGTGATATATAGAAAACATCATGTACTTCAGATAGGTTTAGTGGAATTTAAATATAATAAGATACATTACCCACACTATTAAGTATTTTTGAAAAGTACAATATATTTAGGGCTCAAATATCCCCTCTTCCCAAATCGTAAAACTCTCTTCCATGGTGGTATTTTAAGGAATACTTTATTTCTAACTTCAAACTCTAAATCTCACTGATGATTATCAGTATAGATCTTCGATCAACTTTGTGTAGTTTTAATTTGTCGTTGAATGGTATGAATCTTCTCTATAATTTCTTGAGAAAGATCCAATCCCAAAATCTTACACTCTCCAGATTTTTCCCAACATGTTGTAGTTTCACACCTGTTCTAATAAAGAACCTCAAATGGTTATATTTGAATGATAGAATGGAAATTTTTGTTATTTGAGAACATTACTAGGGGTGGTGTTGATCCCAACCTCCTTTGAAATCCATTAAATAGGGATTATTATGTATTCTAGAGTTTTAAGGGTCCTTTAAGATTAATCATCAGTCTAAGGATGATAATAAGTGTTAAAGTTAAACATCATATTTAATGATTGTTGAGTAATTCTCTAGAACTTTGAGGTAAAACTCATGTAACATCCCGATCCGACTCACCTCTAAGACGGTGGCCAGACTAGTGCATCACATGACCTCAAGCGCATCTCCCCGAATTCCAGAGGCTGTCGACTAGCAGCGCTGGCCTTTTTCATGTCTGTGGGGGAGACTATGCCCTCATAGGTAATAGGTATTATCACAGCGGAAGTAAATAACAAATCAATAATAAATAGCGGAAGCATATAAATGAGTAAACTACAACAGAAGCAATATGAATAATCAAACTGAATAAGAATCAAGTGCGGAAGCTGATAAATAAAACCAGGTACAAAATTATGTTATGCTATGATGTCTATATGAAAGAAAAGGTTCAAAAAACAAGAACACAAGCATATGCTATCAACTGAAATTAAAAGACACAAAGTTTGAAAACTGCATCACGAGCAAGGCTCCGTCCTCTACCCCCAATCTCTATCCTAAGCAGCAAGAAACAATCCAGCGTCGGAAGCAACACACTTCCCTTTGTCAATACCTGCAAGCATATAATCTACTCGGGTGTCAACGACACCCAAGCAGGGTGTGAGATAAAATCCCAGTAGGTTGACACCCAAGTTTTCTAAACCTTTCCATTTCGTTAAATGATAAAATTCAGTGTGCCATTATATAACAATTTCAGATAATTAATTAAGTGCAATGAAATAAATAAGTCGGCCCGAGTTCCAAACGGCACCCGTGCCTAATCACCTTCTTCAGCCTAATCTAGAAGTCTAAAAGGAGTACCTATAAGTAGAATACACATATGCATATATATGAAGCCTAGAAGAGAAAGTTAAAACAAGGAAGAGGCATACCCCCAAGCTTGTGCTTTAACTTGGGGTCTAAGTCATGTGTCAACCATGTATCCTTCAATATACCGGAAAATATCTCAAATCTCAAAATACTAAAAGTGACATTAATATAATCCTTTAGTGAATCATTATTAAGGTCCAAGTTGAGAGTTGGAGTCTCAGCCCATCCTGAAGGTATCTCTACAGAACATCATTCAATTATCCAATACCACCGAGCCTGTCCAAGGCAATATTTCAAAAGACCAAGTATTGCTCGTGGCATGGCTTTACCCTGAGTCCGTCCCGATCTCGCAAAAAGGGGTCGAGTGTCATCTGAGGTTGTCTTAGCCACATTGCCAACAGATCCGTCCTGATGGGCCCTTTTGGAACCAGTATCACTCATAAGTATTAGAAAGCTCAGGGAAGTCTCAGTTCGGCAAAGCCAAGAACACCGCTCCCTGGCACATAAAGGTAACCATCAGGAACAAAGGGTCTAAGCGTGGCCCTTAATACGGGACCCACCTCCTTTCCCCGCCCTGAATTTAATTAATGTTTTTCACAGCTGCAGATATGATATCAACATATGTAATTGCATATTGAAACCAAACAGGTACACCCGTGCATCACACAGTGCAAATTAAAAATTTCATCATAAAAATCTTAACAAGGCAAAGTACAGCATCAACATAACCAGATAAATGCACTTTTAAATAAATAAATTAGACCAACCAACTACCAAGATCCAACAATTCTAAAGTTCATAATTAATCTAAATTAATTATTTAAATTAAACACAATAAAATAGGTTGTGCAAAACATGTAGATAAAGAAAATTTTTAATAATAAATAAAACAGCACAACCAACTACAAAAGATTCAACAATTCAATATTCATAATTAATCTAAATTAATTATTTAAATTGAACACAACAAAAAATATGCAGCACAACACATGAAATTAAATAAATTAAAACTTTAGGCTAAAGAAAATTATACTGACCACGTCGGCACGCCCCAAGGGGTGTCTGAACTTGTTGCAAAAAATTAAACAAATTAATTCATGATCAATACGGCTGCAACAACTAATCGAAAAAAATTAATTAATGAATTTTGATAAATTTACACAAAGCTGGTAGGCACCGACTAACGGCACAATGGTGCGTTAACGAAACAGAGGGAAAGAGAGTAGATGCCTTACGTTATGGTTGTATATGATCTTATGATCTGCGGTAGGCTTCGATTTGACCTAAAACGGAAGAAATGAAGGATTTTAGAAAAACCCAAAAATAGGGTAAAATCCTTCTGTGATGAACTATGCACAAGATACTCAACGAAAACATATGATTCCAATTGCGCAATGTTAGCCTTTCTCTAAGGTTTAATGCACACCTGATGGTGAAAAAATCAGACAACAAACGGAGGAGCTACGGTCTTCTGAAGGAGGAGGAGGAGGGTGGTGCACACCACATAGGGAGAGGGGGTGTGCCACACACAGGAGAGGGAGGAGAGGAAGAGAGGAGAAAATACAAAAAAAATAAAAGTAAAAGTAAAAGTAAAAATAAAAAGGAGATAAATAAATAAAATAATAAAAAATAAAATGGTGGATGAAATGAAATAAATAATTAAAATTAGATTACATCATTTTAATTATTTTTAATTTCTCTCTAATCATATCTATTTTATTATTTTTTTTATCCCTCTTTAAATTCCATTAATTTCCTTTAATCTTTTTTAATTATTTTTAACCCAAACGTTGCGCTATGGCATAATGTAATAATTTACAAAAGCCTGAGTAATCATTTAATTAATTTTAATAGCTATCTGGGACCCACAACCGGGTGCGCAGCAGCGTGCCCTGGGTCACTTTAATGATTTGGATTAAAAACTTAAAAGTATACCCTTTGATTTAAGTCCATACGTTAAAAGAATTTATGTAGATAATTAAGAAGATTTTATCTAATCTCGACAATAAATATTCACCCATGTATATACGCGTGTTATGTATATATATATATACACACACACATCTGTATATTTATATATATACACCCGCACATGTATATATATATCTATATATATATATTTAATCTCATATATATATATATATAACTCATATATAAATATGCATCAAAGTTTTTGTCTCAACTAATATTAATAACTATACTTTATTATTATTATTATTTAATACAACTCATCAATGACACCATAAATATTTTAAAACAACGACCATTTTTAAACTGATAGAACCTATTAAATTAATATTGATTGTACATTTATATTTAATTAGAATAATTAATATTATCACATTTATTACATTTCTCAGTTATTATTTACACCATGACACAATTTATTAATTGTTAAATCACATTTTTATTTTTTATCATCAACATTAATAAAAATATTAATAATAAAATCATTATTATTAATTCCAATTGTCCAACAAAAATATTTAACCCAATTAAATTATCTTCAGGTGCGATATGACCAAACATCCGTTGCTCGCAAAGGTTATACCTTGTCTAGGGTAAACCCCACATCCCAGAACTATTGGTTGTCTCAGATTTCTCATTTGATGCACCGTTTGTGAGAAAATAAGTATTTAATATATAAAAAACGTAATAATTAATTAATTAAAAATAAAGATGGAATTATCAAGTGCGAGCGTGCCAAACACCCAATGCGAATCAAGTTTATACCCTACCTAGGGTAAACCCAGCGTTCCGGACCTAATGGTGGTCTCATATTTCTCATACAACGCACTGTTTGAGAGTTATTTCATTTTTTTGAAAGAAAAACACATACGCATATGAATAAAATAAACTTAATATTTTTATTCTATCAACATCATAGTGTCGTCTATCAGAAAAAAGTTTTGATGCTCGGTTTTTAAAACCGGCACGCCCAGTTAACGGAAAAATTTTATTTCCTGCACTTTTTTCATCCAGTTCAAAACACAGAAAGTTACAACCTTCTCACCTTAGAACTTCTCGTCCCCGAGAAGCCTTCAGGAATAACACTACTCTCACCCGATCTACGAGGTCATGCAGTCTCATAAAAAAGGTCGCATTGCGTATCTAAACGCCTAATGCACACTTAACATTAGTTAGGCAAATTACACATAAACCATTAAGATCTGAGTCAATGCTCATTCTCCAACTAAAAACACCGAGATGATATTTACCCATTCCATTTTTGCTAGAGACACGACCATGTCATTGTCTCATTAAACATCTGGTCAAACTTACTTCCCACCTTAGGTTTTAAAGTTATAAATGGGAAATACTGTGTCACGACACCTTCCAGTAACAGAATTTCCTACAAGAGACACCATTAAGCGTTCTAGCGATGCTTCTTGCGTGATTTACGAAATGGAAAAAACGGTCGATTCCCTCGTCGCCCTTAAAATACAAGTCGAGCTAGATTTTTATGAAAATCCCTGGTCGACCCAAACCGTACTTGTCTCACCTGATGACGTGTCATAAAAAGTTCCTTCACTGACAGCTTCTTTGAGAAAGAGAGAGAACTAGTCAAGCCACTCCGACCGACCATTTAAGAAGATGATTGGCTTAGACGACCATCATTTTATGAATTGAATTGTGATGCCTTCTTTAAAAGTATCTCACATTTACCAAAAACACATCCACCAAAGTTCATACCTATCCTTCAGTGACGTTTCTTGATTTAAGCATCACCGAGCCCGACAAAAAGTTTGGGTAAACTTAGATTGGCCTGATAGGAGTGAAAGGAACTAAAGCAAGGTTTTGCATACTCCATGTTTACGAGTGAGCCGTTGGTACAAAGGAAAGATTCCCATATCAAAACATTGACCGGGCCTAGAGAGGCATCGACCTGATAGTCAAGTTAGAAGAAACAGCTGGTGTACAAGAGTTCATCCATATAATTCCTACACAGAAATCTGAGGGTCACTCAAGACTAACCAAAGCTTCAATGAGAATGATGCATCAACATGAAACACTGATAAACCCACCCTAAACAAGACCAAAAACCTTTAGAGCTTAACAAGGAATAAGGCCGATGCACTCTTAATGTATCAAGGATGAAGGCAAGATAGGGGACATGCTTGTCACTTAAGGAAGAGTACACTAAGAGGATTTAGAGATTACCAGAAGGGAAACATTTAAACAACTGGCATAAAATCCCAACTAAACTAACATGTGTGTCAAAACACCTAAGTCTCTAGAAGTCATCTCGAGCATTGGGAAGAACTTGATTCTTTTAACAGATAAGTCATTGTACTACATAGATGACCCGAAACATATTTAACAGCACAAGACATGATGATTACACTGAATTCATTCAGTTCGTCACAACATCAAGAACTCGATGACACCGCGTACGTGAACACATACTATCCGAAGGTGATACAGAAGCAAGATGACTTTTAACTTAGATGACGATGTACTGAGTCATCCACTACTATGGAGAAGAGAGGGTTGAACGACCTATGAAGTAACTGACCATTCTTAAGGCATGCCTAACCTGATAGAAAATTAGCATTACTCATTGCTCAAGCACGAAACAAAAGTAAAGGAAAACATGACCACCCGTCCGAACAAGGGTTTCATTTTAAGAAAGGGGTCTGACTAGGGACAACAACATGCGAAATGTTCTATTCCAAAGAAACTCAAGGAGAAACTCAAACTACCCTTATACCAGCTTCTTAAACAGAGGACATTGCTACAAGTTCCATATCCAAGCCCTTTATATTTAATCACATTTAATCTTAAATCATAAAAATATGTAATCAAAATATCAAGTACCATTTTTCAAAACAAAACACAAGGTACTTTCTCTTAACCAACACCTCAAGAAAAAAAACAGGCAAGCTTTATAAAACTCCATTTTAAAACATTTTATATTAACTGACATAATGTCCTTAATTGGGAAATCTATCACATAAAATCTTTTTAAGAAGATAAGGTGACCTACAAGGGTCCCACTAAGCTGTCCTGGCTTCATTAGAGTGCAACCAAAAAACAGTTGTTTAATTATTTAGAGTCACAACACCCATACCGGGTTATCTCATAAGAAACATGCACCAACTAGCCTACTTGGTCCTAGTTGTGTCTTTTGTTAGTTAACCAATTCATTTGAAATTATAACATGCTCAAACACATATCAGCCTAGATATATGGGTGACTATTAACCTATTAAGAAAATATACACTTTATAGTTTTTGGCATTTGGATCCCATTCAAAGGAAACCAATAAATTTTAGCAAAGAAACCAATTACATAACAAACAACTAGTAGGTCACTACAAGAATCTAATAGAGAGAGACATGTTTTATTCACAGAAGCATAACATTTTAATCACAGATACATGATAATAGGAAAAGAAGCACAATACAAGGCATACAAGGTATTAAATAGGTAGCATGGAAATAAGCTTGCATGCTAAATATATCACTGAAACATGGTATCTAAAAAGGAATGATAAATAATTAAAAGACATGAAATACATTCAAGGAACAAAATTTGAATCAAGAGGAAACCTAAAATTAAACTACATGGCATGGCACTATGCATGGAATGTGAATTCCTATGTGCCTATTATGATGCATGCAATGCTTCATCCTTACCTTAACAAGACAAGGGTAAAATATCATAAATTCCATAAATTCATAAGCAGCAGAAATTACACCAATCACTCGAGGTGAAACCATATAAATTGTAACATCGAAAAACATGAACAAAAATCCCAACCCTGGCCACTTAGCCATTTCTCGTACATGGGGTGATCAGACCCAAGCATGAATATTAACCAAGTGCCGACACATTCATAGTCTCATGTCTACCAACCCAAAATAGTAAGACAAAGGAAAAATATTTCCCTCTGATACCACTTTGTCACATCTCGACCCAGCTCACCTCTAAGACGGTAGCCGGACCAGTGCGTCACATGAACTCAGGCGCATCTCCCCGAATGCCAGAGGCTGCTTACTAGCAGCGAGGGACTTTTTCATGTCCGCGGGGGAGAGTATTCCCTTATAGGTAATAGGTATAATCACAGCGGAAGTAAACAACAAATAAATAATAAATAGAGAAATCATATAAATGATTAAACTACAACAGAAGAAATATGAATAATCAAATTGAATAATAATCAAGTGTGGAAGCTGATAAATAAAACCATGTACAAAATTATGATATGATATGATGTCTATACAAAAGTAAAGGTTTAAAAAACAATAATACAAGCATGCTATCAATTGAAATGAATAGACACAAATTGTGAAAACTGCATCACGAGCAAGGCTCGGTCCTCTGCCCCAAATCTCCATCCTAAGCAGCAAGAAACAATCAAGCGTCGGAAGCAGCACACTTCCCATTGTCAATACCTGCAAGAATATAATCTACTCAGGTTTCAATGACGCCCAAGAAAGGTGTGAGATAATATTTGAGTAGTCCGGAACCCAAGGTGTCTAAACCTTTCCATTTCATGCATTGATAAAATGTAGTGTTCCATTATATAACAATTTTAGATAATTAATTAAGTGCAATGGAATAAATAAATTGGCCCGGGTTCCAAATGGCACCTGTGCCTAATCACCTACTTCAGCCTAAGCTGGAAGTCTGAAAGGATTACCTGTAAGTAGAATACACATATGAATATATATGAATCCTGGAAGAGTAAGGTAAAACAAGGAAGAGGCATACCCGCAAGCTTGTGCTTTAACTTGGGCTCTAAGTCATGTGTTAACCAGGTGTACTTCAACATACCAGAAAGTATCTCAAATCTCAAGAGACTAACAATGACATTAATATAAACCTTCAGTGCATCATTATTAAGGGTCAAGTTGAGAGTTGGAGTCGGATCCCATCCTGAAGGTATTACTACGGAACATCCTTCAATTATCCAATACCACCGAGCCCGTCCAAGGAAATCTTTCGAAAGACCAAGTATCGCTTGTGGCATGGCTTTACCGTGAGTCCATCCTGATCTCGCAAAAAAGGTGTTGAGTGTCATTTGAGGTTGTCTTAGCCATATTTCCAATAGATCCATCCCGATGGGCCCTTTTGGAACCGGTGTCACTCATAAGTATTAGAAAGCTCGGGGAAGTCTCGGTCCGAAAAAGCCAAGAACACCTCCCCCCGACAAATAGAGGTAACCGTCAGGAACGAAAGGTCTAAGTGTGGCCTTTAATATGGGACCCACCTCCTTTCCCCTCCCTGAATTTAATTAATGTTTTCACAGCAACAGATATGATATCAACATATGTAATTGTAGCTTAAAACCAAACAGGTACACCTGTGCATCACACAGTTCAAATTAAATATTTCATCATAGAAATCTTAACAAGGAAAAGTACAACATCAACATAAGCAGATAAATGCACTTTTAAATAAATAAATAAATTAGACCAACCAAATACCATGATCCAACAATTCCAAAGTTCATAATTAATCTAAATTAATTATCTAAATTAAACACAACAAAATAAGTTGTGAAAAACATGGAGATAAAGACACTTTTTAATAATAAATAAACCAGAAAAACCAAATACTATAGATTCAACAATTCAAGATTAATAATTAATCTAAATTAATTATTTAAATTGAACACAACAAAAAATAGGCTACACAACACATTAAATTAAATAAATTAAAATTTTTGGCTATCGGAAATTATATTGACCACATCGGCATGCCCTAAGGGGTGTCCGAACTTGTTGCAACAAATTAAAAAAAATTAATTCATGATCAATATGGCTGCAACAACTAGGTGAAACAAATTAACTAATGAATTTGGGTGAATTTGTACAAATCCAGTAGGCACCGACTAACGGCACAACGGTGTGTTTTTATAAATCGTAATGAAACAGGGGGAAAGAGAGTAGAAGACCTACCTTATGGTTTTAGATGATTCTATGATCCGCGATAGGCTTTGATTTGACCTAAAACGGAAGAAACGAAAGATTTTAGAAAAACTCAAAAATAGGGTAAAATCCTTACGTGATGAACTATGCGCAGGATACTCAACGAAAACGTACGATTCCAATTGCTCAAGGTTATCCTTGCCCTAAGGTTTATTGTGCACCTAA
The DNA here is from genome assembly GCA_963277665.1 of Viscum album. Classification (NCBI taxonomy): domain Eukaryota; kingdom Viridiplantae; phylum Streptophyta; class Magnoliopsida; order Santalales; family Viscaceae; genus Viscum; species Viscum album. Next base: position 908,825,720 of record OY728152.1, read on the forward strand.
CAGCGAAGAAATCAGACGACGGACGGTGGAGCTGCAGTCTTCTGGAGGAGGAGAAGGGTGGTGCGCACCACATAGGGAGAGGGGGTGTGCCACGCATAGGAGAGGGAGGAGAGGAAGATAGGAGAAAAGAGAAAAAAATGAAACAAAAATAAAAAGGAAAAATAAAAAGGATATAAATAACTAAAATAATAAAAATAAAATGGTGGATGAAATGAAATAAATAATTAAAATGGGATTACATCATTTTCATTATTTTTAATTTCTCTCCAACTGTATCTATTTTATTATTTATTTTTATCCCTCTTTAAATGCCATTAATTTCCTTTAATCTTTTTTAATTATTTTTAACTCGAACATTTCATTATGGTGCGACGTAATATTTTACATAAAGCCTGAACAATCATTTAATTAATTTTAATAGCTATCTGGGACCCACAACCGGGTGTGCAGCAGAGAGTCCATGGGTCTCTTTAAAGATTTGGATTAAAAACTTAAATGTCTACCCTTTGATTTAAGTCGAGACGTTAAAATAATTTATGTAGATAATTAATAATATTTTATCTAATCTCAATAATAAATATCCACCCATGTATATATGTGTGTTATGTATATATATACACACACACATCTGTATATTCATATATATACATCCGCACATGTATATATATAACTATATATTTATTTAGTCACATATATATATATAACTCATATATAAATATGCATCAAAGTTTTTGTCTCAACTAATATTAATATCTATAATTAAAATTATTATTATTTAATACAACCCATCAATGACACCATAAATATTTTTAAAAAATAGCCAATTTAAAACTGATAGCACCTATTAAATTAATATTGATTACACATTTGTATTTAATTAGAACAATTAATATTATAACATTTATTATATTTCTCAGTTATTATTTACACCACGACACAATTTATTAATTGTGAAATCACATTTTTATTTTTTATCATCAACGCAAATAAAAATATTAAAAATAAAATCATTATTATTAATTCCAACTGTCCAACAAAAATATTTAACCCAATTAAATTATCTTCGGGTGCGATATGACCAAATGTCCAATGATCGCAAAGGTTATATCCTGTCTTGGATAAACCCCACGTCCCAGAACTATTGGTGGTCTCATATTTCTCATTCGACGCACCGTTTGTGAGAAAATAATTATTTAATATATAAAAAATGCAGTAATTAACTAATTAAAAAATAAATATGGAATTATCAAGTGCGAGTGTGCCAAACACCCGATGTGAATCAAGGTTATACCCTACCTAGGGTAAACCCGACATTCTGGACCTAACAGTGGTCTCATATTTTTCATACGACGCACCGTTTGAGAGTTATTTCTTTTTTTTTAAAGAAAAAACACACGCGTATCAATAAAATAAAATTATTATTTTTATTCTATCAATGTCGCAATGTTGACTATCGGAAAAAAGTTCTGATGCTCGGTTTTTAAAATCGACATGACCAGTTAACGAAAAAAATTTATTTTCTGCATTTTTTTCATCCGGTTCAAAACACAGAACATTACAACCTTCCCACCTTAGAACTTCTCGTCCCCAAGAAGTCTTCAGGAACAACACAACTCTCACCCGATCTACAGGGTCAAGCAATATCATACAAAAGGTCACGTTGCGTATCTAAACACCCAACGCATGCTTAACATTGGTTAGGTAAATGACACAAAAACCATTAAGATCTGATTCAATGCTCATTCTCCAACTGAAAACACCGAGATGATATTTACCTAATCTATTTTTTCTAGAGACACGACCATTTCGTTGTCTCATTAAACATCTCATCAAACTTACTTCCCACCTTAGGTTTTAAAGTTAAAAATGGGAAATTCCAAGTCACAACACCTTCCAACATCGGAATTTTCTACAAGAGATGCCATTAAGAGTTCTAGTGATGCTTCTTGTGTGATTTCCGAAATGGACAAAACGGTTGATTCCCCCGTTGCCCTTAAAACCCAAGTCGAGCTAGTTTTTTATGAAAATCTCTGGTCGACCCAAACCACACTTGTCTCACCTGATGACGTGTCAAAAAAAGTTCCTTCATTGATAGATTCTTTGAGAAAGAGAGAGAACTAGTCAATCCACTCCGACCGACCATTTAAGAAGATTCTCAGCTTAGATGGCTATCGTTTTATGAACTGAATTGTGATGCCTTCTTTAAAATTATCTCACATTTACCACAAACACCACCACCAAAGTTCATACCTAACCTTCAATGAGGTTTCTTGATTTAGGCATCAGCGAGCCCAATAAAAAGTTCGAGTAAACTCAGATTGGCCCGACAGGAGTGAAAGGAACTAACGCAAGGTTGTCCATACTCCATGTTTACGAGTGAGCCGTTGGTACAAGGGAAATATTCCCATATCAAAACATTGACCGATCCTAGAGCGGAATCGTCCTAACAGTCAAGTTAGAATAAACAGCTGGTGTACAAGATTTTTTCCATAGAATTCTTACATGGAAATATGAGGGTCACTCAAGACTAACCAAAGCTTCGATGAGAACGGTGCATCAACGTGAAACACTGAGAAACCCACCCTAAACAGGCCCAACAACTTTTAAAGCTTTAGCATGGTGTATGACTGATGCTCTCTTAGTGTATCAAGGATGAAGGCAAGATGGGGGACTTTCTTGTCACTTAAGGAAGAGTACACTAAGAGGATTTAGAGATTAACAAAAGGGAAACATTTAAATAACCGGTATAAAAGACCAACTAAACTGACCGTTGTATCAAAACACCTGAGTCTCTAGAAGTCATCTCGAGCATTGGGACAAACTTGATTCTTTTAACAGATAAGTCATTGTACAATATAGATGCCCCAAAACGTATTTAACTGCGCAAGACTTGATGATTACACTGAATTCACCCAGTTTGTCACAAAATTAATAACTCAATAACACCTCGTACATGAACACATACTATCCTGAAGTGATACAGAAGGAAGATGACTTTTAACTCGGATGACTATGTATTGATTCATCCACTACTATGGATAAGAGAGGGTCGAACGACCTATGAAGCAGCTGACCATTCTTAAGGCATGCCTAACCTGATAGAAAATGATCATTACTCATTGCTCAAGCATGAAACAAAAGTAAAGGAAAACATGACCACCCGTCCGAACAAGGGTGTCATTTTAAGCAAGGGGTCTGACTAGGGACAACGACATGTGAAAGGTTCTATGCCAAAGAAACTCAAGGAGAAACTCAAACTACCCTTATACCAGGGTCTTAAACAGAGGACATTTCTATAGGTTCCATATCCAAGCCCGTTATATTTAATCACATTTAATCTTAAATCATCAAAATATTTAATCAAAATATCAAGTACCATTTTTCAAAACAAAACAAAAGGTACTTTATCTTAACCAACACCTCAAGGAAAAAAACAGGCTAGTTTTATAAAACTCTATTTTAAAACATTTTATATTAATTGACATAATGTCCTTAATTGGGAAATCTATCACATAAAATCCTTTTAAGCAGATAAGGCGACCTATAAGGGTCCCACTAAGCCGACCTGGGTTCATTAGAATCCAACCCAAAAACATTTTTTTAATTATTAAGAGTCACAACACCCATGCCGGGTTATCTCATAAGAAACATGCACCAACTAGCCTATTTGGTCCTAGTTGTGCCTTTAGGTAGTTAAAGAATTCATTTGAAATTATAAAATGATCAAACACAAATCAGCCTAGATATATGGGTGACTATCAACCTATTAAGAAACTATACACTTTATAGTTTTTGGAATTTGGATCCCATTCAAAGGAAACCAATAAATTTTTGCAAAGAAACCAATTACATAACAAACAACTAGTAGGTCACTACTAGAATCTAATAGAGAGAGACATGTTGTATTCACAGAAGCATAACATTTTAATCACAGATACATGATAATAGGAATTGAAGCACAATACAAGGCAAACATGGTATTAAACAGGTAGCATGACAATAAGATTGCATGCTAAATATATCACTGAAACATGGTATCTAAAAATTCATGCTAAATAATTATAAGACATGACATATATTCAAGGAACAAAATTTGAATCAAGAGGCAACCTAAAATTCAACTACATGGCATGGCACTATGCATGGAATGTGAATTCCTATGTGCCTATTATGATGGATGAAATGATTCATCCTTACCTTGACAGGCCAAGGGTAAAATATCATAAGTTCCATAAATTCATAAGCAGTGGAAATTAAACCAATCAATCGAGGTGAAATCATATAAACTATAACATCGAAAAACATGAACAACAATCCTAGCCCTGGCTACATGTCCATTTCCCATACATGGGGTGATCAGTCCCAAGCACAGATATTAACCAAGTGTCGACACATTCATAGTCTCCTGTCTACCAACCCAAAACAGCAAGACAAAGGAAAAATACTACCCTATGATACAACTTTGTAACATTTTGACCCGACTCACCTCTAATACGGTGGCCGGACCAGTGCGTCACATGACCTCAAGTGCATCTCCCCGAATGCCAGAGGCTGCCGACTAGCAGCAAGGGCCTTTTTCATGTCCGTGGGGGAGACTATGACCTCATAGGTAATAGGTATTATCACAGCAGAAGTAAAAAACAAATAAATAATAAATATCAGAAGCATATGAATGAGTAAACTACAACAAAATCAATATGAATAATCAAACTGAATAAGAATTAAGTGTGGAAGCTGATAAATAAAACCATGTACAAAATGATGTTATGTTATGATGTCTATATGAAATTAAATGTTCAAAAAACAAGAATACAAGCATGCTATCAACTGAAATAAAAAGACACGAAGTGTGAAAACTGAATCATGAGTAAGGCTAGGTCCTCTGCCCCCAATCTCCATCCTAAGTAGCAAGAAAAAATCAAGCATTGGAAGCCACATGCTTCCCTTTGTCAATACCTACAAGCATATAATCTACTCGGGTGTCAATGACATCCGAGAAGGGTGTGAGATAAAATCCCAGTAGGCCGGCACCTAAGGTGTCTAAACCATTCCATTTCGTGCAATGATAAAATACATTGTGCCATTATATAACAATTTCAGATAATTAATTAAGTTCAATGGAATAAATTTGTCGGCCCAGGTTCCAAACAAAACTCGTGCCTAATCACCTGTTTCGGCCTAAGCCGGAAGTGTGAAAGGAGTAACTATAAGTAGAATACACATATGCATATATATGATTCCTGAAAGAGTAAGGTAAAACAAGGAAGAGGCATACCCCCAAGCTTGTGCTTTAACTTGGGGTCTAAGTCATGTGTCAACCAGGTGTTCTTCAAACATATCAGAAAATATCTCAAATCTCAAGAGACTAAAAATGACATTAATATAAACCTTCAGTACATCATTATTAAGGTTTAAGTTGAGAGTTGGAGTCTGAGACCATCCTGAAGGTATCGCTATGAAACATCTTTCAATTATCCAATACCACTGAGCCCGTTCAAGGAAATCTTTCGAAAGGCCAAGTATCGCTCGAGGCATGGTTTTACCTTGAGTCCATCCCAATCTCGCAAAATGGGTTTGAGTGTCATCCAAGGCTAGCTTAGCCACATTGCCAACAGATCCGTGCCGATTGGCCCTTTTGGAACCGGTATCACTCATAAGTATTAGAAAGCTCGGGGAAGTCTTGGTCTGGCAAAGCCAAGAACACCGCCCCCTGACACATAGAGGTAACTGTTAGGAACGAAGGGTCTAAGAGTGGCCCTTAATACGGGACCCACCTCCTTTCCCCACCTAGAATTTAATTAATGTTTTCACAGTAGTAGATATGATATCAACATATGTAATTGTAGCTTGAAACCAAACAGGTACACTAGTGCATCACACATTGAAAATTAAATATTTCATCATAGTAATCTTAACAAGGAAAAGTACCACATCAACATAAGCAGATAAATTCACTTTTAAATAAATAAATAAATTAGACCAACCAAATACAAATATCCAACAATTCCAAAGTTCATAATTAATGTAAATTAATTATTTAAATTAAACACAAAAAAATAGGTTGTGCAAAACATGCAGATAAAGACACTTTTTAATAATAAATAAACCAGGACAACCAACTACCAAAGATTCAACAATTAATGATTCATAATTAATCTAAATTAATTATTTAAATTGAACACAACAAAAAATAGGCTGCACATCACATGCAATTAAATAAATTAAAAGTTTGGGCTAGCACTAATTATACGGACCACATCGTCACGACCCAAGGGGTGTCCAACCTTGTTGCAGCAAATTAAAAAAATTAATTCATGATCAATACGGCTGCAACAACTAGGCGAAAAAAATTAATTAATGAATTTTGGTGAATTTTCACAAAGCCGGTAGGCACCGACTAATGGCACAATGGTGTGTTTTTATAAATCGCAATGAAACAGAGGGAAAGATTGTATACGCCCAACCTTATGTTCGTAGATGATCCTATGATTCATGGTAGGATTTTATTTGACCTAAAACAGAAGAAACAAAAGATTTTAGAAAAAACCCAAAATAGTGTAAAATCCTTCCGCGATGAAGTACACGCAGGATAATAAACGAAAACGTATGATTCCAATTGTGTAAGCTTAGATTTGACCTAAGGATTACAACGCACCTGATGGAGAAGAAATCGAACGACGGACAGAGGAGCTGCAGTCTTCTGAAGGAGGAGGGTGGTGCGCACCACATAGGGAGAGGGGGTAGGCCACGCACAAGAGAGGGAGGAGAGGAAGAGAATAGAAAAGAGAAAAAAAATAAAGGAGAGAAAAAGAAAAAGGAAAAAGAAAAAGGTGATAAATAAATAAAATAATAAAAATAAAATGGTGGATGAAATGAAATATATAATTAAAATGGGATTACATCATTTTAATTATTTTTAATTTCTTTCCAACCATATATATTTTATTATTTATTTTTATTCCTATTTAAAATTCATTAATTTCCTTTAATCTTTTTTAATTATTTTAACCTGAACGTTGCGCTATGGCGTGACGTAATATTTTACATAAAGTTAGAGCAATCATTTAATTAATTTTAATAGCTATCTGAGACCTGCAACCGAGTGCGCAACAACACGGCCTATGTCGCTTTAAAGATTTGGATTAAAAACTTAAAATTCTGCCATTTGATTTAAGCTGAGACGTTAAAAACATTTATGTAGATAGTTAATAATATTTTATCTAATCTCAACAATACATTTTCACCCATGTATATATGTGTGTTATGTATATATATATACACACACACATCTATATATTCATATATATACACCTGCACATGTATATATATAACTATATATATATATTTAATCTCATATATATATATATATATATAACTCATATATAAATATGCATCAATGTTTTTGTATCAACTAATATTAATAACTATAATTAAAATTATTATTATTTAATACAACCCATTAATGAAACCATAAATATTTTAAAACAACAACCATTTTAAAACTGATGACACCTATTAAATTAATATTGATTTCACATTTGTATTGAATTAAAACAATTAAATTAATATTGATTTCACAACATGCTGTGGAGCTTCCCTCATCGCCGCCTCCTTCCTCTAGAGTTACCGTGGTGGCCACCCCCGTATTCGTCGAGGTCTGGCGGCTTCCTCAGCTCAGGTGTCTTCGTGGAATCGGTGGTTCACTGTTCCCACCTTCTCGCCCGATTTGGTTAGGGTTTCATTGCAGCGCGGTCCGTTCGGAGACTGATGTTCCAGATCCAACATCTTTAGGTCTCTGCCTTACTTTCAGTGAGTTCGGTTGGTGTTTTGCAGTGGTTTTAGAGCTTGAGAAGGACGGCGGTGACGAGATCTAGTTATTGGGATTTCTTCTGATGCCTTGTGACTTTATTATTATTTTTTTGGATCTGCTTGCAGTTTGCTTGGTTCTATGGTTGTTTCTTCCTCTACTCTATGGTTTTGTTGAGGAATAGAGTTGTTGGATTCTGATGTTGATCTGTTTGGTGGTGAATTTGGTTCCTGGTTTTTGATTTCGTGTTGTTCATGATCTGTTGGATGAACATGATGCTGGTGTTGGGTGAATATGTATATTATTCCTGGATGAGTCACATAATGCGGGTGTGTTGATGGGGTTTTGATATTTTGAATTTTGAATCCAGCTGATGTTGTGATTTGTAATCTGGTATGCGGGTTCCATGACCTCCGTTTATGATGTTGGGTTGTTGTCTGTATGGTTACCGATAACCCATAAACCGGCTTTTTAGAAAATGAAAAAAATGGATTACAGGCATGACAGACATTGCTCAGTTATTATTTACACCACGAAACAATTTATTAATTGTAAAATCGCATTTTTATTTTTTATCATCAACGCAAATAAAAATATTAATAATAAAATCATTATTATTAATTCCAACTGTCCAACAAAAATATTTAACCCAATTAAATTATCTTTGAGTGTGATATGACCAAACATCTGATGCTCACAAAGGTTATACCTTGTCTAGGGTAAACCCTACGTCCCAAAACTATTGGTGGTATCAGATTTCTCATTCGACGCACCATTTGTGAGAAAATAATTATTTAATATATAAAAAACATAATAATTAATTAATTAAAAATAAATATGGAATTATCAAGTGTGGGGGTGCCAAACACCCGATGCGAATCAAGTTTATACCCTACCTAGGGTAAACCCAGTGTTCCAAACCTAACGGTGGTCTCATATTTCTCATGAGACACATCATTTGAGAGTTATTTCATTTTTTTGAAAGAAAACACACATGCATATGAATAAAATAAACTTATTATTTTTATTCTATCAACGCCGCAGTGTCGACTATCAGAAAAAAGTTCTGACACTCAGTTTTCAAAACCATCATGCCTAGTTAACGGAAAAATTTTAGTTCCTACATTTTTTTCATCCGATTCAAAACACGGAACATTACACCTCAGATTCCAATTTGATATAATGGAAAGTGGTACTCCGTGAATCCTTACCACTTCCTTTATGTATATCCTATAAAGTTTATTGAGTGGTAAATTTTATTAAATATAAATGAAATGTACCATCCTTATAAGGTGATCAACTATAACCCAAATGGAATTATAGAATTTATAAGTCTTGGGAATAAATATGATGAAATCCATAATTATGTTCTCTAATTTTCATACATATATGGATAAAGTTTCACCATCCATTAGACTTTTCCCACTCCTCCTTAACTTTTCAGCATACCAAGCATCAAGATATATACTATGTAATCTCCATATAGATGTTGTTCCACCAAAAATGATTCTTGAGATGTTTATACATCTTTATACTTCCATGATGGATAGAGAATGATGATCTATGTGCATCATCCACAAACTCCTTAAATTATGGTATTTATGGGACACATTTATTTATTGAATCTTATAATTCCATCATTATCATGGTTAAATTATAGAACATTATTTACCTTCTTTTGTTTCTCCAAATCCTTCTTTTATACCCCCTTGATCTCTACATAGTGGATGGTTGAGCAGTCATTCAGAAAAGATAGGATTCCTCCCCTTACTTTATGATTTAAAGGTCCATCCATTGAAAATACATTAGTATTGGGTATCTTTTAATCTTCATTATGGATAAGTATGATCCTTTCTAATTAGAGAATCAACCACCATATTTTCCTTTCTAGGGTAGTAATTTATTGATCAGTCATAGTCCTTGATCAACTCTTACCATCTCCTTTGGAGCATTTTCAACTCCATATATGTAAATATATACTTTAAGATCCTGTGATCAGAATATATATCACACATCTCACCATAGAGATAATTCCTTCATATATTTAATTCAAATATTATTGATGTGAGCTCCAAATCATTCATCGAGTAGTTTTTCTCATAAACCATTAATTGATCTGAGGTATATTCTACTACCATGTCATTTTGTGTGAGAAGGAATCTTAATCCCTTCTTTGATGCATCACTATAAATCACAAAACCTTATCCACTATAGGGTAGTGTGAGTACAGGTGCACTGACCAATATTCTCTTAAAATCCTTATAATTTTATTCACATTTATCTATCTAAATTAATTTTTCTCCCTTTTGAGTTAACTTGGATAGTGTATTTGACAATCCTTATAAATTTCCAAAAAATCATTGATAGTATCCAACCAATATATTAAAAAATATGGATCTTGGTTATAGTGGTTGGTATAGGCCATTCCTTGATTACTTTTTTCTTCAAAGGATTCACATATATACCCTCAATTGTTATTACATGACCTAAGAATGATACTTTCTATAGTTAGAATTCACACATGATAAATTTGGTATATAGGTTCTCCTTTTTCAATGTATTCAACACAGTACTTAAATGATCTTAAAGCTCTTAATTTATCTTGGAATATATGATAATATCATTTATAAATACTACCACAAATTTTTTAGGACCAAGCTGATGAGGAAGTTGATTTTCTTCATGTGTTGTATTTTGTTTCTTAAGGAAAGTTTTTGGAAATCACCTCACTTTGTATCTTGGAAAAAAACATATTGAGGATTGTTTTTAAAAGAATTGGATCCATGTTTTCAAAATAATTGGACTCGTGTTTTCTGAATAATCAGATTCACTCTATCCATTGTAATGAGGAATTGATCATTATCTGGAAAAATAGAAATAGTTGCATGGAGATTTCATCTTGCTATAATTAAATGGTCACTAGATTCACTCTGAAGTCGGTGTGAAAGAATTGGTTGTTTTGATGAAGTATCATATTTTTCTAACAACAATAAATTTAAATGTGATGATGCTTTATTGTTTCAAATTTCATAAATCATAAGTGAATTGAGAACTTATAATGCAAGATTTATAAAAGAAAAGGGAAATAAGGTCTTCTAAATCGTACCCATATTTATCATATATGGGTAGAAGAAAGATATGATACATATTGAAAAGGAATCGTATGTAGTTTTAATGTATCCAGGTGAAAGTAGAGTAATAGATGGTACTAATTCACTGTAGCGTCTAATCATCCATCTAAAGCAGAAAAAAACATTTCGTACTCAGAATGATCGTACCCAGTATGATCGTATTTAGAATGATCATACCCATAAAAGATCGTATTCTGAAAAATCATATCTAAGACAATCATACTTAGAATGATCATATCTAGAATTATCTTACCCATGATGATCATATCCTGACCAATCATATTCAGAAAATATTGTACTCAGGTTAAGAAGAAAAGAAAGTACTTGGAATGAATGGAAATTTATGATACTTTCCAATCCAAGTTTGACAATACTAAAGTTGTTCTGAAATGAATTAAAATTCATGAAGGAAGTCATGATACAAGCCCAAGATTGTGAATTAAAGTTTTTTTAAGTGGTTCAAGAGAAGAGAACGAGATAATGAGATAAAAAAATATAGTCAACCATTTTAAAATGGTTGAATTACTATGTAGATTTTCAGCTGGGTTAAGAGAAGAGGAGAATTTGGAGTTTTGAGTCTCAAGTGGGTCAAGAGAAAAAGAGAAGGAGATTGTTGAATGAATTTTATAGGGGGATATGAACATTAAAATGATATATTTTGATTCAAATCGATTATGAGAATCATATTTAGAAAATCAAAATTGTATCTATTTCTTTATAAATTTGTTTTCAATTGATATAGAGTTGTGTATTAAAGAAATAGGATTTAAAAAAAATAGACTCATGTATTGAAATCATATTGACAATTAAAATGAAAGTATTAAAAATTACATGAAGTTTTAATAAGAATCGAGAAGCCTTAAGAAGAGTTGAGAAAGTCAAAATGCATCTCAATATTTTAGGGGAAATTGAAATTTGGGTGATTTTTTGTGAGCGGGAAATAATTTTGGGATTCCCACCTAAGGTCTCAGGAATCACCTATAAAAGGAGAAAAGTACATTGTACCCTTTATATGAAGAAGTATTATTTTTCACAGTAGAGAGAGAAGCTCCGATTTTTAGATAAAAGAAGAAGTTTTCTGTTTTCATCTTGTATTTAAGAGTTTTTGATGAAGAAGTGAAAATTGTATTCAGTTGATCACCGTATCAGGCTAAATTAACCAGCTTAGGGATTTCTATACTGGGTTTCTCAAAATGAGGAATAATTTTACTAGGTTTTATCATACATAGGAATTGAAGTGGTGCTGATTCATTTCTATTTTATTTTGAAATAAATTAGACTTGAATAATAGTATTAGGGAGAATCTGATTTATAGAAATCATACGGGGAAAATCAAACCCAGGAAAATCAAACTCAGTTTTCCATAACAAATTCTGGTAAGTTCTTGCCTTATTTTGGGTAAGAAAGTGAATAATTTTATTATAATTGAATATATTTGTGGAATTGAAAAGAAGCACAGGTAACATGAGTTATTAGAAAAAAATTTATTACCCTACTTATGCTAAGAGGGTGCACACGCACTATTGGAATTATTTACATAGTGCTACATGAGTGTAAGGGAATATCCTACTCATTATAATCCAAGGATTGATTTCTAGTGGATTATATGGTATTGGATCATTTCCAAACTATACCAAGGAAATAGCTATTCTTATTGAATATTGAACCTTGTAAATAGTTGTGTTCTTTTGGGTGTGTGGTTGTATGGTTTTCAGAAGGGAATCAAATATTTAATAGGAGTAAAAGGTTGTTTCAAGAAAAAAAAAAGTATCACTGATTAAACCCCTCACCCTCTCAGTGATATAATCATTCTAACTAGGAACTTTCAAGTGGTATCAGAGGGCAGTTTCCCTTTGCTTATTCCTTACTAATGGAGAATTTTAATTATGTGAATAGTAAAGGTATTCTAGTCTTATATGGAAATAATTATCATATCTAGAAAGATATAATGTTGCCTTATCTTATTTCTATCAGTTATGATCTTCTTGAAGTCGCAACAGTTGGGTTTCATCCCATTGATGATAAATATCCTATTATATATGTTGATAAGAAGAATATGGGGAATGATATAAGGGATAATAATGCTATATTTTCATCACTTTATGAAAGTGAATACTTGAGAGTGAAAGTAGTTTCTACAACCAAAGGTATATGGGATAAATTTAAAAACATATATGAGGGAAATAAAAAAGCGAAGAAGGAAAAACTAAAAATATAGAGATTGAAAGATGAAGATTTTAAGATGGGTGAGAATGAATATATTGGGGACTTCTTTACTTGGGTGAATGATATTGTGAGTACTATCAGATATCTTGGTGAAAATCTAGATGACTCTAAAGTTATTGAAAATATCTTGAGAATCCTACCTAAAAATTTCGATGAAAAAGTTTATTCATTAGAAGACAAAGATCCTAAAACATTATCTCTTGATTATTTTCATAGAACTCTTATCACTTATGAAATGAGAAGAGAGAAAGATATGAGGAGTAAAACAAAATTTTATAGAGAAATTTCTTTCATGGTTGAAAAGAAGGATAAGTCAAATAAGATTATTTTTGAAGAGGAAGATGGTGATCCAAACTCTGAAATTGAGGTATGTAAAAATCTCAATGATATTTGATCCTTGTTTTTTAAAAATGTGAAAAAAATCTATAGAAAAATACAAATGTAAAATTTCCATGAAATTTTTCAAATGTGGAAGAGTTGGTTATTTTGTGGCTAACTGTCCTCATAAAAAGATAAAAGAGGGTAGTGGTAAAGAATAAATAAATCCAATAAGATCGTGGAATAACTAGGGTGATAAATGAAAATTTTATTCCATAGAGAAACATATGAAATTCTTTAATTCCAAAAGAAGAATATTCTTTTCTAAAGATGAAGAAGAAGAAGTTAGTGATGATGAATCTAAAAAATCAGTTGAATATGGTATTGAAAATACTTTTATTGCAACAGTGAAAGATGAAGAATTTATAAGCATTGGTTCTGAAGAAGAAGAAACTCAACTTGAAAATAATTTGAAAGAATAGTTGAAATAATGTCTAAGAAACATCAGAAGGCTTGAAAATTAAAAAAAAATTAAAGATGAATGATCTTCAAAGATAAATCAATAATGTTTTGTTTATGTGAAAGTGACTCTAGATAATGAGATTGATGATTTGAATAAATATCTTGAAGAATAAAAGAAACATAATGAGCATCTGGAAGTGAAGATAAAAGCAAAAGAAGAAGTGTTGGAACTTTTCCAACAAAAATTATATAAATCTAAATTGAGAAATAAAAGTTTCCAAAACTCTACTTCTGAAGTTGGTGAATGATCTTATAATGAGAAACCTGAGAAGGTTCAACAAAAGTTACCTTAAAATGGTGAGAATAAAGATGTAATTGGTTTTGAAAAGAATAAAGTGGGAAAAGTCATGTATGTGGTCAAGAACAAAAATTTTGGGAATTCAGAAGTCTCAAAGAAACCTAAATCTATAAAAGTTTCAAATAATTATGATTCTATTAAATCTGAAAATAAAGGGAAGAAGGTTGCTGAGAAACATGCTCATAAATTCGTCCAGTATGGAATTTTTAGAGGAAAATATTCTTTTTATGGATATTGCTGGTATTATGGGGGATTCGTACATATGTAAAGTATGTTTTGGTTCAACCAACAACATTACTGTTATCCCATAGGTTATGAAAGGAAAAGGTTAAGGGGGATTCAATTCCCTCAAAATAATAATATTGAGAAAGTTATTGTGAAGAAGTATGAAAAGAGTGGAATGAAGATTGAAAATAGGTTATAGCCCCTGGAAACTATTTATAAAATATTTTAACAACTTGGAAACCTTGCAAAATGATGCCTTTTTTTGTTACCTGTTCAACAAAAGACTTTTAATAATATACACAAATTGGAAGTGAAGAAAGAAAATAAAGGAGAAAAATCTCTTGTTGTTGAAACTAAATTGAAAGATTCAAAGGGAGAACAACCTTGGATACTTTACAGTTGTTGTTCTTCTCACAAGATAGTATACTTAAAATTGTTGAAGAATGTGAAAGATTTTAAAGAAGTCATGGTGACATTTGGTAATGATGAATCTCTGAAAATAAAATTTGTCGGGTCAGCCATCATTGGAAAAGAAAAGATGACATCCAAGAAAACATTATATGTTGATGGGATGAAACATAATTTGTTAAGTGTTTCATAATTTTTTGATGAGGGTAACAAAGTTATCTTTAAGAAAGATGGGTTTGTTTTAAAGAGTAAAGAAGATGATAAGATTGTTAAAAGAAGAAAATGTATAAAATAGAATTTGTTTCAGGTTGGTGAAATAAAAAATTCTTGTTACATGAGAATGGTTAAAGAGAATTAGTTGTGGAATGAAAGGATTAGACATATGTGTTAGATAAACATGGGAAAGTTATCTAAAAGAGATAGAGTCCAAGACATTTCTGATTTTCCAAGAAAAAGAGATTGGTGTTTCACTATCTGCCAGAAAGGAAAGATTACAAATATTTTGCATAAGAAAGTTGAGATTTGTTCAAGAAAAACCCTGGAGCTAATTCATTCTGATATTTTTAAGTCTATGAGGAAATAATCAAAAAATATTTATAAGTATTTCATTGCTTTCATTGATGATTTTACTCACATTACTTATGTTATGTATATGAAACACAAATCAAAAGCTTTGAAAATGTTTAAAAGTTTCAAAAGGAAAGATGATAAAGAATGAGAGTATTCAGTGAAGAAGTTTTGAATAGATAATGGTGGTGAATATATAAGTGAAGAGTTTTGAGTCTATCTTGAGAAACATTAAATTCGTTATGAGTATATTTCTCCATACACTCCCCAACAAAATGAGGTTTCTGAAAAAAAAAGAATAGAAGCTTGGTGCAAATGGGAAGAACCATGCTACTTGAACATGGTCTTTCTCATTACTTTTGGAGGAAATCCATGAGTACTGTTGTTTATATATAGAAACATTGTTTCTATAGACCTAAATCAGGTATGACTCCATATTAATGGATTTATAGAAAAACTCCAATTTTGAAGCACTTTAGAGTTTTTGGGAGTCCATGTTTTATAAAAAGGAATGGTAGAAACTATGGTAAGTTTGAGCAGAAAGGTGAAGATGGAAATTTCTTAGCTATGATCTAGAAGGAAGAGGATACATATTATTTAATAAAGAAATATTAATAATCATTGATTCAGTTGATGTGAAAGTGATTGAAGGATCTGAGAAATAGAAACAAGCTCAGGAAAACAAGGAAGTTGAGTAAGTTGAAGAAAACAATTCTGATAAGGATACAAAAAATTGTATTCCTAATAAAGAAGAAGAATCAAACTCAGATATTTCAAGTGATGATGAAGAAAATAAAAAGTCTCATCCTAGGATAAGGAAGAAATTGGAATATTAGAACATTATTGGTGATCAACATCAGAAGGTTCAAACAAGAAGAACAACCAATTCAATTACACATACTTATCTATATTTAAAAGTGGAACCGAATAATGTGAAATAAAATTTTGAACATCTGGAATGGGTTCAGGCCATGAATGAAGAGTTGGATCAAATTGAAAAGAATGATACATGGGAACTCATACCCAAGCCTCAAAACAAAAACATTATTGACACAAAATGGATTTTTAGAAACAAGATGAATTAAGAAGGTGAAGTGATAAGAAATTAAGCAATATTCATTTTCAAAGGGTATTCTCACATTGAAGGTATTGATTTCAATGAAACCTTTTCTACGATTTCAAGACTTGAAACAATCAGAATCTTTCTTTTTATTACTGCATAATGAGGCTACAAGATCTTTCAAATGGATGTTAAATCTGCATTCTTGAATTTTGATCTTGAAGAGGAAGTTTATATTTTAAAAAATTGTGGATTTGTTGTTAGGAAACATGAAAGTTATGTTTTTTAGATTGAATAAGTCCTTGTATGGGCTAAAACAAGCTCCAAAAACATAGTATTCCAAGTTGGATACATGCTTAAGGAAGATGAGTTTTGAGAAAGAAAGAGTGGATAGAAATTTTTATATCAAAGAATATCAAGATTATTCCCTCATTGTAATTTTATATATTGATGATATTATCTTTATTGGGAATGATAAAAGAGCTTGTAAAATATTTTATGAATAAATGAATAATGTATTTTAAATGTTCATACTGGGATAAATGAAATACTTTCTTGGGTTACAAATCTTGAAAATGGAGAAATACATTTTCTTTCTCAAGAAAAGTATGCTAAGGAACTTCTTAAGAGGTTCAGAATGGAAAACTAAAAACCGGTTTCCAAACCTATTTAAGTGGGAACCAAGTTGAGTAAAGATAGATAAATAAAGGAATTCGATCAGAAATGGTATCAGAAGCTGATTGGAAGCCTATTGTATTTGACTACCTCAAGACCCAACATTTTTTATGTTGTTACCGTATGTGCCAGATTTCAGAGTGCTCCAAAAGAATCACACTTAATTGCTGGAAAAATAATTCTCAAATATATCATAGGCATAATAGAATTTTGTATCAGGTATTTTATCTTAGATAGTATTGATTTTTTTGAGTATTCAGATGTTGATTGGACAGGAAATGTTGATGATAGAAGCTCCACATCTAGTGGAGTATTATTTATGGGAAAGAATTATGTTAATTGGAATTTAAAAAATAAAAATATAGTAACTCTCAATATGGATGAAGATGAGTATGTTTCTTCCACTCAATCCACTACTCAATTTATGTGGATGAAGACTCAATTGGAATATTTACTTGTTGAAGTGAAGTTACCCTTACTATTATGTTGTGATAAACAAAGCACAATCAATCTCACCAGGAATCCAATTCAACATTCTCATTCAAAAAATATTGATATAAAATATCATTTCATCAAATAACATTTAGAGGAGAATAAATTGGAGCTGGACTATGTTCCAACCTTGGAACAAGTTTCTGACATATTCACAAAACCTTTACCAAAGAAATCATTCTCAAAATTCAGGTTGAACATTTGTGTCCAACCTATTTCTCTTCAAGGTTGAGGTATGTGTTTATGTCCCCTCTCTCATATTACTTTTGTATTTTATTATCAAGTGTGATACTTTTAATTTTTAATAAATCTATTTCATAAAAGATAGAGTTGTGGATAAGCTGTGAACTCAACATTGCTTTGTGAGTGAATTATTCTAACTATTTTTTGGAGTGGTTATAGGAAAGAAATTGTTTTGTATTCTAGGAAGGTTGAAGAATAGATGAGGAATAAATATGAAGATTTTTTCATAATCACTACTTTTGGATAGCATGGATTTTTTTGTCAATGATTCTTGTTTCCTACAAAGAGTTAGCTCGCGTAGGCTTAGAATTGTTAACAAGTTATCTATTGCTTGAGAATACAAAGTTTAGTGATTTATGAAACTTGGTTGACAACAAAATCCAAAGGGGGAAATTTTTAGGACCTAGCTGATGAGGAAGATGATTGTCTTCATGTGTTGTATTTTGTTTTCAAGTAAAGTTTTTGGAAATCACCTCACTTTGTATCTTGGAAAAATTGTATTGAGGATTGTTTTCAAAGGAATCAAATCCATATTTTCAAAAGAATTGGACTCATGTTTTCTGAATAGTTAGATTCACTCAATCTATATTAATGAGGAATTTATCATTATCTGGAAAGAGAGAATAATTCTCATGGAGAATTCATCTTGCTAGAAGTAAATGGTCACTGGATTCACTCTGAATTCGTTGTGAAAGAAGTGTTTATTTTGATGAAGTATCAAAGTCTTCTGACTATGCTAAATTTAAATGTGATAAAGCTTTTCAATTTCATATTTTATAACTCATAAGTGAATTGAGAACTTATGATGCAAGATTGATGGAAGAAAATGTAAAAGAGGTCTTCCAAATCATACCTAGATTTATTGTATCTGGGTGGAAGAGAAGAAAGAGATGTTGCCGATTGAAAAGGAATTGTACCCATATTTATCGTATTCAGGTGGAAGTAGAGTAAGAGATGGTGTTGATTAACTGTATAATCTGATCTTCCATATGAAGCATAAAAAAACTTTTCATACCCATAATGATCATACCCAGTATGATTGTATTCAGAATGATCATACCCAGAAAAGATTGTATTCTGGAAAATCATATCTAGGACAATTGTACTCAGAATTATCGTGTCCAGAATGATCATACCCAAGATGATCGTATCCAGACGAATTTTATTTAGAAAATATCATACTCAGGTTTATAAGAAAAGAAAGTAGTTGCAATGAATGTAAAGTTGCGATAATTTTTAATCCAAGTCTGATGATGCTAAATTTGTTCTCAAATTAATTTAAATTCATGAAAGAAGTTATGATATAATCATAGGATTGTGAATGATAGTTTTTTAAGTGAATCAAGATAATATAATGAGATAATGAGATCAATAATGTATTAAATCATTTCAAAAGTGTTTAATTACTTTTTAGGTTTCCAAATGGGTCAAGAGAAGATGAGAAGATGAAGTTTTGAATCTCAAGTGGGTCAAAAGAAAAAGAGAAGGAGATTTCTGAATGAATTGTTAGGGGGGATATACATTCAAATGACAGATTTTGATTCAAATCAGTTATAAGAATCGTATTCATGAAATCATAATAGCATCCATTTATTCATACATTTTTTTCAATTGATACAGAGCTTTGTATTGAAGAAATAATATTGATAAAAATCAGACTCATATATTGAAATCGTACTGACAATTCAAATGAAAGTCTAAAGAATTAAATAAAGTTTGAAGAAGAATCGATAACCTTCAAGAAGAGTTAACAAAGTCAAAATTCTTCCTAATATTCCAAGGGAAATTGAAGTTTGGGTGAATTTATGTGAGCGGGAAATAATATTGGGATTCCCCCCAAAGGCCTCAAGAATCACCTATAAAATTCAAAAAAGTACATTTTATTTAGCTAATCATCGTATCAGGATAAATTAATCAGCTTCAATATTTTCATATTTGGTTTCTCGGACTGAGGAAGAATTGTACTAGGTTTTATCATACTCAAGAATTTAAGTTGTTCCAATTAATTTCTATTGCATTCTAAAAGAAAATAAGACTAGAATAATCTTATTGGGGATAATCGGATTCGGAGAAATCCTACTGGGAAAATCAGACCTAAGAAAAGTAGGCTCAGTTCTACATAACAAATTATGGTAAGTTCTTACATTCTTCTTGGTAAGAAAGTGAAGAATTTTATTTCAATTGAATACATTTTTCTAATTGAAAAGAATCCCAGGTAACATGAGTTGTTAAAAAAACATTGTATTACCCTATTTTTGTTAAGAGGATTCACACAAACTATTGGAATTGTTTACATAGTGCTACATGAGTGTAAGAGAATATCCTACTCATTGTAATCCAAGGATTTATTTATAGTGTATTTTATGGTATGGGATCATTTCCAAACCATACCAAGGATGTAGCTATTCTTATTTAATAGTGAAAATTATAAATACTTTTATTCCTTTGGGTGTGTGGTTGAATTGTTTTCAATAGGGAATTGAATCTTTAACAGGAGGTGAAGGTTGTTTCAAGAAAACATAAAAGAAAAAGTATCACTGATTCACCCCCTCCCCCTCTCAGTGATACAATCATCCTAATTGGGAATTTTCAAAATCGATCTAGGTAATCTCTAATGACTCTATTCATCAAATCTATGAAGATAGTGGGGGAATTTGTAATTAAAAATGGAATCACTATGAATTTATAGTTTCCATATTTTATATATATGTTTTTCTTGGATAAATCATATCTATTAACCCTTAATTGATGATTTCCATATCTAATTTAAATATTTGAGAAGTATTTAGACCCTCAAATTTTATCAAACAAGTCAATAATATGGGGTAGAGGATAATTTTTCTAGAACATACTCTTGTTAAATTCATGATAATTAATTCAGAGATGCATTGATCCATATTTCTAATTAATAAAAGGGATTGGTTCACCCCATGGTGAATCACTTTGGTGTATAAAACCCTCATCTATATTCTCTTATAGTTTCTTCTTTAATTCCTCTAATTCAATTAGGGTCATTCTATAAGGAGTGTTTAGTATATGTTTATCACCATGTATGAGTTCTATGGAACAATCAGCCTCATGATCTGGTGTAAGACTAGGAAAATATTATGTAAATACACCAAAATATTCTTTAATAATAAAAATGCCTTAAATATTGGGTTTATTTCCAACCATTTGATTCATATCCCTCATTTTTAGATAAAAAGACTCATACAAGAAAAGTAACTTCTATAGGGAGTTTATAGTCAGCCTCTCATCGATAGTCGATCATGGGTTGATTTAAAATATGAATTGGGATTACATGATATCAGAAATTGATATGGTTTCTTTATAGATAGATCTAATACAGTCCTAAAATCACATCAAATTTGAATAAAGGGGGAATAATATTATTTTCTTGAATCACATTCTCATAAAATACAATCAGAGAATAGTAGTATACATGGGATGTAACCATCATATTATTGGGTGTTTTCACTAATAATTTAATATATATCCATTGGGGTGGTGATTTGATGATATTATAAAACTTAAAATATATTAATTAATGTGTAAAACCAAAATCAAATAAAACATTTTCAGTTCTCTAGTGAAAGATGAGTATATCTTTTACCACTTTATTTTTATGAACCAAAGTTTTATTTGTGATTGTAAAGGATGTATCTTTCTCCCTTGTAGTAGGAAGTTACTAATATTAATTTTCATAATTAATCCTTTTATTAGTTCAATGTGTCATGTAATTATCATACTCTTTACAATTGAATCTTTAGAGTGTGAGTGGTTCATTAGGTTGAGCTTTCTTTTTATCCATCTCATTAGTTGTTCTATTCATATATCTTCAACATTTAGGGTCCTAATATCCTTATCTTATATACTTTAAGAATTAAAATATCCATTTAATGAAATTTACTACATTCTTATTGCCAAATTTATAGCAGAATATGTTTCTTTACTCCATGGGTTTTATCATTTTAATTTCATCGAAACTCTATTTTTCTCTTCTTGTCCCCAAAACCATGAGAATAATAGGAGTATCCAATTTAAATTTATACCTTGATATAAAATTGAAAATTTTATTCATATCAACCAAATTCCCTTATAGCCAATTCCTTTCAAAGACTTGATTTTATGACACTAAATAAACAATTTATTTTTCATTGAGGATTGGTGATAAAACCAGAATCATACCTTGAAAGTACCATGAAGTTTTCTTCATAAGTACTAATGGATTCATACTACTTTTTTAGATTCAGAAATTAACTCTCTATTTTAGTATGAATATTTTGATAAAAATATTTATTGAAAAATAAATTCTTAAATTCTTCCCACTACATAGAGTCAATTTCTTCCTCCCACCTCGTATTCTTAATGAAATTCTTCCACCAATCAGCTCCTTCTTCCAAATGATAAATGAAAAAAAATCCTTTATCCATACACTAAAGAATGGAAAATATATTTTCCATTATATTGATAAAATACTTGGAAATTTTTGGATCAGATAACCTACTAAAGGAGGGTGTATGTTTCCACATTAAGGATGCAATTGATAGTTGTCTCTTCCCTTGGTTGTTTAGGAGTTTAGCATGATTCATGTTATTGTTCATAGCTTGAGAGAGTTGGGTGAACATAGCTATGATATTTTCAATTATAGCTTTAATTCCATTTTTTTCTCATTATGAAGATTATTTCATTGTCCATCACACTCATTTTTAACACAATTCCTCCTAGTTCTAAACATTAACTAACCCAAAAAGGTTATTGATATTTTCACGAAATAATCAGAGTATGAAATCATATAACAAGTAAATAAATACTAGGATTTACTAAATTATGACACATTCATTTTGAACTTTGACATTTTAGGATCATTATATATTAATTTTGATTAAAAATAGGTTGTCTCAACTTCTATCCTCTTATTCTTCATAACCCAAACCCCAAATAAAACTAAACTCTACTCTAATACCAACTGAGATGACATAACTGTTGTTAGAGTGAATTATCTTGACCCAAATACCATGTGTAATTTGATTACCATTACATGTTTATATTTTTATATATAAATGTGTTTTATATTATCATGATAATAACATTACTTTTATATGTACTATATTAATGGTAATGTCCTTAGATTACATGTTGTATCAAATGGTTACATCATTTCCTATCTTTAATGAGAACCTCAATATACTATGACAGTAGTCTTAAACAAATGTATTATGGCCTAGATACATCATAATAATAGGACATAGATTATGTTTTGATATCAATTGTTGGGTTCTCATAGGCATTGAGACATATTCTCAGGAAGTTCACACTTGGTGATCTCGATAACATGAGATCATAAGAATTTCCCTTCCAATATGAACACCACATGTTTTAGTTGTCATTGGTTATTCTTATCTGTGAACATATATATCAGTATCTTGACTTGAGAAAATTATTATTGTGTACCATTTGATCACATACCTTAATGAAAGAAAAAAACTAATGCATTTATGTTTTTTATGAGGTATCTTGTGTTAGGTATATCATTAGTGGTATGGAATTTATTGAATGATCAACATGGGATTTTTCACTTCAACTAGAGGAAGATATATTGTAGGACTAATTGAACAGGATGGTAGTACCACCAATAAATCCATACCCATGGTAGAATGAGGTAAATACATCCAGTAAGGTCATTGAAAGAATAAATAAACCATGTAAGGATGGAAAAAAATTTGTGCATCCTACTTTGTGATATATCATGAGGCAAATACATTATATCACACCATGTATATTCATAGTAGAGGTTATCTTTATTATTACTAAATCTTATCCACTTAAGGGCCTTGATGTGATAGCTGACACCACTCCTTGTATATGAGTAGCACTCATTTATATTGAGATAAGGACCCTGAGAGTCATACACTAAGAATATTCAAAAGTCTAGCAAATTATAATGAATTGGAGTTTAGGAAATAATGGGACCCAAAAGGATTGAGTAATGTTGTAGTTTGAATGATCTTAAGAAATAAATAAATTCAATATTATTCTAATTTATAATAATAAGTGTTGAATTTATTAACTCTAGGTATTCACAAGTTATTTAGTGAATACAAGGAAAAAATATTTTACAAATGAATATTTATTATTAAAGTTTCATTAAATATTTTATGAGAGAAACAAGTCAAGTTAATGACTTTTATTTTATCATGTAATATTATTTTGATTTCACAAGTAAGTGATAAAATATCAATGAAATTTTTGGCATGAGTATTAAGTCATTAGTGTCATTTTAGGTTATATTTAAAAGGTTAAAAATGTCGAAGGTCCAAAATGATATTTTGTTAAGTCTTAACCTACCTATTTAATCTAAGAGAAACCCAAAAATTGGGTTACTATTCATACCTCAAGTTTTAGAGCTCATCTATCCTCTCTCTTGTATCCTAAAGTGAGGGGGGGTAGATTCAAGCACCATGATCCAAGTTTTCCTTCCCAGATAGAAGTAATGATGCTCTGATGATCATAGATGCATTGAAAACTTCATTAGTTATGTTCTCTAGTGCATTAAAATTTATGAATGACACATTTTAATACTTTTTGAGTGTGTGTGAATGAATTATATGGTTCTAACCATAGTTCCTTCAATAGGAGATCACTGACAATGAGAAAAAATGTGTTCGATCAAAGTTAAATGAGGTACTCTTTCAAAATAAATCATGCTTATTTAATTCAAATGAGATCCTCAGGTTAATTACTAGGTGGTTCTATAACAAATATGATGTTATGATATCAATATGGTAGTAAAATTTTAATTTCCCCTGCTTTTAGGCTTTTCTTCGAACATGATACCAAAAAGTGGTATCAAAGAAATCATGTGATTGTTGAATTCAAAATTATATTAGAATATATATATATATATATATATCAGTAGGATTGGAGTGTTACAATGGTTGAATATCTCATTAGATCGATCACCAATGGTTTTGGTTGGTGAACTGTGTTGAGGGGAAAGTCCATGTAATCATGAATAGTAAAAAAACTAAAGGGTCACACATACACATAGGCTAAATCAAGAAGGAATAAAAACCTTTTTCTACATTTCAACCCTATTCCCTCATTGGTTTGGGGAGAATGGAGGTAGTGATACAAAAATGTATTTTATTAAATAATTTTTTTTATATGTGGTTAGCATCGCTTAGTGTGACCCCATGCACCGACATAGGGAGAATCACCCCTCTGGCCCAAGTCAGGCTGGGTTAAACCCTATTTTCCTCACCCAAAATCCATTTTTGGTGTTTTTAAATGTGTGTAAAGCCCAAAAATCCGGAAGAATTCTATAATTTTTTTAAAAAATATATGTGGAATTTTATAAAATTATTTCTAGGACCGTGTGATAAGTAAATTATAAATTAAATTTAGTTTTATTTATTTTAATTCATAATTAATTTTCTCAAGTATAATTAATTATATATTTAATTTATTATATGAGTTTATTTAATTCCAACTAATCATTAGTGAGACCAAAAATGTATGTTTGATATTTTTATTTATTTATTTATTTATTTATTGTAATGTGTGATATTTTGTAATAATAAATTAATAAACGATGATCTATGTATCATCTCTTCACCTCGTTATTTGTATAAATTCTTGAATTCCCATGAGTATTATATTTATTTTTATCCAACATTTCCAAGACCACATCACCTGTATGTGAGTATTTTTGTATAATGAGGAATATGGATAGAGATGTAGTTCATGCCAAGACTTGATGGAGTATTGGACGGGATTTAGATACATTGTATGTGGTGGACACTATAATCTGATTCATACACAACTCTAGGAGTTTACCCTAGGGTCTAGGTTGATCTATTATTCGGTCAATGTATTATCCATAATAAAATATCATGATCACATCATTTATTTATTTATTTATTTATAAATTCTTTATTGTTTTTTGAAAGCATATATTATATGAAATCATAGAGAATAATAAAAAAATAATTCATAGATAAAATTAAATGAGCACACAGTGAATGTTTTCTATTTAATCATGGTTTAGATGTAAGTTTGATCACAAAGAACAATCATGTTAAATATAAAATGATTTCATTCTCCAAGAATAACTAACCCCCCCCCCCCTTAAATAAATATTAAGTCAAACGTCTTCCATCACTTGATTTTGAATGAAACCATACATTTGAGGTGCTCATCATCCATAGTTGAGGGTGCCTCTAACTATTGAGGATTTCATATGAAATTGTAGGTTATATTAAATAAAATTCACACTATAGAATTATTCATATCTAGATTGGTGCAATTTTTGAGGCAAAGTATTGAGGTATGCAATGTTACTATTTACAGAAGTTGGGACTTCACTTAACAGATCAAGGAGATGTGAGTCAATATGGTTTGATAGCCAAAATACTATATTGAAACTCTCTTAGTTGTGTCATAGTCATATATTAGTCTATGAGGAAAGGTTTAAAGGATCCTTCCCATTATAATATTTAAGCAACAAAATATTTTGAATCTAGTAGTTCATGGATATTAGGATTTGATAAAATAGTGTGATATATTTAGTGATTAATAAATAAATAATGTTTATAATTTGGTAATCAATATAAATTATTAATTTACTAAAATTTAATTATTTTAGATCAAATATAAATCACCACTACTATTTCTATTTCATTAGGATCAATTTTAGATAAAGAAAACATCCTGACTAGACATAACATCCAAGAGTGGTACAAGTGATTTTGGATAATATTATGCTAATAAATTAAGAATTATGTGTTGGAAAACCAACTTCATATTAATTACCATTAGGGATAAAGAAAGGTGGATAAATATAAATATAATAATTATATGGATGATGTGTTATATATTCAATGCAGTATGTTTTCTTCTATGTTTAGTGATCTGTAGAATATGCATGGGGATGAATATGCCTATAATATGTTATCTCATATCCAATATTATACCATGAGAGATATAAGAAATAAATATATGAGATATAAAATGCATTGTAAGGTTCAGTCTAGCATAAAGGAGTCCTAAATGACCTCATGTACTCAAAATGATTGATTACATTGAGATACTGGAGTCCCTTGGGTTCAAATTTTTCCTAGAACTCACAACTGATCTCATTATTTCCACTTTATCTCTTAGCTCCTCAAATTTCATTATTAATTATAATATAAATAACATGAAAATTTCACTCTCTATCCTATTGTATTTAGTGATTCAAGGTGATAAGGATATGAATAATATCAACTCTTCATTCCTTGTGGTGAATAAGAAGAGGAAAGGCAAGGAAAAGGGGTCGATGGTTAAGTATAAGACAAAGACACCAACGCACCACCTCTCTAAAAATAAAAAGATAAAGAAGGGGAGTAATGGGAAAGAGGTAGACTAATTTTAATGTGGAAAGAAATTCCATTGGAAGAATAATTACATAGTTGGAAAGAAGAAGCAAGGTATGCTTCTACTTTAGGTATATTTGTCATTGAATGTAATATGTCTATATCTAAAAGTTGGATATTGGATACAACATGTGGATCATAGATCTATATTCAAAAATAAGAACCAAGTATATATTAAAATATTGTAAAGGGTGAGATGGATCTCTGAGTAGTAACTGGTGTATGGTTGGTACCATTGGTAGTTGGATGTTATCATCTCACTTTTCCTAGTGGTATGGTTCTTATACTTAACAATTGTTACTATTGTCATGACCTTCCCCCAATGGAAACCCCTCATGGACCTGTAGTGAAGACAAGAGTTACCCCTAAGTCTCACCTCCAATAATACTTGGGTTAGTATTTAACACTGACGGTATAAAATAGGTAAATGGGTAGTATTACCCTCATACATCCCAAGAATACATAAATGAAACTACCAATAAACATTTTAATATAAATAAACCATATTAAACAATAATCCTATAATTCATGAATATTTCAGACAATAAAAAACTCTAAATTAAAATACCAAAAGTAAACTCTTAGGAAACAACTATAACCATAACTCCAAGCTTCGAGCTAGAACTATCTATGCAAATCTCCAAACTAACCCTAGAAACCAGAAAAATAATTTTTATATATAGAGGTGATTATAACATGTATACTTAGTAGGATTATACCTTATACTTATTATTAAAATGTGGAAGAATCAATCCAATGCTTTAGTGAATAAATAGTATATCCAACTAGCACCTATACAAGACAATTATCCCTAACCTCTCCAAGTCTTTCTCACCCAATCATGCATCCAATAGAATAAAATAGTATGAAGGAATATAATTAAAGGCACCTTGAAACCACTTCCCCACTGATTTTCTACTCTCATTCCCCAAACTATGCAAGTTCTGACATCTTGTGTTAGAATCATCAAAAAATCACATCTCCACAGCCATATCCATCATGGTATAGTATTATGAACATGAAGTAAATCAATCTCATGCCCTCATCCTTCCATGAATAACCCCCACCATGTACCAATACCACCATGTATTATTCCCAAAGGGATAGTGGGGAAGAGGGGGTAGATAACCATCCATCCTCACCAACCTGGATGTTGAGGAAAACACATGGGATCTAAAGTATTTGGTAAACAATAAGGTTATCTAACTCAAATGGTGTGCATAAATAAATCACAAGAAAATGAAACATATATATATAACCACAAACAATCCCATCCTAAAGGATTCACATAAATATAACACCACCATAACCTACAACCATCACCACACTACCATCACCATGCACCACCATCACTGCCAACTATAACACCATAAACCAATATAATTTCCCATGTGAGAGAGACATAACAAACATTCACAAGTTTTCATTTACCATTCCATTACACTATTTCCATATTTACCATTTTCAAATCAATTTATGTTTATTATGTAATTAAATTCCATATTTAATTATAACCATTCCAATATATGACCCATATTAATTCCATTTATTTCCCATTTACCATTTCAAGAATTCTTATTTCATTTACAGTCATGATTCATTTTAATTCTAGCCACACCTATTTACCAATTCATCATTTTCATTTATAACCTACTATTTCTAGGAAAATACAAAACAACCCACAATATCCATCCATGACATCATCCCACAATAATCTATGTATTACCTCTTGCTAACTGAAGTAGGGAAACTGCAGCCCCACTGCACAAGCTACACTAGCATCCCAACCAACACCAACTAACCACCCCAAAACTAGCCAATAGTGCATCCCACGCTAACCAATCACATCCTTGATTCCCCAACCATCAAACACTATAAACTATCACCACTCATTCCAACCAAACATATCCCTACTAACTAGCACATGCTAAAACCCATAACCAAATCATTCCCATATCTGACCATAAACTTACTACAAAACATCACCATAATGATCATAAAAACATAGCCACAAAAATAAGTTTTACCATATCACACATTAATTATTTCAACAAAAATCACTTCCCCATTTCAAGGTAGGTCATCATATCAGTTTTTTTCTTCCACAAAACTGGTTCATTGTCATTTTTAAGCTTTCAGTTTTTTATAATGGGTGTTTCCATCATTAATTTTAAAAAATATTCCATAAATAACCACACAAACAACAAATTTTCAACAATTGTAGTAAAAGATATCAATTACAAAGCAATGTCATGGAAAACTAGTAAACACATACAAAACACCACCTTCCCATAAATTTCATTATGTATGATTCATTATATTTATTAGGTAAATACATACTCCTCATCTAAATAATAAAAGATAATATTAATTCCATAATTTACAGAAAATAAATAATAATTCTTGAATCTCGTACCTCAACTGAAGCTTTATAACCACTATACAAAAACAATATGAGGAAGC
The DNA here is from genome assembly GCA_963277665.1 of Viscum album. Classification (NCBI taxonomy): domain Eukaryota; kingdom Viridiplantae; phylum Streptophyta; class Magnoliopsida; order Santalales; family Viscaceae; genus Viscum; species Viscum album. The sequence goes on from OY728152.1 coordinate 908,855,571, forward strand.
AATGACAGTAAGACCAGGCCCATGAAAGGGAATACCAAATTAACTAAGATCACATGAATTATTCATCAAAATCATATCCTCAACATCCCTTAACTCGAACCACCACCACAACCAAGGACACTTGAGGAAATAATGGGAAGAAACCAAGATGTAAAGAGAGGAAACTCACCTTGGATCAACAATAATAGATCTACAAGTCCAAGGATCAAATAAAATCAAGGAGGGGTTTAATGGTCTCCCAAAATCACACCTGATGTTTTCTAAGGGTAAAGATAATTTAAGAAAGTGTAATTATTTTTTATGGGGTATTATAATTTATACCCATGATTGAAAAAATAAGACCATGGTGAAATGGTTAGGTCCAAGCCACAATAGTTAGGTTTTCTGCAAAAACACAATGTAACTTATCCCTCTATATTATAATGGGATCAATCTAACTTCTACCCCCCCCATAAATCATGACATGTATCTAAACTATATTTGATAAAACTGGGGTAAGGTTACAACTCAACCTAGAAACATCACCATAGAAGTCCCCAAAACAACAAATATAAGGGTATCAACTCCTGATCTCTATATAATAGTCAAAAAAACTATGCTAAAAAACCCTTAAGAGGGTAGATACAAGGATCCCAACCTCTGAGATCCACTTCGTAATGTTAAGAACCACACCAAAATCATACGACATGCATTATATCTCGATTAAACCTAGACCAACACCAAAATGAAACAAAATTTCCATGATACAAGGATCCCTAAAAAGGAAGATCCATTAAATTTGACCTCTCAAGGTCTTATGCCATAAAATCTATCACTATACTACATTTAGACCTCCAACCAACCTCTCATAGTGTAACACATGACTTTACATCACAAAAACTGCTCCTATATAAAATTTTATCTTTACCACCACCCTCTATTCCTTGAAACTCCTTTAGACATCTCCAACACCCAGAACACACAAATTAACAGACCATAAAGGTTCAATACATTATAATTATGTACCTTCTATTACTAGAAACATTATCTCAATGTCAATTTTAGATACTATGATATTTTATTTCAATTTTATAAATAAATTATTTCTATTTTATAGGGATATAATATGTTATGGTATGGAATTTCTTAATAATGGGTTTCATATACTTAAACTTAAAGGCCTATTTTGAAAATCAATGAAAAATATAGTGAGAATGACTCATATCCAACCCACCTATGGTACTTTAGGATAGTTCATGTAAATTAAAAGTGTTTAAGAAAACTAAATCAAGTAGGGTATTTATAATCTTTAAAAATATTGATGTATGTCATGATTTTTTACACAATAAAATGAAAAAATCCCCTTTTAGTGGGAAATGATTAGAGTCTATGGAACTACTAGAGTTGATTCAAACTAATGTATGTGGTCCATTTCCAATTGATCCAAGGGATGGGTTTTTTTAATTCATTACTTTTACCAATGATTATAGTATATATGTATATATCTAATTATTGAGGTATAAGTCAAATTACTTTATCATATTTAAGGAATATCATAATGAGGTTTAGAATCAACTTAGTAAGAAGATAAATAATATTCTCTCAAAACGTGGTGGAGAATATCTTAACCAAACATTCATTGATCACTTGAAGGAGTGGGATAGTCTCACAAATCAATCCTCCATAAACATCTCATTATAATGGTGTAAGTGAAATGAGGAATCATTCTTTACTTTATATAGTAAAATTAATGATGAGTCATATAACTCTACCATTATCCTTTTAGAGATATTCATTGTGGATAGTGGTATATACACTAAACCATGTACCAACTAAAGTGGTAGAACAAATTATGTATGAGTTATGGTATGGAAAGAAACCTTCTCTATCAAACATATATGTATGGGGATGAAAGGAAATTTTCAAGACAATACCTATTTATAAACTATTATCCAAGATAATGGAGTGTATCATTATAGGTTATTATAATAAAACTAAATGATATTACCTATATAAATATTTATATATAAAAGTGATTATTGTGGGATTTTCCATATTTATTCAAAGGGAACACATTTACAATTGAAATAGTGGGAGCAAGATTAACATTGATAAAGTTGATTCTCTAAATGCACAAGTGTTGGTACAGTAACAATCTCTACAAGAGACAGTGGGAGATGAAGATGTTCCCAAGACACAAGTATTGTGTAGGTTTATTAGAGAGGATAGATAAACATAGAGATATGGTTTCCTTGTCACTGAGTTATAAGAGACATTATTCCTTGAGGATAATGAACATCTAACCTATAAGTAAGAAGTGGATGGTAAGGTTTCTTATAAATGGAAAGAATCCATGCACTCTAAGATGGAGTCTTAATAACAAAATCAAGCTTGGATTTTGGTATAACATTTAGCTAATGTAAAACCTATTGGGTGTAAATATATATTCAATAAAAATATAGACATGGATGGTCAAGTAAATACCTATGAATAATGATTGGTTTCAAAGGATTTTAGGAAACATTAAGGTATTGACTATGATGAGACCTTCTCACACATCATAATGTTGAAATCCAATAGAATATTACTTAAAATAGTCGCCTTATATTATTATGAAATTTGGAAAATAGATGTAAAAAATTATTTTTTAAATGGGAAGTTGGTTAGGGACATCTATATGACACAACCCAAGGGGTTTATAATGTCAAAGAATTCTAATAAAGTGTGTAATATATAAAGATAATTTTATGGATTAAAGTAGGTATCATAATAATGGAATGTTCATTTTGATGATTCGATAATTTTTTTTTGCTTTTTAAGAACAAAATTGATACATGTGTATATAAAAATGTTAGTGGGAATTCCATCATTTTCTTACTATTATATGTTGATGACATATTATTAATTTAGAATGAAGTGAAAGTATTACAATTAGTGTAGACTTAGTTAAATGAATTATTCTCCATAAATGACTTGGTTGAAGTAGCATACATTCTAGGGATCAAGATCTATAGAGATATATCTCAAAGTATTCTTGGGAAAATTAAAAGTACGTATATTTACTAAGTACATAAAAGGAATAACATGGAAAAATCCAAGATAATATTATTTTTAGTGTCATGTGGAATTAATATCTCTAATAAGTTGGTCTACAAACATAGGAGGTGACTGAAATAATAAACATAGCCCCATATGATTTATAATATTGATCTATAATTTATTCCATTTTATGTACAAGTTTTGATGTTACCTATCCTTTAAGCATGGTGGGAAGATATCAATCTAATGTAAGAGAACTGAATTGGGTAGAAATTAAAATAATCTTAAAGCACATGATATGTATAAATGTTATTTTTGTGGTGTATATAGGGGATGAGGAGATAGTAATGAGGTGGATACACTGATGTTAGATTCTAGAAATATAATTCTGATCTAAAATCATTTCTAGGATATATATTTTTCTTAAATGGTAGTGAAATGATATGGAGAAGCTTGAAGAAAATGGTGTTCATCGATTCCATTATGGATTCCAAAAATATAAATACTTTTAATGCATCTAAGGAATAAGTCTAGATATACATATTTATATTAGATCATATTGATGTACCTATAAATGAATAATTTGTTACAATATACTATGATAATAAATAAATAGTGGTACCTTCCAAGGAGCTTGGGTTATAATAGAGGATAAAGTGTATACTTCAAAAGTTTCATCTCTTTAAGGATTTTATTCAAAGAAATGAAATTGTAGTTAGCAGAGTAACCATAAAGGATAACATGGAATAACCCATAAATAAATCCATATATCAAAAGAATCATGATTCTCATGTGAGAGATAGTGGGTTGAGATTTATTAGAATTTGTATCTAGCACAAGTGGGAGTGTTGTGAGAGTGGATTCCCTAGACCTAACTCATGTGTATACTTTTATTACCACTATATGTATATAATTTGATATATACATATGTTTTATCTTACCATGATAGTAACATTACTTCTTCATGTACTATATAAATGGTAATTTTCATAGATTATATGTCACATGAAAAGGTTATATCAGTTCCCATCTATAATAAGAACCTCACGGTACTACAATGGTAGTCTTAAACATATGTCATATAGTCTAGATATATCATGTTGATAGGACATAGATGATGTTTTATTATTAGCTTTTAGGTGCTCATAATCATTGAGACTTCTTCTCATAAAGTTCACACTTGGTGATCTCAATACATGAGATTATGAGGACTGGCTTTCCAATAGGAACACCACATGTTTCAGATATCATTTGTAGTTCCTGTCTGTGAACATGTGTATTGGTCTCTTAACTTGAGATCATTATTAGTTTATACCATTTTATCACATGATTTTATATAAGATAAAAAACATGAAATTTATATTTTTAGTGATATATCTTTCATCAGGTATGTCATTAGTGGTATGGCATCGGTTGACTGATCAAGATGGGATTTATCACTTCTAAGTATAGGAAGAGATATCTCGGGTATGGTTGAAAAAAATGGTAGTAACTTCAATAAATTCAGGTCCATGGTAGAAGGAGGTAATTACATCCAATTAGTTCATTAGAAGAACAAATAATGCATGTAAGGATGGTGACACGAGTTGTTCATCCTAATTTTTGAGATATCATGAGATAAAGAGAGAATATTACACAATGTATGTTTATATGATTGGTTTCCATTGTTATGTATAAAAATTATCTCCTTGGGGGACTTGATGTGTTTCTATAAACTGATTGTGCTCTATGAGTAGCACCCACTACTATTGAGATGAGGTCCTAGAGGGTCATACACAAAGAATATTCAAAAATAGGGCTAATTATAATGAATAAAATTTTAGGAAAATGTGGGCCCATGAAAGGGGTTAGGTAATGTCCAGGTTTGAATAATCACAAGAAATAAATAAATTGAATATTATTCAAGTTTATAATAATAAGTATTGAATTTATTAACTCTGAATATTCATAAGTTATTCGTTGAATACAAGGAAAAATATTTTATGAATGAATATTTATTATTTAAGGTTTATTGGATATTTTATGTGAGAAATGAGTTAATGACTCAAATTTTATCACTTAACAGTATTTTTTATGTTACAAGTAAGTGATTAAAAATCAGTGACATTTATGACATGAGTACTAAGTTATTAGTGTCATTTTAGAGCTTATTTATAAGTTTAGACATGTCAAAGGGACAAAGTAAAATTTTGGTAATTCTTAACCTCTCTAAAGTTGAAAAAAGCCCAAAATTTTGGGGATTATTCATACCTAGAAATTAAGAGATCATATATCCTCTCTCTTGCATCCTAGAGTGAGAATGAGTTGATTTGATCACCCTGATCCAATTTCTCCTTCCTACATCAAAGAAACAATGTCATAGTGATCATTAATGCATCGAATGCTTCATCTTTAATTCACATCAGTGCCCATAAATTTATGACTGATGTATTTGAAGAATATTGGAGCATGTTTGGATGATCTAGAGGGTTCAAGCCTCTATTTATTTAAGAAATGATCACCAATAATAATCAGAACATGAGTTCAATCAAAATTGAACAAGGTACTCTTTTGGTTTTTGTTTTTATACTTATTTAATTCACATAAGATCCTCAAGTTGAATATAGGGTGTTTTTTCACTAAAGATGATGTTATGATGTCAATCCAATAGAAAAAAATTAATTTCCCCTGCTTTTATGCTTCTGATACCCACCCAGTTCCCACACCAACAAAAACATACATGTAAATTATATGATTTTAGATGAATATTGATTACATATCACAAAAAAATCACACCCCATAACCTATAGTTTTTTTTGTATTTAAATATTAGATATATAACCCACTCATTGAAAAAATCTTTAAAATCAACCACTTATAATTTTCACATGTGATACCCTTCTAAGAATATCATAAATAATACCCTTTATCTTAACCTGGGGAATGGAAACATGAAAAATGGGGAGCCTAGATGATCAGTAAGGGTAAACATAGGATATATCAATAGAATATCATAAGTGAGAATATGATGACAATATGGATATGATAAAATAATCATAGATCTTGGACGTAGCATAATAAAATCATGCTCAATAAAACATAGATTATAAACCATGATTTGTGGTATAAATATTTGGCATAAAACATGTGTAATAAGGTTTTGGAGACATAAGTAAATAATCATGATCCATGAAAACATAACTTATGCATAATAATGAGGTATAAGAATGTTTCATAAACATATGTATTAAAAATAATTTCCTTTTCCAAGGATCACTTCCAAGACCATTATCAAATTATAGATAGAGTCCCTTGGTATACTAGGTTCACTCTACATTCCCTTTAAACTTTAATGGACTAGGTTCACTCCCCAATCCCTTTTAGGTCATATCATGAGATATAAAACTTTACAAAAAGAATTTTAGGGCTATAATGGACCCACCCATAAAATAATAATAATAATAATAATAAACCATATATTTGTGTGCCACATGAACATAAAAACATTCATAAATACATCATGGCTTAATTAAAATGTGGGAAGGAAATGGGTTTTGTGAAGACATTTTCATAGCATGATCATAAGTCATCCAGTGTAAGAAGGTGGATGGTATCATTAAATCATATCCCCAGTGAAGCATAAGAACATATTTCAATATAAAACATGAGATGTGAGTGGTCCAACAATTTATTGTGAGAGGCTAAGTATTGTTACATGGTCTTCATGTTAGATCACTATTCTTGTTTAGGATGGTTACCAATGGTGTTTATTTATAGAACTAGAAACATCCAATGGAACCCGTGTCTATAACAAGATATATTATTATGAGATTTATTTCTAAAGGCATGTGATCATTGAGGTTTCTAACCAATGATGCTTATGAACTCTCATTTGTTAAAAGGATGGGAGGTTGGGTTCATCTCACCCTATTTGGGGGAATTATTTCTTACTATGGAACACTATTATATATTTATGTCATTTTCTTGAATCCTTCCTAAATATCAGTATGGGAATGGTCACCCCCATGCTAGAAATAAGTTATTATCGTGTGTTGATGTGAATGTATGTACATATGATAGGTATCCCATCGATGAGAACATTTGTATGTATCATAGGTTCTCCATCGATGACACCATTTGTATATATCTGAGGTTATCCATATTTATCTTATTGTTACTTAGTGACATTGTTATATAAGTCACTATAGTTTAAATCCATATAGTTGGGTGATCTAGAGATTTTCATCGTCTGGGAAGGAGGTATATGTTTTTGGAATCGATATTAGGCTCATGAAAATCACTTCTTACATATCATTGTGAATGTAATCATAACCCACATAGTTTGGGGTCATTTAATGGGGAATATTGTGCCTTTTAAGATCATGTGACAATAAACTATCCATTTATTTTGACATTTTATAGTAAGGATGAATAGACAAAAGACTCCTATTAATGGTTCATGTGGGATTTACACATGAACGTCCCTTCCTGGTTGACCTTGGAGGGGATATGGACAAACAAGGATGGGTGGGTCTTACATGTAATGTGAACATGTGAGGATGGGAATTGAAGATTGAGGTTATTGGGTTTGAACCTAAGGGAGGCATCCTATGTATCCCATCGAAATAGGTATCAATGACCATGTAGTTTGAGTGACATATTTTAAGGTCGTATGAAAAGATCCTACCATGTGGTAATGATGTAGTCATGGATTTTTATATCATGCAACTTGGATGATTTCCATACAAATTAATATAGTGCTATGGGGATGTGTATTTCATGAAAGATACGATAACAAAATATTGAGTTGGGATTACACATATAATGTTTTATAAAGATAATTTTTGGGGATTTCTACCTTATAGGAGGCCTGAATTGGGTACATTATTAATTGTACTAATAGAATGATCAACTCAAATATCTAACACCATGTGGTTCATGCTTAATGTGAGAAATAAGAGATAATAGAAGATTATGCACATTACATGAAAATAAATAATTAAGCTTAAATGGGTCTTATACCTATAGAGGATGCCCAAATTGGGGACATTATTAATTGTGTTGATGGCATGATCAATAAAGATCTCTAAGCCTATGTGAGTAATGATCATTGTGAGAAAAAAAGATAATGTAAGATTATGAACATTGTAAGAGAGTGTGAAATTAAGCTTGAATAGAGATTATACCTAAGGGGGAGTCCCACTAAGTGTGGGGAATCATCTCATACCTGATTCATAAGGTATAATGTGCTCATCACAAAGGGAATCTTGGGTTATTCACATTGATTCAGGCTATAGTTTAACATCTTACACTAAGGACGTTCTCTTAAAGTTTATTATCATGTGTCTAGGATGTGGTTTTGTGTAGTTTAAATTCATACATCCAAGATATTATTTTAAGAATTATACATTAAGATACCTAGTCTCAGTTAGAAATAGAGTATATAAGGATACATGGTGTTAATCCTCAATAGCTCTATTGTTGGGGCTTACACATCCATTAAATAGGTGTAATTTTAAAGCAGAAGGTGTAGATATCGCATGTTTCATGTATAATAATAGAGGCCTACTCCCATCTAGGAGGCTATATGGGTAGATATAGGGATTATTCCAGTTGTGGTTGCCTTACTCCTTAGGGGGACTCATGCATCCACCAAGTACCCGGGTTGATCAAGCTGAGACCTAGATTATCCAATATTGTTGCATGTTTCATGGGAATTCTCATTGATTACCTTAAGATTAGGACTCCCATTATCAAGGGGGTGTAGGATTATAAGACCCATGGGGACCCTATCTGTTATGAGAAACAAATGGGAGACACCTTTTATCAAGGGAATACAGAATCAAAAGGGGGGAATTCTTGTATACATAACTTGATCCCATACATCTAGTGTCTTTGAATGAGGCCTAAATAATTGGAGGTCCAAATAGAAAATATGGGTGAAGTAATGATCTACTATCAAATCCAATATGTTTATGATGTATTAAAATAAGAGCAGAATGGGATGGTTTTCTATAGTAAAATGGATTGAATAAGACATCTCCTAATTGATACTAAGGTGAATGAGAAGAATTTTCCCAAGTAATTATAGGGAGAGTGAGAGGGATTCACCCAATTGATATTAGGGTGAAGTGATGGGTCTTCACCCAAGTGATACTAGGGTGAAGTGATAGGGTATTTTACAAAGTGATACTAGGTCAAAGTGATTCTCTAAGTGATAGGACTTGGGTGTTGTTTCACCCTAGTTGTAGGGGGTCTCCATATATTCCTTTGCAAGAGTGGTTCTGTCTTGAACCGACCCACCGGGACCCCTCCTAGGTAAGTAATAAAATGAGGGTGACACCCTGATCTCATCTCCAATAGGTTAGGGGCAGAAAAATAGGGTTGATTAGGCATAAAACTAAAATGGGAGTCCTTAGACTAAAATACTTTTATGCATGCACATAATAAGCTCCATTAAATAGTACAGGTATATAATAAAAGACTAAAATATATAGAGTTTGAACCATGAATACAAAAACCTCTAGAAAATAAATCAAAGTATAGAAATATAAAGTAAAAGATATAAAGGGTAAAATATGATCCCAATCAAAAAAGAGATCACAGTATGATGAAAACTAGAAACAGGGAATGTCTAAAGATATCCCATCCCACAATCTCTGATAATGACCAATAAACAAGATTGACAATGATAAGTGCCACTAAGATCCTATAAAACTAGGTCCAACAAGGTCAACACTGATATTCATAAGACACAACACATGTGTGAAAATACTATGCAGTGGTGAGTATATTCATACCTAGTAAGATTACCAAAAAACCAAGAAAGGAGAAATATAAAGAAATAACAGCCAGCTCAACCCATAAGCAAGAGGATAAAGGAAACCCAACATCATATATGCTCAAAAGAAACCTAAGAGAAGAGGGAAAGGGGATCTTTGTATCTACATCCAGATAAAAACAATGAGTTATCTGGATGCTCTCAAAGGTCTATCTCTGATTCCCATCACCACACAAAACTTCACCAAAATCAAAGTGAATGGGTCACTCCTTTCCATTATGCTCTATAGTAAGGGATCACTAACTTCAGTGGGGGACCCACTCATCACTGGAGATCAATGATGGGGTTATACCACTCGGTAGATAATATAATTTTGCCCCTCTGTGGTATGGGGGAGTACCAACTCAACTTATGAAATGAGTTTGAGGGACCCATACCCTAGTGTAATGGGGGAGTACTAACCCCGGCATCTCTTTGATGACCAAATAAAATCACTATCATCATCCTAGCATTGTTGAAATAAGAAACCCACTCAAAAAATGTCATGTCGAATCTCTGATTCCAAAACAAAGGCCACCATCACATCTTACATAGAAAACTACTTATGATTGGCTACTCTTATAACCAAATATGAGTCCCAAAGAAGGACATACACAATGTAGAAGTTCCTAGAAAAAGTAAACAATGTGTACATAGGGTCACATAGTGTGCATTGGATAGTGGGGTATGACCGTGTCCTACGGATCGTGTCTATAGACTATGGCTCATGCTCATGTACACTGGTCGTGTTCAGGTACAATAGTAATTTCTGGGTACTCTGGTCATGTCTGGGTACTCTGGATATGTTTTTTCCCATTTACCTAGTCATTCCCATATACCTATCCATTCACATGTTGTCTACCCCAAGGGTATTGTTACACCAACAAGGTTAAATACCCTAAGAAGGGTGTGAATCAGGGTATGGTAGATTAAAATAACTTCCCCTTCAAATATTATTCATCATTAAAAAAACACTCTTCTCTCCCTTTCCCATAGAAATGTATAAATAGAAATTAATTAATGCATAAGGCATAGTAAGTTTTACTTGGTTCACCCTCTCTAGGATAAATACAAGGAGCATACAACGGAAATTTTCCGATGTACCAAATTTACTAAGGCTCACTGCCAATTCAAGTTTTGGGCTAGATCACTTTTATTCCTAGGATCACTTCTTTTACAAGGTTTAGGATATCTCATTGTCTTCCCAAGGGTCACTCCCTGACTCTATTTCGATGGATCACTACCGGTGGAAAAGATCACCATCATCCTCTTCCTTTTATCTATTCTCTATAAAATATCCACTTACAGTTTATGGAAATATAGATCCCTTCATTATTAATAATGAATTAATCCTCAATTGTAGGTAGATTCTCGGTTGAATTTATTTCTATGATGATCCTTTACTTCTGTGAAAACACCTAGATGTAGTACTTCCACTTTCCAAACAACTAGAATGAACTTCTATTTGTTGTTGACATAACAAGTACCTCCCCTTTGGCAAGATCTTTAAGAGATGCCAAGTCTTCCTTTCACTGCCTTGAATATAGCAATGAATAAACTCATTATGAAAGTATTGTTGATTGGTGTATATCCAATTTATTCTTCTTATTATTATAAATTAAGATATGAAAATGAAACTGTTCATAGGAAAATATAGGCACGTATCTCTATGTTCAAGATTTTTTTATGATACTCTTTCATGAGACCCTCATGCATAACTCCCTACATGAGATTATATCATGTACCATTATGTGAGATCCTGGAGCATACCATGTTTGTACAAGACCCTGGTGTGTAACCTATTCACACTTTGCATAAGATCCGGGCACAAACCTTGTTCGTGCTTTATGCAAGATCCTAGTGCATAATATGTTCATTCTTTACATGAGACTTTTTTCAAATCATGTGTAACACTTACATGATGTAAATGGTGTATATTACTTTTTGATACATCTCCATAAACCTCCTTGGTGAGACTTCTCCATGAACCTCCTTATCATATTTTACTTCAAATAATTCTTTTAAGAAAAATTTATTCAATGTTTAAGGATGGGTTAGGGGTATTCATAGGAACAAACCCACTACATTAACTCCAAAAATCATGGAAAACCATCTGTTCTTCCTCCACCACAATCAGCATCACGTGCTCCACGAACCTCCTATCACGAGATCAAATTTAGTCTTGTAATGGTCAATGATGTTGTCTTCTAGAGATTTTCATGATCCATCATGAGAAACAAAGACAATCATGAGTGTTTCATGATATCCAAAGACAATCATGAGCACTACATAAGATCCCGTCATGATTTTCAAAGGCAATCATGTGCTTCACAATATCTCAATGTGAGACCAGTTCATACATTTTTGCTTTGTGATATCAGTTCATGTTCCATAAGATCAGTTCATCATGCTTCTCAAGATCAATTCAACATTCATGCTCCATTATATCAATTCATGATCTATAAGATTAGTTCAATATTCATTCTCCATGACATCGGTTTTCACTCCATGAGATCAGTTCACACTCCACAAGATTAGACATCCATGCTAACTCTTCATGACTTCTTTGATAACCATAGTTCATTAATAACCTCAAACCTTGTCAAAAAACACAATCAACCCAAAAGAACCATCATGAGGGATTTTTTCATAATAATTTTCCCCTTTGGGTTTGTTGATAACTCTTCAAATTTTGATACCACATTAAATCTTCGTCTATCTTACACCAAAAATTATCTTCTTGAGATTATGATAGAGATCAAAGATTTAATCAACACACACTATAAAACCACATGAGTCATGCTCAACATAATAAACAATAATAGCCTAAAAATTCCATGAATGATACACTTAATTCCAAAACCATTCAACTTATTTCATCACAAACCTCATCTATCATGACATATAACCTTTTTTCTATCATCTTTAGCATAATAAAAATTAAAACTCCCTCTACTTCTCTTCTCCCACTATCATCTTCTTCTCCCCCTATAAGCTCATCCCCTTATATTGACTAAGAAATTTTCTCCCCTTTAATATCCCCAATTTCTCCCCCTTTTTCAATGAACCCAAAGGTCACTTCACTGTGGCTAATAACAGGGTAAAGAACACAAATTAGCATATCAGGAGAAAACACATCATTCCTTGGGGAGAGGGGGCCCCACATTCACAATTTTTCAAGTGTGGGGAGTCGATTGAACTCCCAAAGCCAATCGATGTTGTTCAAATGCTTCTTTGGGTAAGGCCTTCATCAATAATGTATACAACCTATAGTTATATAGGCACATACTCCAACTTCACAAGCTCATGCTCCACCTTCTCCTTGATAAAATGATACTTGATTTCAATTTTATTTTTCCTTGAGTGATGGACTGTATTTTTGTCTCATATTTATAGCACTTGAATTATCATAATGGATTTTTATTGGAGACTTTACTGTAAATCCAATATCATCAATATTCTTCATTGTCCATAATAACTACAAGCACACTTGAGTAGTTGTAATATATTGAGATTCTATGATTCTCAATGAAATCAAATCTTGTTTCTTATTTAGAAAATAAATACACAATCTACCAAGATAGAATTCACCACCTGATGTTGATTTTCTATCAACAACTGATCTATCATAATCTACATTTGTATAGCCCAATAACTCTTGCTAAGATTTTTCATTATAAAGAAAACTGAAATCCATTGTGCCTTTGATATATTGAAGTATTATTTTCACTGGCAATAGTCTACGCTGGTTCAAATCCAGCTCGACCCAATAATCATTTGATGACCTATCAGATGACTCTCCTTTCTTTTTTTCTTTCAAAACCTGATACAAAAAAAAAATAAAAAAAATTTCTTTTATCTATTTTTTCTTGGAATTTGGTAAAATAGTATCAGGTCTTGTTCGTTTCCAAGTACAATAGACTGTCAATTATTTTTCTATATTTTGTGAAATTATTTGCATTTCCTTCACCATCCCTTGATAGTTTCATCAGGGTAGCCATTGAATTCATCATCTCCTTGGAATTATCTATTAAAAATATTTTAAAAACATCCTTGGAATATTTAGATTGATAAATGAATGTGAAATTCCTTCCTTGTGTTACCTATAAACTAAGAAAAAATTTCAGTTCAACAATCATTGATATTTCGAATTCAATTTTCATCAATTTTTTGAACTGTTTGCATTGTGTTTCATCTGATCCACTTAATATTTGGTCATAGACATACACCAACACCATCATCCTTTGATTACTACCATTGTTCACATAAAGATTGTAATAAACTCTACCATGTTGAAAACTAAGTTTCTTCAAAAACTGATCAAGTCTTGAATACCATGCTCAAGGCACTTGTTTCAGCCCATATATATCCTTCCTCAGCTAAAAGGTTGTTTTATCATCTTCATGATTGAGAAAAACATCTATTTTCTCAATATAAACTTCTTATTCTAGAACTTTATTCATAAATTTTAACTTAATGTCCATCTGAAAAACATTGAACCTTCTTTACACTATTATGGGAAAGAATAATTTGATTATATCTAGCCTCGTAATAGGTGAAAATGTTTCATCAATATCAATACCATCTATCTGGGAGTACCATTTTCACACTAATAATGTTATTTTTGAATCACTATGCCATATTCATTCATCTTTTTGTGAAAGATCCATTTGTTCCGAATGACATTATTATTATTTTGTCTCAAAAAAATCTCCCATATATGATTCTTCTCAATTTATTCAAGATCTTTATTCATAACCTGAACCTAGTTCTCATCTATAACTACTTCATCAAAAAAATTAGGCTTTTCCTAATATAGGAAGGATGGATATTGTAATGAATTCATTCTTCATGTTCGAATCAGCACTGTCTAATCACCAATGATGTTTTTTCTATCAATTTTAGCTCGAATATTCGGTTTTCATAAAGATGTAGATTTTACTTACTACTGATCACCATTAGTATCTTCTTCTAAATTAGCATTTTCCACTTCAACTCCCCCTGAGGTTCTTACCTCATCATCACTATCCTCTTGAATTTGATCATAGATTTTCTAAAGATTATATTCATTCTCTATTATAGTGGCATAATTTCTCTCAACTAACTTTCCAAGAGTCTTATTTAAACATTTACATTATTTTCTTTTTCCTGAATATCTAATAAATATTTTCTTGTATCTTTATTATTCAAATTTCCTATGTTTCTCCTAATTGAGAATAAAACATTTACTTCCAAATATTTTAAAGTATTTAAATGTTGGATTATTTCCATACCACATCTCATATGGGGTCTTTTCTTCCTTAGGACATAATATATCCCTATTAAATATATAGACCAATGTCAAGACTATTTCCTTCTAGAATTTATCTAGTAGGTCGTTTTCAATAAACATTTTTTTTCCATGTTATTGATAATCTGATTTCTCCTATCAACCAATCCATTTTTTTGAGTAGTTATTACTACTAAAACTTGATTCCTTATCCTGTGTTTACTAAGATAATCTTCCACTTGACTGTTTATGAATTTTATACCATTATTAGTATGAAACTTCAAAATTTTGTGTATATGTATCCTTTCAGATTCCCTCTGATATTATTTTATACAACTAAACACATAAGACTTTTTGGAAATGAAAAATACCCATGCCATCCTAGTGAAATCATTAATGAAAAGAATGTAATACCTCTTCCCATCAATGGATCTTGGTGATATAGGACCACATACATTTGTATGCACCAATTCAAGCACTATGGTTAACTTTTTCTCTTTTTCCTTGTACATCTTTCTGATGATCTTCCCTTATTGAAAATCATCACACATATGATTATAATCATGTGATAGATTAGGTAGATATTGAGTTGCATCACATTTTACTATATATTCTAGGGATGGTTGGAATAGATGGCCATGTTTTTTGTGCCACAACCTATTTTCTTCCTCCATAGATAAAAACATATATCTTCTTCTCCACTTACAAGGTAGATATTCCCCTTTATTCTTTTCCCCTATAGAAAAATTTCACCATATATTCCTTTTATAGAATATATATTCACAGTAAAACTTATATCATACCTCGAGTCACATAGTTAACTAATACAAATCATGTTGTGACTGAGATCTTCAACAACTAAGACATCATTATATCTCATTTCTTTGCCCCCAAATTTGGATTTTCCCAAGCCAGTAATCATCAGGCCTTCATTATTTCTAAATTTGAAAACACCTTCCTTATCATATTTTATGAATGTAAAAAGATCCTTATTACCTTTCATATGGGATTTCCATCCACTATAAAGGATCCATACACCAGAACAATATAATTCTTTAAGGGAAATATCTACAACCACTATCTTCTCGCCTATTTTCTTTTTGATCTATGTTTGTGACTTCATAATTGGAATGGATTTATAATCTTAATCTACCTCGAAGTATGATGGAACAAATTTATCTTTCAAATATTCAAATTTATTTTTCATTTTCAGATCATTTTATAAAAAATTTAACTGCTTCTTATGACCACATTCACTCTGCTTCAACACATTTTTTCTTCATTATTGACGAGAAATATCTTTCCATGTGTCCAAATCTTCCACAACTAAAAAAATGACCATCAAATGATATCTTGGAATATTGGGATATGTATTGATGCCTATGTTGGTATTGTTCCCTTCAATACCTATTGTCTATGGGATAGACATTATGTGAGTCTCCTATCTTTCTACAAAAATAACATCTCATTTAGGGTGCATTCATGTGTGTCAATACAACATTACTAGTTTTCTCTTAGGTTATCTAAATCTTCGGGTTCTAATTAATACCCAAATCAAATTTAAATCTCAGAGAAAGAGATTTTGGTATGAATTCAACCATTATTGATTTTTTTTATCAACACCCATGCCAACCTTATCAATTGTATTTGATTGTTTCTACTATTTTAGAAGACTTATATGCTCCACTTCCATATTTTTTGTTTCCTGAATGATCTATTTTCATGATTTCATACTGAGATTCAAGATTTTTTCCTTATCCTTAACACTTTTTCACTGGACGACGACTTCCTCTTCAAGTTATTCAATATGTTTGATTTTATCTTTTATAGTGTTAGTAAAACTATCAATTTATCCTTTTTTTCTTCAATTTTGATATTGTACTCAACAGCCTTTTTTAAGCTCTTTAGAATTGAAGACTTCAATTTTTTAATTTTTTCATTCATCTTAGACTTATGTTCTTCCTATTGATTCATATGAAGTTTAGCATCATGAACCACTTTTTTGGCATTCCTTATTTTGGTTCTCCAACCATCTATATCCTCAAGATTGGGCTCTAATTTAGCCTTCATATCAACTCTTTCTTTGACTTCTTATCCATCATTGTCACTTTATTCCCTTCTCTGGGAGCTACTAACAACTGCCATCATATCATTTTCTCCATGATCTTTATATTTATCTACCTCTTTGACCTCATATTCTTCAGAACTGACATTTTCTTCTAAAATAAGATTCATCTTTTTGAAGAAATTTCTCTTGAAATTTCTCTTACCTTTCACATAGACTGAAGACTTATTCATGGAAATTTAAACTTCATCCTCATCATCTTCTTGAAACTTCTTGGGTCACCATGCATCAAAATTTCCAACCTTTCTGCATTGAAATCATGCAATTGGGAGTTTCCCTTTGTACTTTTCTTTTCCTATTTTAAGATTTGAGGAAATGAATGGCATCAACTTATCCATATCTTCTTCTTATAGAACATCTTCAATGGTGAGCTTCTTCATGAACTTTAGTAACACTTGTTTATACTTATCTTTTTTTATAGACTCATTATCATCATTTATCATCTCATATTAAACTAGAGTACTATGCAATCTATCCAATGTCATCTCATTTGGATATTTATTTTCCAATATAGAAACTTTCAGATTGAAATGAGGTGGAAGTCTTCTTAAGATGGGATTTACAATCTTTAAATATTTTACAATTTCCTTAAGACCATGCATTTCTTCCGCAAAAAAAATTTACTCAATCAAATAACGAATCTATGGAATCATTAGGGTTCATTCTCATATCCTCATACTTGTTCCATAAAACCTGAATCTTTGCTTCTCTGACTTTTTAGTCTCATAAATATGTAGAAACTTTTCCAACATAGAACATGATGTTTTACATGACATCACCTTCATATAGATTTCATCAGATGGTCTCCCCCTAAATCATAGATTCCTTTGGTTTCATCATCCAACTCCCTTCAGTTAGCTTCTGATAAATCACCAATATCAACATTTACCAAAATACCATGCATTTCTTCTATAAAGACATCCATTCCAAAAGATCATAAGTATTTATACATATAATTATTCAATAATTAAAATTATTTCCAACAAATATTGGAATACCTTTATGATTGATAGCATCCATTGATAGAAACAATGAAATTCACATTTGGATCTAATACCAATTGTTATCTCACCTAGGCTAAATATCTTAAGAGGGGGTGAATCAGGGTATAGAAGATTAAAAAACTGCCCCTTCAGATCTTTTTTTTGGTAAAAAAACACTCTTCTCTCTCTTTCCCTTAGAAATATATAAAAAGAAATGAAATCATGCATGAGACATAACAATTTTTACTTGGATCACCCTCACTGTGCTATTTCCAAGGAGCATATAATGGTAATGTGCTGAAGTACCAAATTTACTAAGGCTTGCTGACAATTCAAGGTTTGGGCTAGATCACTTCTACACCTAGTCGCACTGACTTTACAAGGTTTAAGTATAGCTCACTGCCTTCTCAGGGGTCACTCCCTGACTCTCTTTCGATGGCTTGCTACCAATGGAAATGATCACCTTCTTCCTCTTCATTTTCTCACTACTCTAGAAAGGATCCATACACATTTTATGGACATGTAAGTACCTTCATTATCAATAAATAATTCATCCTAAATTATAGGTATATTCTCTATTGAATTTATTTCTGGGCTACTCATTCAATTTTATGAAGACACCTAGATGTAGTGCTTCTACTTTCTAGACAACTGAAATGAACTTCTCTTTGTTGTAGACATAGAAATTACCTCTACCTTGGCAATATATTCAAGGGATTTCAAGTATTCCTTTCACTACCTTGATTTTAGTAGTGAATAAACTCATTCTTAAAGTATTTTTTATTAGTTTATATCCTTTATATTCTTCTTATTTTTATAAATTCGGATATGACAATGATATTGTTCACAGGATAGTTTAGGCATGTATCTCCATGTGTAAGATTATAGTGTGATGCCCCTGCATGAGACCCTCATGTGTAACTCCCTGAACAATATCCCAACACATACCCTTGTATGAGATCCTAGTGTGTACCCTATTTTCACTTTGTGCAAGACCTTGGAACATACCATGTTTGTACTTTGAGAAAGATCCTATCATGAACCCTATTCATGATTTGATCAATATCCTAGAACATACCATGTTTTATCTTTGTGTGAGACTTTTTTTAGATCATGTGCAACACTTAATGATGTAAATCACATATATTCCTTTACGATATCTCTCTGTGAACCTCCTTTGTGATACCTCTCCACAAACCTCCTTCTTAGATGTTGCTTCAAATAATTATTTTAATAAAAACTTCATCAATGTTTAAGGATAGTTTAGGGGTATTTATAGGCATAAAATCACCACCTTAAATCCAAAAATCATGTACATCCATCCATTATATCGCCACCACAATCGGTATCACGTGCTCTACGAACCTCCTATCGCGAGATAAAATTTAGTCTTGTGATGGTCAGTGATTTTTTCTTCTAGTAATTTGTGTGATTCATCATGAGAACCAAAGGCAATCATGAGAACTGCACGATATCCCATCACGAGATCTAAATACAAGCATGAGTGTTGTGAAAAATCCCACCATGAGATCCAAGGATAATCATGTGCCTCATGAGATCTCAATGTGATATCATTTTAGACATTCATGCTTCATGAGATCATTTCACACTCCATGAGATTAGTTCAACATTTTCACTTCATTATATCAGTACAACATTCATGATCCATGAGATAGGTTCATGCTCTAAGAGATTAGTTCAACATTTTTGCTCCACAAGATCAGTTTGTGCTCTACGAGATCAGTTCACACTTTGTGAGATTATACATACATGCTAACTCTTCATGCCTTCTTTGAAAACCATCCTTCGTCAATAACCTCAAACCTTGTCAACAAACTCAATCAACCCAAAAGAAACATCATGATGGATTTCTTTCTAACATGTATAAACCGGATATCGAGAACTAATTCACACGATGTGTGGATAGTCCAAACGACATGTAATATTTAATTTTATATGAAACCCTAGCCGTTGTAGCAAGGGTCCACATGGAATGTGTTCATTCTAACTACATGTCTTGTAACTCAGGATTTTATAGAATCCTATAGTCTTCATGTGTTCTCGACCATGCCTCTTTCTTATTTGATCCAACTGCAAAAATATCCAAGTAACTCAAATCTAGGGTTGACCAAACCCAAATCATCATCAATGACCAGATTTTGACAACCCAATATTCTCAGGAGACACCTCTTATCACATCACACCACCACATTTCCAAATTGTGAATAGAAACCTCTGATCCGGTCTCTGACCCATGATGTCATCACCCATATCCCGCAATGCTCCTCAATCCATCTACAGAACACTATAGCCAAGGTCATTCACACATAAACCACAAATCTAGGGGTTTTTATATTCTTGAATATGACCCAAAAATTTTGAATTATAAACCTCATGGGCTAATGATTATGAATATAAAGAATGGTACTGTGAAAAGTACAAGAAGAAAGTGAAAAACCATAGTTGTTTGGTGAGATCACATCAAATGATTACATAAAGAGGGAAAATAGTTAAAATAATGTGAAATAATTAAATAATTAGGTTCAATAACTATAATTAAAATTGGGCTCATGTGGATAACATAATTTTCAGATAAACAAAGCAGGTATGAAAATTCATTCTTGTAAAATAAATCAAAGGGCATAAATCAATGAAATAACACTACCTTCCTCAAGAAAAGATCGATCAATAGTGAAGAATTCATTTTCTAATTAATAATAATATAATCTCACTACATTCATTGTTCATCTCACAATTCTCCCCGATCGTTTGTCATCAATCCACATTCTAAATCTTACAACGCCAATAAATCTCTCTTTATCCTCCTCTCTATTCTCCTAAGGTTTTGCAGATAACCCTATATATTTTCCATAATTTCATACTTATAGAGGTATTTGGGGGTTTATCCATTAAATCAATTAATTAATTACTTAATGCACCCTCCAATGGTTGTCTTCAACCAAATGCCTGACATCGACCAACTTTATGTCGCACCTCAGGTAAACCCCATTTTCCAAAAATAACCAGTGTCTTGAATTTCCCACATTAGGTCCCAATCAATGGGAAACCCATTTATTATGAAAAGATGCATTTTAATTCATTAATATATATTAATATATTTAATATATTAATTTTGGGGTCCTATGAAACCCAAAATACATTTCCAACTCCAAGGAAAAATCTAGAAATATATATATAAATATTAAAAGGACTAAACCAAAAAAACTAGAATCATTACATTCTACCTCCTTTAAGGATTTTATTCCTAAAAAACACAATCTATACAAAAAGTTGGGGGTAATGAGACTGCATCTAACTCTCATGCTCTTATGAGCTCTCCTGCACACTCTCATGCTACCAAAACACTCAAACCAATGGGATGAACCATCCATGTAAGGTCCACTCCTACCATTCCTCTATCATAATTGGGTACTCTGAGAAGGTGGCTCTAGCCTTGATGTCCATATCACCTTGATAAATAACATTTTATGGGTTATTCATGTATCTCCACAGCTACGACACATAGAAGATTTCATATAATCGGTCTAACTATGGGGGTAAGTCTAGGTAGTAAGTGACCTCACCAACCCTCCATAGGATCTAGAATGGCATGATAAACCTCATGGATAGCTTGATTCCCTAGTCTAATCTCTAAAATACTCATTATGGGGATACTCTTAGGAAAACATGGTCTCCCTTCTTGAAATCTAATGTCATGTGATGTCTGTCTTCATATGATTTCTATCGAATCTGAGTTTTCCTCATATGCTCATGGATCGTCTAAACTTTCTCTTTAATCACACACACTACCTATGGCCCAACAAGAGATGTCTCACCCATATCATTCTAGCACAATGGTGTCCTATAGGGTCTCCCTTATAGGGCCTAAAAATGTTTCATACCAATAATAGAGTGATATTTGTTATTATAAACAAACTCCACTAATGGAAATGGATCCTCCCAACTTTGTTCAAGGTCTAAAATCAAGGCTCTCAATATATCCTCCAAAACCTAGATAGTCTGCTCAATATAGCCATATTTATATGTTTGAAAATTCATACTCATCTATAACTAGTTCCCTAAATCCTCCTATAAACCCCTCCACAACCATGACATTAACCTGTCGTCATGATCAGAAACAATCGACATGAGTACCCCATGAAGTACGATGATCTCACGCACGTACAACCACCCAAAAACTATCAAACAAATCTACTCCCTAATGGAAAGAATGTGTAATGACTAGGTAAGTCAGTCAATAATCACCCATATAGATTCATTTAATCTCATTTTATGAGGTATCCCCATCATAAAATCCATCGAAATGTCATCCCACTTCCATTATGGGGTCACAAGAGGTTGAGTCAAACCTGCTAGAATTTGATGTTCAACCTTTACCTACTGACATGTGAGACACAAAGAAGAAAAATTGGCTACACTCCACCTCATTCCATCCCACTAAAACTACCATTGAAGGTCCTTAAATCTTTACCAAACCAGGATTTATAGCCAAGGTAGAGTTATGAAACTCTCTCAACACCTCCTCACACAACATGATAGAAACTATCATCCATCCCTGAGAAAGGATGACATGCTCCCATCCTTTAAATAATATATCTGGTGCATCTCCTAAATATATCAAGTCCTGTAAAACCTTATAGTCACATCTACCAACTGATATTCTCTCACACACTTAAGAAGTAGTGGAGTCACTACCATTGAGTTTAGATAATCTTTACACATCTCCTCCACTAGGGTTAGATATAATGAAGCCAACTACTCAGATGTCACCTCCACCAAGTGAAAATAGGATGTCCTGCTAAGGGAATATTCCACAAAATTATCCTTCATTGGAGTATAAACTATCTCAAACTCATAGTCTTGCAAGAACTCAAACCAATGCCTTTGACTTGGATTAAGATCTCTCTGAGTGAATATGTACCTGAGACTCTGATGGTATGAGTAAACAATGAAATTATCACCCAAAAGATAATGCCTTCATATCTTCATATAAAATACTATTGTTTCCAACTGCAAGTCATGGGTCATCTAATTTTGATCATGGGGTCTAAACTAACTCGACCCATAAGTGATAATTTTCTACCTCTATATCAAAATAAAACCAAGACAATCTCCAGAGGCATCGTAAAACACCAAATATTTGATGCCCTCCTATAGTAGTCTCAACACAAGAGCACTAGTAATCCTCACCATCAACTCCTTGAAGTATCTCTAAAACTACTCAGTCTAGGAAAAATGATTCCCTTTCCATGTCAAGGAATTCAAATAGGTTGTTATCTTTGAAAATTATACCATGAACCTTCAATAGTACCCTGAAAAATCAATCAAACTCCATAACTTCAATACACTCTTGGGTGGTTCCCAAGAAATAACTTTATAAATATTTATAGGATTCATAACTAAACCATGATCAGAGATGACATTCCTCATAAAGTGAACCTATTATATCCAAAATTGACACTTTGAGAGATTTCCATATATATGGTGATCCCAGAGTAAGTCTAGGACCAACCTCAAATGGTATGCATTCTCCTCCTCTGATATAGAGTATATAAGAATTTCATCAATAAAGACTACTATGAATCAGTGCAAATATGGATAGAACATATGGTTCATAAGATAAATTAAAAGAAATTAGGGCATTATTCACATCGAAAGGAGTCACCAAGAACTCATAGTGTCCATAGAGATATTGGAACGTTATCTTTAAAATATCATCCTCGTGAATGATCAGCTAATGATAGTTGGACCTAAGATCGATATTTGAAAACCAACTCACAAATTTCAACTGGTAGAAAAGGTCATTAATCCTTAATAAGGGTTACTTGTTCTTGATCGTTGCCCGGTTTATGCAATGATGGTAAAAAAAGCCTCAAAATATCATCTTCCTTTTTCATGAACAACAATGGAGATTCCCAGTGGGACACATTGTATCTAATAAAAACTTTCCCTTGAAGGTATTCCAACTACACCCCCAACTCCTAAAGCTTAATAGGGGCCATATGATATTCCATAAATGAAATTGGTGTAGTATTAGGGTAAAAGGAAATGCAGAATTCAATCTCCCACATTAGAGATTGTATTAGAACATTTTTAGGAAAGACATCCATATAATCCTCCACTACTGCTGGAAGATAGATTCCAAAATAGATAACTACGCCAAGGGATAAACTCACAAAATAATAGGTGATAGGTTATACCTTCCTACTCACGATCCCCACATTCTCACCCCTAAGATCCCTTTCACCCACAAAAGAGAATCTCATCTCATCTCATCTATACGAAGGAATATAACTCTCCTATGATGACAATCAATCTAGGTTTGTACCGTGGACAACTATTCCATTCTCAGTATAATATCATAAGGTTTAATTTCAATGAAAAATAGGTCTTACAAGAAGCTCTCTTGATTGAGTTCCAACACACACTTCGAGTAAATGTGATATATAGAATAATTTCTCCCTATAGGAACCTCTATCCATAGTTGATGGTACAAAGACTCAACTAGAATCCCTATATCTCACACAAGGGATATAGAGATTGATAAATTACTCATTACTATGTCTAAAAGTATTATAGAATGAGTAAAGTAGAAAAATATTGTACCTCGAATCATCTCATGAGAAGTCTGATCATTTCACTCCATAGCCTGCAACTGGACACACCCTCGACCACCATCCCTTTGAGCTGATCATGGGACACCAGGTGGTGGTGGTGGTGTAAGTATATCATAACGTCGTCCTCCACCAGAAGTTCCTCCCCTAGAGATAAACTTACTCCTCTATCAACATCACCTCCCTGGGGGCCACCCCGACCACACCTAGGAGATTCCTGGTCATGATTTTTCCTCAGTAATGGGGGTTTATCCACTAACTATCCACCATCTACAGCATGTTTAGTTAGAAAATCACAATCCAAAATACCTCACCCATCACAACCATAGAATAATCCATCTCTAGGATGATTGGATCCTCTGTATGAAGCCTATATGTAAAGCCCCGACCCCAGATGTCCAAAGTTAGTGCATTATTTTAATGCATTGTAATGATTACAAGGAATAAAATATCGAAGGACTGGTCAGTTTAGAAGCCTTGGAAAATATATAACACACATGAACTTTACATTACAATTCAAAACATAAAATAAAAAGTTTATAATACTTTGATAATTCCATTATTATCCTAAATTAATCCTTCATATAAATTATAATACACTTCTTTCAATCCTGGGAAAATAAAACATAAGAAAGGGGTGACCTCAGATGCTCAGTAAGTTTAAACAATATAGAAGAAGCTTTCATAAATAAGAATAAACTTTTAAGGCAAGGTATAAAATTAAAACACAAGCCTTTTAAAAATTACCTTCTATATAATATGGAAAGAATAAATCAAATAATTCCATCTAAACATTCACATGGATATTCTATTAGTCAAGCAATAACATGTAATATCAATAACTAATCTCATAATGAGGGAATGCATAATGTCAGAAATCATAACCATACTATCAAGGCCTCGTGCCAAGACCATACATAAATATACCATCAATTCCTTGTTCTAAGAAACTAGTTTGTCTTATGAGACCTATTGATGCATCAAGGGTCTGTATCAGGCCCCACCCATCACTTACTAATTCTAATGTATTCCTCTTATGAAAGGGGTAAAGAATAACATAAACATTCATAGTAAAAATAGCATACAAAATTTTAATACTTTAACCATAAACCATGAATGGTATCAAAATAAAACATCCACAATCAAACATATCATAATCCATTAAATACAATATGGAAGATTGTATCATAATAAATTAACCTCAATTAAGCATAAAATCCAACAAAGGATGTTTATATAGATGAAAATAATCTAATAAGTTCATTAAAACTCTTTGAGAGAAATATACCTTTTTTTTACTTTGAAATCATTTAAATTCACGCAATTATAAAAGAAAATATTTCTTTTTGAAAATAACATTTTAAGCTTGTAATGGAATCTTCAAAACGTTAAGGCATCATGATGGAGGAAATAACTGCTTACGCCATATAAGTTAAAAAAATCCTTAATTTTTTTGAAAAAGTCACAATGTAACTCATTTGGAAAATGATGGAAATATTCCTTTAAATATGTTTTATAAAAATTCAAACATGGGTAAAAATGAATTTAAAAAATCGTCGACTATAATTTGAAATACATTTTTAAAAAACATGGACATGGATGATAAATGTGTCCCAATAGATACTTACGTATAAACAACCTCAGATAATAATAAGATTGTGAAGTTAACCCTTTCATAAAAAGCTTAAAAGATTTATTTTTGAAAAAAAAAATTAAAAAAAATTCTATATAATCCTTATATACATATAAATAAATATGTATGATAATATCAAGAATATTGAAATGGAGAAAGGATTAATTCTTTAAACATTTAAAGTGTCTCATACTACTTTGAACATTTAAATAATAAGCTCAATATCTTAAAATGAATCTTTAAATAACATGAATATAAATTTATTCATGATATCAAACATAATAGGGTTATTATATACACCACAGACAAGAAATAGTTGGTGAACATGGTTTATATCTCATGAAAATTAAAAGTGAGATGGAATTCCCTTACCTTAAGTCTAATACTCTCTGTATGTGTCTGAAACTCCTGTATAATGGTTTTAAACATATTATTAACTTATAACAGAATCATAATAATATTTATGATATTATATATGATTCTTTTATGGATTTATATTACCTTTTTATTAATAATTTCCAAGTTAAATCAAAATTTCGTGTAATAATCGCTTTCTTTATCGTACATGTTTTGACTGTTATTCTTGATCATATTACTTAGATAATGATTTACTTAATTAAATAATGTATAACATGATTTATATATCATATATATTCAGAATATAAAAATATATAATAGATAGATATATGAAATGGAATACACCGTTCATGGAGACGGTAGGTCGTACGTACGCATGAACGCTATTTCCATTTTCTTATCGTATTGAATGGAAGTAAGTGAATGACATATATGTACATAAATATATATATATATATATATATATATTGTTCCAGTATCATTATTATGTCATATATTTCATACTTATTAATAATATATATTTTTATAATCATTCTTGAATGGTGAATGTGGAAGATGAATCTCATCACGTCGTGGAGACGGTAAGTCATACGTACGCATGAGCGACGGTATCATTTCCTTAATGGTTAAATGGTACGGAATTGGATGGAATATTAATTTTAAAGAAACAATATCATGTTATATTTATTATTTACATCCATTATATTCATCTTTATATCCATAGAAATAAAGTATACATGAAAATAATTTTACACCACAGCGTGGAAACGATAAGTCGTTCATACACACGCATGGTGATATTATTTTTCATAGGATGGGTAAAAAGAGGAATATGGTTGTACCATAATAATAAAAAAATATCATAATATATTATATTATGTATTTATTACTTTATTATGGAAACAAAATTGGAAGAGAAAGTAGAAGAATAAAAGAACATTGAAATAGGTGGTAAAACAATTACCTCTTTTTCGGGTATCTATTTTTGATTTGCACAAAAGGACTCCTTGGGTGTATTTATTCCCAAATTATGGCCTATAGGATGTATTTAAGGAAGTTAGGAGAGGAAATTTTCAGGTTTTTTCCTAGCCAAATGGCTTTGGAGTTTTTAATTAAAGAGAAGCAGAAGTTCCCTTTTATAAGAGAGGTGCAGGGCACTTTTGGAAGATCTTAAAATATTGATTTATTATAAATTTATTTTCGGTTTCAAATAGCTTAAAAGTGATTTATTTTGAGGATAAGATGATTATGTTTCAAAATCCTCTCAAAAAAATGAATTTTATACATTTTAATTCATAAAATTGACCTTATCTTTTGAATTTAACCCTTAGTTAAACAGTTTAACTATTATTGTTTCTTCTTGTATTTTTACACTATAGGGTTTATATAGTTACTATAAAATACAAAAAGAACCCCAATTGTATAATTTATGAAATATTTGATATTGTAAAAGTTATTTGGCCGAACCATATATTTTTATGACTTTTATATCATTTAATAAAATAGTATTTATTTTAAAATATCATTTTTGTCAATTTTAATACTATTCAATATTTTCATTTTTAAAAATATCAAAATTACATGATAAATTCAGGAAAAATAATTTAAATATTTCACTAACATGTCTAAGTTATCTATAAAATTATTTTATGTCATTAATTAAGTCAAATTATATTTATTTTATTATTTTCAATATCATTTATTTGATATCTCAATTAATTAAACAATTACTGCATCATTGTGTCACCATTTAATTTATTTATTTAATGTATAAAAATTATAAATAAATTATCATGATGTATATAAATTTCTTATATTTCTAAATACTATTTATAGTCAACCATATCACTTATATAACCTCATATTAAGAATAAAATAGTTATTAAAAGTTGAATATGACATTTTTAACTATTCTTTAAATAAAATATAATATATGTCACAATCAAAAACAAGTGACTTAAAAAGGATCATATTTTCAAGCTAAGTTTGATTTTGGTCAAAACATAATTATACAATTCAATTATTAAAAGTGTTAGGGTAATTTTATATTATTATAATATTATTTTTTACCTTTAATTACCATATTTACCTTTAACCGTGATAAATAAAATTCAAAACTTACTATTCACCAAAATTTATTTTATCCTATTAAAACACATTTTTCATACTAATTACAACCATGTATGTCATATTTTTGAAATTCAATTCACAAAAGCAATAAAATTACGTTTAATGCTAATCTGTAAATGTGGCGAGAAGGCAGGTAAAAAGGCATTAAAAAAGTTCAATGAATTTTTATTTCTAATTCTATTATAAAAATGATTCCAATGACCTACATTGGGTTAATATATGAATTATTTATCTATTGTTAATTTAAAATCAATTTCAATTAAAATAATTATTTAAATGACAAAGTTGGTTTTTTTAACAATAATGTAGTGTTTTTAACTATTCATCAAAAAATTGAAAGAAAATATCAAAAATTCACTCTAAGATAATTTTTATATTCTGAATTCAAAAATTAAGTCTATTTTACCAAATTTTATTTCTAAGAGTGTCTAAAATTAATTTTATTATTGTTCACAAAAGGACATAAAAAGTGGTTCCTTTAAGAAAATAGTATTTTCTAACGATATAACTATTTTACCAAAACATATACATTTCATTATAAATATTTTTTATTTATGTGAAAAAAATATAAATAAAATTTAAAATTTATTTATTACTATTTATATTACTATATTTAATGGATAAGTTATGAATATATAATTTAAATAATTTTAACACTAAAGTGTTGTTTTAAAGAGACTCAATCTTGCATGTTACACAAGCCAAGTTGGTGTTGTGTGCAACATAATTTATTAAAGATAAAGTACTATGAAATATTGGGGTGCTACAATATATTATAGATCTACATGTATGATTCCATGCATGAGTATGCCTCCTATACTGAGACCCTAACAACTGACACCTTTTAGCTGTTGTAGAAGACTCATCCCCATGATGTCAAATGCCTACCTCCAATAAGATAGGGGTTGGAAACTAGTCCTGAGTAGGAATATCACTGAAATGGGAGGCCTTATCATAAATTAAATGTATGATCACACACCACAATTGAAATGAAACAATGAAAAGATATAATAAAATACTAAAACATCTAGAGTGCAAAAAAAAATTCATGCAACAAACTATAGAAAATACATCAAAGTTTAGAAATTTAAAATAAAAGATATAAAGGGGAAAAATACATGCCCAAATAGAAATGAGGTCCCAACCTGAAAATGACTAGAAAAAGGGAAATACTAAAGATTCTGTCCCACAATCTCTGTGATTGACCACTGAACATGGCCATCAACAAAAGTTCCACTATGCTCCTTTGAAACCAAATCCACCAAGGTCACCATTGATCTTTCTATCATCTGTATAAGACAAAAAACATGTGGGAAAATCCCATGTATGGTGAGTATATAAATACCTAGTAGGATTCCCCAAAAACTAAGAAGGGGTCAATAGAAAGAAATAACAGTCATCCCAACCCATAAGAAAGAGGTTAAAGGAAACTTAACATCAGATATGCTCAAAATAAACCCAAGAGAATAGAGAAAAGGGATCTACTTCTCTATAGCTATCTAAGAATTATGATTCAACCTGAAGCTCCCAAAGGTCCATCTCCGATGCCCAGAACCATGCGCAACCTCACTAGAATCAGATTGGAGGGCTCATACCTTTCCATTGTTCTCTACAACCGAGGGATCACTAAATTCAGTAGAGGACCCTCTCACTTCTGGAGCTCGAATATGAGGGAGTACCACTCAATAGATAAATGACCTTTTCCCTTATGTAGTATGGAGGAGTACTGAATCAACCTATGTAAATATTATGGGGGCACACTCCCTAGTATGATAGGGGAACACTGACCCTAGCATCACTCTGATGATCAAACCCAATCACTGTCATCATCCAAACATAGGTAAAAGAAGTATCCCAATCATTACACCTCATGTTATATCTATAATTCCAAAATTAAGGTCATCATTATTTCCTATGTGGAAAGCTACTCAAGATAGGCTACTTGTGAGTCCAAATCTGAGTCCCGAATAAGGAGATACACAATATATAAGTTCCTAGGAAAAGTACATGATGTGTACAAGGGTTACATGGTGTATATTGGCTATCTGAGAACACCCATGTCCTCTAAATCATGCTCATGTAATCTAGTTGTTCCCATGTACTTTAGTCATGTTCAAGTACTCTGGTCATATCCAGGTACTCTGGTCATGTATAGGTACTCTGGAAATTTCAGTCCTTATATACCTAGTTGTTCCTATATACTTGGACACCCTCATGCCCATGTACCCTAAGGGTAAATTCTGGGTCACCATAATTTATTAGCGTAGTTTATAGATAGTCCAAATGACATGTGATATTTAATTATGCATGAAATCCTAGTTATCACAGAAAGTGTCCACCCAGTGTGTGTTTATCTGAACTACAAGCCAAGTAACTCATAATTTTATATAATCCCATATTATTCACACATTTCTACCTACACTAATTCTCCTTCTATCTAGCCACAAAAATCACCAAGAAACTTAGATTTAGGGTTGACTGAAACCAAATCATCATTGGTGGCCAAATTTTGGCCACCTAATCAGCTCAAGAAATGCCTCTCATTGCATCACACCACCACATCACCAAACTACAAATGGAAACCTTTGATCTATTATCTAGACCATTATTACATTGATCATATCCCACAATGATCCTTGTTCTATCCGAAAAACACCACATCCTCCATGAATCTGGGGATTTATTCATGCTTGGATATAACCCAAAAATTTTGAATCACCGACCCCATAGACCAATGATGAAGAAGGGGAAGAACAATCATGGAAAAAACCTAAGAACGAAGTGAAAACCATCATTATCTGGTGAAATCCCATCAAATTATTACATAAAGTGGGGAAAATGGTGAAAATTCGCCACAATAATTATATAATTAGGTTCAATAACACTAATTAAAATGGGACTCATGCATAGAAAGTATTTTTTAGATAAACAAAGAAGATATACAAATCAATGCTTGTAAAATAGATCAATGGGTTTTAATTCATGAAATAACATTCCCTTCCTTAATAATGGATTGATCACTGGGGAATAATGTGTCTATTAGTGAATAATAATATGATCTCTATGAATTTTTCAACAATCTCATGATTCATCTCTATCATTCGGCATTGATCCATGTTCCCGAGCCACCAAGGCCAATTAAGCTCTCTTCCTCCTATCTAATCTCCTAAGTTTTGTGGATAACCCTAAATATTTTCCATAATGTCATACTTATAGAGGTATTTTAGGGTTTTACCATTAAATAAAATAATTAAATTAATTAATTAATTACTTAATGCACCCACCAAAGGTCACCTTTAACTGAATTCCCAATGTCGACCAATTTTATGTTGCACCTAGGGTAAAACTCATGTTATAGAAACAACTATAGTCTCATAATTCTCATCTGATGTCCCAATCAATGGGAAAACCATTTATTCTAAAAAATGAATATTTTTTATTTAATATATATTAATATTTTTAATATATTAATTCTGGGTTTTGTGACACCCAAAAAATGGTTCCACTCCAAGGAAAAATCCATATATATATATATATTAAAAGGACTAAACCAATGAAACTAGATTCATTTTTAGTGTTTAAGTGTATGTTTGGTTAAGTTTTCTTCAGCCTAGTGTTTTTGGACTAGGGAGTGGGTGGTTCATCATAAAGTTTATTGGTGTTTTAGACCATTTAGTAACTCAAATACCCTCTATTTTGGTTAATTTATCTTGGTTTTAGTCTTAAATAAGATACCTGAGGAGATTTGGATACTTGGGTATGGGAATAGGGTGAGAACAGCTTCAATTTTCATATTCTAAAATTTGAAAATGAGGATCTCAAGGGTCTGATTTATACACAAATTATGACCCTGAGAAAAGGTTTTTTGTCACACTAGTGAGTCTCATAGGTGAAACTTTCATAGAGTACTTAGTCATGTAAGTGGTGTGTTCAAGGTCAAATTGGGATAACATCAAGGGGTTTTTTAGAAGATTACATTACCTTACCTTGGGAATTTTTCTTCATGTGTTTGATGTATTCCTTCTTCAAGATATTTTTCCTTATCATGAAACGAGAGTTCCAACAAATTTCCTCCATAAGGATTGGATTTGATTGGAAAAAGGAGGATTTAATCCTAAGTTCAAATTGAAACTAGAGAAATTGAATTTAAGAAAATAGAATGATTTTAATCTTAATACTTGATTTCCTTATACTATTTTTATGCTCTAATTACCCATGAAATCCATCCATGTGAATTCCATGCACTTTCATCACACATAAACTTATTTCATAGTGCATATTAATATAGGGTAGGCAACCCCCCCCCCCCCATTATTTGTACCTTTTCTTAAAAGTAAAAGTCTTATTAATGTTTAGGAACGATAGTACTCTGTGTTTTCTGAAGGTACACACTCAATTATGGGTTTCACCCTTCCTTTATCATGTTGGTGTTAGGAATAAAGGTTGTGTGAAACCTTATGTGAGGTACCACCCTAGGTGATAAACTAGGGTGAGGTATATGAGAAAATCATTTTGGTAAAGCTTTTGAATTGAGAAAATTAATTGGTTGAGGTAATTTGTACTTATCAAAATTTCCACCCAGTAGTTCATGACTTTGATCTTATTCACTTGAGTAATTTCTCCTTATATTCTTAGTTCATTTATAATGAACTTTTATGTGTTTTATATAGAAATATAATGGGTGATAATGTGATACCTATTTTGGATACTAATATTTCCACTCATATTGAAAAGATACTTGAGATTAGTAAACCAGGATACTAAAATAAATGTGATGTTTTCCTATCTTCCCTTGAAAATCACTTAAAGAAACATCATTAGGATTACCCCATATGCATGTTTTTTTCCACTATATGGTCATGGTATTCTAATGGACACACTCATCCCCTGATTAGATGACTACATAATATACTCCTAGTTTTTTGAGTATCCTAACATGGCCAAATCCAATATTTCTACCAAGGAAATTTACATAAATGAGGGAGACACACACCCAGTGTGCCTGATTCTCCACAGTATGAGTGATCCAGTCATGCAGCCTCACATTTTTTAGCTGAAGACACATTTTTACTCATCCATTATTTATTGTTCCATTATTAATTATAAAAAAGGTTGGACTGGAGATTCGTTATTTTATATAGGAGGAGGAGTAATACCTGAATCCATATGGGTATACTAGGTTCATAATACATGTTCCAAATTTAAATTTAATCTTGATATGGTCACCATTTAAGAATCCATATAGCTCTATAAAATATACATATATAAACACTCTAACTTATTCCCATAGTTTTTGATTCAATGGATCCCATAGAATAACTCTTTCTATCTGATTCATAGTGATATTGGAATCAGTTTATGGGTTGTTTAAAAAGTCTCATCGGTTCCCATCCTTAGGGTTATGTATGAAAAATCCATCCCCCAAAAATTGATATGGGATGATTCTAAACAGATTCCTACCTTATCCCATGAACCGTTAAATTTGAATTTGAAGATCATGGGGAAAGAACCTCACCCAAAAGCTAACATTCACTCTGAAGTGTAGATAAATACCTTCTTGAAGCCCTAAAGTAAAGGGTCAATCTGTAATAATCTGATAGGATTTCCCACAATGGAAAATTGATGAATCTCGGAAAAGTATTGTCCTATACTATAACAAGGTTAGTATAAAGAATGGGGTAGTACTTTCAATCTTGACATCACTATGAGAACTAGACTAGATAGATTTATAATAATTTTTTTGATCACTTATATACTTAAAATTAATGATTATAAAAATAGCATGAGGTTGAGTAAATTTTTTATGGTGATGATGTTATCACAAGAGGAGAATATGGGATTGGATACACCAATTTTAGCAAAGATCCACTAGTTATTGATGCATGTTTACATAGGAAAGTACCCTTTTGTATTTTAGGACCATTCTAGGTGTTTTGGGGATGGGTAGTAATGCATTTTAAGGTGTATATAGTCCTCAATGAATTTGGTATTCCGGAATAATGGTTCCTTCCTTTTATTCAAGTTTTCTCTAGCATCAGACCATTATCTTTAAATTATGGAGAATCTTTAAATGTTTTGAGTTTATCTATAGAGTTAAACTTATTCCCAAGTTTTGATCCCCACACCAAAACAATTTTTGACAATGGAATTGGTGAATATGATTCTAGGTTATATATAATGTATTTTAGATACTACATATTAGATACATGAGTAGATGGTGAGTACATCTATGAGGATTATATGATTTGTAGGTTTACATGAAAATTGAGGTTCTAGCAACAAGAAACCATATCACCTCTAATAGATGTTCGATCAAAAAAACAACCAATGGTAGTAGGATAACTCTAGGTAATAATGGCCTAAAAATTCTCCCAGCTAGTGACCCACTATGAATATTTTTTAGGTTAACCCATATGTATACTAATTCCTAGATTTATTCAAACCCTTATGAGATGTTGGCAAAAATTGGTCCTCAAATTATTGTCATTAAGAATCTAGGATGGGGAAATCAAGGAAAAAGTTATCATCTAGAGTGTGATAATGATAATCCTTGGAGTCACTAAAATTACCCCAACCATGGGTTGTGTGGAAACCCAAAGTATAAGAGCTTGTATTACCTAAGATAGGGAAAAGATGGTATCATCATCATCACCGGGAATGGACCCAATACCCAGCTATCCAAAGTCTAGATGAGGGGGATAGGCCTAGAAAATATATAAAATCAAAGAATTTAAAGCCCAATTTATGGTCTTACAAGGGTACTTTAGACTATTAATTCCCTAAGGCTTCCCAATTTTAGTAGAATAGGCCCTTCCCCACTGATATCTGAGAATTATGTGTGATGCTTCAAGTTGGTGTTTGAATTCCTCAACCTGGGGATATATGGGCATCAATGGAATTCAATTAATATTTCTACCCTATATAGGTGGTGAAATGAATTCAAAAATTTAATATTATCATCTATTCTATTGAAATAAAAATACTTTTCATGAAATGGGTGAAGAAAATAATGGATTTAGGAACCACTAAAGGGGTGGTCAATCAATCTGCTGGTGAGTGGGATGAATTTTTTAATCTAGAGGATGTAAGTATTATAATACATTACTACCTATTTTCTTATTTTAAATGGTAAAATATTTTTTAAATCATATCATGTTTTAGAGGGTGGATATAGAGTCTCTCCCAATGAAATCACAAAGGTATTTTGTATCTGGCAGTCTTATTGGTGTGGAAAGACTATCTCCTTTTGGGACCTTAGAATTATCCCCAAGACAAAGAATCGTGAAATAGGATATGGAGTGAGGTATTTATCACTTTCCTCCTCTATTTTTTTTTATAATTCATGGACTATCCTTTCATTATCTGAATTCAAACATTTATGGAGATAAAATTCATTGGCTAAGTATGACTTTCATCACAGTAAGTTCTTATAACCCAACCTTGATTTGTTTAGCATATATAATCATGTTTTTAGATTATAGAATCTACTTATATATCTTATATTAAGGTATTTAGATCTAATTCTATAGATGTTGAGGAATATTCCCCAGGTGGAGTGAAGATCCCTACTGATGAGACCGTACCTTTTGCAGAAAACATATCAACAGAGAGAACCTTGCCTTCTCCCATCAATGAAGGATGAGAAAAGAATCTAGGTATGGAAACCGCATATTACTTTTATGTCATGTAATTATTTATAAATTATCCTTTCATAACATTTTTCATTACATTTCCATAATCCGCACAAACTTTAGAGGATCTCCTGACATCCATGGATGAATTATCCTAAAAAGAGTTGGCTAAGAATCGATTTTTAAAGATACAATTCATGAGCCTCATTTATAAGGTATTTCTCATTTGGTAACCCTTGTTTACCATATTGATGGATTTTGCATAATAGATGAAGGTCTAGGATCTGTGGATGTTCAAACCATTATAGGTTATGGGGTGCTCCGAGTTTGATAGGTAAAATAGAGATAGTAACTACCAACTCCTAGGATTTTCTTCCTATGCCTTCTCCAATAATCCCTTCTAGAAGCTTAACCATCATAGAGGTCTAATAATTAAATAAGGTGCACTTACTAGAAACCCATATTTTACTAGGACTAACAAGTAAATATTACACTTAATTTTGTGTAAATTTATTTTAAATCTACTTCCCTAATAGTGTATCGGTTTGAGAAGGTTCCCATTATAACCACTATTAATCTCAAGAAGCTAACCCTTTAGGGTTTCATAGTTACCAAAACTTCTAAATGGGTTCCCACTGGTTCGATGGTAGGAATAGTAAAATAAAGGATGAACTTTTACCCTGATTCAAGTATTTATAATGTTGTTCCCATTGATGGAAATGTGATAGGGCCCAATACTCTACGTGATTCCTCACTAATAGTGGAAGACAAGATCACACATATCGATATCCATATATATTAATAAGATTTTGGGAATTTAAATAAATAAATTTAAGTATGAGAGTCATTTTATTCATGCCTAATTTGTCTTCTTATGCATGGTGTTCTGACCAAGATTCCTAACCTGCATAACTTTATTTACAGAGAATGACACCAAATAAATCCATCAGAAAGAGATCAAGATTTCTCATACTCCTACAATGGATGGATTACTAGTCCAAAACCCTAAAATGGTATATTATCATATTTTATTGGAGGTGGGACCTGAAAAAAAATCAATAGAGCATGCTTCCTCAAGGAATTCCCACTTTTCAGGTTGATGAAGTCGTGAATATGAAGAGAAACCTAGACCCATCGATTAATTGTTCTATGGGTAATTATTTATAGTGCCCTTATTTTTTACACCTTTTTCAATTCCCTATCACTAAGAATCATTGAAATTTCTCCTTTTGTATCAATATTAATGGAATCATCTTTAATAGTTAGGCCAGAAAAAGAGGTCCCCACTCTAATTCAACCATCAGAACAAGCCAGGGTAGAGACCACTTTAGAACCTACCAACTCTGTGGGTGAGATAAAAGTTGTTTCCCTAAGTGAATCGATTCCATGGTATTAATTTCCTTTTCTTGAGTAGTTATGGGTCATACATAGAGTCCCAGAATGCTTTTCATGCATCTTACTGATTTTTTGGTAGGTTATATGGAGGTTGGTTTTAGATACACCCTTATGATACCTACCCTCAAATCTTTACTAGCTCTATAGTATGTTTACCACATTGGTATATGGTGGGTTCAATTATCATAGAATCCATTATTCCATGAAATATCTCATTTGATGATGATGATAAGAGAAAGTGTTACAAAAACTTCTTATCAAGGTCATAATTTTAACAATATCTATTTATCTCTAAGTTGCAGTGTCTCAATAAGAGCTCAATCATATTAATAATCTATAGGAACATCAATGTCGAGTTGATAAGAAAGATCTCTAGGTGATCTGACTCCAACAAGAGTTGAATACTTCCAAGAAGAAGTTGGTAGAGCTCCATTGGTCACTAAAAGAAATTAAAACTCAAGGGAGATATATTATTGTTTATGTGATGGTAAATATTCATCTTACTAAGGATGATAAGGCTATAGAGTTATCCAAACTTCAATAGAATGTTGATGGGGATCAGGCATCAATACAACAACTCTATAAGTATATTGATATAATTTTCTAATTTATCATTATAATGAACAGAGACTTAAACTTTTGTATACTCCTCTCCTTATATTTAATAAATTAAAATAAATTTTTCTTTAATAAATTTTCAATTTTCAATTTTCTAACCTCTTCTTTTACTCTAATAATTATTTTTAAATAACCTATGAAACATTAGGAAACAAAATAAAAGTATTCTAAGATCACTTTCATACATAATTTAGAATGAATAAAGGAAATCATGAACCCTAAAAACATGAGTCATAATGTTTTCTTCTTGATCATGACTCATGGATGGGTATAGGAATAAGTAACATCATTATAACACTATTGTTAGTCTATTTGGATGAGTGATCTCCTCTTGGTCATAGCTTGTGGATGGGTATAGGCATATATACCATCACCATAACACTAGAGTTAGTCTATTTAGATCGTTTATCTAACTTAATGTTATGAGGATCATGAAAGAGAAGTTTTGAATTAGTATTTTAATGTTCAATAGGGCTCAAATATTGAGGAATCGGGATTTTTTGAACTTTTACAATGATATCTGAACTAAAAAGTCAAGGTTGGAAAAATAATCTAACATTTTCCTATGATAGAGGTCCTAGAGAGAATAAATTATTCATTTTCTAGGACCATATGATGAGTACTACAAGTATTGTTTCATTTATTTTGTTTCCCTAACTTTTTCCTAAGCATCATATTAGGAAGACTTAACATGATGGAATCAGCTTTTACTTAAGTCTCCCTTTATGGGTTTTCAACTTAAAGTGTTTTGTGACTTTTATTCATTTGAACTGATCAATTTTTTTTAGACCATGCAAGGAATGTAAGATCCCATATTTTCCATGTACATCCCTATTTGAGTTTTTGGATGAAGCTATTTTAATTGGGTCTTTCTTCTTTTAAACTTTGGTGGTCGAAGCTTTTATTTGGGGATGGAGAGCTTTTGATAGGGAAAATGACTTAATGTTCAGGTATGTATGTTTGATTAAATTAATAGAGTCTGGGTATAAATGTGAAAAGGGCTTAATAGGATGTTATTTGGGGTTTGGGTTGACTCGATGATTTTTTCTAAGTGTTTTTGTATAATATGCCTGCTGGACACTTTCACATAATGAATTGGTTACACGATGTGAATACTTTTTCAAGAATATTCCATGAACCGGTAAAAAACATGAAAAATTTACATGCAGTTAAACTAGTTAACATTGTGAAAATAGTTTATTGATGTTTATTTAACCTGAGGCGATGTGTTTTTCATCGTATCTTGTAAGTCGTGAAAGTGACTCACATCATGAATGTTCTAGGACCAGTGGTTTTAACCACACTGCATGTATGATTTATTTTCAATTGTTTTTCAGTCTCCTCTCTCAAATACTAGGTAAACTCTAGGTGATTTATGGGTTATTCCTTCCCTCACAGACATCTCATTCTAACGTTTGATCTCTATTGAGTTCCTTATCTTTGATTTTCTCTTTTCTTCTATTATCCTTCATTATAGTAATGTGATCTCTTGGCCTCCATTTAATCATGATTTGATATTGATATGTGTGTGATATAGTTTTTCCTTCTTATATCCTTTTCCTTCATTCGTCATTTTTGTTCCCTATTTAGAGTTTTTCTTGGATTGATGGATAAATATAGGTGGTATAGAACAAATCCCTATGGTCTGTTTATATTTGTTTAAGTGTGTGCAATACTATGTGATCATGCCAACATAATGTGCATGTTAACTAATGGAATAATGGGTGAATATAATCATGTGTTTGTACTAATCCTTGGATCCCTTTGGATCCAACAATATTGAGACCTGGCTTGTGGCCATCCATAGGGTAAGGCAACCCTTAAACGATAATGAACTGGATTTTGGATTGAAACATGAATTAGAATTACATGAGATCTTAGGTGATTGCTTATGATAGGATCACTTTGGAAGATGGCTTACTTTTTTATTAAAATAACTGGTAATACTTTGATATGATATAGTTGTGTATACTGGTATGATAATATCTTATGAAATAACTTGATAAATTAATGGGTAATTGAAATATAGAAAGTTAATTGATAGTATTGACCATTGTGGCTTGTGATGTTATGTTGTGTTATTCTTTCCATTATGAATTGTGTTGTCAGTTATGTTGAAATGATTATATATAGGGCTTATCCCTATTATAATAAAATTATTATATAGAAGGATTAGCCTAGTTGTGCTAAAATTCATATATAGAGGGATTGACCCAGTTATTATAAAATGCTTATATAGAGGGATTCTCCTAGTTATGCTGAAATGATCGTATAGAGGGCTTGGATCGGTTATGCTGAAATGATTATATAGAGGGCTTTGCCTAGTTATGTGATTATTCCTTGTACTTATGGTTATTATTGGAATGGTTATGCTACATGATCAAATATATTCTAGCATGGTTCCAAAGTAGGTTAATTGTTATATCATATTAATTGATTAATTAATACCCATATTTATCATCTTATTTCATGCACTTACTACTAGACTGGTTTGTTTAGACATGGTGGTGTCGATCTAATAATTTTTACTCACAGCCTATTCAAACTATTGTTTGGTACACCAAAATATTACATGTATAATGTTTTGGACAAGGGAAAAGGACCTTATTGTTGATTGTTTCTTACTAGATGGGTTGGAGCTTAGAGATGGGATTGATTTGGTGATTGGGATTGGGGTCTTTGGTGTCTTGTTTGATTTGTTTTAGTAATTCATCTTTATTACATCCACCTTCAAACTTTTATACATTACATCCTATCATTACATTATTATTCACACTATTGGATTAATCAATTGCCTCCACTATTTGGTTTATATTTGGTTATTTTACTTTTTCCTTTATTTTTGTTACTATGATATTTATTCAGATGTTATTACAACTTTATAACAAGGGGTATAGTCTCCTCAATATTATCTTTACACCCTTGATACTAGTTAGTAGCCTCTAGCATATGGAGAGGCATTCTTGAGGACTAGTAACCAACCCGATTTGGCCATGTGAGAGAGTTCCAGATTGGGGGATGTTATAAAGTGGTATGATAAGTGGTTTTTCTTTTCTATTTCTTTACTATTGGGAAAAGGTGTAAGGGATATTAATATGTATCAAGAATTGGTAATGATATTGTGCATGGTATTATCTAACCCATGTATGGGGTAATATCTGAGTACCTAGGTATGGGATTGTTGTTCATGTTGTTCACTTGTTACGGTTGATATTATGTCTCTTTAGGTGATTCACATGTTGTGTGATGTTATTTTTTCTTGAGATTTATACCCATGGACCGATATGGAATGAGATGAGTATGAATGAATCGTTATAGGAATTTAGGTATATTTATTTACTTGTATTGTTCATGATAGGGACATATTTGTTTCACGTGATATATTTTCCTCTATGAACTATGAAATGAGATGCATGTTATATCTGATGAAAAAGGTAATACATGAATTGTTATGTCATGTCAATTAACTTTTTAAGTCAATTTTAAAGATACCATGAGCTAGTGTTTCTATTTTGGTTTCCCCTATTGAGGTTGAACTTTATGTTTATCCAGTGTTATAAGGATTTCATTTTTATTATAGATAAAATGAATCCTCATTGTCTTTGAATTAAGTGTTAGGAGAGTGACAGTCATCACACTCCTAATACAGCTAAACTGAAGATTCATATAGATCTTGAGAACCAAATGGATGTTTAGCTTCAAAAATTCTACTTGAGGGTCATGTTATCCATGGAAAGGGATAATGTTCACCCTATACCTTCAATGTTTATATTGGAAAGATAGTTTCATCTGCAGCATCTGCCAACGTTCACTGGACAGGGAGGCCCCCAAGCAGCCAAGTTCTAGATCAATTTAATCCTAAAGGTCTTCAATCACCTCAATAGACCCATGTATAGGAGGTTTAATATTGATTCTTACATGATTTTTGTACCTTAAAATCATTTTTGGGACATTCTTGGGAAATCTGAGAAATAAGAGGGGTTATACTATAAGGAATTTGAGATGAATTTTCTAAGGAAATTTTATCCTAAAACATTAAGTTATGATAATGATCATCATGATTTTATGCACCTAGTGCAATAGATAATGTCATTAATATACTATTATATATGTTTCACCAAATTATAGTGATTTGTGCCATCTTTAGCAGCTGATAAGACTACTAGGGTGAGGAATTTTTAAGATGGGATTCACTATGAGATCATGTCACAAGTGAACATTTTTATCTTGAGTAGAATTTAAAACATGATGGAGTAGGATTTAATCATGGAAGGGGGTCTAAGAGAGACTCCAAGTATCATCTGGTCTATTTTTGTAGGGTGGACTGGGAGCTCTTCTTATAGTGGTAAGAAGTTCCTCTATAATAGTTATCACCAAGGAAATAATGGTTGGAGCATCTAGGAAAATGGGTAGCCATCTCAGGATTGTGTTTTGTTGCAATGTCATCAGTGTGTCAAGTTTGGCCATAAAAATACTCAATT
Organism: Viscum album; assembly: GCA_963277665.1. Lineage (NCBI taxonomy): Eukaryota > Viridiplantae > Streptophyta > Magnoliopsida > Santalales > Viscaceae > Viscum > Viscum album. The sequence goes on from OY728152.1 coordinate 908,898,645, forward strand.
TACATACCCTAATTTGAAACATCGTGCTTGCGGTAGGTTGGGCCACCTATAGAGGTTTTTATAGGGGAATGTAGATGGATAGAAGTGATAGGGGATTAGTACAAGTACTAAATTATAGGAAGGACTTATCTACCCCTCAGTAGACTAGTGGATAGATTTCCACTAGATATTCAGGTTGATGTAGGGGATGTGGTTCCCCAGTGTAGGAGTGGCAGTTCCATCTAGAGGGAGAATCATAGGGGAGTCTGAATGGAGCTTAGGTTAGAGGGGGAAGTGTCACATAGATAACTTATTTTAAAGTTATTTTTAATTTATTTTCCATTAATTCTTTTTTTTTTGTGGTTTTTCAAGCTTTTATGGAGGAATGAGTGAGTTTTCATGAATTGGGCCAAACCGTGAGCCCAATTCCAGATTTAAAATAAATTTTGTTTCTTTTGTAACTCATTCATTTTTCAAAAAATTTTATCCATCAAATTTCCTACTTGGCCTCCCCTGACCTATTAACACCAAAATTTAAATTTGGAGCCTTTATAAATCCATAATCATGGGGGATTTGGGTTTTTATTTGAGAATTGGGCCGACCCAAAAGCTCATTTTCTAGTTTTAAATTGTTTCTTTAATTTTTTAATATCTTATTAATTATAATGAATTTTTTGGTGATTCTACTTCCCTATAGACCCTAAGAAGCACATATGCGCTCCCATTGCCTTTCCTCCCTCCTTGGAGCTCTTTGAAATCGAGACTTAGGGTAGAACTTCATAGGGTGTCTCAAATCATCCAAAATTGAAGAGGTAAATTCATCCCTTCATAACTCTCACAATTATTACTATTTTCCCTCCATTCTAGTTCTTAAATGACCTCATAAATCTTGTTCGAACAACCCCTGAATTTTGGCTGTTTTCAATTTCAACTACTGTTGTTTTTGGAGTGATTAATTCAGGATACTTCAAGTAAGTGAGTCCATTTCTTTCCTCTTTCAAATTTCTTAGGGTTTTATCTGTTTTTATTAGGGTTTATCCACTCTTCCTTGATGTCCCAAATGACCATGGGGTAGGGTTTAGAACCTAAGTTTTAACCTTGGGTTTTCTTTTCCAATTATTGTGGTTTTAGGTTTGATCTAGGTCTCTCTTGGTGTGGCAGTGGTGCGATTTGATTTTCGCACAAAGGATTCTAGGTTTTAACTAATTTGGTAGGTGATTTCATATGTATGAAATATATGTGAATTGAATTTCTATTTTTATGATATCTTCATGTTTATTTAAATTTATGGTTTCTTCAAAAAATAGTTTTAGTGGTTTTTGTAATGAAAATGAATTTTTAATGCCAGTTTTAGGTGAAATTGGGGGATTTTCATGAAAGTCTCTTGTTGTTTCTTTTGGTGCTGCCCTATCACTACTTATTTTGTTTTATAGGGATGTACTAGGGATGAAAATACTGTTTTGAATGTTTATCCCTTCTGTTTTTTGCTGTGAAATTTGGTTTTAATGGTGTTGTGGAACTTGTGAACTTTAAGTGTCATGTTTGTTTAAAAATGGAAGTTTTACAAAGATTACATTTCTTAGTTCACAAGGGGATGCCCTAAAAATTGATTTGTTGGTTTAATTGAAATTTATAAGTCTTACTTTTCTTTTTTGGTAACTTATAGGTGTACATATAGTGTGCAATGTGGGGTTTTTAGGGAGTGTTGGGTGCAAAACAATACGGTTTTTTGAGAAATTGTTTTATGGAAAATCAAATTGTTTTGTTGTGTGTTTTAAATGGTATAAAGTGTGTATAGATACTGTATTGTTTTTAAGTGACCAGTATTGGTGTTTTTATATTAAAATTGATGCATGTGGCATGCTGAATTTGTTTGAGCACAAAGGGGGAAGCCTGGGTACCTAGGTGGGGCGGATGTGTACTAGTACGGCTAGTGGACCGGATGCGTTTTGTCCCTATTTCACCTAGAATTTGGATAATGACAACTCTAACTGAACTATTTGGATGATTATTTGGGACCTCTAGGTTATGGATATGTTCCCTACTAGTGGCTCATGCATGAGAACAGATTTTACTATGGTTACTTTACACTGAGGTATGAGGTACATGGGGCCCGAGACTATCTAGTGACTAGGGGTGTTCCCGATTTTGTTGCTCACTATGTTTGTGATATTTTCCATTGTATTTGGGTGTTTTTGGAAGTAATTTATATTATCTAACATGTCTATTTAAATTTGTGAACATTCTGAAAATTTTAGCTTGAAAACTGTTTTCAATTGAAAGTTTCATTTCTTGGATTTTATCACTGTCTTTCTTTGCATACTAAAACTTCTTGCTTTTTCACATTGTATTTCATCCTCTTTGGAATAATTGGGTGGTATACTATTGCTCTTAGTCTCACACCCTACTTACACCCTTTGGGTGTAAGTATACTTGGTTATTTTTGACTCAGGTAAAGGAAAGGCCAAGGGTGATGGCGGTTCAGGGTGTTAGTCCCCATCGCTGGGGCGGAGTTGTGGAGACAACTTGCGGGTGATGACCCCCTTGTCATGTGGAGTGATTGGGGATGTCTTTATGTTGTAATTATTTGTTTTTGGACCTCTTTTATTGTCTTTAATCCAATGTATTCAGTTCTGGTTTTTGGTTAAGACTTGTTTGGCTTGAAAATTTCAGATTTATATTATGGATTGTTTTAATGTGTTATGCTTTCATACTCGGGTAAATCGTTCTCATACCTAAATTAATGATACCTGGACACTTATGCCAACCCATGGGGATAGGGAACGCCCTTCGGGCCTTATCACGGGTTGGGTTTGGTGTCAGTTTGATGGCGACCAGATCTGGTTTGTGACAAAATGGTATCAAAGGATGTTCTGGTTAACTCTTTGGGTCACGCTATTTAAGGAACAGTTAGGATAGTCTAGAGTTAGGATTGTTGGAACTTGGTAGTTAGGTTATGGGTAGTATTACTGATCACCACACCTCATGATGGGATTTGAGTTGCCAGGGGAATTCGGTATTTATCTAAGTCCTTTGGTTTTCTTGGTTTGATAATGATTAGGGGAAATGAAAAGAGATTTGGGTTAATGGTCTCAATGAGCTCGCAGGGCCTGGAAAGCCCTGTGGAGCTAGGGATATTCCCTAGAACACTCTCTGTTATGGTGAAGTGATTTGAATATGGCCTCCAACCATATTTCCAAGTCACCCACTGAAACTAGTTTCCTCTCGCATTGTTTTATGCTTTAGTTTTGAAATCTTGGCACTTTGGTTTTAAGGTGACTTGGTTTTAAGAAGCGTAATGTTTTTGTAAAATGATTTTCAAATAAAGAGGGAATGGTTTGGTTTATGAAATGGTGGAACTGAATTTTCATAATTGTTTTGAAATGGAAAATGGTGTTCTTACACCTCTTTTGAAAGCAGGAACTATATTGAAGTTGGTTTTGAAAAGTGTTTCCAATAGAGTTTTCTAAACAATCAAAGAGTGTTTTAATGGGATGAGATGTTTTGAAATTTGTGTGAATATCTTGAAAGTGAGTTATTTTCTAAATGGCTGTGTCTTTTTTAAAAGTTTTGTAATATGTGAGTTGGGATTTTGATCTTGTGGTTAGCGGTTTTGAGAAAAAGGATGTGTTGGTTGACCATTTTGGTTTTGAAAAGTGGAAAGAATTTTTGTTTTAACCTTTGGTATTTTTGTGGGAAACCACATGCATGGGGTTATATGGGAAGATGGATGGTTGATGACATGATTGGATGAGTGTCGGGTTGGATATGAGGAGGGTGCCCGGTGTGGCATAGAAACATGCATGTGTAAGGCCCATGGGGTACCATTGGTGGATGCGCTAATCGTTGAACCATTTGTTTTCAAAGAAATGTTTTTAAAGAAAAATATGATGTCTTGATGAATTGTTTGGGATGGTTTATATTATGTGTTTTTGGAAAATTTTGATGTTGTGGGATGTTTTGAGTCCAAGAACCCCTCCTGTTCGAACTGTGTTTTGGGTTTGTGTTTGGTCGGTAAGCTAGGTAGAAGGACCGGTTAGTAGTCTCATCTGAGATATTATTCGGGACACCTTTATGGTGGATCCCTTCATGTGTTTGGATCTGGTTTGTGGTACTTTTTGACCAATGGACCAGCTTGGTTGGGTCTTTAGGTTCTCTTGTTGGATAAGGTATGCCCCCATTAAGGGTTAATGCATAACTGAAGTGCAACCCAGATTGTTTCTCCATTGGAAAATCCTCCATTTGATCAATATAAGGAATTTTTTTTCTCTAGATTTATATATTGAGTCTAAATTCATTCCATTCTTTGATTTTTAGATCCTCTTGTAACGGGAGAGTGCTCGTGGAAGGTTGATAGAGACCTTAGTTTCTTAAGTTTCCTGATTCGTCGAAGGTGGATGTGGTCTAGGGTTGTTAGTGTGGATGAGTGTCTAGATGGTGTCTAAGAGGTCCTTTGGGTTCTTCAAAGTTTCTTTGAAGCATGAGTTCATGTTAAACCACCGGTTTGGGAAATATGGTCATGATAGGATATTGTGGCCATTTTCTAGAATTGTGTGTTGTTTGGGGATGTTGTATATGGTCCCTCTTTATGCATTGTTTATATCAGTCACAATGGTCATGTCCGGTGATGCCTTATGATGTCATGTGCTCGATTGACTGTATAGGTGAAAGTCATGAAATCCTCTGAGAGTCCCTGTTATGTTGGGAAATTTTCTCCCGTGTAAAAACTTCAAAATCTTCCATTTTAGAGGAAGGTGAGTGTAGGTGTTCTTTACTTATATTGTTTCTCACTTGAAGAAACAAGGTGTGATGTGTGTGCATCTTCTTAGCCCTTATTTTAGTGAAATATCAGGATAGGTTAAAGTGAGTTTGGAATGTGTTATGTTTGGAAAACTTATCTGGGATTGCGGTGTAGTTGTTGGTGGCATCGAAAGAAGAATTATCATTCAGTGGGTTTCCAAAGACTAATTGTGAGGCCGAAGATGCTTTAATCATTTGAGCTCCAGCCATAGGTCTCAGAGAGAAGCTGGCTCGTAGTCAGAGGAAATCACAGGGTCATTTAAACCCTTGTACAAAGTATTATCCTAAATATGAAAGATAGGAAGAGTTTAAACCTATGGTATCATCATATTTCTTCTGTTGTTCACATTTGGTGGAAATAGGTGGAGGTCCTTGTACCCATGTCATCACCCAATGTCATTCCTCCCCCTTTGGTTTCCATTGAGTCTTTGGAGAATGGTTGAAAATTTGTCTAGACAGGATGAGCACACAGTTTTTGAAAGATTAAGAGTGATTGTGTTCCTGGAAGCCATGCAGGAAGATTGATCAGCATAGTTAGTTCACGGTTTTACAAACTGTGCGGACTAACCATGCGACCTTCCCAAATCTTGAAATTTTTGGGTTTTTCTGTATCGGCCCATGATGGTCGGTTAAGATGGTTGGTTCTTATGGTGGGGAGAACCACTATGATTCTCATGTATGTTCCTTCATAAATTTTGAATGGAATTCTACCCTATGTACTAGGGAGTCCGTTCAGGGCTCCCCCTATTAGTGTCCTGATACTGTCTCAAAAAAAAAATTATAGGTTGTCTCTTATGGTGGGGAGCGTATTTGTGTCCCCCCGTACCAGTAACATAGATTTATCCATGGTCTTGGCTTGGTGTAGATAGTCTAGTTTGGAGCTATCTAGCTACCAACATCTTCCTTGATTAAATGTTGGGACTGGAGAGTTCCCAATGGTTTAGTTAAAGTAAGGTAAGTGTAACCTTGTTCAAAGTTGTTGTTCGTTTGGGTAAATTTCTTAAGTCTTGTTCGGATAGTGTTTGAGGAGTTTTCTTTTGGGATAAAGTATAAATGTGATTGATCATTTTAGGAAAGTGGTGTAAGTTTTGGTTGTGAGAGTAATCCTCCCTTAATTGATCACTGGAGGTGTTTTGGCCTTTGGGGGTGAAACTTGGAAAGGGAGTACCTATTGGTCTCTCAATTGGGTTTGGTTGTTGCTTTGACCATGCTGTGACTTTCCGGGGAGGAAAGTTTTCAAGGTGGGGATAATTTTCACATACATAAATTTTTTTGAAGTTATTTTTAATTTATTTTCCATTCATTCTTTGTTTTGGGGGTTTCCCAAGCTTTTATGGAGGAATGGGTGAGTTTTCATGAATTGGTCCAAACCGTGAGCCCAATTCCAGATTTAAAATAAATTTTGTTTCTTTTATAACTCATTAATTTTTCAAAATTTTTTATCCATTAAAATTCCTACTTGGCCTCCCCTGACCTATTAACACCAAAATTTAAATTTGGAGCCTTTATAAATCCACAATCATGGGAGATTTGGGTTTTTATTTAAGAATTGGGCCAACCCGAAGTCCCATTTTTCAGTTTTAAATTGTTTCTTTAATATTTTAATATATTATTCATTATAATGAATATTTTGGTGATTCCACCACCCTATAGACCCTAAGAAGCCCAGTCACGCTCACATTTCCATTCCCCCTCCTTGGAGCTCTTTGAAATCACAACTTAGGAAAGATCTTCATAGGGTGTCTCAAATCGTCCATAATTCAAGAGGTAACTTCATCCCTTATTAAATATCTAAATTCTTACTCTTTTCTCTCCATTATAGTTCTTAAATTACCTCCTATATATTTTTCTAACAACCCCTGAATTTTGGCTATTTTTAATCTCATCTACTGTTGTTTTTGGAGTGATTAATTCAGGATACTTCAAGTAAGTGAGTCCATTTCTTTCCTCTTTCAAATTGCTTAGGGTTTCATTTGTTTTTATTAGGGTTTATTACCTATTCCTTGAAGTCTCAAATGACCATGGGGTAGGGTTTTAAACCTAAGGTTTAACCTTGGGTTTTCTTTTCAAGTTCTTGTGGTTATAGGTTTGATCTAGGCCCCTCTTGGTGCGGTGGTGGTGCGATTTGATTTTCGCACAAAGGATTCAAGGTTTTAACTAATTTGGTAGGTGATTCCATATGTATTCAATCTATGTGAATTGAATTGATGTTTTTATGAAATTTTAATGTTCATGTAATTTTATGGTTTCTGCAAAAAATAGTTTTAGTGGTTTTTGTAATGCAAATGAATTTTTAATGCTAATTTTAGGTGAAATTGGGGGATTTTCATGGAATTCTCTTGTTGGTTCTTTTGGAGCTTCCATATCACTACTTATTTTATTTTACTGGGATGTACTAGGGATTAAAATACTGTTTTTAATGTTTATCCCTTCTGTTTGTTTCTACGAAAGTTGGTTTTAATGGTGTTGTGGAACTTGTGAACTTTAAGTGTCATGTTTGTTTAAAAATGAAAGTTTTACAAAGATTACATTTCTTAGTTCACATGGGGATGACCTAAAAATTGATTTTTTGGTTTAATTGAAATGTATAAGGATGCCTTTTATGTTTTGGTAACTTATAGGTGTGCATATAGTGTACAAGGTGGGGTTTTCAGGGAGTGTTGGGTGAAAAACAATGTGGTTTTTTGAGAAATTATTTTATGGGAAATCAAAGTGTTTTGTTGTGTGTTTTAAATAGTATAAAGTGTGTGTAGCTAATGTATTGTTTTTAAGTTACCAGTATTGGTGTTTTTATATAAAAATTTATGCATGTGGCATGCTGAATTTTTTTGATCACAAAGGGGGAAGCCCGGGTACCTAGGTGGGGCGGATGTGTATTAGTACGGCTAGTGGACCGGATGGGTTTTCTCCCCGTTTCACCTAGAATTTGGATGATGACAACTCTAAATAAACTATGTGGATGATGATTGGGGACCACTAGGTTATGGGTATTTTCCCTACTAGTGGCTCATGCACGAGAACAGATTTTATTATGGTTACTTTACACTGAGGTGTGAGGTACATGGGGCCCGAGACTATCTATTTCCTAGGGGTGTTCCCTATTTTGTTTCTCACTGTGTTTGTGATATTTTCCATTGTATTTGGGTGTTTTTTGAAGTAATTTACAGTATATAACATGTCTATTTAAATGTGTGAACATTCTAAAAATTTTAGCTTGAAAACTGTTTTCAATTGAAAGTTGCATTTCTTGGATTTTATCACTGTCTTTCATTGCGTACTAAAACTACTTGATTTTTCACAGTGTATTGCATCCTCTTTGGAATAATTGGGGTGGTATCCTATTGAGATTATTCTCACACCCTACTTACACCCCTTGGGTGTAAGTAGACTTGGTTGTGTTTGACTCAGGTAACGGAAAGGCCAAGGGTGATAGCGGTTCAGGGTGTTAGTCCCCATTGCTGGGGCGGAGTTGTGGAGACGACTTGCGGGTGATGACCCCCTTATCGTGTGGAGTCCTTGGGGATGTCTTGATGTTGTCATTATTTTATTTTGGACCTCTTTTATTGTCTTTAATCCAATGTATTCAGTTCTGGTTTTTGGTTAAGACTTGTTGGGCTTGAAAATTTCAGATTTATATTATGAATTGTTTTAATGTGTTATGCTTTCATACTCAGGTAAATCATTCCCATACCTAAATTAATTATACTCAGGCACTTGTGTTAGCCCGTGGGGATAGGGAATGCCCTTAGGTCCTTGAAACGGTCCGGGTTTAGTGCCAGTTTGATGGTGACCAGATCCGGTTTGTGACAGAAAGTCAGTTGCATGTTATGTGGTCTACTTCATCTAGTTTAGATGTAGGGCCTTCTATCGTTAGACGTGAGATTCTTGTATCATCTACCCTTACATGTGCTTTATTTAATATAGTATCATCTCTTTCCTTTATATCCTATATTTTTTAAATGTTTTGGTCATGGTTTTGGAAGCTTTGGATGATGCCTTGACCATCAACATAGTTTTGGGAGTGTGGTCAGATAATATCAAACGTTTTAAGGAATGTTCTCATGAAATTAGTGGATACTATTTATTTTTGGAACTGTTTTTTTGGAAATGATAGGTTTCTATTTTATTCTAGGAATGTATTTTTTTAGTTCTTTACCAGTCTCACATCGACTATTGCTATATGAGAGTTACCTTTATATCTCTAGAAGAAGGCATCTAATTTCACCAGGGTGAGTGGGATCTTCAAGCTGGTCGTGTAAGACTAACTCGGTGAAGATTGAATTGTATCATGGATTAGATATAAGGTCTTACTCTAGATTATGGTGGAATTTATTATGATACTTTCCCACCAATAGTAGACCATTTTAATGGTGTTTCTTTCTAAAGATTTCTACAACTTACCACCTGAGTGGGAGATCGAGTTCATGATTGAGTTAGTGTTGGGATTAGAGCTAATTTATATTCTACCTTACAGGATGGAACCAGTGAATCTTTGATAATTGAAAGTTAAATTAAAAAATATAGAAGACAAGGTTTTTATACAACCTAGTACATCACCTTGGGGTTATCCCATGCTTTTTCCTAATAAGGATTATGTGACTTTGCACTTGTGTGTGGACTATCAAATATTGAACTAGATGATGGTCAAAAATAGGCATCCCCTTCTGCACATCAATGATCCATTTTATTATCTAATAGGTTATTATATTTTCTATAATATTGACTTGACATCAGGGTACTATCAGTTGATATTGAAATCATCAGACATACCTCAGACTGCTTTTAGAAGCAATTATGGATTATATGATTTTGTTGTGATGTTGTTAGGTATGAAAAATGTGCTAGTAGTATTCTTGGCATTGATGAACTATATTTTCCATACTTTCCTAGATCAATTTTTGGTGGTTTTTTAATACATCTTAGTGTACTCTCATTCTATAGATGATCATGCCCAACATTTTGATATCATCTTGAGTTCATTGAGAAAGCATTGTCTTTATGCCAAGTTAACCAAATGTAGTTTATGGATTGATAAAGTGAACTTACTAGGTCATGTTATCTTAGAGGTAGGAGTGGTAGTATACCCCGAGAAGGTTCTAGCTATGGTATCCTAGGAGTGTTCTAGGAATGTCTTTGAGATTCATATTTTTCTTGGTCTAGCAAGGTATTATTAGTGTTTTAATCGGGACTTCTCCCATCTGGAAGAACTGATGTCTGGGTTGACCGAGAAAGGGGTGAAGTTTTTTTGTTAAGATTCTTGTGAGAGAGTTATTTAGTAATTGAATAAAAAGGTGAAATTATCACAGATTCTCACTTTTAATATACTGGGAAAATATTTTACTTTGTACTGTGAAACATCCGGAGTTAGATGAAGAGAAGTTCTGATGCAGGAAGATCGAGTGATTTCTTATGGATCCAAATATATAAGACCACATGAAATGAATTACCCTACTCATGGTCTAGATTAAGTTGTAGTGATACATTCCATGAGATTCTAGAGATGCTATCTTTTGGTTGAGAGATTTTTGGAATTCACTGATTACAAGAGCCTCGTGTACATCTTTTCTCAGTGGGACCTGAACCTTCAGCAAAGAAGGTGGGTTGAGTATCTTCAGTCTTTCAACTATGATCTAGATTATACATTGGGTGAGGGAAACATCATTGTTGATTCCTTGATCTAGAATACATGGATAAATTTGATGATTAAGTCTTGCGATGAGTGGAGTATGATGGGACTCTTTATAGATATGCATCAAGTTGTTCATGAGTCTCAGGGATGAGTAGTTCTAACCTCAACATCAGTTTTACCCATGATTTTATATTGGATAAAGATCAAGAAGATATTTTATCTAGAGGAACTATATATGAGGTAAAGTTTATATGGTGGGGATCCACCATTAGGATGGTCTCTTGGTAGCAACAATTCTCTTCTTTTGTATGGTCAAGTATGGGTTCCTACAGAATTTCATAAGGAGTATATAAGGGAGTTTCAAGATTCTAGATGGCCAATACACCCAGGTCTAAAAAATATGTATTTTTATATCTACATACAATACTATTGGCTAATAATGAAGAAATATATAGTAGGATTAGTTTCCAAATGCTTCACTTGTTATCAAGAAAATTCCAAGAATCAAAGACTTGTAGGTCTATTATAGCCTCTTCCCATTTTGAAATGGAAATGGGATGATGTTTCTATGGACTTAATAATAGGATTATCCAAGATTCGTCATAATAATGATATATTATGGGTGATCATAGATTTACTAACAAAGGTATCCTTCTTTTTACCCATCATTGATACCTTCTCTGTTGATGATCCGGGTAGGCTCTAGGTGCAGAAGATAGTTTGACTGCACATTGTTCTAAGAAATACTGTTTCTAAGAGAGATCCTTATTTTACATCTCAGTTATGGAAGGGTCTTCAGAAGTCTCTATGATCATAAGTTATTTTAAGTACATACTATGATCCTCATACTGATGACCAAACTTAATGGACGATTCATATTCTAGAGGATATGTTATGAGCCTGTGTAATAGATTTCAGTGGTTCATTGGAGCAGTATATGTCACTCATATATTTTTCATATAATAATAGTTACTAGGAATTACTTCATATGTAACGTTTCTAGGATTTGTATTGAAGGTTTTTCCATTCGCCACTTTTTTTATTATAAGTAGGTGATTCAATTATTTTGGGGCCTAGTATGATGCAATAGAAGTCTAAATAGGTTCAGTTGATCAAGAAGTGGTTAGTGACCACACAGAGCAGGCATAAATCCTATGCTAACCAAAAAAGATGACCTCTGTAGTTTTAGGTGGGTCATCATGTTTTCCTTATAGTTTCTCCTAGGCTAGGGAAATGTTGTATCATGAAATAGGGAAATCTAGCACCTAGGCTTGTCGGTCCATTCAATATAGTGGAAAGGTTCAGTCTAGTGGCGTACCGATTGGACATTCTACAGCGCTATAGTGTCATGCACAATCGGTTTCATGTATCGCAGCTTTGGAGATATCATATTGACCCTTCTCAGATGATAGACATTGATGAAATTGATCTTGATGAAAATGAATCCTTTGAGGAGCATCTAATACATATTGTGGACCGTAGTGAGAAGTATCTTAGGGTAAAGACCACACCTCTAGTATGAGTGTAGTGGTAGCATGGGAGTTTTCAATAGGATACCTAAGAGAGGGAGACTGATGTGTGAGCATAGTGTGCAGACTTATTCACAGATAACCCAAAGTGATGTATGGAGTAACTCAGGAAAAAGCTATTATATGGTGGGGAGGTTTTATGATCCCATATGTTTTAGGTACATACCTGTTTGAGTTTTTGGTTGAACCTATTTTAGTTGGATCTTTATTATTTTAATCCTTGGTGGTCAAACCTTTTCTTTTGGGATGGAGATATTTTGTTAGGTAAAATGACGTAAAGTTTAGGGATGTATTTTTTTGAATTAATGGATTCTGGGTATAAATGTAAAAATGGCTTAAGAGGATGTACTTTGCGGGTTTTGGACGAATAAAAGATTTTTTTCTTAGTGTTTTTTTAGAATATAGCTACTGAAAACTTTCACATCATTAACTAGTTACATTAATTGAATCCTTTGTCTAGCATATTCAATGAACTGGTATAAAGCGTGAAAAGTTTACACATTGTTAAACTAGTTCACATCGTAAAAGAAGTCAATAGGTGTTAATTTTACCTGAGGCGGCCTGTTTTTCGATGTATATTATATGTCATGAAATTCACATCATGAAAGGGGTTAATGTAATGAATGTCTTGGGACCATTGATTTTAACCACATTTCATGTATGATTTATTTTCATTCATTGTGAAGCTGCATCTCTTGAACGCTAGGGTAACTCTAGGTGATTTTTGGGTGATTATTTCCCTCCTGGACATCTTGGTCTAGTGTTTGATCTCCAATGAGTTCCATCACTTTGGTTTTATCCTTTCTTCCACTATCATTCATTAAGAAATGTGACATCCTTACTTCCATTGAATCATGATTTGATCTTGATGAATGTGTGATCTAGGTTTTCCTTGTGATCTTTATCCCCTTTCATTATTCATTGGTGTTCCCTATTTATAGTGTTGTTTTAATCATGGGATAAAGGTAGGTGGTCTAGAAAAAATACCTATACTCTATTTATATATTTTTTAGTGTATTCAATATTATACGATTATGCCAACATAATGTGTGTATTAACTAACAGAATAATGGGTGATGATAATCATGTGTTTGGACTAATACTTATATTCTTTTATATCCAATGGTGTTGATGCCTATCTTATGACCACTCATAAGGAGATCCTACCCTTGAACAATAATGAACTAGATTTTGGATTGAAACATGAATTAGCATGACATGTGATCTTAGTTTATTGCTTATGATAGATCATATTGGAATATGGATTATTTTTTTATTAAAATAACTAGAGATACTTTGATATGATATGGTTGTGTACACTGGAATGATAATGACTTAAGTCAAAACTAGATGAATGAAAGGGTAATTGAAAGATAAAATGGTAATTGTAAGAATTTAACTTTATAGATTATGATGTTATATTGTGTTACTCTTTCCATTATAATTTATGTTGTCAGTTATACTGAAATAATTATATAGAGGGCTTGTCTTGGTTATGATGAAATTATTATATAGAGGGATTAGCCTGATTATTTTGAAATAATTATATAGAGGGATTATACTGGTTATACTGAAATTCTTATATAGAGGGATTGTCATGGTTACATTGAAATTCTTATATAGAGGGCTTGGCCTGGTTATACCAAAATGCTTATATAGAGGTCTTGGCCCTATTATGTTGAAATGATCATATAGAGGGCTTAGCCTAGTTATGAGGAAATTCTTATATAGAGGGATTTTCTCAATTCTATGATTATACCTTGGACTTGTGGTTATGGTTTTCAAGGAGATGCTACGTGATCATAGATATTCCAACATGGTGCTGGAGTAGGTTAATTGTTATATCATATTAGTTGATTAATTAATACCCCTATTTATATCACCTTATTGAATGTACTTACACCTAAACTTGTTTGTTTAGACATGGTGGTGTCGAACTACTGAGTTTTACTCACACCCTATTCAGGACACCATTTGGTACCCAAGCATATTACATTGATACAGGTTTGGAAAGGGGAAATGGACCTTGTGGTTGATTGTTTCTTACTTGTTGGGTTGGATCTTGGAGACAAGACCGACATGGGGATCGAGATCGAGGCCTTTTGTGTCTTCTTTAAGTTTTTTTAGTCATTCATCTATATTATATCCATCTTTACACTTAGCTACATTATAGACTTTCATTACATTATTATTCGTATTATTATATTGATTAGTTTCCTCAACTATTTTTTATCTGATTTATTGTACCTTTTCTACTATTTTTTTTTACTCTGAGAGAGTGTCAGATTGGAGGACTTAACAAGGTGTGTGTCTAGCAAGTAGAGACTCAGATGTTTTTCTAGAGTTCCCTTTATAGGTTTTTAAACTTGCAAGTTTCGTGTCTCTTTTCTTAGGAAGTTTTAGGTCATGAAAGTTAGACCAATATAGCTGATGTTTAAGGTTGAATAAATTTTACCACATTTTGTTATAGTTTAAGGTCATATATATTTTTCACAAAGAAAAAGTTTGAAGATCTATGTAGCAGTATTTTTAAGTGAATATTTATGTGAATAAGGTCCCAATGCCATCATAGATATGGTTAGTTGTATATAGTTTAAGGTATTTATGCTCAGACTAAGAACTACTAGTATTTTAGGTCGAACAACTTTGATAAAGTATTTTTTGTATTTTAAATTTGTATAGCTTTGACCAGGTGTTGCTTAAATTTAAGTTTGTATGGATTTGGATAAAGAAAAGGTCACCTATTTAATGAAATTAGTAGGGTAGACCTAACATGAAGTGGTGAAGTATGGTGTTTACTATTATGGGAAACCATATGAATAAGATCAGGTGGTTCATGATCATATAACCCAATTAGAGTGATTTCCATTATCAGTGAAGATATGCTTGTATTAACCAAGTGTATTCTAGAGTTTGATTATGTGATCTCGAGAAGAACTAACCCAATCAAAGTTGGCATCATTGTTAGTGACATTGAGCCTACATTATACAAGAGTTTTTTAGAGATTGATTGTGAAATCCAAGGAAGAGATAACCCAATTAGAGTGACCATCTCCATTAGTGACAATAGACTTTCATTCTCCAAGATTATTCCAGAGTTTGATTTTATGATCTCAAGAATAATTATCCCAATCAAAGTGACCATTGTTATCAGTGACATTGTACATGCATTCTCAAAGAGTGTACCAATATTTAATTATGTGGTCTTAGGAAGTTGACACGATCTTGTGATTTTTGATAGAATGAAATAAAAAGGGTAATCTAGTTCATGGTCATAAATCATGAACTACAGTGTCATGTGGTTTAAGGTCACATAACAAGGACCAATTAAAAAAAATTAGTATGAAATATCAGATATTTGTCCTAGAAATTTGTATAATGTACAAGTGTATGACATTGAGGGTACTGGATCTAATTGAATGGATGGATTATGAATTATGTAAATAAAAACTCAAGGATCTTGAATTAGGAGTGAAGAAATGGGACACATATGTTAGGGATGATCGTAGACTATATTCAAAAAATGTATTTTTCTATAATAGTTTTAGGTAATACGGGAATTAGAGGACCTTACCCTTAGGACTCAAAGGCCTTTGGTTGATAGTCTATATTGGGGGTTTATATACAGAGCCATATTAGGTTCATCGTATAAATAGTCACAACAAAGGGGTCCTTTAGAGTTGAATACACTCATTACAGATGGATAGGAATATTTGTGAGGATTCAAGAACTTGTGTCATGAAGTAGGTTTATAGAGAAAAGAAAAAAAGATCAAGAAGGGTTTAAACACCCTGAAGTTTATGCCACTGCATATGAAACACATATTTAGGGTGGAAACATATTGTATGAATTAATCCCAATAGAGAGTACACATAGTATAAGTTAATAGTGATTGGATTAATGAATCATGAATAATAACCCAAATAGGGATCAAAGGCCAATAACATTTAAATATATTTTGAACATGGAATAGAAACATCAAAAATTATAACTCAAGATTCTTGGGTCTAGAGAAGTGATATGGGATAGGTACATAAGGGATGATCACTAACCTCATTTGAATGACGGGTTTCGTTGTGATGTTGGAGGGGTGTAAAGGGATTATAAGACCTTCCCCTCAAAACACATATTCTTCTAGTCAACATTCCATATTAAGGGTGTATATGTAGATCCATATATATTTAGGGAATAGTAATCATAGTCACAATAGAGGTTTCCTTTAGAGTCAAAAAATCTCATTACTGATATCCAAGAAGATTTGTGGAAATCCTATATTCTTAAAGAATGAAGTGTGGTTCATGAAAAGGAAGCATTCAGAAATCATGGTTGGGGAATTTTGGTCTTGATATTTCCATGAATAGGTTATGATGATTCCCTTTAAAGGAGTGGAAGTTAATTAGGACTTATGGATGGGTCTTGAACATGTGTTTCAAATGTGTATCCTGAGATAATAGGAGTAAATTCATTCATAGTCCTTAAATTATAGGGGAGGAACCAAATGTTATGATATAATACTAAGAAGTGGTAATTTTATCCTAATTTTATTTAGAGAACCACCCTATTCTAGTAAAATTTACAATCATCTAGATCTCATATAGGGAAATTGGGCCACATTTTGGAGTCCACTCTGAGTAGTTTAAATTCATACTAGGTAGAAAAAGTTTAATTCAGTTTAACAAAATTAAATAAGGACTCAAATTCCATTATCTGAAAATGGGATATTTTATCATACCATAAGTCTATGGATATATCACCAATTCTAGGATGAGGGTATTTTTATGTTCTCTCCTTTCTTAGTGGAGGTTATCGAATGAATCTTCACTAGAAACTCCTATGTATAGGAGAGGAGGGAATTTTGGTTATTAAAATTTATGATCAGACCCTGGATATAGGATCTGGGAATCAATATGTATCCTTTTGGAATAAGAATCAATCCCCATGTAATTATTATTTTTACTTCCTTGCATTGATCTAGTTAAACTACATAGGGAAAAATTAAAAAGAGTGAATTTCTATTGGTGGGGTTTGCTGTTGGTCCTGGGATCATAGATTATAGTGTCATTACACATCCTATCAAAAAAAGGAATCAAGCCACATGTAGTTATAATGAAAAAAAATTCCCACACAGATCGAACTCGTGTGTTGGGAAGAGGGATTTTTTTAAATTTGTAGTTATGCCTAGGATATGGGATCCAAGAATCGCTACATATCTAAAAAGAAATGGGAATCGAGTGATACATAGTTATAATATTGACTTTATCCAAATTGATCTAGTTTAGTTACATTGGGAACAATTAAAAAGAGGAAATTTCTTGTTTTTTAATTTGAATTTGGGATAAGGATATGGAATTCAGGAATCACTGTGTATCCCAAAGGAAATGGGAATCAATCCAAAAGTAGTTCTAATGAAATATACCTTATACAGATCAATCTCTTGCATATGAGTGAGGGTAATTTTATTATTAGGTACAATTAGATTGTATATTAGGAATCCTTAAATAGATCCAACCCTTGTATAGGTGATGTTTTCTATATTAATTTGGTCAATCTAGATAGTTTAGGTACATGTAGGATGACCCAAATTATTTCCTTCCTTTGGGAATGATATTGTTCATTCATGCTGATTAAATAAATTAATTAGTATCTATAAGCTCATGTGATGCATGGTCAATATGATAAACAAGAGAATACATAAAAGATTACTCAAACCACATCAAGGCACCAATCAGGGAAACATGCCACATGATTTTACATTCTATATTGGTGACATTATCATAAAGTTTTACATTATGTGGATAGTATGAAATAGGTCCACTTTATCCCTAATTCTAACTGGTATATGGGGATAAAACATGCATCAATGTTCCTACATGGCTTTGGATCTCATGTAAGGGAGGGAGTTACTTTTATCTAGGTAAATTCAACAAAAGGAGGACATGCATCAAGATCTTGAAGCAATTTAAGGTTTGAAAAAATGGACTTATGGGGGCATGAATTTTAAAACCATGATTCTTGGACTGAAATGTTGTGAAATTTTACATTGTGTGACTAAGATTTTTTCATGCAGTTTTATTTCATGTGACTAAGATATTTTCATGTATTTTTATGTAGTTTGACTAGTACAAGAGTGTTATATTGTATAAATTCTTACTGTAAGGACTATAACCATGTAGTTTAATGTCATATTAAAGGAATAAAGTGAACCAACATGAGGATTATGTATGTTATTTTTTGAAAAAACTTTCATTGGTGTTTAGAGTGATATGATCTATATCAATTTTGATTAGGTAATAATCTCGTTTGGGGTAGACTTTGTGTATGATATAAGGTCCTTCCCACTTTATTTCAAGTTTTAGAGGCTTCTTCCCATGTATCATTAGGGTTCAGAGAACCAATACTAGATCTTTTTAGAGGAAGGAATAGAGGGAAATCTTTTTGTTAAAGTTTCACACAACTCAACTTTAATGGAATTCTAAGTTGTGTAGAGTATGCATTATTTTATCGACAAGTTATTCCAACTCATAAAATCATTTTTTATATTTCTCATCCTTAGACAGCTGGTTATAGATGGTAATGAAAACAAATGGAAGATAGATTTAAATATTGAAAATATATTTTTTCATATATACAAGTGAATATGGGGGATCTTGTGTAGTAGTACGATTCATGGTGTGATAGGCCCAAATGGAATGCAAGAGTTTATCAATAAAAAATTTCTTATATTTATCCATCATTTTATGGATTATTTTTTAGAAGGTCTTTTTGAAATTCTCTATATATCTATTCAATACTTTATGGTAGCAAGACGAGTGGTTGGATTGAATCTTGTAACACTAATACAGTCTTTTTAACTCAAAATAGTATAAATTGGTTGAAGTATCCATTAGTATTATAGGAGGGACACCGAATTTGGTAAGGATGTTTTTCATCAAAAAGTTGATGATATCATTTGTCCACACTTCTTTAGAGGGATACAACCATGGCCCACTTAGAGAAGAATTTGGTGGAAATAAGTATATACTTAAACTTACTGGTTATAGCTAGGGGATATGAACCCATGACATATATTCCCCAGATGAAAAATAGCCAAGAATATTTTGTGGTATGCAAAAAATTCAGGGGTTGATTTATGAATTAATCCTGTATCTGGTAGGAATTTAATTTCTTGGTGAACTTTATTCAAACCTATTTCATTGATGGCCAAAAATACATAAAACTCATGATCTGATGAGAGAACTTGGTTCCTAATTTAGTAGCACCACATGCACCTTCATGGACTTATTTCATAATTGTGAGAGTATCACCTCATTCAATGTCTCTAAGGAGGACTATATAAAGGCCTCATTTATAAAGTAATTTCTAAGAATTTTTCTTATCATAAATGATGAATTTGACTACCAAACATCAGATCTATTATTTATTTTACTAATATAACAAAAGGAAGATGCTTTAGAGGTAGTCAAATATGGGGGACATCCATCCACTCATGGTATAATTTTGTGAGGTTAGCAGATCACGTAAAAGAGTAGTGTCAATCTCATTGGTTTCTTCCATGTTATTATCAATGATTGGGGACACCATCCTATAGTATGCAATAGTGATGATTATGTCATCCTGATATAGATCTGCCAGAGTTGTGGCTACATTAACCAGAGTATCTGCATGGGTATTCTATGAACATGGGATGTGATATAGAATTGGTTATAAGGGTAATTATACCATCAGACCTCATATATAATAAACTAGGGGAATAAATTCTTCTTTCTTAACGGAATATTCATCATTGATTTTCTTGGTTACCGATTCTTAATTACCTTGTATATTTAGGTAGTCCATTGGTATTTGTTGTGTTAATTCCAAACCCATAGTAACAACTTGGTATTCTACCTAATTATTGGTCTATCCTTATGAAAAAAAGAATAGTGAACAAATATCTTAACTAGGGAAGTTAGGATGATTACCAGACTAACCCTATTGAGTTTTTGGATCTCTATTCTCTTTTTTGTTAGGATTTTGAAGGCACCGTCAAAGTACATATCTCATGTCTAGGAGTGCATTGAATAGAGAAAACCTATTCATCCAGTAACTTGGTATCAACTGGTGTGTTTTTTGTGGAAGGATGTGCTACAAGAAATTATTTCAATGCTTTTCCTTTGACTATAATTTGTGGTATGAACCAAATATAAAATTGTTATAGGATGAGCACCAACCATACCAGATGTATATTTAACATTGGATAATTGATTATGTACTTGAGTGGGTTGATATTAGAGACTAAATGTGCCTCATAATGTTATAGGTTATTTATTAACTTTTGGAATACAATTATCAATTCTAGTAAATTCTTAACAATATTAGAATATCGAGTCTCAGTATCGAGTATGGTTCTGCTAAGATAGTATTGACTATTTTCTTTTCAGGTACCATTCTTATACATGAGAAATGTTTTGCTTAATCAATCTAATGTTTTAACATAGATAATGATAATATTTCCTTTTAATGGTGGAATAAATACCTATGGTCTTAAAAATTATTGATTGTGGTTTTTGGAAAGATTATTTCCAACTTTCATCCCACTAATAGGTGATTCTCTTCTTCATTATCTTAGTGAAGGTAAATCACTTTCTTGTGAGGTTTTTTATTAAGTTCCATATGTAAGAAATGTGTCCTTGAATACCTCTTGACTCTTTAAGGTTTTGAGGAGATGTAATGTTAAGGATCAACTTAGTATTTTTAGGGTTGGACTCAAAGTTGTGATGGTGTACCACAAAGTTGAGTAATATTCCTAAGGTAACCCCAAAACACATTTCAAGGGGTTCATTTTTAGTTTGTACAGTCATAACTTGTTGAAAACTATATCAAGATCAGTGTGATAATCACAAAACTATTTTTATTTAACCACCAAGTCATTTATATAACATTCCATGGTCTTTCCAATAAAGGTTTTGAAAATATGATGTATGTCACATTGATATGTGGTGCCAGCTTTCTTCAAGAAGAAGGACATCACTTGATAGTAGTACACTCTTTGGAGTTACCTAAAAGTGGTAGACTCTTTATCTTTAGGTGGTATTCATATTTGGTTGTATCCCAAATATTCATCTATAAAGGATATGTATTTATAGCTAGTAGTTTCATTGATCAAAAGTTCTATAATCAATACTAGGAAATCATCCTTCGGTCAATGTTGGTTGAGATCCTTGAAATTAATAAAAATATTGATATATCCATTCTTTTTCTTAAATGGGATAATATTGGAAATCCATTTTGGGTATTGGACCTCCCAAATTAATCCATCATTAATAATCTTATTGGATTTGGATTCAACTTTGATGGAATGAGTTAGAAGCATTCTTATGGTTTCCTGCTTATAGTCATGATGATCCTTGGGTAGGCCTAGATGATGGATGGCCACATCAGGACCATGTTTGGGCATCTCTATATAATTCCAGGTGAAGACATCATAATAGTATTTCAAGAAATAAATTTATGTCTCTTATTCTTCAGGAGAAATGGTGACACCAATTAATGGGGTCCATGAATCTTCTTCTGTACCAATATTTACCTACCTGAGTTCATTAATTGTGGTAGAGACGCCTTCCTCAAATATAGGAGAGGAATCTCTAAGATATTCTTATTCTTCTTCCTCCACCTTAATATCAACAAAATTGGGTGATATAGATGAATTTTAGAAGTTCAAAGATAGTGTGGGGACATTTTTGTCTTCTATAGATGTCAATGAGGCATCCCCATATTCTAAGGGGGGTGATATGTGAGCATCATCATCAATGACATTTTGGGTAATATCTCCTTCATCCTTATTGCTATCAAGGGAAAAATAGGTGTCCACTTCCTTGAATTAAATAGATTATAAGGGATCATTTTCATCTTCCATCACTAATCAGGAGTAATTTTCATATTCTAAGGATACCAATATATGGGAATAATTATTGGGGATATTATGAATATGCTCTAATTATTCTCTATTTTCATTAGGGGTAGAATAATTATTGATCTTCTAAGACTAGGGATATGTGAGTACATTTTCCTTCTTCACTGGTGATATTGTGGTATTTTTCAATCTAGGTGTTGACATGAGGACCTTATTAGAACTTGAGGATAAATAGGGTAATTTTCATCTGAGAATTTGTTTTTATTATTGAAATTTCCCCCCACTTATACTTAGATAGATTCAACTAATGGGACTGATATCATGAACATGAGGCTAAGATATATCTGAATCCAAATTTGTTGCATCTATTTGATTGATATGAAGCATATATTCATCATCAATCCCATTGAATGGGTTGATTTTATCCATCTCCAAACCATTTGGAGTAGTGACTCAAGTGACATTATTAGTCATGGTTTGTTTTCCTTCTCTCTAATAGAATCTAGTATCAATGTACTGAGACTCACAAGACTCAAAAGGGGCCTTATCACCATAAAATTCCCTGATTCATTTTTTAAGGGATTATTTGATACACTAATGATATGACGAGGAAAATATTGTATTTTAATGAAAACAAGGTCTTCCTAACAAGAAATTGAAACTCATGTCTTATAATATGGCCATGAATTCAGTTTCAAAGGTGATATCCCCAAATTGAGCTCTAAGTTTGATTCATCTAAGAGGATTATATTGACTTTTTTATACCCCTATATTATCAAATTAAAGGGAGAAAAATCAGATTCGTTGTGACCCAATAATCAGATCATTTGGACTAGCATGAGATTGGTTCCAAAGTCTTTGTTAATCAGAACATGATGGATGTCTATGTTATCTAATTTTCTAGATACATACAAGGTCCTGATGTGTCCTTATATAATAATCTCCCTATATTATTCTATAATGGATATTAATGAATGAAATTCAATGGTATAGGTTTTTCTTGATACACTTCAGTAACAAAAACCTCAATTTCAAACTCATGAGGTCTTAAAAGGGACTTTATAAGTGTTTCCTAGAGATCTTTTGATAGATGAAGGGAATCCAAGATCAATATATTATCTGGAACAATAGCTAGCTGCTTTAAGATTCCATATTTCTGAGCTAGAGATATTTGCTTCCCAATTTGAGGTTTCTTCTTGGTTTATGTCTTAGGATACAGAATCACCTATGTTGGAAACTATTCTACCATATCATAATTTGGTGATATTTTGGTCACTTATGAGTTGGATTGATCCTTCCCATGTTTTGATGTTGACTGGGTTAATGTTTGTTTTCTAATCAGCCCTCTAATATGATTGGATCTGATCAAGATCTAAATGAATGAGAGGTAGATGGGTGATCTTGTTGAGATCACTAAAGTTCTTGTCACTGGGTTTCACTGGTAAATATGGTTTCAATAAGGATATGGCCTGAATGTCGAGATTCATGTTGACCATGTCTTACTGGAAACCTTTCCCCTCTTATTTGAGGGGAATTATATTCTTATGAATCTTCTTATTTTTTAGAGAATGGATTTTTTAATTGAATCACATTAATAGAGTTATAAATAGAATATTAAATTGATAAGGGTTTTTTTTGGTGGTAGGATTCCCATTGAACCATTTTTAGGGTCATGCCCATACTATTGGTACTAAATTCATGAAATTTGAGAGGGTTTAGACTGACTTGGTCATCAGTATGGGTTTACTTTTATATACTTTATTATTTTTTCATTGGTTATGTTGTCTTTTATAAGGATGGATATTAGAATATTATAGTGTTAACAAAGTTGGTTACATCATTACAGGATAAACTAGGGACATAGTTGGTTGGTTCACCTATACCCTAAGGATGGTGTATGCTCAGTTGGACATCTTTCTAATCATTTAGTCATCAAAATTCCATGATCCCTTATTTGTGACTTCTTTTTATTCTTTTTATTCTTCTAGTGGGATGGAAGATACATAATCCACTTATGTTAATGGATTACCCAACTTAACCTATCCAAAATCTATCGTCTTCTAGATTATATCCTTAAAGATAAATAATTTATGGATAGTATTCCCCAATATTAGATGATAAGGGTAGTAATTTGGGTGGTCATTGTGCCCAACATGATCAGGATTCATGGGCTCTAGGGACTTCAACAGATTATTCTCCATGGTTGTGATAAAGTAACCTGGAATCTACTCATCTCAAAAAGAATAGAAAGAATTAATATATTATTTATAAAAAGAGTGTCTCTTATCTTTTTTCCATTCCTAACATGTTTGGTGTTGTTGTTCTTGTAATTTAGGGTAAGTTTTTGTGTGATATTGTGCAATCTTGGGTGTTGGAGCTGGTGTCTAAGGTAGCTTGCATAATAGTTATCGTTTACACTTTTCCAATCATTTTCCATTGAGATTCCATCATTGGTCAAGACTTGTCCTTGGTTATCTAAATGGAATATTTCAACCTTTTTCCAAATATGGAAAGATCATATAATTTTCCTGAGTATTTTATTAAAATGATTGGTTTTTGAAAATCATCACATAGATTTTATATGTAAAGGTCTAGCAACTATTTTTCAGGGATTTTCAAGTTTAAGGAATAGGTTAAGCACTTCCACGTGAAAATAGAGTTTGTTATCCTATAATTTTAAAATTATTTGTAATTTTATGGGACAATGACTATTTTATTCCTTAGTGTAGAGCTTAATTGGTAGAGGAATTATCAAATGAGGCTTTTCCACCCCCTAACTGATTTGGCTGGAAAAATGGTATACCATATAAAATTTGGTCCATCTAGAGTCTGCACAAAGCATCTAAGTTTATTTTTCTCTTAAAGCTCAAGGATTCCCATCATGGGACCACATTGATATACATAATACATTATATATTGTTTTGGGAGTCTAGTTTCATTTAAGGTTAGGAAATTTGGATTTCCAAATTTGGGTGATGGAAGGGTCACATCCACCCATTCATGGTAAGGATTTCTCTCTGGCAATATAGGTGCATGTATCCCTTACATAGCCTCAATTTGATCTGTTTTTTACTAAATAGTGTCAATAATATTTGATGGAATAGTTTTTTGGGTAGACATTTGAGTTGGGGTAGCAACGAGTGGAGCTTATTATGATGGGTATGCATGTGTTTATTGTAGATAACCGGTGTGAGTTTTCTTGGGGTAATTTTTTTTAATTGATCTAGTTTCTTACCTAATAGAGGGAATTCTTGATATTCTTCTATCAATGTATCAAAATAAAATTTGTCCCTAGATCCTGCATTAATTGGAGGACTTGGTTCTTATCTTTCTAGTATAATAGACTCTTATTATTAAGGTATATTTGTTGAAAGAGGAATGTGAGTCTCTTATTGTAGGGTATACCTAGTGGGAATATTTTCCATGAGTAAATTAGCATTGAATCCTTTTAACTCCTTTAAATTTGATTCATATTGAGAGAATCTTTCTTCAATCATAGGGGGTTCAACTTCTTCAGGTAACAGGTAGGATGTATCCACACACTTACCCTTTTCTTTGTTTAAGTCCGTCCAATTATGTGGTAGTAGGGCATTTGAGAGGACTCCAAAAATTTTTTCCTACCTCTTGTGTTGGGTACGCACAACCTATTCAAATATTTTGATGTCGAGTGTACTATGAACAGAAACATCCTCCTCATATTCTTATTCTCTAGCTTCATTATCTAAATAATTAGTAGGGCTAGTGCTAATGACATTTAGTGATGAATAATACACTTTTGGTATCATATTGTCAACAGAAGGTTAAGGGGGCTCATCACCCTTAGAGTATATGTCAAGAAATAATCCCTAATTCCCCTCAGTGGTTGTCCTCTTGAGGGGGAAACTTTATTTTTCATCGCCTATTAAGCTTTATATTCTCTTTTTATGAATCCCTTGTGACTTATTTATGGAGTGTAATCCGGAGAGATCCCATATAAAACCTTATCATACATATCCCTAAGGAGAAATATGGGTAATCGAATGAGAGAAATTATAAAGGATTTTCTTGTGATGATTCTCCAAATCTAGAAAAACTAACTTCTATGTGGGGGAGTAGGATGAGGTAAAAATTACCTCATCCCTATGGAATGGGGTTGATATGGTTCCATTATTGCAATATTTTGGATTCATTGGAGATTTTATGACCTTCAGGGTGGTGGTGGTGGTGGTAAAATTCCCACATCCCTGTGGGATGGGATTGCTTTTAGATTTTTTTGGATATAGATATTATTTCTTCTCTCCTAATCATATGATATTTTTTCTAAGAATAATCTAGGTTTAGTGTATGCGATGAGAATGAACTACTTATTATTAAAGAAACATTGTAGCTAAAGGTTTGTAATTTCTCAGGGGAAATGTTTATTTAACCTTTTTAGAGGCCTAATATAGGAATATTTAAATAGATTTATCCCATTGGTTTCTATGTTTCTAAGATTTAGACATAACAAATACCTATTGAGTATACTAGTTATCATTTATAGATCATATATCTGAAATAATGATGTTTCATGAAGTCTTTCATAACATGATTTTATTGGTTTAAGAGAAAGGTGAAATCTAATACTCGGTGTTCACCCCATCCTCTAATTTATACATTAGATGGAGTATCATAATCAACTGATAAAGATTTCTCAAAGTATTAAGGCATGCACATTGGATATTCTCACACTGCTTTCTTAACTTCGAGCATCATGCCAATAAAAGGGTGGTCAAATCACCATGTTAGTGAAATTATTGTATTTCCTTAATATAGTTTGAATATTCTATATAAGAAAAAAATCTTAAAATTATGAAGATTAATCCATAGGTTCAGATGAAAATGATATATATATTCCTTTGTCAAATTTTTTGGAATGTTATACTGAGAGGTGGAAATTGTCCAGAAAATAAATGGTATGTTGTCTTCATCTTGTTATTTCCCCATAACCATGGTGTTCTCTTCATATTATGTGAGAGATTCCTATACTTTTTCCAACCAAACAGGTCATTTCTTGGATTCCTTGTTGTGGAAAGAAAGGCTAATTGGAATCTTATCTATTATGGTGGAAACTAAGTGAACTGAGGATGGTTTGGAAAGAGTTCATTACCTCAGGTTGTATTTCGATTGAGAAATGATATCACCAATTAAATATAATTAATCGAGTATAGATGGAATCATTACTTTGAGTGTCTCATGATATGATGGATTTCTTGAAGTTTCTTTAGCAAGGGAGGACCTTCTTACTAAAATAAAAGGTCGTTGTAGAGAGGAACTTTAAATTGTAAACCATTATAGGGAGGACTACCATCATGTATTGATGTTAGATTGTAGAGAGGAACTTTTTAATGAACACCATTATGGGGAGAACTACCATCATGGATTGATGTTTTATTGTAGAGGGAATTATTACATCATATGCCCTAGGGAGGACCCTCAGGGTGGAAAATGGAAAGGGGAGGACCTTCTTTTCATTTTATATTTTAACAACAAGGAATATTTTTTCAGTGCTCTTCATGATAAAATTTCCTATGATATATCTTGATACTTCCATCAGGAGGACCTTTATGGAAAGTGATCTAGGGAGGACCTCTAGAGTTTCTAGTAGAAATATAGTAGGAAGGACCTTCATAATTGTTGTTTCTTACTCAATATTATAATAAGTTAACGGGGTCTTAGTACACTATTGAAAAATATTCAAGGGCCTGAAAAATTTCATCATTAAGTAGAGTAGGGATATGGGTTTGATCATGAGCTTTGGGCTACCCCTTGTGAGATTTCTTTTTAGATACTCTCCATTAGGTTGATGGAGTCGTGTGTTGTGCACAATGACCTTCATATGTGGTAATATTTTGAGGTGAATCTCATGTTTCCCTCTGTATATATTTATGGTCTTCTTTAGAATGATAATTAATATGTGTAAAACCCTATAATTTTATAATACTATTCTCAATATCTTGTTTAAAACGCAAGAGCGAGCATTAAGTGAACGACGATATACAACTAAAATACTATTATTTAATGTAATAATTATCACCTACCCATTGGATTTGTGGGAATTAATAGGGTTGACCACATTATAAAAAATATATATAAATGTTTTATATAAATTATTTATTAGTAATAAATAAGTACTCAATTTTTAGTCAAATCATTTTATATTTCAAAAATATGTTTTCTTCAAAAAAATTATTTCATTTTATGTGTGGAAATTATAACTAATTTCCACCACTTTTAGAAGTTATATTTTATAATATTAACATCATTTTTGAAATTATCATATCGAAATTAATTTAATGTGAAATTTTGGTATTTTTCTAAAATGATTGATTTTTTATTGAGTAGTAAAAATAGAGATTTTTCAAATAATTTAATTTATTTTTACTAAATATAGTAATTTTAAAGTACCATTATATTTTTTATTTGGTCTTAATATGAAATATGACCCATTTTATTTATAATAATCTAATTTTAATCAACAATTTTCATGATTTTGATATAAGTTAATTTTTATGCTTAAAAATGCATTTTTCTAAAAAATTAATTTTCATTGAGTTTTATATATTTATGATAAAATTAATTTCTTCCGGTTATAGAAACTAAATATTGAAAACTGATATAATATTTTGAATCAGGGGGTTCAAATTTGGTAAATATTTCCCTTTTATTTTTATGCATTTTGAATAATAACTTTGGTAAAATTTATCACAATGGTAAAGGGTAAATTTGGTAATTAAGGTTAAAAAATGCGATAAGGATTTAAAAAAACCCAACCCTAGGATTTATTTCATTGGAGTGGATTAAATTGGTAATATCCATCCCAAATTCTAAAATATGTAATTTTTTCATTTGACCTCAATAATGAAATTTATATTATTTTAAGTAAAGAAAATTCTAAAATGCCACTCTCTTGGTTTTAACTTCTTTTATATGTTAAAATAAGGATAATAATATGATATGAACGAATATAAATGATTATTTTGAACATAATTAATTTATTTTTATAATTTTATTTTTTTTTTATTTTTTAGTGATTGAATAATTAGCTTAAATATTTACACAACACCGACACAATATTTATTCAATTATTGGAAAAATAAAATAAATGATTTTAAAAATATTAAAAGTAATACAATTTGAATGAATTATTATGTCCCATGAATTTCATAGATAAATATAATATATTACAATTTTTTTAAAGGATTGTATTCTAAATTCAACTTTGTCTTGATGTTTTTAAAGTCAAATTAAATAAACAGTGTCAAAAATTACATTAATGATATTTTATGAAAATAATATTTTATTATATTATTTAAAAATCATAAAAATTTAATTAGTAAAATATGGATAATATATTGTTTAAAATTTAATATATTTCCCATTTATGGTCTAATTATCCTTTTATGGTAACATTCTCGACTATTAAAGGGTATAAAACTTTTATATTGCGATAATTGTCAAAAGGGTTAATGGGGGTTAAAACTAATAGATAATGGTGAAAATATAACCAAAAATTGTCCAAATTTCATTTAATGAGATTATTTTGAATTATCCTCGTATTATATTTAAATTATATCATTTTTTATAAAAAATTTCATGAAAATTAATTTATATTAATTTAATACTTTAAGTAATTCCAAGAGATCTCCTCCCCTCCCATATAAAAGGACACTCATTCTCTCTTTTCTTTACACAAAATTGATCAAGATAGATAAAAAACCCTAAAACTTTATCTCTTAAACATACTTATACAAGTTATACTGGTTCGGGTATTTCGAAAAAACAACCCTAGGTCCCTTAAGAGGATATCTAAAGGAAGTCTACCAAAGAAGAGGTAATTGTCTTTACCGAATCTTTCAAATTTATTTCTTCTTATAATTCCTATAAATATATTATACCCTTTCCAAAATAATTAATTAATTATAATAAATATATTAATATATTGTTTTTATTATGTTATAACAATTTTCTTTCTCTTTTCCAACCTACGGAAATTGAAAACATCACTCGTTTGTACATACGGCTTACCGTCTCCACGTAGCAGTGTAATTCATTATTAATCACCATTTTACTTGGATAGTTATAAATATGGAACTAATTAATATATATGATATTTATTAAATTATTATTATTCTTAAATTATAATATCATATATACCTTCTAACCTTTTGGTTCATTGGAAAATTCTAGTGTCGCCCGTGCATACAAGTTTATTACCACCTCCACAAAGTGATGTTATCCGTTTTCATTTCTGATTTACATGGATTGTAATAATTATATATTTAATGAGTATATAACATGTATATGATATAAAAATTATATTGTAAAATTTAATTATTTGTTACCTTTATACCATTCCATCTGTTGAAAAGTGAAATTAAGGTTCATGCATACGTATGGTCAACCATCTCCATGAACGGTGTAATTAATTTTTTTATATTTATCTTTTATGTATGAATATGAGTATATATATACAATGAATATATATTATATTTATATAATAATTAACATTATATAGATTATTTAACCTTAATAAAATTATAAGGACCAGAATTACTGAACTGAAATTCTCATGAAAATTGATGTGGTTAACACCTGAAATGGTGATAATAATAAAAGATTGTTAATAAATGGGTAATAATATATTATAAATGGATAATATATGATATTATAGATATTTATGAAATTATATTATGTGAGTATAAAAAATTTAAATTTATTTTATAGGATTTTAAAATCACTTATGAGGCAATTCGAACCTAAGGTAAGGGGTTTCTTAATTCTGTTTCCTTTCATTGGGTAATATCACTTCTTCATTCATTCTATTATGTCAAGATTATGTGTGAAATGAACTTTGATTGTTTTATGTTTTATTTACACTTATCTTGTGTGTATTTAAATTTATTACACATAATATCTTCAATTATTAATTCTCACTTCAAAGATACTATCTTTGTAAGGGATTTCATCTCAATGTCCACTTCATTGAGAAATATTTGGTATTATGCACCTATTTATTTTTTTGAGGTGTATATCATAACAGTTTTATATATTAAACATGAATACATATTTATTCATGAATATTAAAGTTTCAATTAAAATTACTCTTTCAAGGGATTATAATTTAAAATATTCTAAATAGGAAAGAATTTATTTTACAATCTCATTTCTTTTGGGATTGCTTATATTTTCATTAAAGGAATATTATAATATTTCCTTCATAAAATCCATATATTTTCTTATAATATAGATATTTAAGGACTTTCTATATTTTTTTCTAACTTTTACACTCTTTATATCCTAAATAAATAAAATTAATATTTTAAATAAAATTCAATCTTATTTCTGTTTTTGAGCAGGTATATTTTTCTTCCATGTCCATATTTCTCAAAATTGTTTTAGAAAAGTACTTTTTATTTAATAAAATGATTTATAAGTGAAATTTTATTTTATCATTTAATTTTTAAAAAGTTTTAAAGAAATATTTGTAATGTTTTCTAAAGGGGTCATTTTTTGCTTTTTTTACAAAAAAAATCAAAAGGAATGTTTCTTCTTAACGTATACAGTGTTCATGAATTTTCCTACCACCATAATAATGTTATGTTATTTAGATTATTATAAAAAAATTCAATGGTTTTATAAATAAAACACTTTTATTAGAACTTATTTTAAATTTTTATCTTTCATTTTCTTCTATTCTTTTAAATACTTTTTTACTTTAAAATCTACTTTTCTAATGAATTGATGGTTATCACTCATATCTTGATTAATTTTGTGGTAATTAACTTTATCTTAAAACATTCAATTTGTTGGGATAATTTTTCATTGGAAATTACATTTCCATTAAATATACATATTATTTGTATCATGGATATTATTATTTTCCTAATCATATACCATTCATACATACGGTGTTTTACCATTAAATTTATTTGATTGGTTTAGGAAATATTAATATTCTATATTATTTAATCAATATGGATATTTATTAATAAGGCATATTTTTATGAATTAAATTAATCATTTAATATATGAGGAATTAATTGGACATGTAGTGGCAGGTAGGACCTAGAATTATATAGCCCCTAGATGCATCGATAGGTCTTATGAGAAAAACTAGTTGGATAACATAATTAAATTGTTTTTTGGTGTAAGTCTTCCCATAGATTAAAATATCTTGGAACAAATATTTGATGGTAAATAAATCCTAATTTCTAAGATCATGATGTCCAATATTAATCATTTACTTCATTGGGAATTCATTTATTATTATCATTGATATTACTACATTGATATTATCCATGGATGCATTTTTTTGATAAAGTTATTAATTAAATTCCATGTGTTTTTAGTTATTCACCATGCTATATTGATTATTCTTTATTCACTCATAATAGCTTCTGTTGTACTTAACCCTTACTGAGAATTTTAACCCACCCATATTTTTTTCTTTTCCTTATGATATACATAATAAATCTTTTAATGTATTTCAATGATGTCAAGCATTTTATTTTGTTATGTTTTATATTTTATTTCCAATGTAAAAAAGGGGAATCATGTATATATCTAGTTATTCAAGGATACTAAATTGATTGGTCCTTTGGTATGATATACCTTTCATATTCTGTTAATGTAATAAAGTAGACACTGACTCTTAGTGACTAGATTTTGGGTTTTTAAAATATTTTCCTACCTCTTGGTTGTTATTAGGATATACTATTGAAATATACTAAAGGGGAGAAGTAATATATTCCTTCTCCTAAAAGACTGTTGGAATATGTCGATGAGTGCATGAAAAGTTTGCAAGGATATGTTTCTACCCTAAATTATTCATTCACATGGGTCATTGATCCCCAATTGAAATGGGAATGTGTGCCCAATCCTATTTTTCATTCTTAATTGGGATATTTCAATGATCCTCCTCAACAAAAACAACAATGTGTATCTACTCCTAAGTAGATATTAATATATATTGAGGATATACTCTAGTATTAAGGTAAGGAGTTTGTGATTATCCCTGATGGTTTTTAGAGTATGATGAAAAAAAAATTTATTCTAATACCTCAAGATATTTTTACAACTCTACAGAATGTTGGTAGGGATATAGGCTAACCCATCTATTTCATTCAAAATGATTTGATAGGATTATTCAGTTGGAAAGGGGATATGTTATGATTCCTCAGTGGGAGAAGTGATATGATCTTGCTCTTTTCCTCTAGTTTATTCTAGGATATACCGATAGAATTCATATATGGGGGAGGAAGTACGTGTCTACCCCTTAGTTTTTATCAATATATTTCATCAAGCTACTCCCAATACTTCCAAATTATACCGGTAAGCTTGATAGGTGTGGGTTGGGATTTATATCTTTCCTCTAGTTTCTGCCCTGGTATATTGGTGGACTTAATTTTTGGGAATAGGAATATGGGCCCACTCCTAATTATTGGTAGCTCATCAACCCTATAAGGTTTTCCTATATGCTCGAGTCTGAATGATAGAAGAAGGAACCCACGTGTGGGAATTCTTAGCAGGCTAATGAGGGTTTGTTGTTGCATGTCACTAATTGTGGTAATTGTTAATATGATCCCACCTAAGCGACTCCTATATTAAGGTGATACCATAATCAACCTCTTGTACTACCTCCCTAATACAAGGGATGTGTTTGTTTCTATGTTCCTAGCAAAGGCTCCTAAAACAAGATAATCTTTTATGATGTTTTCATAAAAAAAATTGTTCCTGTTGAAATCATATTTTGTTAACTATATTTTTGTTAATATGTGAGAAATATTTTCTAGAAGTTAAGAATGGTTTTTTATGAAGTTTCTAGAGGAGTTTAGGAAGTTTCCTTAACTTTGTTAAGAAAATTTCTTATAAAATCATATAATACTAATATGTTCTTCAAAATTTCCAATATCATGAAAATATCATGATACATGCTTTTGATAAATGGGGAGATAAATATTTTGGACACACTTTACCTAAAAAAGATTACGTAATTAATAGTTATGGAAATATTTCTTCAGAAAGATAGTGATTGTAAAAAGAAGTTTCTGAAGGGGGTGATGTACAACTATGTTTACCGATGTGGAATACCAGATGTAGACCACTAGACACAGATAGCCAAATAGATAAAAGTAGATAGAGATGTGGATGTATTAATTCCATGGGGAGAAATGTACAATAAAATTTCCAGATAGATATTTTCATGAGCCACTGGATGTGGAATACTAGAGAGAAATTTTGGACTAAGAGCTGTAAGAAAACCATGTGCTAAGTTTTTTACTAGTATGTACAGAAGGAAAAAATATTAAACTTTGATAAAAATGAGATGTCAGAATTTGAGTCTCTATTTGTGCAAAAACAATGGGGGATAAATCCAATAAGTGCATGAGATATAGAAGTTTCATGTGACGAAAGTATCTATAAGTTGCAACAATTTAGTCAATCATATTCAAAGGCTAAAGTTTACCACACAGATATTTTGTACAAAGATAAAATTAAAAAAAAGTTTTGTTACAGGTTGTATAAATTTAGATGTTGAGAATTGATAAAGTCAAATGCTGAATAAAGTCCATCAACTCGATTTCACTTTACAAAGATCCTTCAAATGAACAGTTGTCAGATAGATATTTTTGAGAAGTTTGTTTTGAGTGAAGTTTGGGTTGAGGCAGGATGATTGGATAGAGTTTTCCAGAAAAAGAAGTGGAAAAGTAAAAATATGTCACTGTATAGAGATTTTATAAAGAATAAATCAGAAAAACTTTTATGGGAAAAAAATTCAAGAAGATTTGAATAACTTTGTAAAGTCCATTATAGTGAATATGTTGTGATGTTTTTCAATTGGTTTTTTATCTAATTGAGATAAGGAAGAAGTTCCTTAGAACTAAAGTTAAGTAAGTTAGAAGAAGGTTAGAATCATTAGATTTTTAATGAAGGTTCAAGATTGTTCTTGAATAATACAAAAGTCTCAAGAATCTTATAGTGAATTTTAGATGAGTGGGAAGATGAAAAATGAATTCCCACATTTTATACTTTGGGAATACCTATATAAAGTGGTTAAAAAGTACAACCGTACTTAACACTGTTCACACATACAAAAATATGACACATTGAATTTTTGTGATGGTCTAATATTATATCAAATTTGGTTGAAGAATAGAGGAACCTAATATAGTTTCCAATGCTCATTTTATTGAATAGACTTTTTATTACAGAGAAACCGAATAGACGATTTCCAAATAGTGGAATATGACAGAGCTACCAGATAGAGTATAATAGAGAGAGTTTCCAAATAGATTCAAAGGTATATTAGTTTTGTTTATTGAACAGATATAAGAATATTAGTTATAGTTTTAGTGAGGTGAAATGGATAGATTTTAACCAAAAAGAGGCAGGATGCATTGGATGGATATTTTACAAATAGAAGAAATTGGATGTGGATTTCCAGACAAAACCTAAGAGATGATTTACAAAGTTTCACATATTTTTTTGTCTCATTTTTTAAATAAAAACTTTGTAAACTGATGGGATTTAGAATAATCATTAATATTTGGAGATTGAAGGAGTTGAATGGGAGTTGGATCAAGTTGTATTCACTTCCTATTTATAGTGAATTTCCATGGAATGATGGGAGTCTCTATGGAAAAGATGTATTTTCTCACTCTGAGGTTAAACCTTTCAAATATTGTGTGCATTATTTACTTTATTATCATTGCATGCTTATGAGATTATTATAAAGTTTGATAATGAAAATAAATCTAACAAGTTACAAGGGTTAATTTTTGATAATTTAAATTTTAAAAAGGTCACTACTAATTCAACCCCCCTCTCAATGATTCCAAAAATCCTAAGGAACTTCAATTGGTATCAGATCCAAGGTCCCCATATTTGATCCTTATTATAGAAAATATAAATTCAGTCAATAGAATTGGTATTCATATCTTCGATGGAAAAAAATTATCATGGTTGTAAAAACAGAAAGATACCCTTTCTTATATCACTTGGACCAGAGTTAATTTATGTAGCAATAGTTGGGTTTCTACCCATTTACAAAGATACACCAATGAAATTCACTAACAAAATAT
Source organism: Viscum album (assembly GCA_963277665.1). Lineage (NCBI taxonomy): Eukaryota > Viridiplantae > Streptophyta > Magnoliopsida > Santalales > Viscaceae > Viscum > Viscum album. Next base: position 908,934,573 of record OY728152.1, read on the forward strand.
ATATTGAGGTTAATAGGAAAGATAAAAACATTATTCTTATTCCTTTGTTCGAAAATGTTTTCAGGAAGATGATAGATATCAAAATAACTAAAGAAACTTGGGAAAACTTGAAAGTATCTTCGATTGGAACACCAAAGTTAAGGAAATAAAGTTACAAATTTGGTGAATCAAGATCAATTATATCATAATGGTAGATGAATAAAATGTTAATGAGTACTTCACCGAAGTTAATGAAGTTTTTTTCAAAATCAGAGGATCTATGTATGCCTTGGAATATTCTAAAATTGTTAAGAAATTCAAGAGAAATTTTCCTCACAAGTTTGATTCCAAAATACATACTTTATAAGATAAGTAATATTTATCTCTTAATGAATTACTTAAATTTATTATTTTATATAATATGAGGAAATATATAGAATTCAAAAATAATATCAAGGATGAAATGGGTTTTGAATCTATGAGAAAGTTAAAAATCCAATGTGTTGAGATTGTTGATCCCAATGATTTATAATATTAGGAAGATGAGGAATATGATAAAATGAATGAAAATTTTGTGCCTCTTATCTCCAAAAAATACTAAATGGGTTGATAAAAATATAGAGGAAAACTCCCAATTAAATTTTTCTAGTGTGGAGAATTTTTTCTATAAATTTTCTTAAGAAGAAAATTTGAGTATATTAAGATGATACTGAACAAAAACATTGGTGTAATAAGTGGAATAAAACTTCAAGGGAAGTTAATAAATCCACCAGTGATAAGAAAAGTTTCACTGGAAATAGAAGAAGTATATTGAGTAATAAAGTTGAGTATAACTCTACTAAAAAAATTCTTCAGAAGATGAAAATACAAATAATTTAAGAACCTTATTTGAAAATATTAAAAAAAGGAAGATTCATCAAATTGTAAATAAGAAATAGGTGAAGAAAGTTACAGAGAATATCTACTAAGATAAAAACTTGTTTCATGTTTTAATCAAAAAAAATCAAAAAAAATGATAAAAATATTAAAGAATTAAAGTGGAAATAATAACAAATGAAAGAAATATTTCCTAAAATAGAAAGATGAATATATCTAGGAGATCAAAAATCTTAAACTGAAAGTTGTTTAATAATGAAAGATTGTGTAAGATATCAATAAGAAAATTATTTTTAAGGAAGATGAGGTCTATAAAACTCAATCAATATTTATTAAGGTTTAAATTCCTTAAATATGATGATTAAAAAATTTAACAAGTCTTCTGAGATAAAATCTAAAACATATCAAGCTATAGAGAAAGCTCGTTCCAAGAATCAGGTGAAATATTCACCCACTAATTTAAAAATTCATCTGAATATCCTAAATATATCGGTGTTAGAAACCATTTTGGGAAAGATTGTTTTGATAAAGAAGTGATAAATCCATCACGTCGACAAAAGTTAAAAATAACCACCATAATAAATTTATCCCACGCCATGAGGAAATGAGAACAGAAAGATGTTATGAACCTCAACAAACTTTCAACATGGAAAATACTACTTCTATAGGCTAATGATATTATATATTTTTTTGTGTAATCTATAGTTAAAAACATTACAACTATTGGTGAAATATTTATCTCCCTAAAAATATTCATGAACTAAGGGGGAGCAACAATGGATGAATATAAAGTAACTTTCCTAAGCTGAGGGAATAGAGAAAGAAAAAATCATAAAATTCTTGAAAGTTTCCAATAAAAAATTGGTCTAGTTTCCTGTAGGAAGTTTTTAAAATATGTGACCAACCGAGTCACTTTTATAAAGAATGTTTGAAAACTCTTCCTGGACAAGTTACTTATACTAGGAAATAAAAAGGAAGTAAGAAAGAAGAAAGTTGAGGAAAGATATTTTGTTTTTGAAACATATATAAAATCAAGTAAATGGATCAAACCTTGGATACTTTATAGTGGTTACTTTGTAAATATAAAAATTGATATAAAGACCATGAAAGATGTTTAAAATTGTAAAGTATGAGAAATTAAATTTATAAACGATGGTTCCTTAAAAATAAAAGGAATAAGAACTACTGATATTAAAGCTAAAAAACTGAAATCAAAATAAATTTTATATGTTGATGGTCTTAAACACACATTTTTGAGTGTTAGACAACTTTGTAGTGATGGTAACTGTAACATCCTAGTAATTTAATCATATTCTTATTTTAATTAAAGGATAATAAAAAGATTGTTTTACAATTTAAAAACAACTAAGAAATGTTTTAATATAATATTCTATAAAACTAAATGATTTTATTTAATCAAAATAAGTTTTGGTTAAGTTAAAATATTCAAATTATAAAATATTACTTTTTAAATAAATATCATTTTATTTTCTCAAATGTAAATATAATAAATTTTTTGTAAATGTTAGAATTAAACAAGATAAATTATGTTTTCTCTTAATATTTAAAAAGATATGATTTTGAATATACATTATTTCATAAATTTTTTTCTTTTATTAATAAAAGTATAGTTAAAATAAAAAATATTATTTAAAAGTACCATTATATAAAAATTAATAGTTTTATGTTTTAATACTATTTTTATTGAAAATTATTAATCATATTTAGAATTAAATTTTTTTATTTTATTAAATGTATGTAAAATACTTTTTTAAAATATTTAATAACTTATAGAAAATAATTATTAATTATTTTTCATAAATAATTATTTAATAATATTTTTGTAACAAATTTATTTTGGTAAGTAATATAGTAACAATATAGGTAAATGTGATTTTGAAATAAAAATGTTAAATGTGTAAATTTATGACCAAATGTACTTTGTATTCTTTTTAAAACTTACTTTGCATAAAAAATAAAGTTTTTTTCTTAATTATTTAAAATAAAATTTAATTTTAATATGGAAATTCATAGTTTTCAAAATATTATGTCATTACTATTAAACAACTTACTATTTTCAATATAAATATTAAAGTAATTATAATTTTGTTTTGACATTTACAAAGTATAGTATTATTACCATAGAAATAATAATTAATATTGGTAAGTGGTATTAAAACATTTTGTTGAAATGTTAATAAACCTAATTATATTAAGAATAAAAATATTGAAAGTTGATTAAGTATAAATTAAATTTTTATTTATTTGGTATTTTAATTTTCCTTAAATAATTTAAAGATTTACCAAGTTGAAAAATGGGACCAACTATGGGCCAACTGAGGGACCCCTCAACCACATATGGGAGAGGTTAACCATGGCCAACCCATGGTGGTAGAGGAACTGAGTGCCTGCACAAGATCAAGAACAAGTGTGGTGGGCCATGTATAAGCCCACAGGTTTGTTTTGGCATACAACCTACATGGTTTCCAATGGGCTATATTATGGAGGTGCAGCCTGTGTGTGGTGTTTCAGGTGTTGAATCTAACTTTAGGATCGATATTTTAATGAGATGAGTTAACTTATAAAGTGCTCACCGAGTGAATGAACAATTGATGTGGGACATTTTACATGAAGAAAATGTTCACACTTCTTAAAAACACTATTTATGACCTCGGTCATCTGATCTATTTAATATGAGTCGTTTGATCCACCCTTGATTTTTCTTCAACCTCAAGATAACCCAGCATACCCTCAATGTTTTTTTCTTCCATTCCTATGACATTGGCTTTGTCTCTAGGCATTTAAATTCTATGGACCAAACTTGAAATTGATCTATATCTCCATTACCATTATTTTTGTTTTCTAAAATTAGGTTTTCAAAAACTAATATTATTTTTATAAAACCCTTTTGAAGGGGATTATTTTTTAGAAAATTATTTTATTATTTTATTATTTTATGACTTATAAAACTCTTATTCTAAGGGAAAAGTTATTTTCAAAAAAAAACTTATATTTCATGTTTTTTTTAAGTAACCCTTACATACAAAGGGAATTTACTCATGTTTTTGAAACCTTTATATTAAGGGATATATAATTTTAATAATTTATTGTTTTATAAATTTAAAACCCCTAATTTAAGGGAGAAAGGTTTTATTCTATTATTGTATAGTCTTTTAATAAATATTTTAAAAAAAGTGTTTTTGAAATGTTAAATCTATAATTTTATGTAAAAAATGTATTTTAAATTGTATGGGTGTTTCAGACATAAATAGGTTTGTACATGAACTATTCATGTCAATAACATTCCATGTATATTAATAAAAGTAATTTTTTTTAGTTTAATTTCTAAAGTGTTTAAGAATATTGCCTTTGAATTTATGAAATTATTCTAAGATTATGGATTTCCCCTAACTCTTATATAGTTTTCTAAAGAAGATTTTTTTTAGATTAGAAGATATAAAATTATTTTATTATTTGAAAATAATTTATATAGTTTTTGAAATGTTTTTAATGAATTATAAATGAGAAATTTAGGCTTTATAAAAAATATTTTCTTAAAATAAAACCCAACACTTGAGTATTGAATGAGTTGATGAAAAATGAGGTGATCCCATAGCCTTAATGGGATGTTATCCCAATAGTGATACTATTATTGGCCTCATGGATTTATTAAGGTTTTTCAAGTATCATTTTAATCCCTAAAAGTTATTATTTTCAAAATATTTTAAAAGATAAATCCAAAACTTATTTCAAAGATTATTTATTTTGAAATTAAATGGTTTTTCAAGAAGGATGTATATTTTAAAGGTTTTTGAGAAGTATTTTCCTATGGAATTTTTATGAAAACCCCATACTATAATATTTGTAAAATATATTTTCAAATGTTTTATACAAAAGAAAATGATTTTCAAAGATTTTTTAAATACTATTTATTAAAGGAATTTTCACTAGTTTTAAAACCACTTACAGGGAAATTTTATTCCCACCCTATGTTTTAAAAATATTTTTCAGAAGATATTTTTAAGTTTCAAGGTGCATGGTTTCATTTAAAGAGATAGAATGAGTGAATTCAAATATCTGTCTTATTTTTAAGTTGTTTAAAATTTTATATATTGTAAGAAATTTTCCTAATCCTACAAAACCTAGACCAAAAAATATCATTGGGTATGTAAAGGGTAGTATATTTTTTAGTTTCTTTTTATAAAAAATAATATACAACATATTTTTAACATCGATTATAGAAGTCTGGGTCTCGGGCCATCATAGTAAGCATGGAATCTTTAGGAAATATTCTTGTATCATCAAAAGTGTGGAAGATGGAAAACTTGTTACCAAGGGATAAAGAACAAGTGCAAATATCTTCTAGATTATAGATCCTTATAACTCAAGTTACTTAAGTGTTATGGATGAAAATAAGTTGTAGAATCAATGACATGGGAATCTTGGGTAGAAAACTATGAGCACACTTTCTAATGAAAAGTTTTTAAGCACTAAAAAAAACCTAATTAACGATATTTTATTTTTAAATTAGTGATATATTAAAAAGTTAGTAATTTATTTATCAAAATTTCTGAAAAACATCTGTATTTTTTTAATTGATATTATTTTTTTTGAAATTTATAATTTTTATTTATAAAAAAAATACAATATATCACCTTCCCACACACTCCACTCTATGCTACTTCACCCTGTCTCATACACAACACCCACCCCCTATGCCCAGAGTACGCATCACCCCAATATTCACTTTACCTTCCTGCCCCCTCTACCAAATATGTGTCCCCAATCTCTACTTCACCCTCCCATATGTGTCACATGCCCCTCTACCTAGAGTACACCCCCCCCCCCCCCCGATCTCCACTTTACCCTGGTCTTGTATGTGTCACCCTCCCCCAATCTCCACTTCACCCTGGTCCAATAAACATCACCCACCCCCAATCTCCGCCATGGTCACATACACATCACCTACCCTCACCCTATGCCTAACCCCACCCTACCTCCAGTACACATCACACCTGCACATCCTAAAGAAAATAACATGCATTAAGAGTTGATCCCTGCACCTCTAGCATCACAACAAATAAGCGGACCAACTCACCTATTAGGATTTTGATTATATAAATTTATTATGTTATATTTATATATTTTTTATATAAATATATTAATATATATGTTTATATTATTATATATATATATATATATGTTTATATTTGACATATATGTTTATATTTTATATTATATATATATGTGTGTGTGTTTATATATATGTTTTTATTTTATGTTTATATACTTTTATATATATGTGTGTGTGTTTATATTTTATGTTTATTTATATGTTTATATTATATATATGTGTGTGAGTGTTAATATATATGTATATATTTTATAAATATTATATGTTTATATATATATCTCTCTCTATGTGTGTGTGTGTGTGTGTGTGTGTGTGTATAAACATATATGTGTATGTATACATATATATAATTAGTCACATTTTAAAACACTGGTAAAAAATCACTAAAATGGTCACATTTTTTAAAAAACGTGACTAAATTTAAAATATTTAATTGTATTATGTTATATTTATATATATATATATATATATAAATACATTTCAATATTTAAAAATTAATATTACATATATACATATTATATATTAATATACATATATTAATATACATGAGCCTATGGGTCATGTACTTAATAAATAAGGTTTGATGGGTGGGTTATTCTTTTGGGGGTCCATGGACTGCCTTTTTAGCCTATGTGTGTGGTGTGTGTGTTTAAATGTAATTGTACCCCTAAGAACCTATCTATATATATATATATATATATATATGTATGTATGTTTATATTTTATATTTTATAGATATATATATGTGTGTTTATATTTTATGTTTATATATATATATATATGTTTATATTTTATATTTTATAGATATATATGTCTATATTTTATGTTTATATTATATATATATATATATATTGTGATTATATATATGTTTATATTATATATATATATATATATATTTTTGTGTGTGGTTATATTTTATATATATTATATTTTTATATTGATATATATACATATATGTTTATGTGTGTGTGTGTGTGTGTGTCTATAAATATATATGTGTATTCATACATATATATAATTATAAATATATATATATATATAGACACATTTTAAAACACTCATAAAAATGTCAATAAAATAGCCACATTTTCTTAAAAACGTGACTAAATTTAAAATATATTAGTGTTTTTATATATAAATATATGTATATTTATTTATTTATATAGTACCCTAGAACACCCTGAGAGAGTAGGGGTGAATCAGGGTGTAAATTTTTTCTTTAAAAGTAGCGGATCTTGTTCCCACATTGATAGGAACTTATAAAACTTATCTAATGGAATCATATAGTTATTAAACATTCATATTTAGAGAGGCAACATAATATTTTTAATTGGTTTAACACTAATGGCTAGTCCAAGGAGCATACGTCAAAATTCTGTCAGTCGTACCTAAATCTACTAATATTCACTAGTTATTATAGAGTATAGAAGACCAGACACAGTCACTATATTTTAGGCACACTAACTTTACAATAATTTTAGGGATAACACACTGCCTCCCTCAGAATACTTCCATCGAATCCCCCAAGCTCACTGTTTTGGGTGAAGTCTTACTCAGTTTAACGACTTCAAGGTCATCTCAGTATATTGGGAATTTAAATATTTGTCCCTAATTAGCATGATACTCTTATTGCATCATAGTTTTGAGTTGATGCACTTGAAATAATTGTTCACTTAAACCAGATTTTCAAAACTAATATTTTCAAATCTCCCAGCCTTCGTGAAACCCCCTTTATGTTTCAATGAAATTATAACATTCACGAACACATACACCTTTGTGAAGTTCCCAACCTCCGTGAAGCACACAGCCTTCGTAGAACACTTAGTATTTTTGAAACTCCTGGTCTTCACAAAACTCCCTAGTTTGAAAAATTGTATCATTAGTTAATACTTACCAAGTAATTTTAGGATTCTCAAGCTCACAAATAATTCCTAATTCACTAAGCTCTCATAATTTTCTAATTTAGATAGATTCTTCATTTTCTCTAATTCTTTTCTTATTTTCAAATGAGGGGTGTTTTACTATTTATATACTTTGCCTATTATGAATATCCCAAGCTCCCAGTAGCCTTTTCATGAACTATTAATCCATGCTCACAAAGCTCCTTTATTCATGAATCTCCAGTGAAATTATTCCCATTTGCGAAGCTTCTTGTAATCGTGTAGATACTGTCTTTCCATTGCGCATTTGTGATGCTATACTCCTTCATGGAACTAGATGCCTTTGTGAAGATCCAAGTATTTAATTAACTCCAATATTCAAAAAACTCATTCCTTTACCATATAAATGAACATAAATTCCAATAAATCCATGTTTCATGAAGCTAACACTTTCTCCAGATTTTGATCTCTAAAAAATTGGCTAACACTAGAAACAGACGCCACCATCAACACTGAATCTATATGCACCGTAAGATAACTTTCCTTGCAAACTCCCTGATAAACCCTAGTGTGGATTGACAATAAACACAAAATAAAATATATTTACTATTGTGAAAATCCTTGGTTCCAAAAATTTATCCCTTTGGGTTTATTATAAATCTGTAGATTAATTCAATAAAGCACCAGCCTCAACCAAAAACCTGATAGATGTGAAATAACTCATCCATCACTCCAAGTATATATGAGAAGAGATCGGTGTAGAAAAAAAGAGTGGTAAAGTAGAATTTCATGCCTTGATAGACCATTGACCAACCCTAAAAACCCCCATTCCTTAATAGACTACCGGACAACCCTACAAACCTACAGTTTGTTGAATTTTACTTATCTCTCCCTTCATAAATAAACCCAAAAGACCGGTATGTTAACTTTTAGGGCTCAAAAAAACTCCCCCTGTATTATATATCCCCAAGATACCTACATAACGTCTATAAATATATTAAAATAGTTAACACAAATAGGGATGGGGGAAAAATTATAACCTTCTCATGTAATGGGAGGTGGTTGAACACTAAGGTCCAACCGATGATTCTCTAACATTAGTGTTACCAATGTCTTAGTCAAGATGTCATCTAGTTGTTCTTTAGTTCCAACATGATCCATTTTAATCACATTTTATTCAAATTTTTCTTTAATGAAGTTATATCTTATCTCAATATGTTTTTTATAAGATTGTTGAACTGGATTCTTCATAAAATCGATCACACTCTTATTGTCACAGTGAATCATCATTGGTTATTTCACCTCATCACCAATATCATCCAGTTGTTTCTTTATCCAAAATATCTGAGTTTGTGCCTTTGTATCAAAGATATACTCTACTTCAATCGTACTAAGAGAAGTGTTTTCCTATTTCTTGCTCAACCATCCCACACATTTTTTTCAAAAAATAATGTTCCACCAGTTTTTTACTTTCTATCCACTACATCTCCAGCCCAGTCATCATTATAAAATGTTTATAGTTCATTATCAATTCCTACTACAAAGTATAAACCAAAATTTACAGTACCTTGAATGTACCTCATGATTATTTTAATGATTGAAAAATGATATTCCTTCATATTGCTTTGGAAGTGAGAAGATAAGAATATTGAAAAGAGGAAATTTGGTTGTGTTTTAGCCAAGTATAATAAGATTCTAATGATCTTCTTATAAAAGTTGGGATCCAAAAATGTCCCATATTCATGATTTCCAAGTTTTTTCCCAACCACAATCGGAGTCGATGTTGGTTTAGAGTCATTCATGTTGAATTTATTCAGGATATATCTTGCATATTTATCTTGATAAATGAAGGTGTAATCCTTATTTTGAATCACCTGTATCCCCAAAAAGTATGCGAGTTCACCAATCATGGACATTTAAAATTCTAATTTCAAGTGATTATAAAATTCTTCCACTGATCCTTGACTACTTCCACCAAAAATAATATCATCCACATACACAAGCATCATAAATTAATCTTTCTGATAATTATTCACATAGAGATTATAGTCTACACCTCCTCTTTTAAATTCTATATTTTTCAGATCAGAATCTGATCAATAATACCATACTTGTGGTGCCTGATTCGAACTATAGAGATCCATATTTAATCTACAAACCTTCACCTCATCATTTCTGATCAAAAATCCCACAGGTTTCTTAATGTAGACTTCTTCAAGAACTCCATTTAAGATTTTTTTTTGACATCCATCTAATAAAATTTGTAACCTATTTGAATTTACATGGAAAAGAAGAGCCTAATAAACTTAAGTATAGTTATTGGAGAAAACATTTCTCCAATATCAATGCCTTAAATCTATTCATAGCCTTTGCACACTGATTATCCCTTATTTCTGATCACAGCTCATTGAATTTTTTTTAAAGATCCACTATGTTCTAATAACATTGTGTTTTTTGGGTCTATTAACAAGATTCCATGTCTAGTTCTCATCAATATGATTCAATTATTCATTCATGGTCTTAACCCATGATTCATCCTTCACTTATTCTTCAAATGAGGTTGGTTCCACAATTGATAGGAAGGCACAATGTTCTTTATTCCTCATTCTCCTTATCTGTGTAGGTGTGGTCCAATCACCAATGAGGTTGGATTGATCGATTTTTTATCTTCTATTTCTCCTGTGAGGTTTTGAAAAAGTTTCTTCAGTAACGGTTTTCTCTTATGTTTATTCTTCTAAATCATCATTATTTGTGATCCCTAATTGTTTTGAAAACCTTCCACTATTTCTGCATTTGAATTTCTCCCTTGTCCACTTTCTTCTTAATCTTAAATCATGCCAACATATGAGATCCTCGAGGTATTTATGGTTTTATCCTCAATGATATTGACATAATTTCTTTCCATAATATTTCTAAGATGATTATTGTAAAAAATTTAGGCTTTACACTTCATTGAATATACAAGAAATATTCCTTTATCTACATCATCATCAATCTTTCCTTTATTTCCTTCTTTTTTCATATGAAACATTTACTTAAAAAAACACAAAAATACTTCATAGATGGATTCCTTCTTTACCATATCTCATATGGTGTTCTAGTCTCGCCTAAAAAAATCCATGTTCGATTTTGAGTGTACACTACTACTTGAAAAACCTATTTTCATAAATGATGAGAGATACAACTCTCAGTCAGCATAGTTTTATCCATATTGTTCACCAGTCGATTTCTGCATTCAACAACACCATTTTTTTGAGGGGTTCTCACTGAAAACACCTTATGCTTTATCCCATGTTTTTCAATGTAATTTTCAAATTTAATGGATGTGTATTATCCTCCATTTTCATATTTTATAATCTTTATTGTGTGTTTAGTTTCATTATCATCTATTTGGTGATAAATCTTCATGAAATCAATAACTTTTCATTTTTTCTATATAAACATCACACAATACATTATACTATAATCATCAATAAAAAGAATGAAGTTACCCTCTGCATATGTTCTTTTCATATTCATTGGACCCCATACATCTGTGTAGATGAGATCAACCAAATTGGATTCCCTTTTTTTCTTCAGCTGATATGAACTCCTGACCATCTTTCATCGCATGTATAAATCACATGTCTTTTCTTAATCATAATTTAGATTGATAATGTTAAAAACTACCTTAATATTAAATATGTATTCCATTCTCTGTTAATTAATGTGACCCAAACTCTGGTGTCACACTTTGTTTTCTTCTTCAATTATTAAGTAACAATTGTTCTCTTTACCATCAACCTGATATAAATTATCATCTATTATGCATCCTTTCATGAGAGAATTACCTGTATTTACATTGATATGGAACCCCCTATGATTAAATGTCACTACCAATCCTAAGTCACATATTTTACTCACACTTAGAGGATTGTGACACAAACCATCTACGTAGAGAACTTCAGTTTTCCTTAACTAGTCATTTGCAAGTTATGTATTTCCACTACAATTGATCTGTAATGAATCATAGTTACCAAATATCATTATTCCATCAACCCTTTTCTTAAAAAATTTCAAAAAATATACATTTCCTATCATGTATTATGAGTATCCTCTATTAAGAATCCAGGTGATACTGTTCTTTGTAGCTTTGAGGGCTATTTATATAAGATTGGATATCTTGATTTTCTTCTTTTCCTTCTATGAGATACCTAATTGAGTATAGGTAATAGATGAACTTTTCAATATATTTTCAATATGAATGGGTTCATAATACTCATATTTTTATTTCATAGGATAATACCTATTTTCAAGGGTAATTCTACTTGGTTAATGGGTATTGACTTGCCTCGTCTTTCTATAGTTATTGTTCTCATCTTTCATCTACCTTCAATGAATAGATTTATGGACATAGTTAGAACAGTGAAAATAATATCTATAAAAACTATTTATTATATATAATGAAGGATATAGTCTCATTATCCTTTTTTGAATTCTATTAACTTCCCCATTCAGATAGCTCCTTGACTCTTCATAGTAATACATGGTATAGCTTAGAAAGCCACATAATTGACACTTTATAATAGAAAATCTTATCACTTCCATTCCTATATATGTACCCTTATTTTGTAAAGGTATTTTACTGGTGATCCTCTCTGGATACTTTAGGATTATTTTAAGATATCTTTTCTATTTGGTTAAAATTTTTCTTTGTTTGGACATCAGGCGCCTTTGTGATATGTCCAACATTCTGCTTCCCTTTATTTTGGCTCATCCCATTTCTAGCCTTTGATTTTTTTTGTATCACATTCAATTCCACTTTTTCCCATAAATGTATATATATAATCATTCAGGTCCTTATCTACTACTTCATAACTATGTTTATCTCTTTCTAATAACTCTACATATGAGAATCTTCCAAACTATAATTTCTTCTTTATTTCCCTTAATTTTGATTCAGTTTCCTATTTACTCCTTGGAGTAACAACTTCTTATTCAAGTCATTCAACTATATTATCATTTTTCTATAGTATCAATGTAATGTAACTGATGAATTTTACCTACTCTTCAATCCTAAGTTTAAACTCCACAACCACTTCTAAGCTTTCAAGATTTTTTAAGTGTTCATATATCTCTCCTTCTAGTTGATCAACTTCTTCTTCAAGATGATTAAAATACTATGATGACTCTTTCAACATAGCTCCCTTATTTTGTTTTCTTTCTTTGAATTTAAATATCATCAAGAGAACCCTCAAGGTTTACCTTGAGATCAAAAACACCAATCAACTGATTATCTTCATCTTTTGTAGGTTCTACCTTTTCAACTGTATCTATTATGGGCTCTTCAGGTTAACATTCAAACTCTACTTCTACATCCTCAAAAAATAATTATCTTCTTATTCTTCTTTGTAAAAAAATATATTTATCTATAATTTATTTATTTATTTGAAGTCTCTCTTATTAGGGAACTTCTTTTGAGGTTTCTACATGGTTTCTGCTTCACCTTCTATATCATCAAATTTTCTTGGGAATTTAGTGATAATGTGCCCTACTTTACCCACCAAAAATAAGCCAAGGGAATCTTGACTTCAAATCTCCCTTTTCCTATCTTGAATTTTCTAGTAACAAGAGAAATAAATTCATCATCTGCATTATCTACATCATCAATAACTTTGGTAGAGTCAACATTTTCCATGGATTTGAATGCCATTTCCTTACTTGCATGAATTGTTTTTTCTTATGGTTTGACTCTCATTTCATAAGCTGTTAGACTGTTTAACAGATCATTAAGTGAAAATTTTGAGAGATCCCTTTCCTCAAGTGATGAAACTTTTGGATTGTATAGAGGTGTAAGTTTTATCATGATTTTATTCACAATGTAAATATAATTAATTTCTTCACCAAGTCCTCAAATTTACCCAATAACTTCAGTAATTAGGTTAAAAAGGGTATATATATTTTCATATAGATGCATTTTATAATCATCAAACTTACTATACAAAACTTGGAGTTTTTTCTCCGTCAATTTGTTATCACCTTCATATATAGTTTCCAATTTCTACCACATGGAATTGGATGAAGTGAAACTCATCACCTTCAAATATATTTGATCATATGGAGATTTAGTGAGGTAATTTTCTAATTTGGCATCTTCATCAAGCATTTTCCTATCTATTTTAGCCATAGAAAGACTTGTTGCATCACTAGTATAAATCCCTTGAGTTTTGGAAAAGATAAATTTTATCCCAATAGATTGAAGATGAGATTTCATCCTATTCTTCCAAATCTAGAATTTTCTTCCATATAAGAGGTGAACTCCCCTAACATTCCCCGAGTTCTCCATGAAAAAAATAGAAGAAATATTTAACACCAAAAACTTGTACCCTATGACACCACGTGTAGGACACTAGAATTCCCTGATATGGTAGGGGTGAGTTAGGGTATCAAATTTTTCTTTTAAATGGATGGATATTGTTCCCACATTGGTATGAACTTTTAAAACATGTTTGTTGGAATCATGCAGTTATTAAACATTAATATGCAGAGAGACAACAAAGTAGTTTAACTTGGTTCACCACTAATGGCTAGTCTATGGAGCATACACTGACAGTATGTCAATAATACCTAAATCCACTAAGTTTCACTAGTTATTGTGGAGTACAAAAGATTATACACAGTCACTTTGTTCCAGACACACTTCCTTTATAAGAATTTTAGGGATAGCACACTGACTCCCTCAGAATTTTTTTGTCAACTCCCCCTAGCTCATAACCTTGGGTGTAGTTTTACTCGATTTAAAAACATGAAGGTCACCTCAGTAGATTGGTCGTTTAAGTATTTGTCCTTTATTATCACAATACTCTACTTTCACTATAGTTCTAAGTTGATTCACTTGAAATCACTATTCACTTAAACTAGATGTTCAACACTACTATTTGTGAAGCTCACACCCTTTGTGAAACCCCCTAAATGTTTCAAATAAATTCCAAAATTCACAAACCCACACACCATCTCAAAGTTCCCAACCTTCATGAAACTCACAGCCTTCGCAGAATACTAAGTCTTCATGAAACTCCCAGTCTTCATGAAACTCCCTTTTCTGAAAAACCTTAGCATTAGTTAATACTTACCAAATCTTTTTGCAATGCTCAAGATTGTAAATAATTCCTAATTCATGAAGCTCCCAACCTTCGTTAATTCAAATCGATTCATCTTTTTATTTAATTCTATTCTTTGTTTCAAATGATGGGTGGCCTCCTATTTATAGACTTTGTATGTCATGAAGATCTCAAGATCCTAACAACATTTTCGTGAACCTATTCATCCATGATCAAGAATACCCTTTATTCTCGAAGTGCCAGTGAAATTATTCTCATTCGTGAACCTTCTCATAGTTGCATGGATATCATCTTTCTATCATGTGTTAATGATGCTCCACACCTTCATGAAAATAGATTCCTTTTCAAAGATCCACATCTTTGTGAAACTCTAATATTTTCAAAACTCATTCCTTTACCATATAAATTAATAGATGGTCCTGGAAGTCCATGTTTCATGAAGCTTACCCTTCCTCCAGATTTTGAGCTCCAAAAAACTAACAAACACTGGGATATGATTCCATCTTCAACACGAAAGTTATTTTCATCGTAAGATCACTTGCCTTGAAATCTCCCAGATTAACCCTAGTGTGGATTGATAATAAACTTAAAAATACACTATGTATCCTACTTTGAAAAGCATCGGTTCTAATAATATATATATTTATATCGGTGTGTGTGTGTGTTAATATATATGTATATATGTTTATATATATATGTATGTGTTTATATATTTTAATATATATATCTATATATATATTTACATCGATCTAAGGAAATGGTCTATATAAATACATATATTTTCAGCAATTTTTCATAAAAAACGTCACATATTTAGTAATGTTTCCATAAAAATGTTGCCAAATTAGTAATGTTTCCTTAAAAAATTACTAATTTTTCCATTTTTTTAGGAAACATCTCAAATTTATCCACATTTCTTGAAAAATATTGCTAAATTAGTGACGTTTCCTTAAAAATGTGGATAAATTAGCAATGTTTCTTGAAAAAAATCACTAAATTAGCAACGTTTCCTAAAAAACATCACTAAATTAGAAATGTTTCCTTAAAAACATGGATAAATTATTAAAGTCTCTTAAAAATGTTTCTAAATTAGAAATATTTCCTATAAACATCTCTAAATTAGTGATGTTTCTTGAAAAACATCATTAAATTTAAAATTAACAATTTTAAAAAAAAAAGTCACTAAAAAAATGTCACTAAATTCCAGTTTTTTTAGTGAAGAAACTTACCACAACTAAATAGAAAAGATGATTCTATTTGTATAATCTATCAGAAAGGGAATATGGTTAGTGTAAAATATAAGAAAGTTGAAATCCAATCCACCAAACTTTTTGAGCTTGTTCACTCTAATATTTGTGGGCTGATGACACATCAATCAACAAAAGGGGATTTTTAATTTATTACTTTTATTGATTAATTCACTTGAATGACCAATATAATGTTTATGAAGCATAAATCATAGGTTACAAAGATGTTTAGATTTTTTATAATGTAATTTGAAATATAAATGGGTGTTTATATACTAAATTTTTGAATTGAAAACAGAAATTAGTAAACAAGAAATGTTTTATAATCCTATATGAAGAAAAATGGAATTAAACATTAATATAGTTCTCCACACACCCCTCAAAAAAATGGAGTGGTAAAATGGAAAAAATAGAAGTTTAGTGGGAATGGGAAGAAGTATGTTGGATGAATATAAAATTTATAAGTTCTTCTAGAGAAAAGTTGTTAATAATTATGTACATATACAAATAAGATGTTTTTTGTGATTGAAATTCAAAATAACTTCCTATGAAATGTGGTGTATGAAAAAAAATCAGTGAAATATTTCAAGGTTTTTGGGAATCCTTTCTTAATAAAGATCAAAAATCCAAATCATGGAACTTTTTATGAAAAGGTTGGGGAAGGAATTTTCATGGGATATTCATCCAACGAAAGAAGTTAAAAAATGTGGGAATAAACGTTTTCAAAAGTTAGTGGATTCTTATGATGTGAAAGTTGTTAAAAATATAACTTTCTAAAAAAAGTTATTAGAAATGTTATCAAATATAAGTTTAATACTTCCAATAAGAATAAAAAAATTGAATATAAACTTGATCCAAGACATGTACATGAAGATTTAGATAAATTTTCTGATGAATAATGTGAGGCAAGTAGAAAAACTCAAAATTTTCATACCCCAAAAAAAATAGGTTCAATATGACAACATTATTGGAAATCAAAAATATCCAGTTCAAAGTAGAAGAAAGTTGAGGTTAGAAAATCAGACATCACTTATCTCATAGTATAAGGCCCCAACCTTAAACATTACATAATCTTGAATTAAGTTAATAATTCACATTGAGTATCTTTTCAGGTTTAGAGCTTTAGATAATTAGGTCATAACTTATACATAACAACTTTAATATTACATGTAGACACTTCTACTCACTATCCATTTTTTTCATAAAACAAAAAACTAAAAAAAAGAAACATTTTTAGTTCCATGTTTTAAATAGCATGACTTTTCCTTGATCCCATCCTTGACCCTATTCCTCTTTAAGTCCTGTGAAAAAACATTTCAAAACTTGGGATGAGCATAAAAATCTCAGTAAGGGATACATAAAGAAGTAAAATTGTTAGTTTTTCAAAACAACATGTAAACCATGAATTCATTATCATAAAGTAATAATTTTCACCTTAAAGAAGTAGAAAAAACACTTTACTGAATATAAGCTCATTGCTTAACCTTTTTTCTAACCAAAATATTACTATAAATCCCATAGAAATCAATATATATCATATAAAGGTAACTTGGGATATAAACATATATAAATGTAATAACCATACGGTCGACTTCCATGCATATCACTAAATGTAATAGTCATACGGCCGACTTCCATACCCAATGCATTGGAGGTTATAACGTAACCACCCATTCTTGGTTTATCACAGAACCACCCATCATTTGGTTGATCACATAACCACCCATAATTGGTTTATCACCTAACCACTCATAAAATTTCCAAATTCCATTATATAATCACATAAAATATTTAAAATATCAACATTTCACTAATAACATTTCATTTGAAATCAAAATAAATCATTCCAAGATATTGAAATAGTATATCCACTTTGAAAACAATTTTCAATACCAAAAGAAACAAAAAGGGAATAAGGGATTTCTTTTCCTTTTAAAAACATTAAGTCTTATAGAGGAGGCCAAATATCAAATAATGATTACAGTGGCGGAGAGGTTATTGTTGTCACATATGTTAAAAAAATATTTTTTCATTTAGTAAAATGCTTCATAGATAAAATATTCTATTTGAATGAAAGTAAAAGTCAAAGGGTTTTATTATACACCGTGTAAAACAAGGAGGTGTATATTATCAAAACATGCCTCAATGAAAGGAGATTGAGACGAAGTCCCTAACAAATATCATTTTGTAAATAAGATAGATCGATTATGTGTATTAACTATAATTAAAAATAAAGAAATTATAAATACAATATAGGATATAAAAATTTAATTTCTCACATAATCATAGAATGACAAAATCAAGAAGTATAATTTTAACCCAAAGAATGGAAATTGGGTTAAGAAGTTCCCTCACCCCATGTCTGAATTGACTCGTTCATTCTTTAATTTCCTGAATAAAAAAATTAAGTTAATTTATACTTTATTTAGAACCTTTTTAATTTTATAATTCCTTTTATATCACTTATTACCACATTATAAAAATTACATAATTATTTAAGTTAATATCGGTCATTTTGTCGATATTGGGTACTTGAGTCGAAAATGATCTTGTTATAATTACAAATTGTCCATATGGTCAAAAGTAAATTATCTCCATAATATTATTCATGATTTAAATATCATATATATCTATTATATATGTATTTATAATATTTCATAAAATTTGGAGATAAGAAATGAAATGCACTGTTCATGGAGACGGTAAGTCGTACGTACGCATGAACGCTAATTTCATTTATTTTTCAAATTAAAGAAATGAAAACTAAATGATACACAGGTATATTATAATTATATTATAATATCATATTATATATATGTTACATAATTTCATTAATTTTATACTTTATACGTTCCATTTATAGCATGAACGAGTCATATCACTTTGAGGGGGCGGTAGTCCGCACTTCCTCAAATGAAATTATCATATTGGTACATTATAAAAAGCATAAAGGTATGATTTAAATAAAAAACATAATAATAGAGAGAATATAAATATAATATATATCATATATAAATATAGTGCCATCATAATGGCCACCATGATAAGTGGTAGGGGGAAATCAAACAATCATCATTTTGTGAGGTAGTTGTTCATCGTACATAGAAACAGTATGTTCGTATCCATTAGATGAAGGTGTGTGTAAGTATAGTTCTAATACTTCTCATAACAACATCCTAGTATATTTAATATAATTTTTTTATGAAATCAAATAATAATAATATCATAGTTAGTTTAGAGGGAAAATAAAAGAAAAGAACTTGAGAGAGGACGTTACCTCTAAATCGGATAAATTCTTTTGATTTGAGACTAAAGGATTTCTTAAATTGTATTATGACAATGGTAAGGATTCTAGGAATAATATAGGGATGTTGGTAGAATATTTGGGCAGAGTTTTGATGATACAAGTGGCTTGAGAGGTGTGAGTAAGGGGTTAGGGGTGGTGGCCTTTTATAAGAGGGGGGAGGGATACTTTAGGAATGTATTGAAAGATTATTTTATTATAAACTTAATTTAGATTTCAAAAGGTAAAAAACTAATTTAATTAAAATATAAGATGGTTAGTTTTTGAAATCCTCTCAACCAATAGGTTTTATACAAGTTTTGGTTTCAAATTTAACCTTATCATTTAGCTTTAACCCTTAGTTAACTAATTCAACTCTTACCATGTCTTCTTGTGTATTCATACTATATGGCCAATATAGTTACCATAAAATTACAATATAACCAAAATTGGTTCATTAATGACATTTTAAACATTATCTAACTCATTTGGAATAATATTATATTTTTATTTCTATTATATTATTTAATAAAATAGTATTTATTTTAAAAACTCATTTATGTCAATTTTTATACTATTCATATCATGACTTTTTTAAAAATCTATAAAAACTTTATTCTTTCAAAAAAACTTCATTAATTAAAATATAACATGTCATAATCATCCCTAAAATTCTTTTAGGGAATAGAAAGTTTCAAAATATATTTATTTTAATATTTATAATCTCATGTATTTAAATCTTTCATTAATAAGGTAATCACTACATCATCGTTGTGTCATAAATAAATTTATTTATTTGATGTCTAAACAATATAAATAAAATAACATGATGTAGGAAATATTTTTATATTTCTAATTTCTATTTATATTAGAAAATATAACTTATATATCCCTATAGAAAAAAATATTTACTAAAAGATATATGTTTATGTTACATTTTTCTTTACTTTAAATTAATTGTTATAAAATGTCATTTTCACATCCAAGTGACTCCATTATGACAACCCTGCTTTTATTACAAACTTAAACATGATTTATTACATAAAACTTCACTTGATACAACAAATAAGATCGAGAGGTTTAGTGTCTTTGGGGCTTAGGATCATTAGATAAAAACTTGAAACATGAAATACAACATCTTTATTGAAAACTTCCTTTACATGACCACTACATTCCCTCGTACTTAGCATTGCATGGGATAACCTGAGGACATGCATAAGAAAAGGGTGAGCTATAAAGCCCAGTAAGGGAGTACACATGAAATAACATGAGGATTAAAACACATCTTAGACAATAGGCATATCAATAGAGCATAAAAGAAACATTAGCATAAAGGCATGATAAAGCATGATAATCATAACATGGAAATGTGGCAACAACACTTAACATGGAATTAGCATGAGCCAAGGCTCATTGCACATAGATCATGAGTAAATCCTCATTGCACAAAAAGCACGAGTAAACCCTCATTGCACTTGAATTAGCATGATTCAATACTCATTGCACATGATGTATCATGATACTATACTTTACCCAATGCATTGGAGCGCTATAAGGGTGCACCCTTCTTAAACATTTCATTTCATGCATAAGTGTGCCACATGGATCATAAAACATGGATTCATAAAACATAATCATTTATTCCACGACAAAGGAATGTGGAATTAATACATGAAACTTTGTAATCAATAAGTAAATGTGCATAAAGGTGAATACCCTTTATGGAGAAATGGGCATGGTATCCACTACACAATGGTCATTGGCTTAGAAAATCAGTGCGATTTCGGCAGCGTAACGGCGTGACATAAGAATTCATAAAAAAAATGGTTGATGAGAGAGAAAGGGGTTCCTCATCATATTTAAATGTAATGGATAGTAATGAGGTCATATAGATATATGTCCCAACAATTATAATGGAATTTAGATTCATGATATAAAATTATTGCTTGAATGTAAAAGAAGAGAGAGAAGTTCCTTTCAGAATTTCGGCATAGTAACGGGTGTACATGGGAGGAATTTAATGAGAGATAAAGGGGTCTCTCATAATTCAAAAAATAATAGGGCAGTATGGGGGAGGTGATAAACCATACCCCAACATTCATAATTGAAATTAAAAGGGCAATACAACTTAAAGAAAATTGACAAAAATGAGAAAGGAAGAAAAAACCCTTACTTGGAAGTGTGCTTCCAAAGGCTAGAGAGAGGCTTGTGAGAGGCTTCTTGGGAGCTTGGGGCACCTTGGGAGTATTCTAGAGAGAGTAGGTCAGAGGTTGGACGAACTCCAAAGGCTTTGAGTGAGGAGGAAGTGGGAGCTTGGGTGGGTTTATATAGGAAATGTGAGGGAATTCTTTATTATTTAGGTTTGGGACCCCTTATATTAAATTAATCCAAACCACAAACCATCCCATGGTTTTTGCTCATGGTTTTTGGAAAATGGAAGAGGAAAAAAATATTTTATAATTCCAAAGTACGAACTTCTTAAAATATTAGGTTTTCTTATGTGGAGGCGAGTCACACTCCCATGGAAATTAATTTTAAAAGGCAAGGTGTTGAATAAGTCTTGAGGGGTCCATTAATTCTTTCAAAAGTAAGTCAAAACAACCCAAAATCACATTATTTTAATGGTAAAACATATATTGGCCGAAAATAAAGATTATAGTATTTTATTACATCACTATTGGGTCATTATGATGTCATAAAACACATTATATATTTAAACGGTATTTAATTTTTACCCAAAAATTTGACTGTCTCAGAAAATTATGAAAAATTCACCGTTGGATAATTTCGACGTCCTGATTCCAGAAATAACATTTATTTTTTCTAAATAATTTTCTAAATATGTTAATTTTCACTTTTAAAATAAAAACCGACATTTATCGAAAATTCACGGGTTTTGACAAAAATGGCTTTCAAACCTTAATAAAAAATTTAATTGCAATCATAAAATTATAAGATCATTTATATTTAATCAAAAAAAATTTAATATTATTATTATTATTTTATTAAAATATTATTTAATTCAAAAATCCCTTAATTTAATAAAATAGATTTCTTAATTAAATAATAACTAAAAACACCATTTGTACTTTAAAAACTATTTACAATGTATAAAAATGACTAGAAATTATATTAATTATTATATACAAAAATAATGTACATGAACATATTACTACCAATTAGTTACATAACCCCTTAAAATAGCCGCATAAGACCTAATGGTAAGGTGTGCGATGGTGACAGACTCTTGAGGTGGCTCGGATAACATCGCTCGAGTGGTAATTTCAATCAACTTCCACTTTTCCCGTAGACGGTCACGTTCGAGCTTGACATGATGAAGCTTAGCTTGGGCTTGGTCAAGGGCGAAGCCCAAAGATGCCACCTATTTTTCGAGCTCTGACAAATGGGCTTCGTATGGGGCAATTCTACTGGATGAGGCCATCGCTTCCTTTATCTTATTAAATTTGGATTTGTTAAAGTCCTATATTTATACTAATCATGTGATCACTTTTCAATGTCTATATTAGCAACGGTCAAAATTCTTAACATAAAACCAAAGAAGTTGACATTTTATATAAACATAAAGAGACATTTTTAATTAGATCAAGAGGGATTTTCATTAATGAAACTTTGGGTCGTTACATCCATGGGGTCCCAAAATCGACCAAATAATTCCCATAGTCTAAAATATATCATCCAATAGGATTAATAAACGTTTTATGGTAGTTTTATTTTATTATAATATTATTTTTTACCCTTATTTACCAGATTTACCCTTTAACCATGGTAAATAAAATAATTACTAAAGTTACTATTCATAATGTCTAAAAATAAAAGGTAACTATTTACACAATTTGGACCTCCTGATTCCAAATATGTAATCCATTTTCCAAATTCAAAACAAAAAAGTGGTAGAAATTAATTTAAAATTAATTCTCGTTGTCAAAACTAAAAGGCAGGCTTTTAAGAAGTAATAACTATCAAAAGATAGACATGTGTTTATGTCTAATTAAAAACTGGAATTACTTCCAATTATCAAAATTGTATTAAATTATAAAAACATAATCAAATTAAACTTTAAAACCAATTAAAAATATAATCTAACCATATAAATAAATCAAATGAAAAGACATTTTTGACTTAAAATGCAATATTTTTCACTATTCATTAAAAAATAACTTTATCAGAAAAATACCAAAAATTTATCCAAAGTAAATTTTCATGTCCCGCTTCTAAAGAAGAAGTTTATTTTTTCAAATGTAATATATAAAAGTGACTAAAACTAGATTTAAAAATGGTTCATTGTCAAAGGCGGTAAAACTACTTTTAAAAAATATTAGAGTATTTATGCTTAAAATTGGATTCATTCTCATTTTAAGACTCTAAATTTTATTGGATAAATGTAAAAACATTTAACGAACATGTTTAATCATAATATTGTTTGTTCTATTCATTCATGCTAATACAATGGCTAGGAATTAACTACCATTTAAAAAAATATTATGTTATTATTATTATTTCAGTATGACTTAGCCTTGTGTGCAACATAAGATTTTGGAGAAACCCATTATTGTGTGTTGGGTGCAGCATCGAACATAGCATCCCCTTTAAAGTAAAATTAATATTTAATTCACAAATATTAATAATTATGAAAATGTCATATTATTTATTTACCTAGGATGTTACACATAGGTTGACCCAGAATCAGTTTCATAGGCATTTCAATATAAAGATTGGGTTTAACCTATGAATGAAGAGTTAGATTAAATTGAGAAAAATGACACCTGAGAACATGTTCTGCAACCAGATGAAAATAATGTTACAGGAATAAAATGGGTGTTTAGAAATAAGATAAATAAACCTAAATAAATTTTAATAAAAAAAATGACTTTTTTTCAAAGGTTACTCATGGGTGGAAGTTTTAGATTTCTAAGAAAATGTTCCCCCCATGGTGAGATTGAAACCATAAGAATGTTATTTCTAGTTACTCCACATCATTGTTACAAAGTTTATCAGATAGATGTCAAGTTGTATTTCTTAAATGGATAAATTAAATAATAAGTTTACATTGATAATCCTTATGGGTTATTACTTGATAAGGATGGAACCATGGTGTGTAATTTGAAGAAATATTTGTATGAGTTGAAACAAGTTCAACATGCCCTGTACTCTAAAATTGATAGTTTCTTATAGAAATTGAACTTTTATAAAGGATAAGTTTAAATAAACTTATATATGAAGGATATGAACTTAGATAGCCTAATTTTTATTGTTTAAATTAATGACATAATTTTTACAGATGATATAAATAAAGATTGTTAAGAGTTTTCTTAATAAATGAAGAAAAACATTGAAATTTCAATACTTAGAGATTTTTTTGGGGGGGATTACAAGTTCAAAAAAAAGAAAGTTATATATTCTTATCAAAAGAAATGTATTCTATGGATTTATTACAAAATTTTGTCACAGAGGATTCCAAATAAGTTTCTACTCTTATTTATGTTTGCATGAAAATGAGTAAAGATAAAGCTAGGAAAAGTTTGAATCAAAAAGACTTCAAGAAGTTGATGGGAAGATTGATCTATCTTATAGATTCAAGGATGGAAATTTTATATAATGTTACTTTTTGTGCTAGATATCAAATTTATCCTAAGTAATATCACCTGTTGGCAGTAAAAATAACAATTAGATAAATTAAAGTAATATATTTTTATGGGTTGTTGTATAAAAGAAGTTGTGATAGGGACTTTATTAGATACACTTATTCTGATTGGGTTGAAGATTGCAACAATAGAAAACCAACATAAAAATAAAAAATATTATTGAGAGATTTTTGTGTGAGTGGGTATAGTAAGAAAAAACATTCGGTTACTTTAAGCACAGTGGAAGTAGAATATATTTCTTCCACCCAAGATTGTAAAAAAATAATATAGATAAAAGTTCAGCTGGAATATTTGAGGGTAAATTTTTTATAAACCATTAAAGATCATTTTTTATAACTTGAGTGCCATTGATCTCTCCAAAAATCATGTACAACATTTTAGATCAAAGAAAATTTATATTAAGTATCATTTCATTAAGGAGAAATTTATTAGTGGAGATTTTATACTAGAGTACATTTCAATAAAGTATCAAATTGATGATTTTTTCACAAAATCTGTATTAAAATAAAAAATTGTGGAATTGAGGCTATAACTACATGTTCATCCTCCACAAAATACTTTCTAAAATTCTTAATGAGTTTCCCCCACCATGATTTTTATTATGTTTACAAAGGGGGGTAGTAAGTAACAACTTTGTAATAATTTTTTATAACTCTTTCTATTATGAATCTAAATCTTTGGTTGTCATAAAAAGGGAGAGAGTGAAAACTTTAAAGTGAAAAAATTGAGAAGGTAAAACTATGGGGGGTTATCTTAACATTTCCATAAAATTTATTGTCATCAAGAAATGAAATTCCTTCAAAAATATTACTCTATCCAATAGTGTGGTGTTAAGAAATTATCTTTGAGAAAGGATGTGTTTTTGGTAAAAGTTGATAAAAATATAGTTCCTAAATAAAAAGAGTTTTGGAAAATGGTAGAGTTTTAAAAGTTTAAATGAATTTTGCCAAAAAAATAAAAAACAGGAGATTTAAGATCCTTTATGATGTTTTCATAAAAAAAAATTCTATTTTTCCACAAACTATTTTGTTAAGTATGTTTTTATTAACAGGTAAGAAAGAGTTTTTGGAAGTTAAGAAAGTTTTTTTATGAAGTTTTTAGAGGAGGTTAGGAAGTTTCCTTAACTTTTTTAATAAAATTTATTATAAATTCATATGATGTTAAGATGTTCTTCAATGTTTCCAATATCATGAAAATGTCATAATTAAATCTTTTTCTAAATGGGGGGATAAATTTTTTGTACACACTTTACCAAAAAATTCACCAGACAAATATTTTTTGAAACAATTCTCCATAAATAAGTTGATTGGATCAAGAAGTTGCTAAAGGAGAGAGAGGTGAAAATTTGTTAATAGAAATAGGTTACCAAGAACAGACCACCAAACACAGATATCCAGATATATTAAAGTATATGGAGATGCAAAGGTATGAATTTTATGGGGAGAAATGTACAACAACATTTCCAAATGGATATTTAAATGAGCCACCAAATGCAAATGGCTAGATTGAACTTCTGAACTATGATTTGCAAGAAAACCATGAGATTATTTTTTGTATGGGTATGTACAAAAGGATAAAATTTCTAGCTCCAATAAAAATGATAAGTCATAATTTGAGTCTTTGTTTGCACAGACACAAAGGGGAGAAATCTATGTAGGGTTCTGAATAGAGAAGTTACATGTGACTAAAATATCTACAATTTGTAACAATGTATTTAACCATATTCCAAGGATTAAGTTTACTAGGCATAAAGTTTGTCTAAATTCAAATGAGTAAAATTTTTTTATAGGTTGTACGAAGTTTTATGTTTAGAATTTATGAAGTGCACTACTGAAGAAAGGCCATCGGATCGAGACTATCAGAAAATGATCCATCAGAAAAACATTCATCAAATGGATTTTTCTAAGAAGTTTGTATTGAGTGAATTTTGAGCTGATGAAGGATAACCAGATAGATTCATCTAGATAAATCAAGGTGGAAAGTAAAGAGATGTCACCGGATAAATATTTCCTAAAGAATACATCAGACAAAGATCCACCAGATAGAGTTTTCAAGAAGCTTTATATAACTTTGTAGAGTCTATTAAAATGAATTTTTTTTGTTATTTTTCAATTGGATCATTAACTAGCTAAGATAAGGAATAATTTCATTAATAATGAAGCTAAGGAAGTTATAAGAAGGTTGGAATCTCTGGAGTTTTCAGGAAGGTTCAATATTATTCTAGAATACTCCTGAATAATCAAGAAGATTCAAGTGAATTTCAGATGGGCGAGAACATGAAAAATGAGTTCCCTCCTATTCTACTTTGGGGGAACCTACATAAAGGGGTGGAAAGTAAAATAATACTTAACATTGTTCATTAATATGAAAAACTTACACACTAAATTTTTTGTGATAGTATAAGATTCCAACCAATTTGGTTGAAAAAGAGATCAATTGGATAGAATTTTCAAATATGATTTTACCAAAAAGAGTTTTTGGTATATAAAAACTAGACAGAGGACTACTAAGTAGTGGAATCATAAAGAGCTACCAGATAAAGTATAACAGAAAAAATTTGCAAACAAAGTCACTAGTTTGTGAGTTTTTTTATTATAAAGAGCTCATAATATTAGGTGTAGTTTTAGTGAGGTGTTTTGGATAGTGTTTCACCATAAGGAGTCAGGATACATCGGACAGGCATTTTTCTTGTGGAGTAAATTAGATAAAAATTTCTAGATGAACCTTGGGAGTTGATTTACAAAGTTTCACATCATTTTTTTGGCTTGGTTTTATAATCAAAACTTTATAAACTGATGGGATTTTCTATAATCATTACTATTGGGATATAGAAGGAGTCTAATGGGATTTGTCTTAATTTGTCTTCACCTATTATTAATAGTGAATTTCCATAGACTATCGGGAGTCTACATGGAAAGGATGTTGGTTTTCATACTAAGTTTGAAACATGTATATCTTTCATTCCTTTTTTATATTCTTATTATTGTATGATTGTGATATTATTATAAAATTTTGATAAGGAAAATAAATATAACAAGTTTGAAGGGTTAATTTTAGAGAATTGAAATTGTAAAAATATCACCAATAATTCAACCCCCCCCCCCCTTAGTGGTTCCAATGATCCCAAGGAACTTCAAAAAAGTTTGAAACAGTGATAGGTTTTTTTGCCTCTTCACCACCACTCCTCATTGTACAGAAGGTCAGTGGAGTTTCATATCATATAGGGATTTACACATAGCCTCTAGCATCAAAATAGTATTGTTTTAGTGGTGCTCCTAGATCAATGAATTTTCAAACTGGTGTTGGGTGGGTGACAGAGTCCTCCAATTTGATGAGGCCCTAGATTGTGTAGTTTTTGGGGTGTAAGTCTATCATTGAAAGGATTCCATTTGTATTGAAGTTATTTCTAGTGATGTAGGTCCAATAAGGTAGCAACAAACATAAATAAGAGAACCCATCAATGTAGAATCACAAGTATGGAAACATTCTTAACTAATTGTGTGTGGGAAACTCATTTATCTTGGTCATTGAAAGATTCATTTCAAGTTCACCATTTTTTTAAGGTTACATGATATATTTGAGTGACCTAGTGCTTAATTTTGAGAGTTTTAGTATGGTTACCTAGTTTTCATGTCAAGTCACTATTCTTTTTTAGATGATTTCTAATGTTGTTTCTTTATGTAACCAGAAACACTCAATGTCTCCCATATCTGTGGAAATAAATTTCTCTACAAACCTATTTTAAAAAGGTAGGAATTCAATAGGTTTTCTAAACAATTTAAAACATTATTTTATGGAATTCTATAGTTTTAGGATCTTGAGATAATTGTGCTTTTATATCTTCCAAAGAAAGAAAACATCAGGCATCTATTCTAGCTATTCTAGAGCACAAAAATAAGGATTATCTAATAAGTTATTTTGTAAGAAAAATTGTATTTACTAACTTGATGCATGGGAGTCCTTCTAACAACCATATTTGGTAATTTTTTAGGCATAATATTACTATCTAAAAGTTGCAGGTATCATCTCAACATATAATTGAAAAGGTTTATGCTGATGGTTCCATTTTTCTTTTCACATTTATGTATATGAAATGTGAAGAATATGAGAGGATGATTTTGTGGGATCAGTTATCAGTGATCAAACCATGAAATCTATCTTGGTTCGTGGGTGGTGATTTTAACTCCATCATGTATATGTTTAAGATTAATGGTGGAGTGGTTAACTCTTCAAGATTGATGCATGACTTCAAATAGTTCCTAGCTACCAACGGCCTGATGGATATGGGATTCTTAGGGGAACCATTTTCTTGGTGAAAAAAATATTAAATGGAGTGAGATAATATGGATCTAGTTGGATCGATGCATATCCAACCTCCAAGGAGTCAAATCATTCCCCCATACTGAGATTACTCATTTATCTTGTCTTTTATCTAATCACTCCCCTCTCTTGGTTCACCTCAAAAGAGAAGATAGAAGGTCATCATGTTTTTGTTTCTTAGAGAGCTAGAAATGGACTAAAGGTTTCTTGTATATTGTATAGGGTTCATAGGACCAACCAGTTAGGGTTAATGTATGGACTAGACTCAGCAGAAAACTTAATAGGTTAAGGAAACACCTCTAGGAGTGGAATGAAAATAAACCCAATAGTGACTCACTACTTAAAGTTTTAAAGAACGATATCAGCTCTCTAGAAGGAAAGATTCAGGACAATTGGGATGATGAGGTGTTGTAATAAATGCTGGTAAACAAAACATCCTAGCTGGGAAACTTGCAGAGATTGAAAGGGTGTCAAGGGATAAGTCTAGGGCACTCTATTATAAGGAGGGAGATAAAAATACTGGATTCTTTCATGACTATATGAAATAGAATAAATATACCAGGACAATCAACCTCATGATAGTGGATAGATTGTTCAGGGAACTTGGAGGTGGCAGGTGATCTTGAAAATAAATACTTTGAGAATCTTCTTGAGGGCCTAATACTACTAGGTGATGAGATAAATTCGAGGTAAGTGATGTTAAATTCTTGAATAACATCCCAAGGTAGGTTGTCTTCATGATAATAATGATATGGAGGCCATCCCAGATGAAAAGGAGATTAGGGATGTTGCGTTTTCCCTGAATGTTGAAAGTTCAATAGGACCAGACAGATTCCTGAGTACATTTTATGTTTTTCCATGGGATGTTATTAAAATGTAGGCCATTGAGAAAATATAGGATTTTTTTAGTAGGATCCATAACTAGAGATATCAGCACCTCTAAACTGGTTCTAATTCTGAAAGTGAGGGAGCCAACTTCATTGAGTTAGTTCAGACTAATTTATTTATTAAACTTTTCATATAATATTGTCACTAGAATCATCAATAGAAGGCTTAATCGAGTGCTCCCTTTGATTATTTCTGCTGAACAACATAGATTCATAAAGGGGAAGAACATTCAGGGGTTATTTGGATCATGATGTTGGTGGTGAATGATGTCAACATGAAGAGTCTTGGGTCTAATATGATTATCAAGGTGGACATGGAAAAGGTGTTTGATCGTATGGAATGGATTTATATTTTGAAGGTAACGGAGAAGTTTGGCTTTAGTGAATAGTCTCATGATCAGATCTTCATATTATTTTCTTCCCCATGGATCTTTTTGTTCCTCATGGGGAGATGTTTTGGTTTCTTTAAATTAGTTCAATGTATGAGGTAGGGGATCCATTATCACCCAGCCTATTCATTCTTTCACAAGAGGCCCTTACAAGGAATATTAAGAGCTACATTGCAAGAGGTTCCATCCAAGATTTTAGGAACAAAACTGGGACAACTTTGGTGTCTCATATAATTTATGTGGATGTCATTTTATTCTTTATAAATAGAAGGAAAAAATCAATAGATGTTTTTAACAAAATGATGAAGAATTATGGATTCTATAGTGGAAAATGTATCAATTATACAATGATTAGTGTGTCTCCAAAAATCCTACAAGACTCATCATGGAAGAACCATACAAGACAAACTAGTATTACAAAAAAGAATCCTCTTAATGGAGTATTAAGGTTCCCCCATCTTGGATGGTAATATAAAAAAAAATTGTTTGAAAGAACGTCAGTCGGATAACGACCCGCATTTTCAACTGGAAAAACAAGCTTCTCACATTTAGTGATGGGATCACGATGGTGAAAAGAATTATTACATCCATTCCTATGCATGTTTTCTCCATCATAAATACACCAAAGGGTATCATAAATAAAATCAAAAAAAAACATTAACACTTTTATTTTGGACAAAAGACATGATGGGAAGTGCAATTGGGCATCATGGAAATGGTTGGAAAAACCACTTTCAGAGTGTGGGATTAATTTGACCAGTGTGTCAAATTCCATGAAATCCATGCAAGAGAAATTGTCTTGGGATATTATCAATGGAAAATATATATGGGATATATTCATGAGAGGAAAATATGAGGAGGATTGGAGACACTAGGAAGAGAGATTTGGAAATCTCTCAATTTTGGTGTGGTACATGAGATACCATCTCGACCTGTTGGAGGAAAAGGTGTAATGGGTGGTCAGATGAGGAAACATCAGGTATTGGAAAGGAAAATGGGATGGTCAAATCCTCTTATTTATAATATTTTTGGTCTCGAATATTTTTTTTAAGTAGTCTAGCTTGCATCTGAGGTTCATTTTTACAACACTTCATTAAGATAAAAAAATTATACAAGTAAGGATAATTATTTTTGATGAACCTAACAAATGCATGTTCATAGAGTCGATGTCAGAATCATTCAGTGATCATATATTCTTATTTCTATGCATTCCAACCAGAAGATATACTTTTGGGCTACCAAACTCTAGTGAAAAGAAATCCCAATGAAGATGAACTTACTCTTCTAGAGATTATGTAACAAAATTGTTCCAATGGACAATAATATTCAAAATAAGGGGGTTGATCTAGCCTTGTGGTTCTTGTGTAGTGAGATACCAAATATTGAATCCATCTAGAACTTTATTTTTGAAGTTTATTGGGTATGCTTCACCTAGGAGTTTGTTAGTAGTAGGCTAGGATTTTGTGTGCAAGCAAGGGATATATAATAGTTTCTTTTCATCTAGTTTCAGGGGGTATAGATATGTGTGGTCGAGTTCAAGCTCTAAGGAATAGTGTTTTTCACAGTTTTCTAGGTGATTTGGGACATGAGGAATAAAGGTCGTGAAGGAAATTATAGTTCTTGACAACTTTTGAAGATTCACTAGCTATCATTGGTGGATGATCTTGATGCTTTAATTCATGGTGGGGAGGCTTTGGTTGTTGATAGAGGCCTTATCTCTTGAGGTTCTAACTTTGGAAGCATGGTTTATCAAAGGAGGTAAATCAAGTGGAGCCCTCCCAAGTCAAGGTATAAATTGAATGTGGATGGGTCATGCATACAGGGAATTATGAGAGGAGGAGGCCTTGTTTGTGATACCAAAGACACTACAAAAAAATTGTAATTTAGCAATGTTTTTTAGTGATTTTAAATGTCACTAATTTTTAAATTTAATGAAATTTCATAAAATGTGTCGTTAATTTAGTGATGTTTCCTAAAAACAATGCTAATTTAGTGATTTTTTGTGAAAACTTTTGCTAATTTAGTGATGTTTCCTGAAAACGTCGCTAATTTAGTAACATTTCCTGAAAAACATTGTTAATTTAGTGATGTTTCCTTAAAAAGTCACTAATTTAGTGACATTTCATGAAAAATGTCACTAATTAGGGATGTTTCCTAAAAACGTCTCTAAAAATATATATATTTATATAGCTCATTTCCCTACATCTATGTAAATGTATATTTATATATATATAAACACACAAATATATATATAAAAACATGTATATATATAATATATATTTATATATATATAAACACGCACACAAACACACATATATATGTAAATATATAAATATATTTATATATATATACATATATTTATATATATACACATATTTATATATAAAAACATATATATTTCAAATTTAGGCACGTTTTTAAGAAAACATGGCTATTTTAGTGAAATTTTTATAAGTGTTTTAAAATGTGGCTAATTATATATATATATATATATAATTATATATATGTATACATACACATATATATTTATACATACACACACAGATATATATATATACACATAAACATACACACACACATACACACATATATATAAATATATAGATTTTAATATAAACATATGATATATATAAAATATAAACATATATATAAACATGAAATATAAGCATAAAATATAAACATATATATATAATATAAAATATAAACATATATATAAAAATATAAAATATAAATATATAGATATATAAAATTATATATATATAATATAAAATATAAACATATATGAAAAATATAAACTTATATATAAAATATAATATAAAATTACATATATATAATATAATATAAACTTATATATATATAAAATATATAAAATACAAAATACAAAATATAAAATATAAACATATATATATATATTAATATATGTATATTAATATATAAAATTATATATATATTATATTAATTTTTTAAATACTGACACATATATATAAATATATATATAAACAGACACATATATTTAGAAATATATATATATATATATATATATTAATATATAAATACACAAACATACATATATAAACACAAACATACATATATAAATATATAGACATATATAGACATATATTTATATATAAAAACACGTATATTTTAAAGTTAGTCACATTTTTAAGAAAATATGGCTATTTTAGTGATATTTTTACCAATGTTTTAAAACATTGTTAATTATATATATGTATACATACACATATATATTTATACACACATACACACACACATATATAAACATATATATATACATATATATATACATATATATATAATATAAACAAATTTATAAACATAAAATATAAACATATATATATAATATAAAATATTAACATATATGTAAAATATTAACATATATATATAATATAATATAAACTTATATATAAATATAAACATGAAATATAAAATATAAACATATATATATTAATATATGTATATTAATATATAAAATTATATGTATAATATATTATTATTTTTTAAATGAAATCTATTTATATATATATCACTATACAATTTTATATTTATAATTATCATAGGTGATTTGGTCAAGTCTTGGTGTATACCACTACAGGTCGTTGGTTTAAATTCTTACAGAGATAGATTTTATTCTTGTAGATGGAATAGCGTTGTATGAGAGAGTGTGGGGTGGGAGGGCGAGTGTGGAGTGTGATGGATGATGGAGGGTTGGGTGGGAGGGGAATGGAGTGTAAGCATGGGAGGAGGTAAGATCACTAGATGAGGGAGGGTGGGGTGGGAGGGAGAGTGTAGAGTGTGCTGGATAAGGAAGAGTTGAGTGGGAGGGGCATGGAGTGCAGGTGCTGAAGGAGGGAAGGTGGGGCATGGAGAGGGGGGTAAATGATGATACTATAATTTTTTATTATCAAAAAATTATAAATTTCAAAAAACATATAAATTTCAAAAATAAATTTACAATGTTTTTTAGAAACGTCAGTAAATGATTTTTTTTATTGTAAAAAATATATAATTTTTAAAAAAATAAAAATTTCAAAAAAAAATTACCGATGTTTTTTAAAAACTTTGGTAAATGAAGTGTCTCTAAATAGAAATATTTATTTAAAAAATTTTCTGAAAAACTTCTATAAATGAGGTGTCTCTAAATAGTGACGTTTATAAACATCACTAATATAGCAACGTTTATTTATCAAAGTTTCTGAAAAACATCAGTAAATAAATTAGCGATTTTTTCAAATGCTGCTAATGCAAAAAAAACATTTCTAATTAGCATTTTTTAGTGAGGGTATGTGATCATTGGTTTCAGTGCCTTTTATATACCTAGTAATTCAATTAGGGTAGAGACTAGATCCCTCCTCAGTGGACTTTCCTTGTGAAATTTTTATAACACCAATATTGTGGTGGTTGAATCAGACTATAAGCTCATAGTTGGCTTTATTCAGGATAATAACAACATTCAGTGGTATTTAACTTATTTTATCAGGAAGTGTAAGTGTCTTACTGATAACAAAACTGAGGTCTCTCACACTTGGAAGTAGAGGAACTTTGTTGTAAAACTTGCTAGCAAAGAAATATATAGTGATAGTATTGCTCTTTAATATAGCACAGGATCCCTACCCTATAATTATAATGTTATGATCAATGAATATTCCCTTGGTCTTCACCACTATAGACCCCCCTGATTTTCAGGTTTTACTTGATTTCGGAATAAAAATTTATTTTTGAGTGAGTGATGTTGGCATATAATCCACTATGGTTTAAAGCCACATAGTTGGGTGCTCTTGAGTTTATCTCTGTCTGGGAAGGAGGTATATGTTTATGGCATCAAAATCATTCCCATGAAAAGGACTTCCTATTTATCCTTGTGAAAGTAATCAGAACTCATGTAGTTTTGTGCCACTTAATAGGGCATGTCATACCTTTTAATTTAGTTTAATAAGGACTGATCCATGTAGTTTAATGTTGTATGGTAAGGATGACTAGGAAAAAGATACTTATTAATGGTTGGTGTAAGAGTTACGCAAAAGAGACCCTTTCTATTTAACCTTTAAAGGAATATGGCCCAATGAGGATGGGTTTATCTCATAAGGAATTCAGAACTATGAGTAATATAATGGAAGATTTATGATTGTAACATCTTAGATCCAGGTGTCACTCAACGGGTGCCCCGAACCTAGTTGGTCACATGACCTCAAGCGCATTTCCCCAAATGTCAGAGGCTGCCGACTAGCAGCGAGGGCCCAGGTCTGGTAGTGGGAAAACTATGCCCTCATTTGTCAAAGTGTAGTGCAGTAGAATAAAATATAAAACATACCACAATAGCGGAAGCAATAAACCATACAAAATTTTAAATGAACAACTACAATAAAGACAACCAATAGTCATATAGATAATGATGCAACATGTCTCTAGTTCTAAGAAAACATCCAGAACATGTTACACAGCAGAAAAGTACAGTACAATATAGAGTACAGCAAAACAAAACAAAACAGCCAGCAGCATCGCGAGCCTAAGCCTGGTCCCATGCTCCCCTACTTCTCAGCAGCAATCAAGTACCTGTATAAGGACCCTTTCCCTTATCCACACCTGCAGAAATGTAATTTGTTTGGGCCAAAGACAGGACCCAAACAGGGTGTGAGAAATAAATCCCAGTAGGCACCCACCAAAGGCCCGTGCTCAACTGTGTGTAAACATGCAACAACAGTGTGCAAAAGTAAATGCAACAAACTAAGAAGTACTCAAAAGTAACTAAATTTACTAGTTAT
This sequence comes from Viscum album, assembly GCA_963277665.1. Classification (NCBI taxonomy): domain Eukaryota; kingdom Viridiplantae; phylum Streptophyta; class Magnoliopsida; order Santalales; family Viscaceae; genus Viscum; species Viscum album. The sequence goes on from OY728152.1 coordinate 908,971,111, forward strand.
ATTTCTATTTTAATATTCATTGAATCATTCAAAATAAGGAAAACCACTATAGTGAATTTTCTATGTAAACAGTTAGTGTCCTCAGACACGCAAACCCTTACCCTCAGGTAATCATAATCTTGCCCTCAGGCATTACCCTCAGGCATAACAGATATTTCCCTCAGGCGTACGAAGTGTCTCCCTCAGGCACAGAAGTCACTTCCATTAGGAATATGAAAATTTTCCCTTAGGCGAAATAGGACTTTGCCCTCAGGATGAGCAGTGCCTTGCCCTCAGGATAAACAAACAATGCCCTAAGGCTAAAAGGAACACTGCCCTCAGGCGCAAGTAATCGGGCCATGCCCAACATGTAAATAAGTAATTCACATAAAATTCCTCTCAATTCAATTTAACAAACATTATTACAATGGAATACCCTCGGGTATCCTGGACAAATGGCTAAACAGAGGAACGCACCCCCAGGGTGGTCCTGGATCCAAGCAGTGATCCCAAACAACAGTTTATTATCACATTTAATTACCTATACAATTCTAGGTATTTAAACAGCCAAGGCCTCAGCCACACGACACCCCAACATGGGTTCGTAGCTTAATGGTACACAAAAATGCACAACAGTTGGAATTTAAATACCAAGCCACCTACCTTAAACACCCCTGAATGGTATATGCGAATGACGATCCTCGAATCTTACAAGATCGATGTAGATATGACGTGAAAGGAAACCTCGTTCAAACTCAAATAACTTCCCTTATAGGAAGAATTGGAAAGAACGGCTTAAGGAGAGTGGACGGCTTACCCATGCGGTTCTAACGAGATCGTCAGAGGTGAAAACGGATTCCTGATGCTTGATCTGGAGATCCTCGAAGGTCCGGCCTTCTCTGTCGACTCCTTCCTCCGGTTCAAAGCCTTCCCTGTGAATAGAGGAGGCTACTGCCCATTTTAAGCAAAAAAAAACAAACTACACAACGTGTACAATTGGGTACATGGCGTGTAGTTTTCATTTTTTAACTATTCCTTTGGCGGCTTCTCGCCAGCATGGCACTGTTCATCCATCGACATGAGTACACGATGTGTGAAACCTGAGTACATGGCGTGTACTGCCGCACAGCTGGCCACCACCTTACTGTTTTCCTGCCGACTGACTACACGGTGTGTAAATACCCACTACACGGTGTATAGTCGGTTTTTACACCCTCTGTCACCAACATGGCTACACACCCTGTGTACCCATCCCATACGGCCAAAGTACACAGCGTGTGGAAAAGTGCACGGCATGTAGTCCAAAAATTTAGTATTTTTCCCCATTTTCCTCATTTTCTCAAAACACTTAAGGAAAAGAGAAAAGAAGAAACTCGTGCCTCAAAAATAAGAATTGGGTTCTTACAAACTTCCCTCCTTAAAGCAGTTCGTCCCTGAATTTCACTTCCAAGGGTAGTGAATATAAAGCTCAGAACAGCTCTGGCCACTGAGCACGTACATCGGTCTCCCGATCCCAGGTTTTGTCCTACACTTGGCCATGCTGCCATAGCACCCGTATGAGAGGAACTGACCGGCCTTAGAGAACCTTCGTGATCCTATCAACAATACGAATCGGATTCTCCTAAAAGGATGCATCAATCTGAAGCTCAATCTTCTCTGGATGAAAGACATGAGATGGGTTTGAATGATAGCGGCACAACTGAGATACATGGAAGACGTCATGCATAGCCTGGTACCTCTGTGGTAATTTCAGCCGATAGGCAACCAAACCGACTCTCTCCAGAATCTCAAATGGCCCCACATACCTCGGTGAAAGTTTACCCTATCTCCTGATCTGTCTGTGCCCCAACCTCAGTGAAACACGCAGAAAAACCTGATCCCCAACCACAGACTCCAAGGGTCATCTGCGGCAATCAGTATAAGATTTCTGACGAGACTGTGTGGTATCCATTCGCTTCTGAATCAATTGGACCTGCTCAGAAGTCTCCTGCACGAGACATGGTTCCAGTAAATCTGCCTCACCTGCCTCTAACCAGCACTAGGGTGATCGGCATGGCATACCATATAAAGCCTAGTATGGTGTCATCTCAATAGTCGCCTGAAAACTATTATTATAGGCAAACTTGACTAGGGGTATGTGCTTCTCCCAAGATCCCCCAAAGTATAGGATGCATGCACGCAGCATTTCCTCAAGCACCTGTATCGTACGCTCTGACTGGCCATCGGTCTTAGGGTGGTAAGTTGTGCTCAGAAGCACCTGTGTACCCAGTTCCCTCTGAAAACGCTTCCAAAAATGAGACGTAAAATGGTCGTCCCTATCTGAAATGATAGAAAGAGGGACCCCATGAAGACGTACGATCTCTAGGATATACAACTTCCCAATCTTGTCAACACCGAAGGTCTCCTTGATCGGAAAAAATTGAGCTACCTTCATGAGTCTATCCACAACAACCCATAAGGCATCTTTGCCTCGAGGTGACCTTGGCAACCCAGTCACGAAATCCATCACGACATCATCTCATTTCCACTCTGGGGTGTGTAACTGCTGTAACAGTCTAGCTGGACTCTGATGCTCCGCCTTCACCTGCTGACAGGTGGAACATCTTGCAACAAAACCAGCTACATCCCTCTTCATTCCCGGCCACCAGTACTAACGTCTCAAGTCACAGTACATCTTGGTAACTCCGGGATGAACTGCCCAAGCTGAATCATGAAAATCCTGCATCAACTCCTTGTGTATATCTCCTGGAACCCATACTCATCCATGGAAACGCAGTACCTCATCATCGCCTATCGTCCAACCAGGAGGAGGGTCCTCACTTGCCAACGACTCCCGTATTACCAGGCCTTCTGAATCAGATAGTTGTCTCATCCTCACTCTATCTAGGATGGTGAAAGTCATAGGTAAAGAAGAAAGATAGGTCTGCCCCTGACTATCGTGCACCTCCAGATGAATCTTAGAGAACAAATCCATAAGCTTCCACTCACCACTAGCCTCATGCACAGCCTGTATCTGAGTCCTCCTGGTCAGTACATCAGCTACTGCATTACCTTTACCGGGTGTATAGGAAAGCTCAAAGTCAAAGGACTAAAGGTATTCGACCCACCTTCGCTGTCTCAGGTTCAAGTCACGCTGAGTAAAGATGTATTTGAGACTTTTGTGGTTGGTGAAAATCACAAAATGCTCTCCCAAGAGATAATGCCTCCAAAAGCGCAACGCATGAACAACTGCAGCCAACTTGAGATCATGTGTCGGGTAATTCCTCTCATGTGGCCTCAACTGTTGAGAACCGTACGCAACAACTCGATTGCCCTGAATCAACACTGCTCCCAGTCCAATACCTGATGCATTATAGTAAACTGTATAGATCTTCACCTGCTCTGGAAGTATCAGGATTGGTGATGATGTCATCCTTCCCTTCAGGTCCTGAAAGGATCTCTTGCAAGCTTCTGTTCGAACAAACTTCACTCCCTTCTTAGTTAGACCCGTCAACGGCGCTGCTAAGCAGGAGAAGTCCTGGATAAAACATCTGTAGTAACCATCCATCCCTAAGAAACTCCTTATCTCAAACATGTTCTTAGGATGATCCCAAGAAACTACTGCTCTCACCTTCTCTGGGTCCATGGAAACTCCTCCCTCTGAGATGATATAACCCAGGAAGTGAATCTGGTCCATCCAAAAGTGGTACTTTGAGAGCTTAGCATATAGCTGATGCTCTCTCAGTGTACTTAATACGATCTAAAGATGGGTGGCATGGTTGTGTCAAGTGTGAGAGTACACCAAGATATCATCCACGAATACTACCACGAAAGAATCCAGATAAGGATGGAACACACAATTCATCAGAGCCATGAAAACTGCTGGCGTGTTCGTGAGTACGAACGACATAACCAAGTACTTGTACAAACCATATCTGCTCTGAAGGGCTGTAAATGGTATATCTGATGGTCTCACACGTAGCTGATGATATCATGATCTCAATTAAATCTTTGAGAATACTCGTGCTCCATGAAGTTGATCAAAAAGATCATCAATCCTTGGCAAGGTATATCGGTTCTTGACCATCAATTGGTTCAGCTTCCGATAATCCACAAAGAGTCTGAGGGTACCGTCCACCTTCTTCACAAAAAGGACCAGTGAATCCCAAGGAGAAGTACTGGGTGGGATGAAACCCTTTTCCTGTAACTACTCTAACTGCCTCTTGAGCTCCTGCAACTCTGGTGTAGCCATCCTTTAGGGAGGAATGGACACTGGTACTACTCATGGAACAAGCTCAATAGATAAATCCACCTCTCGCTTCGGAGGAAGACCTGAAAAGTCATCCGGGAAGACATCCCTGAAACGATCAACCACTGGAGGGAAATTTGTCTGACAAGACCCCTAATCATCCAGATATAAACTCACAATCTGGGCTGCGACTCCACCTCACCCATGATTCTCTGGTCCAGCTTGACTCGCCTGAACATCTCATTCACCTTTGTATAGAAACTCTCCGCCCTCTGGTGACGTGAAACTCACCCTGCGACGATAGAAATCTACAAAGGCTCGAAAGGGAACCAACCAGTCCATCCTGAGAATGACATCATAGCTCATCATCTCTAAGACAAAGAGGTCCCATAGAAAGTGACACCCAACAACTTCAAGGGGGAACTCCTTGCACTGACGCACACATGTCTTTCTCATTCCCAACGGAGTGTCTAGCATCATAACATCAGAAAAAGAAGAAACACAGAGCCCAAGGCTCTCCATAATGGGAACAGATATGAAACTATGTGTAGCACCCGTATCGAAAAGTACTGAAGATAAAACAGAAGCTACTAGAATAGTACCTCTGACTGTAGAAGGTCCGGGATCCTGCTCATGTTGGGTCTGCTACACTGCATATGCCTACCCAGTGTCGTGGCCCTGCGACACAGCCTGGCTACCCTGAGTTGTCCCACCCTGCTACCTCTAAGATCTTGGTGTTTGGCTACCACGGACACGACCACCATCTCGGCCTGCACGCCCTGACGTATTCCAGTTTCCCGACTGGTAAGAAGCTACTGGTCTTGCTCCCGCATGCAGAGTCTTCACAAAACCCCTATCACTAGCCACGGGTACAAATGCCCTACAAAAGCATTGTAGATGACCCATCTTGCTGCAAGCTCGGCACTCCACTGGGTCACGTGGACACTATGGTCTCTTATGCCCCTCTCTACCACACTAGTTGCAAAAGACCGGGCCACTTGAAGAAACTGTCTGGCTAGTACTACCACCGTGAGAGAAACTCATCTGTCACTTCCTCTTTATGGTAGAAATAATACCAGAAACTAGTGCTGAACTGCCCTGGCCTGCACCACTAGCCTCTCGAAGGTTCCTCTATGTAATAAATGCCTGATTAACAATAGAATTTACTGAAGGCAACCTGAAAACATTCACCAGCACTCAGATGTCATAACGAAGACCATCCTCAAAACGTCTGGCCCTCAATGTATCATCACCCACCATTACGAGTGAAAAACACTGAAGCTTGGTGAAACGAGCAGAATAATCCATCACCGACATAGCACCCTACTACAGATTCATGAACTCTCAAGCTCTATCTTCCCTCAGCGTATCTGGGAAGAAGAAGTCATAGAAGTCTGTCTGAAAATCTTCCCACGCCATGTATTTGTGATGCTCTGTCTGAGTGGTAACATCCCACCACCTCTTGGCAGAATCACGCAGCATATAAGTCGCAAGCTTGACCCTCTACCCTGGAGGCATCTCAAGATGCTCAAAAATAGTCTGCATAGACCCTAGCTAAGACTCCACAGCCTGTGGTCCGCCATCCTCTGAAAACGTAGGCAGATGCTGCTGTTGGAATATACGAGTCAGCTCAGCCATAGATGTGGTAGCCGACGGTGCTCCCTGAAAGGTTTGCATAAACCACATAAATCCTTCACAGAACTGCGCCTCTGTGCCAGTGTCTGGTATAACAGCTGGCGTCGCGTCTGGATCTGTTGGAGGATCCACTGGTAGCCCATGGCCCACCATCTCTAGAGTATAATCGTTTCCACTCTCTTGGCGAACAATGCGTGGTCGTCTCAGTGGCATGACTCTACAAATTCAAACACACACCTTAGATCAAGATTATCAAAGACTGAAAATGAAGGGACAAAAAGGGGGAACAGGAGGAAGAAGGCATTCCAAGATTTGAAAAACAAGACTACACGATGTGTATAATGACTACACGGCGTGTACTTGACTTCCCTTCCCCTTCCCAGGTCCTTCTACATGGCTAAGCCACACGGATCCCATTAAACAAAACTACACGGCGTGTATATTAACTACACAGTGTGTATGGTGTAATTTTCCAATTGCCTATGTCGTTTGTGACATGGATGACTACTCGGCTTAATACTACATGGCGTGTGACACCCGAACATGGCGTGTACACCACCTCGTTCCCCAAGCCCCACGGCTAAGTCCACACGGTCTGTCCTCGGACAAGACTACACGGCGTGTCCCACAGGTACACGGCGTGTACTAGATGACCTTCACCGACCCGTGTTGTTAGTTACACGGTTAGATACACGGCTCGTACTACACGGCGTGTTCCAGATGGACATGGTGTGTACACGAAAGGATTACACTGACCCGTGTTGTTAGTTACACAGCCAGATCCCAGGTCAGACTACATGGCGTGTTCCATAGTGGACACGGCGTGTATGTCTTAAGGTCTCCTCCGTCCGTGTTTGTTAGTTACACGGGCGGACTTCGGATCAACACTACACGGTGTGTATACTTCCAGTACACGGTGTATTTTCTCCAAGAATTTCCCTTCCCCGTGTCCCCACCCACATGTTCTATGACATGGAAAGAGACTACACGGCGTGTACTGAGGGTACACGACGTGTACTTAAAAAGTTTTCTTTTCTTCCTGAATAGAAGATCACACGGCGTGTGTCCAAGGAACTACACAGCGTTTATCCTGGGTTTTCCGGACAGTAAGGCTTAGATACTACTCCGGAACCCAGAAAATACTGAAAAAACAACACCTAAGTGCCAAATTCTGACCTGTGAGGGCCGATACTCCCCACGAATCAAATTTTGGCATCTTATATGTGTTATAACAAAAACAATCAATGGTCCACCAAATTCTGGTCAATGAGGGCCCATACTCCCCAAAAACCAAAGTTTGTAATCCATTCTATCAACAAGCTTATACAACAATACCCTATCACATAGAAGGTATTTATCAAGCAGTTATCACAACATCATGATTTTCTAGAACAACATCTATCACAACAACATGCAATTTCTAATGCACCTACGTGGCATGGAACTATGCATAGCATGTGATTTCTAGCATGTTCCTAACTGATTCATGAGATGGAATACCCTCATCTCATCAGGTTGTAACTAAATAGAACCCATGGATAAAATATAAATAGCACAATCACAAGTGCATCACCCAACGGTGAAAACAAATCAACTGTAAAATTTGAAAAATCAGAAGAATTGCAAAAATACGAGGTAGACTAGATTTTCCCTGTACACAGTTTAACTACGCCCGGGCACAGCTTATTACCAATTACCTTTCCCATCCTATCCCTGACTAAGGCTCTAAATAGTAAGTCACAGAAAAGAACTCCTTTGATACCACTTTGTAACGTCCCGGATCCGGGTGCCACTCAACGGGTGCCCCGAACCCGGTTGGTCACATGACCTCAAGCGCATTTCCCCAAACACTAGAGGCTGCTGACTAGCAGCGAGGGCCCAGGTCTGATAGTGGGGAAATTATGCCCTCATTTGTCAAAGTGTAGCGCAACGGAATAAAATATAAAACATACCACAACAGCGGAAGCAATAAACCATACACAATTTTAAATGAACAACTACAGTAAAGACAACCAACAGTCATATATATAATGATGCAACATGTATCTAGTTCTAAGAAAATAGCCAGAACATGTTACACAGTAGAACAGTACAGTACAATACAGAGTACAGAAAAACAAAACAAAATAGCCAGCAGCATCGTGAGCCTAAGCTCGGTCCCATGCTCCCCTACTCCTCAGCAGCAATCAAGTACCTATATAAGGACCCTTTCCCTTATCCACACCCGCAGAAATGTAATTTGTTTGGTCCGAAGACATGACTCAAACAGGGTGTGAGAAATAAGTCCCAGTAGGCACCCACCAAAGGCCCATGCTCAACTGTGTGTAAACATGCAACAACAGTGTGCAAAAGTAAATGCAACAAACTAAGCAGTACTCAAAAGTAACTGACTTTACCAGTTATATTTCCATTTTAATATTAATTGGATCATTTAATATAAGGAAAACCACCACAGTGAATTTTCTATGTAAACAGTCGGTGTCCTCAGACACGCAAACCCTTACCCTCAGGTAATCAGAATCTTTCCCTCAGGCATTTCCCTCAGGCATAACAAATATTGCCCTCAGGCATACGAAGTGTCGCCCTCAAGCACAGAAGTCACTACCCTCAGTCATACGAAAATTTTCCCTTAGGCGAAATAGGACGTTTCCCTCAGGCTGAGTAATACCTTGCCCTCAGGCTAAACAAACAATGCTCTCAGGCTAAAAAGAACATTGTCATCAGGCGCAAGTAATCGGGCCATTCCCAACTTGTAAATACGAAATTCACATAAAATTCCTCTCAAGGAAATTTAACAAACATTATTACAATGGCATACCCTCGGGTATCCTGGCCAAACGGCTAAACAGAGGAACACACCCCTAGGGTGGTCCTGGATCTAAGCAGCGATCCCAAACAGCAGTTTATTATCACATTTAATTACCTATAAAATTATAGGTATTTAAATAGCCAAGGCCTCATCCACACGACACCCCAACATGGGTTTGTAGCTCAACGGTACACAAAAATGCACAACAGTTGGAATTTAAACACCAAGACACCTACCTTAAATGCCCCTGAACGGTATATGCGAATGATGATCCTCGAATCATCCAAGAATGAAGTAGATCTGATGTGAAATGAAACCTCTTTCAAACTCAAATAACTTCCCTTAGAGGAATAATTGGCAAGAACAGCTTAAGGAGAGTGGAGGGTTTACCCGTGCGGTTCCAAAGAGATTGTCAGAGGCGAAAACAGATTCCCAACGCTTGATCTGGAGATCCTCGAAGGTTCGGCCACCTCTCCCGACTCCTTCCTATGGTTCTAAGCCTTCCCTGTGAACAGGGGAGGCCACTTCCCATTTTAAGTGAAAAAAAAAACTATAGGGCGTGTACTATTGGGTACACGGCGTGTAGTTTTCATTTTTTAACTGTTCCTTTGGAGGATTCTCGCCAGTGTGGAACTGTTCATCTGTCGACATGAGTACACAGCATGTGAAACCTGAGTACATGGTGTGTACTACCGCACAGCTGGCCACCGCCTTACTGTTTTCCTGTCGACTGACTACATGGCATATAAATACCCACTACACGGCGTGTAGTCGGTTTTTACACCCTCCATCGCCAACATGGATACACACCTTGTGTACTCATCCCACACAACCAAAGTACACGGAATGTGGAAAAGTACATGGCGTGTAGTCCAAAAATTTAGGATTTTTCCCCATTTTCCTTATTTTCTCAAAACAATTAAGGAAAAGAGAAAAGAAGAAACACGTGCCTCAAAAATAAGAACTGGGTTCTTACAATGATGTTGGGTTTGAACCTCAAGGATGCGTTCTATGTGTCCCATCAAAATAGGAATCAAATCTTGTGTAGTGAGAGTAACATGGTTTAAGTTCGCATGACAAGACTATAACATGTAGTTTAACATCGTGTGGTAAGTATGTTATTGTGAAATTTTACATCATGAAATTAGGAAATTGGGCATGCAGTTTAATGCTATGTTATGGGGATGTTTATGTCATGAAATATGAGATAATATAAAATTGAGTGGGGCGTATGCATATGAATATGCCCTGATATAATGGTTAGGGATTTATACCTCATGGGAGGCCCAAATTAGGGACATTCTTAATTGTGCTTGAATGGGGATTATACCTAAAGAGGAGGCTCAAATTGGGTACATTCTTAATTTTTCCAATGGCATATTCAATTCGGATCTCTAAGATCACATGAGTCATGCTAAGTGTGAGAAACAAGAAATAATGGAATATTATACACATTGTACAAGAGTAATCAATTAAGCTTGAATGGGGATTATACCTAAATAGGAGTCCCATTGAGTTTGGGGAATCATCTCATTATTTTCACATAAGGTATCCTACACTCACCATATGGGGAATCCTTGGTTCTTCACATATGGTAAGGCTATAGTTTAATTTCTTAAGCTGAGGAAATTTTCATACAGTTTATTTTCATACGAATAGGATGTGATGAGATGCAATTTAAATTCATGCATCCTAGACATAATTTTAGGGATTACACATTAAGCTTCCCAATCCCACTTAGGAGTAGAGGAGATAAGGATATGGGGTGGTCACCCTCAATAGTTCTGCTATCAGGGCTAACACATCCATTGTACATGTGTGATTGGAACGAAAAAGGTGCATATGTTTCTCATTTCAATTTGTATGTGGGAATCTTACTCTCATCTAGGGGAAAAGAAGGTTAGATATAGGGACTATTCCAGTTTTGGATACCTCTCTCCTTGAGTGGACTCAAGCGTCCACCAAGCACCCAGAATGATCAATTTCAGACCTAGGTCGGCCAAGTATTTATACATGTTCTAGGGTAATTCTCACCGATGTCCTTAAGAATAGTAATCCCATAAATGTAGGATTTAAATACCCCTAGGGGCCCTATATATTAGGGGAAACCCACAAGATACACCTTTTATCAAGGTAATGTTGGAACTAAAGGGGTTTTTCTAGTGTGCATACCTCGATCCCAAACATCTGATGGCTTTGAAAGAGACCATGATAATTAGATGTCTAAATGGGAAATATGGGTGAAGTAATGATCAACTTTCAAATACAACATGTTCATAATGTCTTGGAATAAGAGAGTAATTGTATGGTTTTACATAGTAAAAGGTCTTGAAAAAGATGTCACCCAAGTGGGACTGGGGTGAATGGGAAGAATTCTCTCAAGTCATACTAGGGTGAGTGAGAGGGATTCACCCAAGTGATACTAGGGTGAAGTGAGAGTACTTATCCCAAGTAGTACTAGGAAGATATGATGGGGTCTTTTCCCAAGTGATACTAGGGATAATTGATGCTCCAGGTTATAGTACTTGGTTTAATCTTCACCCTAGTTGTAGGGGGTATCCATGGATACCTATGTAAGATTGGTTTGAAAGTGTATGGCTGTGTAATTTTACTTCACCCTAGTGTTTTTGGACTATAGAGGAAGTGGTTCCTCAAAAAGTTTCTTAGTGTTTTAGACCTTTGGGGGACTCAAATTCCCTATCTTTTGTTTAATTTTCCTTTTTTTAGGCTTAAATAAGCTACCTGAATGGATCTAGAGACTTGCGTGTGAGACTAGGGAAAGTATATCTTCAGTTTGTCTCTTCATATTCTAAGAGATAAAAATAAGGAGCCTAAGGGTCCTATTTATAATCAAAGTTGGGACCCTGGTTGAAGGTGTTTTTTCATGCTAGTGATTCACATGGGTGAAACATACCTGAAGTACTTTCTCAAATAGGTGGAGTACACGGGGTCAACTTGGGTGTGCTCTAATGGTTTTTGGAAAGATTACTTTACCTTTCCTTAGGACTTTTACTTCATGTGTTTGAGGTATTAATTCTCTAAGATCTTAATCATTTTCATGAAAGTAGAGTGACAATGGAAACATTAAAGGATATTGATATAGATGGAAAATAATTTTATAATAACATTAGATGTTTTCTTTGAAAAACAAAAAAGAAATATCCTTTTTAATAACTTTATTTTTAAAATAAAAAATCCCAAAAATGGGAATAGAAATTAATTTGGAAAAAATATGAAAAATTGGAAAGAATATTTGTAAATGAAATTGATGGAGAGGTCAGGAAAAGGTGTTCGTGTTGATAACATTAAAAAGGAAGATTATTTTCACACTTTTGTAAAGAAATCCAAATCAGAAAAAAAAATACTCATATGAAAAACATTTAAAAATAATCCTTTAAAAACCTTGTAAAGAAAGTAAAATTTAATATAAATTAACCTTAAACAATCATAAAAGTATAGAAAAGTACATCCATAAAATAATTTTAAGAATATGGACATGGAGGATAAATATTCTCGGCTATAAAGAAGGATAAGGTCGGTTCAACTTAAAATAAACATTTATTTTAAATTATGAACAAAACAGAATTGAAATGATAAGAAGACTTGTAAACTCTAGAAAATAGATAGATTAGAATAAAATGGATTGGGTTTCAGAAAGACAAAACATACAATTTTCTTAAATTTTAATTTAGACATAAACAATATCAAATTCAAAGTGAGATTGGAAAATAAAACCTTGCCTCGAAATTCTGCTTCATTAGACGCACTATAAATTCTTGTATAATAAATTTAGGTTTATTATTCATATACATGAGAACCTTATTCATAGTTATTTTACTTAATTTCATTCATTTATCATTATTTTTTACTCATATATCAATTTGTTAATGTTAAAATTAATATTCGAGTGTCCACTATCATGTTTTCCCACACATGCTTCGGTTTGTAAATTTCGGTCCTTGTTCCATGTTCATGGGTTAATCACCTCTATAATGTTTATAAAGATTAATCACACATTTTTTATATATTTCTTGAGTCCCATGACCATTTTTTTTAACTCATGGTAATATTTTCATGGAATTCTTAAAAATATATTTTTTTGAATTTTGATTCAATAAAAACAATTGATTTTATTGATGAATATACTTATATATATTACAATAAAATAATTATTAAATGTTTTCTTGGTAATTAATTATGTAAAAATTATAACATCTTTGGTGTAGGTCGTAAAACTAATCCAAACAATAACACGTTATAACGATAGAATGAGTAATAACATGTTATTTTATAGTAATAATATCACTTTTAAAGAAGTTTAATTATTTAAAAAATATATTATTAAAGTGATAAATTATATTCAAGAAGAGTTATATGAATAAGATATAGAATAATAATTATGGAATAGAGAACACTTACATTGAAAACTTGAATCTCTTCTTAAAGAGACTCTTGGAAATGAGGGGTTTGTGGCTCCTTCATTGGACTAGAGGTTAATAAATGTGAAAGAATCTTGATATATTTAGAAAATTTGTGTATAGAATCAAGATAATTTCTAATTAAGGATGTGTGTTGAGGTGAGTTGAGGAAGATACCTTTTATAGATGAGAGGGGTGACATTTTTATAAATACTCATTTATTATGATAAAAGGAATTCCATATTCAAGGAAAGTGGATCCAAAAATTTTATTTAGTGAGAATAAGATAAGGGGGTAGATAAATTCCCCATACACCCATTTATTGATAGGTTTTTGTGATAATTTGTGATCTTATCCCTTGATTTAACCAATTTACCTTATTTTAATCTTTACTATGGTGATTAACATTACCTTAGGTAACTTTTTTATGATTAAAAATGAAATTGACCATATTAAAAAATTTGGGAATGTTGATTCAAAATATGAAAACCACTTTACTTTATTTAATTTATAAATATGATAAAAAATAATTTTAATATAAGTACAGATAACACAACAAAACCAATTTAAAAAATGTATTTATATGCTTAAAAATGAATTTGTACATATTCCTTACACATAATAAGCATTAAATGATTGGTAATTTTATTGAATAAAAATTCATTTCATTAAAATCCATGCTTAAAATATGATAATTGTAACATATATTATAAAAACAATGTTTTTAAACAAAGTATTTTTGTTTAGCAATGAATAATTAAAGTAATACTCATTATATTTACTTAATTATTTATTAGATGTTAGTAATTGACTTTGTTAACCATTACTTGATTCTCATCAATAAATTTTATTGAAAACACTCTTCAAAAGTAACAAATTTAACAAAAATATATAATTCATAAAAATAGTTTCTCTAAAAACAATGGTATTTTCATATATAAATTGGAACCCTTCTATTTTATAAAATTATTTATTTCTCTAATCATGTTTCATTTAATTATATTTTAATTTATTTAATTTTGTGTTTTAATAAGACATTATTCACTTTGATTCATTTTTGTGTGTATCGAAATCTACTTTATTTATTTAAATAGAAATATATACTGAAATAATGAGGTGTTTCATTTATATTCACTAACCCTTTTATAATCAAGGAATTGTAATGCATTCCATTAATTATGAAATTGAGAAAAAATTCCTTTTAATGATCATACGTTTCATTCAAACTCTTCTAGAGCATTCTTGGATATATTTCCATGCAATATTCATATTTTAACACATCATATAAATGTATTTTGAGGTAGATTATCATTTTTGATTTATTTTTATGGGATTATGAATTATTTTCTTTGATTTTCCATGTGAGATTCATGGATTCAGAATGTATCTCTATATTTATGGTCTATGAAATTTAATTACTTAATAATATTGAGATCATTAGATTTGATTTTGATGAGATTCAACATGATAATAACTAGATTATAAAAAATAGTTGTTATATTTATTTAATAACAATATAAACTAATATTATATCATTAATACTACTATAATAAATAAACACAATAAATACATAAATAAAAATACAAATATAGATAAATTAATTGTATAAGATGAAAAATCTACCATAAATATGAGAGAAAGAAAAATAATCGCATAAAAATTATGAATTTTCAAAAAATATCTATATCTATAATATTTGTGAAGGAAAATTTCTCTGCATGCCGATCTCTCTACCAATGATTTCCCTCCAAACCACACTCAACACCCATCATCTTTATCTCCCCCATACAAACCCTTGAAATCCTACTGATGAATTATTCTTCTCTATTATGGTCTTTTTCATTATCTGTCATCTCTTCCTCCACACCTCTCCTAATCCCCTCCTCTAACTCATAGCCTTAGGATCTGCCTACTAGCTTATTTCTCTACCTATTCCTCCACCCATCAACTTCTGCCTATGTTTCCACATCTATTTACCCAATGTAGTCATTTTTGTTCATTTCTTATCCCTATTTTTTTGAATTGTTCCATTCTAGAATCTTTTTTCTTTAGTATTTATGTTTTCCCCTCCCTCGATAAGTGGTGGAATCACTTATAATATTAATTATATCTATATTTTTTATGTTTTTTTTAGGAATTTATACAATAAAACCACTTTGATGATTGTTTGAAGTACATATAATATGGAATGATCTAATCAGTCTCTTTCAATTGCATTATCAAATTCTCCCAATTAAATTAATCTATTTCTTCCATGATATTATCTGGAATGTTCAACAAAAAAATTTCTTCATTTGAATCTCCCATGGTGTGATCCTTCTAGTTTCACTCCCTATATTAAAGTTTATGTTTAGAACACATCTCATCGTTGTCTTCCAAACCATTTCATCCATGCCTTCAAATATATTTTGGTCTTTGAAACCTATGTCAGTGTAACTACCTTAGTTTCATACTACAATATTAGTATGAATTATTAA
This sequence comes from Viscum album, assembly GCA_963277665.1. Classification (NCBI taxonomy): domain Eukaryota; kingdom Viridiplantae; phylum Streptophyta; class Magnoliopsida; order Santalales; family Viscaceae; genus Viscum; species Viscum album. The sequence goes on from OY728152.1 coordinate 908,986,657, forward strand.
TTTTTTTACTATGTTAAATCTTCATAACTACCACCTATTAAATTAATGTATTTTTTAATACCTTATTTATATTATCCCAAAATAAAAAAAATTACAACAAATTTCCTTCTACAGAAACTATAATCTTTGGAGAGAGAGAAACCCACTACCCAAAGGTAATGTTTTTTAAAATTTTCACCACATTTTTTTAATAAAGGTACTAAATTATTCTCAAAAATTATTATTTAATATCCATTTGAGAAACCAACATGAGTTATTATTTATTATTTATCTTTCTTCTATATTACAAGTCATGTACTTTTTAAAAAAATATTATTTTTATTGTTTTTCTATATGTGAACTATATTATTTTCTAAAATGTATATCTTTGCATATTTTAATTATGTATTATTATTTATAGTGATAAAGTTCTCTAAAAAATCATATTTTATATGTCTTTGGGTCACTAGTATCAGTTTTTTTTCATTTCAATAGTATGTGTTGTACACTTTTATGATCAATGTTCTCTAATATTTATACATTCTTTTGAGAAAACTAGTCATTTGTAATTACTATGTTTTAAAAAAAATCACCCTATTTTCTATTATAGGTGTGAAATTATTTTAAAATATTATTATCTTATATATATTCACTACATGGAATGAATCAATGCATGGGATGATTAAATTCATTGAATGAGGTGTGTATTTATTTTTAAAAAAATTCTTTTTCAATATTTCCATATTGTATTACATATTTTAAATTTTATATTCATTTTAAAAAAATTCATGTTAAAACTCATATTTAGAATTTTGTTTAAATTTTCAAAATTTTCATTTTAAACTAAATACAGGATTCTATTCATTTCTCAAAATAAACTACAAGTGGGATAATTCCTAAAATGTTGAAAAAAATCATGTACTCTTTATCCCTATACTCAACATCATAGTCCCAAAGTCTTTCATTTTTAACTTGTATAACATCATGTTTAATTTTATATTTTTAAATTATTTCTAGGATATAAATTTGGTGCTACATCAAGTTATAATATTCAAATACCATATATTTTGGGTGCATTTTATCTAATTGGAAGGATAGTGTTGGTAAATAATTTTTCTTTCTACTAGATCCTTCATCATTTAACTATTGATTAGTTTGTTTATTATAGATGGATTTATTCAATATATTGATGATAATTTGGAAACAATCATCAAAATCAAATTACTTAAAACCTAAGTAATGAGTTTTTTTAACATCGTGGCTTTTTTCTTTAATTTCAATAGATTTTTAAGGTAATGACATTATCATTTTGAAAATACCAATTATCATTAAATAAAAACCATGATTAATTAAGAATTACACATAATTATTTCAATGTAAATGTAATTCTTAAACAAATTATTTTCTAAAAACTATTAATTTTGGATCATGTGTGTGACCTGGTGTAATTTTTTTCATTATAACTAGGATCTTTATCCACACACTGATGAATTAGTATATTTTGGTTTCTTGAATAGTAATTTTAGTTGTAATTGGATATTTGAGTTGTAGTTGGTATGTTTAATATAAAATCCTGAATAGAGTAGTGAATTCCAAGTGCTCAACTAAAATTTATCTTCAAGAGGGCATGATTGGAAGAACCAGTTGTCCATATTTTCACAACCATGTTTTCTTGACTCCTTTGAACAAGATTTCTATATTTTAATTTTTCAATCACATTGGGTCTAATTAGTTTTATAGATTATTTCATATCATATCAAAAACCTCAATTATCATAATATTTGTATTCCTTCATAGTTTCTGATTATGGTTCAGCCGAGTTCTAATGGTGTATATAATTATTTTCTTGATCTTTTGTTAAAATTATATTTGGTGTCCTTTTAAGTTAGGGCCTTCTATATAGTGTTAGACTATTATTGATACAAAACTAAATGGTTCTTTTTTAGTATTTTCTAAAACTACTAATTCGTATTGTTACATTGAATATCATATAGTGGGATGAATCATCTTGATCTAAATAGAGTTATGCCTAAAAAGTTTGGTGATATTAGTTACCTACAAGTTATGTAAGTGATATAAATTTATGAGTTCATTAAAAAGGATAATTTTATATAAAGGATATCTATCTCGTTTTATTATTTAGTTAAGTTATAATGGTTTCAAGAAAGTACTAAAAAATTATTACAATGTTATATTTTTTTCATTGGTGAGACATCACTTCAAATTATGTCAGTGGATCATACAGGAAAACTTGTCTAAGTTCCACTAATCAAATTCTATATTTTATTTTTTATGAATTTTCTATACAATTTGTATTTTATTGTATTTTATTTTATGTTAATTTCATAGTATTAAGTTATAAATATGAATGCATGATAAAAATCTTATGTAAATTTGTCTTAGTGGTCATGTTCCTAAGGAACTATACTTGAGGTCCTTACTTTTTCAGAAACTTGGAAGGAAATAAGCTTGTCAAACCTCTTCATGACATATCTTGGAAATTTGAGTAATTTGAAGAGATTATAAGGCCACTTCAAAACGGAGTAGGGAAGATAGGATTTGTCTAATTTAATTTTTTAAATCAATATCAATATTTTATTTTCTTTCTAATATTTAGATCAAATATATATATATGATATGTTTGGATTGGTTAAAATTGTTCATCATGTTGGTGTCAGTATGAGAAGTTTTTGTTTTGGATATCTTAGTAAAAAATGGTTTTCCCACCATATATAAAATGATTGATGCATGGTTCATGGAATTTCTTAATTCCATGGGTGGGTTGTGGTGGACACAGTAGCTTGCACACAAACCCATCAACATCTTTTATAACACTGGATGTCAGGAAGGTGGCTAAGAGACCATGGTGTGAGTTATCATTCCCACTTTCCCTAGCCCTATTATTGTAATTCATCTTATTTATAAATTTGTCTTCCATTATTAAGAAATATTTATTTGTGGTTTATATGCCTACAATATCCGCATGAATTATTCGGTAATAGATATTTGTGATTTAGATTTGTTCAAGATCCCCTTTAGAACTATTTTCTATGTATGAATTTTTATTATTATGTATTTTCTTATGCTTCTCTTATTTCAATCCTTATACTTATGCTTTTTTCTATGCCCATGTTATCCATTACACAATTAATGAAATAAAATATGTAAATGTTCTCAATTTGATAGTGAATATGTGAATTTGATAGTGCATATCATGTTATTACTTATACAATAAATGAAATCAAATATGTACACATTTTGAATTTGATAGTGAATATTTGAATTTGATAGTGCATATTTATGCTTAAACATATACTGCAATACATTCACATTATCAAATTAACAATTCCACTCCCTATGTTTATGATTATAATTAGGCTTATAAAAATACTATAATACATATAAAATTTCAAGTACTGTAATATATATATATCCTAATAAATACATTAGATTTATCTTATGCTTATACAAAAACCATTTTACTTAAATACATAAGCTTATGATTCTATAATATATATAGTCTAACAAATCCATTAGCTTTAGATTGTTCTTATAAAAATTGAGTTACTTAAATAAAAAATATTTTGTTTATGGTTACTGTTATGATAATTCTTATATAGATACCGAAATAAATACATGGTTTTCAACCCGTCAGTGCATATGGTTATGCTAATTCTTATGCTTATAGATATACTTTAGCACGCACATATTTTATAATTTACAATGCTTATTTATATGATTCTACTTATGCTTATGATTTTACAAATACTATAATACATACACATTTTCATATACTATAATACACAAAAAATGTAATATAAAATATTGTAATATACAAATACTATAATATACAAATACCATAATATAAAAAATACTATAATATTCAAATACTATAATGATATAATACTATAATACTACACTACATATAAAATTTCATATATTTCAATATAAAAATACTATTATATACAATTATTTTAATATACAAATTGTAAGACTATGATACTATAATACATTTTCATGTACTGTAATATAAATTTTCATATACCATAATATACATTTTCACATTTTCATACAATAATGCATTTTCAAATTTTCACAAATATTGTAATAAAAATACTATATTGTAATTCATTTTCACATTTTTATATACTATAATACAAATAATGTAATACTATAATACATACACATTTTCATATATCGTAGTATAAAAATATTTTAATATACAAATACTATAATAGTTTAATATTATGATGCATTTTTATATATTTTAGTATACATTTTTCCATTTTCATACTATAAAAATACATTTCATATACTATAATATACAAATACTTTAATATACAAATATTGTAATATCAAAGCACTGTAATACTCTAATACTATAATACTATAATATAGTTCCGTATTTTCATATATTATAATAGAAAAATACTGTAATACTATAATACATACACATTTTCAAATTTTCATGCATACATACACACATTTTCACCTTTTCACATTTTCATATATATATTTTTTCATATGCTGTAATATACCAATACTATAATAAGTTCATCCATACATACACATTTTCATATTTTCAAATTTTCAATGCTAATTCTTATGCTTACACATAAAATTATGCTTATGATTTCACACATTTTCAAATATGTTTCAATGGAAATCATATATTATATGAAACTGCATACACATTTTCAAATTTACACTTATTGACTGTGGTTGTGCTTGTATTTCTAACATACTCATTTTCAATTAGATGGTTCTTCTTTCATGACTTATTGTGCTTTTATTTACTATACATAGATTATGCATAGGTTACTGCCTATGGTTCATGTTATATCTTCAAATTGAAAACATTGTATAGTGATCATGAATACAATTTTTAATATTCTATCTATACATTACATTACATTATTTGGGAGGTAAAATGAAAATGGAGATATCTGCTTAAAGTTGCTTTAATAAGTATATGTTATACACATTTTCAAGTTTATAGTGGTTTGATTTACAATATAGAGCTCATGCTTACATTATTATGTTTATGAAAATTCTTACATCACTACTTAAGACTATTCTTATGCTTTACTTTATAATACATAGTTTATTACTATGATTATGCTTTTCTTACATCACTTATTATGTGTACATGTCACATTATATTTTTACCTAATAAATTTTTTGTAGGAAAATGATTATGAATATTCACCATCAATTGATAGTACTCACTACTACAAATCCACCCTTTAACAGTGAAAAAAAGGGTTTTATCAGCACTAAAAAAGTGTTATCATCGTAATCACTCTTAAAATACAACATCTTTTATTAGTTCTAGGTTAGATATGATTAATTCCCCTCATTATCAATGCTAAACTAACAATGATAAAATCCATGTTTCTATAGTGTGTTGCTAAAATTACAACACATTGTAGCATAAAAAATTGAATTTAATTGAAATTAAATTTAAATAAAAAATATAATAAAAAAAATATTATAGAAATTTCAAACATATTGGTTTTTAAAATTACATTGGTAAGTACAATTTATGATAAACATTCAAAAACATCAATATTCCAATGTTTTTGGTCCCAAACCCCCTCTCAAAAGAGCCCGATCATGCTACCAGTTGTCGAACAAATCACTCCATCTTGAGAAAAAGAGTGCACATATATAAAAAAAACAATACTTATTTTTTTAATAGTATAAAAATAAATTAAACATCAATATGAAATAATAAATAAATAAAATTTCATTTTTAAACTAAAATCACACATTTTGAGTCATATCGTTCACACTGTGTATAATATTGAAGTGTGGTTGATCTCTACACATCACAAATGAATTAAGGATCATTTTCCAAAAGTATAAAAATATTCTGAATGTTTTTTCTCAGTTTTGATTATGTCATGTGTCTTTTTTTACTAAAATGTAAATTTAAACTGAAAACACATACTTTGAGCTATACTGATCCCATCATGTGTTAGTTTGATATGAGACTCATTCCTACACATCAAAAATTAATTATGAATCTTTTCCTAAAGTATCAATACAATATAGGTGTGTTTAATCAGTTTTCAGTTAGTGATATACATTTTGAACTAAAATGTCAGTTTTAAATTGATAACATACACTTTGAGTCATACCGCACACATCATGTATCAAATTGAGATACATCTGATTCCTATACATCAAAAATGACTTATGAATTATTTTACTAAATTATCAAAATAATCCAAATGTGTTTTCTTATTTTTGAGTATGTGACATGTGTTTTGAACTAAAATGTCAATTTTAAATAAAAACACACACTTGGAGTCATACCAGTCACACCGTGTGTCAGATTGAGGTTTAGTTAATTTCTACACATCAAAAATAACTTAAGTATTATTTTTATAGAGTATCAAAACAATATAAATGTGTTTTATAGGTTTTGAGTATGTCATGTGTCTTTTTTACTAAAATGTAAATTTAAACTGAAAACACGCACTTTGATCCATACCGGTCACATATTGTGTTAGTTTGATGTGTGGATAATTCATATACACCAAAAATAACTTATGAATCATTTTAATAAAGTATCAATACAATTCAAGCATGTTTTCTCAATTTTTAGTAAGTGACACACGTTTTGAACTAAAATGTCAATTTTAAACTGATAACATACACTTTGAGTCATACAAGACACACCATGTATCAGATTGAGGTGTGGTTGATTCTTATATGCCAAAAATAACTTATATATAATTTTCCTAAAGTATCAAAATAATATGATTTTTTTTACTCTATTTTTAGTATGTAATGTGTATTTTGAACTAAAATTTCAATTTTAAATAAAAACACACACTTTGAGTCATACCAGTCACACCATGCATCGTATTGAGGTGAGGACGATTCCTAAATGTCAAAAATGACTTAAGGACTATTCTCCGAAATTATAAAAACAATATGAATATGTTTTATTAGTTTTGAGTATATCACGTATATTTTTTACTAAAATGTCAATGTAAACTAAAAACATGCACTTTGAGTCATACAGATAACATCGTGTGTTAGTTTTATGTAAAACTAATTCCTAGATTCCAAAAATGACTTATAAATTATTTTTAAAAAGTATCAAGACAATTAAATCATGTTTGATAAATTTTTAGTGAGTGACACACATTTTGAAATAAAATATAAATTTTAAATTAATGACATACACTTTGAGTCATATCGAGCACACCGTGTATTGGATTATGGTGAGGATAATTCCTACACATCAAAAATTACTTATGGATTGTTATAATAAAGTATTAAAATAATCCAAAAGTTTTTTCTCAGTTTTGAGTATGTGATGTGTGTTTTGAACTAAAATGTTAATTTTAAATAAAAATGCACACTTTGAGTGATACCAGTCACAATGTGCATTAGATTGACATGTGGTTGATTATTACGCATCAAAATTTAATTAATGATCATTTTCTTAAAGTATAAAAATGATTTGAATGTGTTTTTTTAGTTTTGAGTATGTCATGTATAATGCCCCAGCCTTAAACCTTACTTAATCTTGAGTTATTACAAGATTACACATTGAGGATCTTTTCAGGTTTAGAGTTTTAGAGAATTAGATCATGAAACTTGCATTACATTCCACATTTAAACAAAGTGGTTACATAAAAGACAATATTCATTCTTCCCATCAACGGAAACATATTTAAAATAAAACACGGATTCTTTCTTGACACATCCTTGACACTATCATCACATCATGTACCTTTCCCTTGACCTGTGAAAAACATTTCAAAAACTTGGGATGAGCATAAAAAGCTCAGTAAGAGTTATAAAAAATATGGAAAGGAAACATGAGTTCATATATACATTAGAATGAAATCATACTTTACCCATAAAACATAGGCATATCAAATCATGAATAAATCATATAAATCATAAGACATAAAAGGGATCTTGAGGCATTCATAACATTCTTACGTAGGGAGTAACCCTCTTAGTTATGTTTGGAATACCCACCACAGTATATTCCCTAAATCTCTTCGGAGAAACCTTAACGTTTCACTCCTTCGCGTTACCCAATGCATTGGAGAGCTATATCGGGCTCACCCGCCCTTAGTTTATCACGGAACCACCCGTTTTCATAACAATGCCCAAGAACCATAACATAAACGTATCACATAAAACATGCATAAAGTAAACATAACATTTCCACATTTCAATAACAATATAACATTTTAGGATATTGAAATAATGAATCCATTCAAAAAGAAACCATTTCCAAAACCATTTAAAACATTTAATAAAGATATTTTTGAATCAAAGTGTCCCATACCACCTTAAAGATTTTAAAATTTTAAACCATTAATATCCATATAAATAAATCCTTAAAACAACTTTGAAAACATGGATATTAATAAGAACAAATAATTAAAACATTTAAAGAGATATTTTGGTTAAAGGGGTTCTACCAAAATTAGAGACACTTGAATACAATAATTGAGGAATAACATTTAGTCAGAACTTTATAATATCATGAGAATAAATGGATTCATGATATAATATTCCAAAGGACAGTATATACACCATATAAGAGTGAATTGGTTCATAACAACAATGAAGTCTCAGTAGAAATGTCAAATGTGATGAATTCCCTTATAAAGAAGGTATCCTTAAATTAAGGATAATTCAATCTCAAAATTATGTGTGACAAATATAAATACACCCAATATAAGTGGATATTAAGTGTAAAACAATAAAAGTTCATTCACACATATTCAAAATATTACATATTCAATAACTACATGTTGAACCCAAAGAAATCGAAATTGGGTTAAAAAGTTCCCTTGGTAAAATTCGACAGCCTAACGGCATCACTTCAAAATTCAGAAAATGAGTTGATGAGAGATAAAAAGGGCATCTCATCACTTGGACATAAAATTTACATCAATAAGGATATAAAAGAACATATCCCAAAATAATAATATGTGAATTAAAAGACATAACAAAAGAAGTCTTTTAAAAAGAGGAGGGTGAAAGGTCCCCTTACCGAGTTGGGTAACTTTCGAAACGTACACCCCATGGAAGAAGGGTCATAAAATGAAGATGTTAATACCAATAAATGAAATTATACTACACAAAGTGTATAATAATGGGCAGTACATACACCACTCAAAGGAAATTGTGGCAAATGTAGCATAAATCTCACGGGAATAAAAGTGAGATGAAAAATCCCTTACGAAAACTCGGCAGCCTAACGGCGCCACTTAAAACTTCCAAAATGGATTGATGAGAGGAAATAGGGTATCTAATCATATTACCATAAAATTTACAGTGAGAGGAATATAAAATAACATCCCCCATCATTTAAAATAAGTTACATAAAGGAGAGTACTTAAAAAGAAAGAGAGAGGTTATATCTCTTATGAAAATTCAGCAGCCTAACAGCGCCACTCAAAACTTCCGAAATGGATTGATGAGAGAGAATAGGAACTCTCATTATTTGAACATAAAAATTACAGTAAGATTAATATAAAATAACATCCCAATAACAAGAAATATGAGCTTTAAAATTAATGACATAAAAGATTGTACCTAAAAAGAAAGAGAGGAGTAGGATCCCTTACCTCGGGTCCGACTTGACTTGATCGTTCTTTAATCTCCTGAATAATAAAATTGAGTTAATTTATACTTCCTTAAGAACCTTTTTAAAGTTCATTATTCCTTTTATATAACTTATTACCATGTCATAAACATTATGTAATCATTTAAGTTAGTAATATTTGTTTTGCCGATATTTGGTTCTTAAGTCGAAAGTGGACTTCTTACAATTACATGTTGTTCGTGTGGCCAAATGTTCATTATATCCAGAATTTTATTCATGATTTATATATCATATATATCATATATATCCATTATATTCATGTATTTATAATATTACATAACATTTAGAGTAAAGAAATGAAATGCACCGTTCATGGAGACGGTAAGTGGTACGTACGCATGAACGCTACTTCCATTTCTATTTCATATTTAATGGAATTAAAACATAATGATACATAATAGTATTTTAATTCCAGTATGGTATCATATATAATATCATTAAATATATCCTTTATACGTACCACATATGGTATTAATGAATCAAATCACTTTGAGGGGGCGGTAGTCCGCACTTCCTTAAATGAAGATATCGTGTTTACCCATAATGGAAACCATAAAGGTATGCCATAAATGAAAAATACAGAAGCTTAAGTAAAACATAAACATATTAGATATCATATATAAATATAGTTCCATCTTAATGTCCACCTTTGAAGGTGTTAGAAGAATTTTGAACAATCATCATTTCGGGAGGCAGAAATTCTCCATCCACGGAAATAGTATGTTCTTTAACCATTAGATGTAGGTGTGTGTAAGTGTAGCTCTAATACTTCTTATAAAAACATCCTAGTATATTTAATATACTGGAGTTATTACAAAAGAAAATAATAAAAAGAGTTTAGGGGGTTGGAGAAGTAAAATAAAACAGAAGGACTCAAGTGAAGACATTACCTTAAAATCGGGTAACTTCCTTTGATTTGAGCTCAAAGGATTCCTCGGAAAGGATTCTGCCCAAATTGAGGCTTCAAGGAGTTAGAGAGGGATGTAGAGAGACATAATGGTCAGGGTTTGGCCGAGCCAAAGGCTTTGGAAGTGTGTGTAAGGAGGTAGAGGTGGGGGCCTTTTATAAGAGGAGAGGAGGGGCACTCTTGGAAAGGTATAAAATGTAACTTTATTTTCAAATGAGTTTCGGATTTTAATGGTCCCACATTGATTTGTTTAGAGGATAAGGTGATAAGGGTTCTAAATCCACCCATACAATAGTTTTTGGACATGTTTAGGTCTTAGATTTTACATTATCTTTCCATTTTATTTAAATCGTTAAATAATGAGGTCATCGCTGCATCATCATGATGTCATAAATAATTTAATTTATTTAATGTCTAAAAATTATAAAAAAAATACTATGATGTAGGAAATATTTTTATATTTCCAATTAATATTTATAGTCCAAAATATCATTTATGTATAAAAAATTAAAAATATTTTACATAGGTGATACATTCTTTGTCACATTTAACATTTTTTAAAAAATAAATAGATAAAAAGTCACTTTCTCACAAAAGTGATTCCATGGGGCCCCCAAGTTTGGAACAAGGAATCCCATGGTCTTCCATGAGACAACAAGTAGCCTTAGGACAAATTTTGTGTTCATTTTTTATTATTATGATATTATCTTATTATCTTTAACTACCTGATTACTCATTAATCAAAATAATTAAAGATAATTACCGTCGTTACTATTCATAATGTCCAAAAACAAAAGAGTCTTAATTACATAATTTGGACCTTATGATTCCAAATATGTAATTCATTTTACCAAATTCCAAACACATAAATTTCAATAGTTAATTTTAAAAAAACTTCCCGTTGTCAAAACAAATAGCGGGTTTTTTAGAAACAATATTTATGAAAAGTTTGGCACTTGTTTATGCCTAATTCCAAAGTGAAATTAATCCCAATGACCATCATTGAATTACATGGTAAAAATATATTATAATTAAACTTTAAAACAAATTAAAAAGATAATATAACCATATAATTAAATTATATGAAAAAGCAGTTTTGATGTAAAATGCAGTATTTTTCACTATTCATTGAAAAATGAACATTTTCATAAAAATAACAAAAATTAACCCAAGGTAAATTTCAATGTCCCAATCATAAATAATATGTTTATTTTGAAAAATAGAGCTTATAAAATTTTCAAAAAGTGTATTTAAAAGGGGTTCTCCATCAAAAGGCAGTTAATTGACCTTTTAAAGAATATTAGAATGTTTTCGCTTAAAAACTGGATTCATTTGAATTTTTAATCCTATAAAATTTATTATAAAGAGTAAAAATATTTGACAAACATATATAATTATTTTTTAGTTAGTTCTATTCATTCCCGCCATTACAACGGCTAGGCGTTAACTACCATTTAAAATAATATTATTTTATTATTAGAGTGCAATGTAAGATTCCCAAGAAACTCATTGTTGCGTGTTGGGTACGCCATCGAGCATAGCATCACCTTTAAAGTAATATTAATATTTTATTCACAAATATGGATAAATATAAAGATGCCATATTCTTTATTTACCTGGGGTGTTACATCCTTCCCCCCTTTTGGGAATTGCGTCCTCGCAATTTTAAAATTGGGCTTGGAAACATCCTTGAAAGTCCCACATCGAAACAAGAGTCGGTAAAACAATCACTTTAAAATAAAGAAAGATAAGTACAAAGGTCACCCGAGTTAACCCAAACTAGGATTCCAAGTATGAAAATATGGACATGGAGGAAAAAACAAAGGGTCATGTTCTGATGGAGAGTGATAGAAAACATGTTTAGGAGAAAGTTAACCACAAGAAAATCACAAACTTGTGATGGGTTAAACGGTATTCGATTCCCCAGTAGGAAAAGTTAATAGACAACATTTTTGTTTTAATTTACTTTTTATTGAGGAATTTATTCATAAGGAAACATAATCACTTATCATGTTGACTTTCAACTTTTATTAGATTCCTTACAAAAACTCATATTTTCTCCAAAAGACGAGTATTTAGGAAGACTTGTTCACATTAAGAGTACTATAATCAACTTATAGAGAATCACCTAATCCACAAAATAGAACTATATACTTCCCATGTCTTCAGACTTTAACCAAAACCAAAACCAAAAAGGTTAGTACAAGATCAGATAATCCAGAAAAGGATAACCCTTTATAAAAAGAAAATCTATTCTTAATCTCCAAAATTTGTCCAACAAAACCCAAAGTTCAACGAGGACCATTAGATAATCAATTTGTCCATAAAATTCTTCAAAGTAAACCAAACTAATATTGAAACCCAAATATTTGAAGGATTTAGTCACATATTCTTCCAAGTTAAATCGTAACATTTATCTCCAAACAACATCAGTTTCTCTTAATGTCTCGTATTGAAAAGTAATTAACCTAATCACATATCCTCCATGATAGGTTAATAAATATCCATAAATAACCCAAAATCAACTTACTCTTAATTCATAAAATCATCTAACTAAAAAGAATCAGTCAAACTAACCAGGGACTTCACGTAGTCCAGTGGTAGGCGATAAATACCAGTTGCACTTCGGTTGTGGGTTCGATTCCCACAGCTTTGTCCGACGTGAAGAGTTGTCACACGGTCTGCGTGTTGTCCTTTTTCCAAAAATATATAATTCTCAAATCATTCCCCAAAAAGAGATAAAATCATCAAAAATAACCATAACATAATTTAACCTCAATTTTATCTCAAGCCTTTCACTTCCATCATAACATATAGTAACCCATAATTACCTCAAAAGTAAGGATCATATAAACCCAAATGGTTCTTTATAACTATGTCCACAAAAGAACAGATAACTATTACTTGAATAAAATTTTCATATATTAAACATCAGGGTTACACATACTATAAAAAGTCTTCTAATGTAACCCCATCATCAAAAGAGACTTAATACTCTTAAAAATTTCACCATAACTCTTGAAGCCCTTATATGTTGACATCTTACTCATTCAACATTCTTCATGATCCATTAACCATTCCTTTCCAACTTATTCTGAAATACTTCTTTCCTATAAACAAAATCATGAATCATATCCTAAGATTCCAAAATAGGAAAACAATAGTTATGAAATAATCCATACCTTTGATTGTTCATTTTCAATTTCTTCATCCTCAATCGGAATGGCATTAGGTATTGGTAAACGAAAATTTGTACGATCTTGGTGATCCCATTCACGAAACTTCTTCATAGGACATGTGTTTGCATAAGGACCATGCACACCACATTTAAAACATTCAATTGATCCCTCAGAAAGAACTTCTTTCCCTTTCCTCGAGTCAACTGGATGCTTCCTTTTTCCATGGAAGGTTCTTGCTTTACGACCTTCATTTCCACATCTATAGCATATTTCTGTCCCTTTGAAACATTTTCCTAGGTGTTTCTTTCCACATCTTTGACACATAGGTTTTTGAACACACTTACCTTTATGATTATTACATGTAGTTCCGTATGGATTTGTTTCTCGCATATATGATGACTTAGAGAAATCACCAAGGTTTAGGTGGTCAATCATGACTCCAGATAGTTGGTTGAGGATAATCACAAGAGTTCTCATTGCATCCCCCATATCATTCAGTTTCTTGCTCAAAAAACTGTCATAGTTTCCTTCACATCCACTGTTACTTTGGTGCCTGCTAGATACAGTCATTTACTAAAACCAAAAAGGTCAGTGTGAGTATATCAAAAAAACCATCATATACTAATGAGGAAGATAAACACCAAGATATACTTACTCATTCACTTTATCTAAAACTAGGACTCTTTCTGAAATCCTATCCATTATGGTACTGTCACTTATGCTTAGAGAATACCCTAACCTCTAAAGTTATCTAAACCAACCTCTGATACCAACTATAAGGCCCCAGCCTTAAACCTTACTTAATCTTGAGTTATTACAAGATTACACATTGAGGATCTTTTCAGGTTTAGAGTTTTAGACAATTAGATCATGAAACTTGCATTGCATTCCACATTTAAACAAAGTGGTTACATAAAAGATATTATTCATTCTTCCCATAAAAGGAAACATATTTAAAATAAAACACGGATTCTTTCTTGACACATCCTTAACACTATCATCACATCATGTACCTTTCCCTTGACCTGTGAAAAACATTTAAAAAACTTGGGATGAGCATAAAAATCTCAGTAAGAGTTATAAAAAATATGGAAAGGAAACATGAGTTAATATATACATTAGAATGAAATCATACTTTACCCATAAAACATAGGCATATCAAATCATGAATAAATCATAGAAATCATAAGACATAAAAGGGATCTTGAGGCATTCATAATATTCTTACGTAGGGAGTAACCCTCTTGGTTATGTTTGGAATACCCACCACAGTATATTCCCTAAATCTCTTCGGAGAAACCTTAACGTTTCACTCCTTCGCGTTACCCAATGCATTGGAGAGCTATATCGTGCTCACCCGCCCTTAGTTTATCACGGAACCACCCGTTTTCATAACAATGCCCAAGAACCATAACATAAACGTATCACATAAAACATGCATAAAGTAAACATAACATTTCCACATTTCAATCACAATATAACATTTTATGATATTGAAATAATGAATCCATTCAAAAATAAACCATTTCCAAAACCATTTAAAACATTTAATAAAGATATTTTTGAATCAAAGTGTCCCATACCACCTTGAAGCTTTTAAAATTTTAAACCATTAATATCCATATAAATAAATCCTTAAAACCACTTTGAAAACATGGATATTAATAAGAATAAATAATTAAAACATTTAAAGTGATATTTTGGTTAAATGGGTTCTACCAAAATTAGAGACACTTGAATACAATAATTGAGGAATAACATTTAGTCAGAACTTTATAATATCATGAGAATAAATGGATTCATGATATAATATTCCAAAGGACAGTATATACACCATATAAGAGTGAATTGGTTCATAACAACAATGAAGTCTCAGTAGAAATGTCAAATGTGATGAATTCCCTTATAAAGAAGGTATCCTTAAATTAAGGATGATTCAATCTCAAAATTATGTGTGAAAAATATAAATACACCAAATATAAGTGGATATTAAGTGTAAAATAATAAAAGTTCATTCACACATATTCCAAATATGACATATTCAATAACTACATGTTGAACCCAAAGAAATCGAAATTGGGTTAAAAAGTTCCCTTGGTAAAATTCGACAGCCTAACGGCATCACTTCAAAATTCAGAAAATGAGTTGATGAGAGATAAAAAGGGCATCTCATCACTTGGACATAAAATTTACATCAATAAGGATATAAAAGAACATATCCCAACATAATATTATGTGAATTAAAAGACATAACAAAAGAAGTCTTTTAAAAAGAGGAGGGTGAAAGGTCCCCTTATCGAGTTGGGTAACTTTCGAAACGTACACCCCATGGAAGAAGGGTCATACAATGAAGATGTGAATACCCATAAATGAAATTATACTACACAAAGTGTATAATAATGGGCAGTACATACACCACTCAAAGGAAATTGTGGCAAATGTAGCATAAATCTCACGGGAATAAAAGTGAGATGAAAAATCCCTTACGAAAACTCGACAGCCTAACGGCGCCACTTAAAACTTCCAAAATGGACTGATGAGAGAAAATAGGGTATCTCATCATATTACCATAAAATTTAAAGCGAGAGGAATATAAAATAACATCCCCCATAATTTAAAATAGGTGACATAAAGGAGAGTACTTAAAAAGAAAGAGAGAGGTCATATCTCTTACGAAAATTCAGCAGCCTAACGGCACCACTCAAAACTTCCAAAATGAATTGATGAGAGAGAATAGGGACTCTCATCATTTGAACATAAAAATTACAGTAAGACTAAAATAAAATAACATCCCAATAACAAGAAATATTATCTTTAAAAGTAATGACATAAAAGATTGTACTTAAAAAGAAAGAGAGGAGTAGGATCCCTTACCTCGGGTCCGACTTGACTCTATCGTTCTTTAATCTCCTAAATAATAAACTTGAGTTAATTTATACTTCCTTAAGAACCTTTTTAAAGTTCATTATTCCTTTTATATCACTTATTACCATGTCATAAACATTATGTAATCATTTAATTTAATAATATTTGTTTTACCGATATTTGGTTCTTAAGTCGAAAGTGGACTTCTTACAATTACATGTTGTTCGTGTGGCCAAATGTTCATTATATCCAGAATTGTATTAATGATTTAGATATCATATATATCATATATATCCATTATATTCTTGTATTTATAATATTACATAACATTTAGAGTTAAGAAATGAAATGCACCGTTCATGGAGACGGTAAGCCGTACGTACGCATGAACGCTACTTCCATTTCTATTTCATATTTAATGGAATTAAAACATAATGATACATAATATTATTTTAATTATAGTATGATATCATATATAATATCATTAAATATATCCTTTATACGTACCACATATGATATTAACGAATCAAATCACTTTGAGGGGGCGGTAGTCCGCACTTCCTTAAATGAAGATATCACGTTTACCCATAATGGAAACCATAAAGGTATGCCATAAATGAAAAATACAGAAGCTTAATTAAAACATAAACATATTAGATATCATATATAAATATAGTGTCATCTTAATGGCCACCTTTGAAGGTTTTAGAAGAATTTTGAACAATCATCGTTTCGGGAGGCAGAAATTCGCCATCAACAGAAACAGTATGTTCTTTAACCATTAGATGTAGGTGTGTGTAAGTTTATCTAGAATCCTTCTTATAAAAACATCCTATCATATTTAAGATACTGTATTTTTTACAAAATAAAAGAATAAAAAGAGTTTAGGGGGTTGGAGAAGTAAAATAAAACAAAAGGACTCAAGTGAAGACATTACCTTAAAATCGGGTAACTTCCTTTGATTTGAGCTCAAAGGCTTCCTCGGAAAGGATTCTGCCCAAAGTGAGGCTTCAAGGAGTTAGAGAGGGATGTGGAGAGACATAATGGGCAGGGTTTGGCCGAGACAAAGGCTTTGGAAGTGTGTGTAAGGAGGTAGAGGTGGGGGCCTTTTATAAGAGGAGAGGAGGGGCACTCTTGGAAAGGTATAAAATGTAACTTTATTTTCAAATGAGTTTCGGATTTTAATGGTCCCACATTTATGTGTTTCAAGGATAATGTGATAAGGGTTCTAAATCCACCCATCAAATAGGTTTTGGACATGTGTAGGTCTTAGATTTTACATTATCTTTCCATTTTATTTAAATCGTTAAATAATGAGGTCATCGCTGCATCATCATGATGTCATAAATATTTAATTTATTTAATGTCTAAAAATTATAAAAAAAATACTATGATGTAGAAAATCTTTTTATATTTCCAATGAATATTTATAGTACAAAATATCATTTATGTAGACAAAATTAAAAATATTTTACATAGGTGATACTTTCTTTGTCACATTTAACATTTTTTAAAAAATAAATAGATAAAAAGTCACTTTCTCAAAAAAGTGATTCCATGGGGCCCCCAAGTTTGGCACAAGGAATCCCATGGTCGGCCATGAGACAACCAGTAGCCTTAGGACACATTTTTTGGTCATTTTTTATTATTATGATATTATCTTATTATCTTTAACTACCCGATTACTCATTAATCAAAATAATTAAAGATAATTACTGTCGTTACTATTCATAATGTCCAAAAACAAAAGAGTCTTAATTACATAATTTGGAACTTCTGATTCCAAATATGTAATTCATTTTACTAAATTCCAAACACATAAATTTCGATAATTAATTTTAAAAAAACTTCCCGTTGTCAAAACAAATAGCAGGTTTTTTAGAAACAATATTTATGAAAAGTTTGGCACTTGTTTATGCCTAATTCCAAAGTGAAATTAATCCCAATGACCATAATTGAATTACATGGTAAAAATATATTCTAATTACACTTTAAAACAAATTAAAAAGATAATATAACCATATAATTAAATTATATGAAAAAGCAGTTTTGATGTAAAATGCAGTATTTTTCACTATTCATTGAAAAATGAACATTGTTAGAAAAATACCAAAAATTAACCCAAGGTAAATTTCAATGTCCCAATCATAAATAATATGTTTATTTTGAAAAATAGAGCTTATAAAATTTTCAAAAAGTGGATTTAAAAGGGGTTCGCCATCAAAAGGCGATTAATCGACCTTTTAAAGAATATTAGAATGTTTTCGCTTAAAAACTGGATTCATTTGCATTTTTAATCCTCTAAAATTTGTTGTAAAGAGTAAAAATATTTGACAAACATATATAATTATTTTGTAGTTAGTTATGTTCATTCCCTCCATTACAACGGCTAGGCGTTAACTACCATTTAAAATAATATTATTTTATTATTAGAGTGCAACGTAAGATTCCCAAGAAACTCGTTGTTGCGTGTTGGGTACGCCATCGAGCATAGCATCTCCTTTAAAGTAATATTAATATTTTATTCACAAATATGGATAAATATAAAGATGTCATATTCTTTATTTACCTGGGGTGTTACATCATGTGTCTTTTTTACTAAAATGTTGATTTAAATTGAAAACATGAACTTGAAGTCATACCAATCATATCATGTGACTATTTGATATTTGATTTATTAATATATGTCACAAATTAATTATGAATCATTATAATAAAGTATCAAGACAATCTGAGTGTGTTTTCTCAATTTTTAGTGAGTTATGTAAGTTTTGAACTAAAATGTCAATTTTAAACTGATAACATGTATTTTGAGTCATATTGGGCACACCGTGTATCATATTGTGGTGTGGATGATTCATACATGTCAAAAATGACTCATGGGTCATTTTATTAAAGTATCAAAAAAAATCCAAATGTGTTTTCTTAGTTTTGAGTATGTGATGTGTGTTTGGAACTAAAATGTCAATTTTTAATAAAAACACATACATGGATTCATACCAGTCACGTTGTGTATAGGATTGATGTGAGGTTGATTCATACATGTCATGAATAACTTAAGGATTGTTTTCCTAATGTATCTAAAATAATCTAAATGTGTTTGAACAGTTTTGAGTATGTGATATGTGTGTTGAACTAAAATGTTGATTTTAAATAAAAACACACACTTTGAGTCATGTCGATCACACCATGAATTATATTGACATGAAGTTGATTCATACATGTAAAAATGACTTCAGGATCATTTTACTAAAGTTTTAAGACAATCTGAGTGCATTTTATTAGTTTTCAATGAGTGACACATGTTTTGAACTAAAATGTCAATTTTAAACTAATATCATACACTTTGATTCATACTAGCCACGTCATGTATCATATTGAGGTGTGTAGTATTCCTACATGTCAAAAATAACTTATGGATCATTTTTATAAAGTATCAAAACAATTTAAATATGATGGCTTAGTTTTGATTATGTGATGTGTGTTTTGAACTAAAATGTCGATTTTAAATAAAAACACACACTTGCAGTCATATTGGTCATACTGTGTGTTGAATTGATGTGTGTTTTATTAATACACATCAAAAATTACTTAATGATCATTTTCCTCAAGTATGAAAACAATATGAATTTTTTTCTCAGTTTTGATTATGTGATATTTTATTAAATAAAATGTCAATTTTAAATAAAAATACACACTTTGAGTCATATTGGTCACACCGTATATTAGATTGACATGTGATTGATTCCCACATGTCACAAATAACTTAATGATTTTTTTAATAAAATATCAAGAAAATACTAGTGTGTTTTCTCATTTTTTTAGTAAGGGACACATTTTGAACTAAAATGTCAATTTTAAACTGATAGCATACACTTTCAGTCATATCGAGCACACCATGTATCAGATTGAAGTGTGGATGATTCTTACATGTAAAAAATGACTTATAGATTATTTTCATAAACTATAAAAACAATATGATTTTTTTCTTAGTTTTGAGTATTAGACGTGTGTTTTTAACTAGAATGTTTATTTTAAATAAAAGCAAACACTTGGAGTCATACCGGTCACACCATGTGTCAGATTGACATACGGTTGATTCTTACACATCATAAATGGCTTAAGGATCATTTTAATAAAGTATAAAAATAATACAAATGTGATTTATCAGTTTTGAGTATGTGACGTGTGTTTTGAACAAAAATGTTGATTTTAAATAAAAACATGCACTTTGAGACATACCAGTCACATTGTGTGTCGAATTGACATGTGGTTCATTCCTACACAACCCAAATGACTTAAGGATAATTTTCCTAAAGTATTGAGACAATACAAGAGAATTTTATCATTTTTTAGTGAGTGAAATATATTTTGAACTAAAATTTCAATTTTAAACTGATAGCATACACTTTTAGTTATATCAGACACATCATTTATCGGATTGAGGTGTATCTAATTTCTACATGTCACAAATGACTTATGGTTAATTTTCATAAAGTATAAAAACAATTAGAATGTGTTTTATAGATTTTGAGTATGTGAAATATGTGTTGAACTAAAATATCAATTTTAAATAAAAACACACACTTTGAGTCATACTGGTCACATCATGAGTCAGATTGATGTGAGGTTGATTACAACATGTCAAAAATGACTTTATGATTGTTTTAATAAATTATAAAAACAATATAAATGTGTTTTTTAGTTATTAGTATATGATGTGTGTTTTAATAAGTAAATTAACTAAAATAAGTATCAGATAAAAATGATAAGGAAATTAACTAATAAATGGTAGATAAAATGGTCATAAAATTAACTAAATAAGTAGTAGGAATCCACCTATTCATAATATTTATATACATTATAACACCATGTATTATTCCCATTAATTTCTAAACAAATTTATTTACTCTTTTAAGTGTGAGTACTATCGATGGTCTTAGTAGTATTGGAAAAATATAAATAAATAAAGGATTAATAAATATTTTAAATGAAATTGTAATTATCATTAGAAATACCTCTTTGAGGATGCTAGTTTGTTTATGAAATATGATATATTTTATAAATTTTCAAACATAGTAACTACAATATTTTCAATAGTTTGATTCAAGCACTGTAGAAACATTGAGAAAAAATAATTAATTTGTTTTGATATATGTTTTGATAGTGAAATACTATTATATATACCCTAATACTTATCTAGTTGTAGAAGTCGATAGGCTTCTTATGCTCATGGAATGTCCTCATGCCATGATTTTAACGATATTTAAACATTGCCCTATCATAATATAATTTTCATTAAAACATAATATAAAATGTATAGTGTGAAGATTATTTGTAAAATATTGTATTTAGTGTATTAAAATTTGATAAATGTTATCATGTGTGGTAAATTTTTTGGGTATCCATGCATTGAATCCAGAAAATAAATATTTGGAGTATCCAAATTGATTCCAATGAGAAACCAATGTTGCATAAAAACAAAAATGAATAAGTAATTAAAGGAATTAAAATATATTTTATATGATTAAATTGTAGAGTTTTACCCCTTCATCATGGGTATTACTAAGAGTCAGTCATATGTAATTTTGTTTTCATACATTTCATCCAGTTTTTTCACTATTAATGAATATTCATTTGGTTGTAATGAGAATTTTTGTGTAGAATTTATGTGAGGACTAATGAGTCAAAATTTTTGTTCATAGGGTTTTCCCATCAAATAGTACTGATATATACGCCTGCAAAAATTATAAATATTATTTATTCATAATTAACATGGTAGATCAACTATTGGATAAACAAATTATGAAAACACACCGCATGTATACATTTATAACTGATACTCCTATACATTCATTATTGAAGATTTCATTTACATTATAAACACCAAGATAGTATGTAATAGCCTCTCAGTATATTTTTTCTTCAAAATCAATTATGGATATATCAATATTTTTTAATGTCGTATATACATGAACTTATAATGTAAATAAATGCGGAATTTGAACTAGTAGGGTAAAGGTACTTTCTAAATATATTTTTGATTAATTGGTTGATCCTTTAGATTATTTTGATTTTAACTTTCATTTCACCCTATTACCTTTCTATTTTTGTAATAACATTCATCGGTTCAGACCTTTTTTCATTAATTGCTAAAGGTTTTTCATAAAAAATAAATTTGAAGGGAATGCCTCATTATTGGCGTGTATTTTTACAAGATCAATCGAACATTCTATGAAAGTTCCAATAGCTAGATTGACCGTATGAACATCCAGATCATCAAGTGGAATAGGTAGCTCGACACTCAGCTCATGATCTACATGAATACCCACACTCACATGACCTACTGGAAGTTGTTTTTTATATATAATATCTCCTTAGATATTTTACATTGTACCCCTCACAACAAGGTGATGAGTGGGTATTGATAGATATAAATTACAATCATTTTAACCCTGTTTAATATTAGTATAGGAAAGGTATTAGTGTCTTCCTGATACACATTTCACAAAAATAGTTTTGAAAAAATTGATTACATCTTGTAAGGCAGCCCTTTGAGGAGAATGGATTACCAAAAATCTGGTGGGGTGGGAGGTGATCTTCTTATAGTGGTTTATGTTGTGTTGTTTCTTCTCTTTTATTCCTTTCCATTAAATTTTCTAATAACTCAGACTTCCAACTAAGTTTTTCTTCAAGTGAATCTTATTGTGTCTACATATCTTCCATTTTCTTATCTTTATCCCCCTATTCATTTCTTTTCTCAAAATATGTTCAGGGTGACACCCCAAAACTCGCACCTCTTACGTGACCATATTGTTTTGGATGATTCAAGGCCACTGATAGTATTCATTCATTAGGTACAGCTAATACTGATTCCTATGTCTAATCCGTATAAAAAATATAGGAAAATAAGTAATCATTTTTATATAATGATTATTTAAAGAATAAGAAGAAAGTATTATGTCATACTTTCACAGTATTCCCATAATTTTTGTGTGTTTTAATCTATTAGTATCTTTTATTTATTTACAAGAGACTCCTTCTATATAATATGATGTGGGATGGAAGTGGATTTGGATTTTGATTCATCAATATGCATATAAACAAAGGAAAATAATTATGTTGTTGCTTTATATCACATAAAGTATTACTATATGTTTAAAATACATAATATTTTTTTCAAGTAAAGTGTACCCCATCCTTTCTTTATGAAAGGTGTACATTGGTTTTTCTACACGCTGCTTATTTTTATCACTTAGTTGTTGTTTCATAAATTAAAAATTATTAATCAAAGTGATTAATACACATATTTTCAAGGAATGTATTACCAATCACAATATACCTGAAAAATTTTCTCCTCATGATGAAAAATAAACACATTCCATGGTTTTTGGTTTATTAGGTGTTCATACATCTGTGGTGGGTGTGGGTTTATTTTTCCTTCAGCATCTCAGAGATGATACTTTGTAAGAATTTTTAAAAAATCCTCTATGATATTTTCTAGAGAGTATTCCTAAAAATTTCATTTTGTATTCATCTAGTATAAATGAACTCTATAAGTGATAATAAAGAGTAAATTAGGGTTTCATTAATATTTTTTAGTAAAATAAAAAAAGTATATCATAATTTTACCATATATCTTCACAAATTAATGCCTTAAGCATGGAAACAACATTGTGCCACATATCTACATCAACTGAAACATGCATTAAAGTGGTGAGCCCAATGTAACTACGGAATGTGGCCTTTCTGGGTTTAAAAGGTTGTCTGCATACATTCCATCCAACCTTGAATTTTATATCTCTGCTTCTCACCTTAATAAAAAAAATTAACAACATCACGCTATGATGATCTTTTTTTTCTAGTACATAGGTTTTTCTCCATCTACCATTTCCTTAGCTTCAATATCATCAATATGTTATTCCTATATATTGGTAGAATCGGCATGTGAAGAAACTTTTTGTTCCTCTGCATTGGGAGCATCAGTATGTTGATAAAATTTTTGTTCCTTGGGATTAGGAGCATCAGTGTATAAAGGGATAAATGACTAAATTATATGACTCATGTCAACAAGGTGCACCTTCCTTTTCAAGATCCTACCTGATTAGAATTCCACGATTAAGCGTGCTTGGCCAGGAGCATAGCTGATTAGGTGCACTAGGGTGGGGACCATGTGTATGCGGGGCAACTGGTGTTACTTGTCGGGCTAAGACCCGATAGCCATGTTAAGGTGGGTGTCTGTGCTGTCAGCGGATCCCAGTTGTAACATTTGGTATCATAGGTGGTACCCAATTTTAAGTGTGGTGCACTACCTGGGTTGAGATGTAGGGCCCACAATGAGGACGTTGTGCTCTAAAGGGGGGTGAATGTAACACCCCAGAATAATAAAGGGTTATATGACTAAATGATATGACTCATGTCAACAAGTTGCACCTTCCTTTTTGGGAGCATACCTGATTAGAACTTCACAGTTAAGTGTGATTGGCCTGGAGTAGTGATCAGGATGGGTGAACTTCTGAGAAGTTTCCTAGGGTGTGTTTGAGTGAGGACAAATCATACTGGAAAGGACATGTGTTGGCTTGTGAGGACTATCATTAGTCAGATAACCCATTCAGGCACGTGAGTGGGCCCTAGTGTGGGAACCATATGTCTGTGGGGAAACTGTTGTTACCTTCCAGGCTAGGACCCGACGGGCATGTTAAGTCGGGGTGTATGTGCTGTCAGTGGGGCCTAGTAGTAATAATCATCATGTTTAGAAATCATTATCTACATAATTTGTTGAACATTTAATTTAGATTATGTAAATATAACAGTGAATAGGTAATAATATGAGGTAATGCAATGTATATTACAAAAAATATATAACCTGATTATTTAACTCTCATTTTTTAAAATGTTGAAGGGATTTAACCCCTCTATCGAGTATTAAAATCCCCTTATTATTCAAATGAATCGTTCAGGCACGTGGGTGGGCCCCAAAGTTGGGACCACGTGTTTATAGGGCAACTGGTGTTACCTTTCAGGCCAGGACCTGACGGTCATGTTAAGGTGGGGTTTCGGTGCTGTCAGTAGGGCCCAGTTGTAACAATCAACATGTTTAGAAGTCATTATCTATATAATGTGTTGAACATTTAATTTATATTATGTAAATATAATAGTGAATAGATAATAATAAGGTAACATAATTTATATTACAAAAAATATATAACCTGATTATTGAAATCTCATTTTTTTTAAATGTTAAATGGATTTAACCCCTCTATCGAGTATTCAAATCCCCTCATTGTGGTCTCCCATGACATAAAAGACCTCATCTACATTGGGACCACTGCGAAATTATTATGACGGCCCAATGAAAGGGTCATCCTTGGTTGAATTAACATGTGACCCTTTTATGGTTTTGGTTAATAACAAAACAATTTACCACTTTCTATTTATAGGATCTAGAATATAAAATACTTGTACTGCATGTAAAGCTGTTATAAACGATTCATCTTTTCACCCTTCCTTACTAAAATCCACTTTCAGAATACTAATTCATCTATTCTAAATGCACTTTTATTATCAACTCACTAGCATTGAAAATTTACACTTGGAATGGTGTATAAGTCAACTCTCATATTATTAGAATTGGTGCCCTAGAACCAACTAATTTTTACTTTAGGTTACATTTATATTAAAAAAAATTAATATTAATTTAAATATATTATCACATATTGATTTTTATTCTATATAAAATTAATGTGATAATATCCTAAGGTATTTTTCACATTGATAAGGTCATATAAATTCACCTCTTTGATGAGAACCTTGAAGTTCCATGAAGATATTATTAAAATATAGTTCTATAGTTGGATAATATACCATGATAGGGCACATGGTATATAGACTGTTAGATGAAAGTAATCCTAAGAGGATGAAACATCATCTCATGAAGTTCACACTTGTAAATATCCAAGACGTGAGATTATGAGAGCGGACCTGCTAGTAAAAAGTTTTCATGTTTTGGATTTATCATATATTCCTTTCTACGAACATGTGTAATGGTCATTAAACTTTAAGATTATCTTTAATGCATGTCATGACTCATGCACTTATATTTGCTGACAAAAACCATGATGACATATGTTCATGATAATATAGGGTACATTGGGTGTGTCGTTATTGACATGTCGTTAATGGATAATTAGAGGGAGCATTTTTCCCTTTTATCTTTATTGATGTTTATATCTCGGCCCTTTGATTAGAATATAAATATTGCATTAAATTCCATATTCATGGTGTATTGATGTGTTTATTTCATAGTCAAAGAAAGACGTATCAAGCATACTGGTTTATAGCACAGATGTGTAACTTTCTTGATGATATAATTGAGAAAAATGGGATTACATTACATAGTAAGCATTGGTATGTGTTTTTAATTATTACGATATTAAGTTCTTTCTATTGGATGTCTTCACCCATTGTTAGATAGTAATATTAGATTCTAGGTGTACTTGTCTGATGCCAACAAGAAATAATCGTAGAGGGTCACACACTAAGTTTTTCCATTGATCTCAACTAAATTAAATTTGAATTTAATTATTGGAATAAATATTATTCTCAAGAATAAGGAATAATTTTATTCAAGTTTTATTGATTTTTAATATTCCCAAGGTAATAAAAAATTATTTATTTAGTTATATAAATATATAATAAATATTTATTCATTGTATTGTGAATAAAAATACTTATTGAATATTTAATAAATATTTATTTTCTAATTTATAAATAAAATATTTATTTAAGTGAATAAAATATTTTATTTGGGTATTTAATAAATGACGAGGAGTTTGAACGAACCAAAACTGCATCCAGTGATGAATATTTATTTGCAAGCTGATAAATAAATACTCATCATCATGTAAGTTAGTGCATGATGTAAAATAATAAATTCTTATTATTTTATGAAATAGGGTTTTATAATGATTATTATATTATTTAAAGGTTGGAATTCAATTAAATAATATTTTAACCTAAAAACTATCTCTATAAATATATGGTTATGTATATTGTTTAGGCTTAATCATTTAATCAATAATTGATAATATAGAATCATTGTACACAATGAAATTCTATCTTGACTCCTCCACTTTCTCTTTTCCTCTCAATAATGAGAAACGCAAAATAGGTTCCTTTAAGATTGAAGGATGAGTGATCAACATGAATGATGAAATATAATTGATTCATCACGCTATAACCTAGAAATTAATTGGTGTTTCTCGAAGATCAAACAAGAATGTGTGGATCACTAATAGATGGATTCTATACTTGGATCTTCACATCGAAATGAAGGAAATTAGAAAAGGGTATTTCAAAAGATCAACAACGTCATAAAATAAAGGATCCTAAGACAAGGTATTTATTTTCTCTGGATATAAATTAATTAATTATAAATTTAATTTGAAAGATCCTCACTTGAGGTTTCGAACAATTAAATATTAAAATAAATTTCAATATATCACCCACCTCCACATGCTTCCACTTTTCTCAGAACCTTTAAGTAGTATCAAAGTGGTTATGTTTTAAATTTATAATTATTTATTTGATTGTTGATTTATATGAAATCATGGTTGAATTTTTCATTTCATGTTATTCATTCTTTAGTTTGATTTTAATTAACATGTTATTGACATATTTTTCATGTTCATTCAGTGTTTCATTTTCTTAAAGGTCTAAAAATAGATAAATAATGGTTAGAGATATTGTCTGGAAGAATCAAATTTTTTGGTAGTAAAAATGGGTTACACAGTGTGTAACCGACGTGTTGTGTACCCATGTGCACTACACCTGGATCTATCATGGGATACATGGCACTCTAGGTAGTTAATTACAGGAAATGCATTTATTGCACACCACGTGTAGACTGGTCTAGTCTGGCACATAGAATGTCAGATTATATGGCGTGTAGCTAGCGTAGATATTGTGTAGTCTCCATGGGTTAGCGGCATAAATCATGCAATCATTGTGGTTATTATACACAGTCAAACCATGTGATACTGGAATCCTAGAGAATTTATGATATACATGATGTGTATGTGGTGCACACTGTGTGTATTAAATCATTTACCGCATCAAAAATACACATTGATCCATTCTGAGAGTTATGAGAATGCACAACATGCAAGATACATAGTGTGTAGCTAGCCTGTACACATCAGGTAGTTGTGACTGATAAACATTTTGATTTCTTCTACAGGTTTCACGATCACATATAATTTAGACCACATGGCATGTAGCTTTCTTATACACCCCGTGTAGTCTAGCCTAAATACACTCCTAATCCCAAGCGTTTATCCCAAGCACACGAAAATTGGATATATAGTGTGTATTTGACATGTACACATCGTGTAGTCTGGATGATTTAACATGATGAAGCCCTAGATTTGTAACCCAGATACATGGAAACCAAGGTACATGGCATGTATCTAAATAGTATACGTCATGTAGTCTCTTAATTTATGAAAAAATTAAATTACGTTAAATTGAAAATTACAGCATTATAACCTTATTTCTTTGATTGAAACTTTAATTGTTTGAAATTTAATAAGGTTTTAAAAGAATATTAAACTCTCAATTAATTTATTATAATAAATCCACATTATTGTTTTTGCTATTTATTTTCCATTAATTCTATTTATGATGGGTTTATCTCAATAAATTCAGATAGTCATTAAGATGAAAGGGAATTAATTAATAAATGAAATAACATTTATCTTAGTAATAAAGAATTAATATAAATGAATTTTAACCATTTTACATTTTCATATATGTTGCATACCTGACTGTTCATGAGCTTGAACAAGATCTATGTATGTGTTTAATGTTTTAATTTAATTTATTACATGGGTATTCAATTATTTAATATTAAGTTAAATGATGGCATGAATGTCACCCCCCCCCTCTATTATTATGTAGGAACTACATGTACAATGTTATTTATGTAATCCCATTTTAACCAATCCTTTAGTTCCCCTCCCTACATGTGATTTATAAATACTTGTAATTAATGGAGTGTCTCAAGGCGCATGGAGGTCATTCGAGACGGAACCATAATGATGTCAACCCATGTGATACACAGGTGGATATGTGGAATGTTGTAAATCATGTCAAGATCGGAAACAAGAGTTATTCCCCTAAGTCATAGGTCGATTTATTTTCCACTTAATAAATCGACTGTTAGATAAGCTCATGATCGGATCATTTATTATTTATTTATTTTTATCTTAGGCATTATTTATTATATGGATACAAGACTACTAGAACATAAATAAATTAATTAATGTGAAAATATAGAATTTAAAAAAATTGATTATGCATAAATATTTTATCCACTATGGTTAATTAATTAAGTAAAATCCACTTAATATTAATAAGTTATATAAAGGATAAAATAAGATAAAATTTATACATAATAAACTAAAATTCATCAAATAAATATTAAGTTAGACTTGGCCTTCCATTAATTTATTAGGAATAAAAGCCTTATAACTAAGTATTTGACCACCCCTCATTGGGACACTTACTTTTAGTTTGGAGTTATTATGAAGGTTTTGGGTTGACTTAACCATCTTAAATCAAGAGAAGTAACTCTTTCTAGACTTGATGTAACTTGGAGGTTAGGGTTGAGGAAATCTAAGTCAAGGTTTCAATATTGGGGAGTCTACTCAATGAATTAAGGAGTTTAAAGCCCAAATTTTGTAAAGACTTTCCTGCCTAAATACCTTCAAGTAGCTTGACCAACCCTCATTGGAGTTATGTGAAGGGGAATATGGATCCTTGCCATTAGAATTTTTTAGAAACTAAACATTATGAGTTTGATAGTGTGGGATATTGTAACTTGATAAAATAGTGTTAGATTTAATAAAATTAATTATTATTATTATTTATCACATAATTTTTTAATAAAGCAAAGTACTAATCATCTATTTTAATTATTATAGAAAATGGAAATCAAACTACAAAAACAATGAAATCATTCCTTAAATCTGGGTATATACTTACAAATACAATTTTTTGGATATGGTACAATCATTTATGTGATGCACTATTATCTAAAAAATTATATTATGTGTTGGAATCCCCTATTCTCGTTCTTCCACCCCAGCAAGTGAGAAAAGGTGAAAACGTATCCTACTAGAGATATGTTGAGGATGCTTCTTATGTGTGTTGTATTATATTATCAACAATTTCCATAGAGTCAATGATATAACATAAATACATGGATACTTATAACATTATATATCATTTATAATCTCTTGATAAAGATAAAGAAAGGATTGAAATAAATAAGATTGTTAATTCACTATATCAGTATAAATTGGAAGAAGGAAATCTAGCTATTGATCATGCTTTCAAAATGCTGGGGTATATTGACCAGTTAGAAAAATTGGGCTTCCACTTGGATAATAAATTATCAATTAATATTATATTATAATTCTTACCACCAATATTATACTTATTTTTCCAAGCCCAGATAAACAAAATGGATAAGCCACTCAAGAAATTTTTTTCCTTACTTCACAAAGAAGATAAGGATTGGTTGAAACCTGTTTCTCTACCTCTTATGGTGAAAAGTTTGAAAGTAAAGGCTTAATATCCCATGAATAATATGAATCCAAAAGATCCTTTAAAACATTCTTCAAATATACAAAGGATTTGATGGAAGAATAATGAATAGGAGTATATTTTCTTCTCATGTGGAAAGTTTAGACATTGGAAAATAAATTACAATGAATTAAAGAAATAAGAATTTGTGTCTACTTTAGGTATACTCATCATGTTTATGTTCACTAATTGTGTAATAAATAAAATTTTCTTATAGAATACATGTATTTGAATACATTAAATGAACAATAATAGAAAGGTTATATAGTAAAATTTAAAGGAGATGAAAACGGTGAAATCTAAATCATCCAAGGGGATATAACTATTTATCATTGTCAGATTAGATTGATTCAAGTTTGTAATAAGTGTTAAAAAACATTTATCTCAATTTATATCTTAAAAAAATAAAATATTTTTTCATTTTTTGAATAAAGGTTGTTATGTCACTTAAATACTAACCTAATGGTTCAGTAACTCTTGAATCAAAAGTATCCATTACAATGAATGATGGATATAAAATATAATAATCTTACCTAATTGTGTAAGGATAATTATTTTTCAAAAATAGATTAAATTAGTTGACCTTTTTATACCCATATAAATGTTTTATTCTCAATTGAGTTATGATATTGGATATACAAACAAATAGTTATCATGTTTTCAATAAACAAACCATTATAAATAATGGTACGTCACAAAAATATTAGAGTTAGTTCAACATGGTCATGTGAACTATTCTGAAGCAATATGTAACTTCATATACTTCATGGGATTTCTTTAAGAAATTTTAGAAATGCTCAGTGAAGTAAATGAGTAAACTTGGTAAACATTTAGGAACCTATAAGATAGCTTATCTAAGAACATCTTATCAAAGTAATCATTGATCATATATGTGGATTAAAGGTTATCTCAAACTCACATTTTCTTATATACATCAATTTCATGATGGTATTAAAAGGAATATAAATGATGAGTCTTATATATATTGTAAATATTCCATTATTTCCTCCGAGACATGTTTTTAAAATATAAGTGTAACAACTAAAACATATGCCAACTAAATTTTCTAATGGATATCATATAAAAATTATATGATAATAATATGTTATGACACTACCACAAGTGTTTTTTTAAAATCTTTTTTTAAATATGGCCTCAGCTACAAATGAACATCAAAATATTAAATTGAATATGAGTTCATGATCATAACCACTAATGATATTAATGTCTAGTCAAGATTTATAGTATTTCCATACAGAAATCCTATATATTTAAAAATAGAGGGAGTAGACTTAAATTCTATGGGTTAAGGTTCTATATGTACATGAGTTGGTATAGTAATATTAGACTCCACTGATCTTAGTGGGAAAAGTAGTTCTAGAGACACATACTGCATAGTAATTTATAACCAAAGAGGTGGTTTATGTTCACCATGGTGGGCGATACATATATTATTCTTTCAGAATAATGATTCATATAAAGGAGAAGTAAATTTTAATATGAAAAGTTTGAAAATTATATATAAATTTAAGTAATGGACTCCATGTATCAAGATCTAAGGACTCTCTATTTTTAATGTTTCTAGGACTTGATACCACTTGTGAGTATTTAAGAGAAACTGGTTATGGATGGTATAAGAAGATACCAATAAATCATGATTAATTTTGAAAAGTCATATCTATGAAAAAACCTATACGCCAATCATCATGACCAAACTACTTCTTGAATTATACTTTGCTAAAGCATATTTTTATGATCATCATATTAGGTTATTGATTTTTGCAGCCACCTCATTTAGATTAATCCTTATAAAAGATGTTTATATGATGTAACCATAAATGAAAGCCTATATAATATGTCTACTAGACATAACTAAAAGGGTCGGTGACATTAATAAATTTTAATAATATATGAAGATTAAATAAAATTTATTTTTGAATAAATCATGCATAGTGGTCATAGAATATTCATTTGGAAATGAAATAGTGGAATGTGTCTCTAACTAGTTAATGGGAGTGCTAAAAGTTTTCAATATATATATGTTGACAAAATATAGAAAACAAAATTTGTGTCTTACCATCATATTAAGACTAAGGAATGAAATTTCTCTAAGTATGAATTAAAGTAGAAACTGTGTTCTGGGGAACAAGATATAAAACATAGATCTATGAGTTTTCTAAATCTATTCATAGTACATAAATTAATATAGTACTGAAAAATACTAGTTTAAACAAGCTTAAAATAATTTCACAATCTTAAGTGATAGGAATTTATCTCACATGCCATGATATGTAA
Source organism: Viscum album (assembly GCA_963277665.1). Classification (NCBI taxonomy): domain Eukaryota; kingdom Viridiplantae; phylum Streptophyta; class Magnoliopsida; order Santalales; family Viscaceae; genus Viscum; species Viscum album. Next base: position 909,020,180 of record OY728152.1, read on the forward strand.
TAAAGTTTGATATTACCAATTAATGATGCATGTTATGTGTAATATCAAACAAATCCAACATAATTGAATATACTTGCAATTAAAACTATCTGATAGTACTTGGAAAAGTAAAACCAGATGAGTTGCTATTGTATAGATAAGTGAAAATACTAATAATTAAGGGAATTGAACACTTGTTTACACTTAGTTTAGTTCAATCTAGTATCATAGAAAAGGCTAAGGTAATATCTATAATATTCGAGTACATTGAGGATTTTAATGCAACTTAAGGAGTGGTTTAGTAAATTATAGTAATAATTTTGATTTATACCAAAAGAAATAGTTTTATCATTATCATGATAAAAATTAACTATAAACTTAGTCAATATTTCAAGACTTAACATGAGAATAAGAGGTGGACACTTGGATATATCACTTCTTAAGGGATTTTATCAATGTAGTAACGTTGTAAAAAACATATTCACCACAAATACATGTGGATTATCCAACCCTGTTCATATAAATTTGATATCCCTATCAACTACATCCATATTAAGTAGAAGTAATATTTTTTATGTGAGAACTAACTGGTCATTAGCAATTGGCTCTATTGTAAGTTGGAGTTTTTTGGAGTCGGCACTCTATAACAAACTAATTTATACTTTAAATTAAATGTATATTCAAAGAAGTGAATATTAATTTAAATATATTATCACATATTTATTGTTCTTCTGCATAACATTGATGTGATAATGTCCTAGGGTATCTGTTGCATTGATAAGGTCATAACAGTTCTCTGCTATAATGAGAACCTTGAAGTGCCATGAAAATATTCTTAAAATATAGTTTTATGTTCAGATAACATACTATAATGGGGAACATATTATATATGATATCAATTATAAGTACTCATAAGTGAATGAGACTTCATCTCATGAAGTTTACACTTAGTAATCTCCAAGATGAGAGATTATGAGAATAGTCCCACCGGTTGGAATTCTGTATGTTTTGGTGTTATCAAATTTTACTATATATGAATGTGTGTAATGGTCCTTATACTTTAATATTATATTTAATTCATGTTATGAATCATGCACTTAGATTTTCATATAAAAACCTTAGTGACATATGTTTGTTGCTAGATAATAATCATGTACTTTAGGTGGACTCACCTAATGCCAATGAGAATGAATCCTAGAGGATCACACACTAAGTGTTTCCATTGATCTTGATTAAATTATATTTGAATTTAATTATTGGAATAAACATTATTCTCAAGACCAAGGAATAATTTTATTCAAGTTTTATTCATCGCTAAAATTTACAAGGTAATAAATAATTATTTTTTTAGTTATGTGAATATATAATAAATATTTATTTTCTAGATTGTGAATAAAAATATTTATTTATAATTTGTGAATAAAATATTTATTTAAGTGAATAAAATATTTTATTCGGGTATTCAATAAATATTGAGGATTTCAAATGGATCAAGACCGCATCTGATGATGAATATTTATTTTCAAGCGGGTAAATAAATATTCATCATCACACAAGTTAGTGCACAGCATAAAATATTATTATTATTATTATTATTATTTTATGACATGGGGTTTTATAATGATTGTTATATTATTTAAGGGCTAATATGAAATTAAATAATATTTTAACCTAAACCCTAGATCTATAAATAGATACTACTGAAAATATAACCTATCCCAATGGTTTCAAATCACTAGGATAGCCCTTAAAACTATTGGGATAGGTTATCCCAATGATTTTAGAAACATTTGGTATATTGGCTGTCGGGATAGCCCTATACCAACGGTTTCTATAAAATCATTCGTATAGGTTGTCTCAAGTTACTCTATTACAATGGTTTCAATGAAACAGTTGGGATATGTGTATACCAATAGTTCAAGAACCATGGCATACATACTGTCTAGTATAACGGTATACCAACAGTATACAGAACCATTGGTATACCCTCTTCTCCCCAGTCCATCATGAATAATTGTAAACCAATGGTTCTATAAACTATAGTTATATCCACTTCTCCCCAAAAAACAACAGGTTCGGCATGCACCTCTTCCAAAATCCCATCTTGCACCTCTTCCAGAACATGTAAACATGAAAGCTTTGAATCTGAGTGCCTATCAGAATTCTTCCATGAAAGATATTATTGGATAATTTCAAAACGATCAAGAAACTTATATTTTCTATGATTTTTTTAATATTGAGGAGACTTTGAATTTTTAATAAAAATTATTCACCTGAGCTTTTACACTCTTTCTCTCTCAAAACTATGGGACTTATGTTGAAAATGATACACAATATTATATCCTTTTAACCTGTAATAGTGGGTTTGAGGTAAAAAAGATTATCAATATTAGTTTCTATTGGGAGATTGGTGGAGATATATATTCCTCTATTATTTATAATGAAATACCAATAGATATGTGTGTTCCTCTATCATTTAAGTAAGCAGTATCTATAGTGAATCATTTGGTAGGAAAACTATAAAGGGTTGTAAAGACAATATTATTTATAAGATGTTATTTGTATTTTTTTTAACTACTACATACAGGTAGGTAAGAAGAATTCCAATATTTCAGATGTGGTGGGAATGTATGACTACAATGTGATGACTAGATTTTACTCTTCAATAAGAGTGATACCAGACATATATTACAGTACCTATTACATCTCTTATAGGACATAGTTCATCGGGGCCCTATTTTATTCTTATGTTTATAAAGTGTGAGTATAGATATAATTATATATAATAATTATTATTTAATGATCGTTTTGAATGTGATCAATGGGTTTCTTGATAAGTTTTCATTATAATATTGTTATTATTTGAGAGGATGTATTGTTATGTTTATTTTATTTAACCTGTGTTTATTGATCATGTGTGTGGAAACTTGTTATCCATGGAGTCAACTAACTAATTTAGAAAACGGTACTGATTATTATTTCTCCCCACTAAATTTATACATGGGTGTTGTCTTCACCTATGTCAATCTATATCATTATGTAAAAATAGTGTATGATTCTTTTAGGTTATAGATGGATTATAGAAAAGGTAGATATTTGAATAGTGTTTTCATTATAATGACCACACTTGTGTCATCGGTATTCTCACTTATATGTATTTTGGAAGTTCTATTTATATCTAGTAATTTAGTTTGTATTATATTATACTATGGAACTTTTGTAAAAACCATACCCACTAGAACATAGTAATCAGACCTCTCACCCTCACTCTCCTTAGGTCTCTGATTTCACCACTGGTTCTGACCCCTACACAGTTTTATTCTTTTCACTAATTTGTCTTCTTTACCATTGTTCCCCCTTTCATCAGTTTATCTGATGGTATTTAACCTTTTAAAGGGTCCTCCCAATATTTTTCTTACCAATTTTAAGTTATCGGATGCATCATCCCTCCATCTCTTCTCTCTGTTAGATTGGTTTGGTTGCCTCCACCCCTTGATCGGGACTTTTAACAAGTCCATCAATGGATTTAGGGGGATTCAAATTTCACACAATGGTGGCACTAATTAAATCTTGGAAAATTATCATCAATTTCTTCAAAGATGAAAACATGATTTCTTATATGTCTTCCACCCATCGTTTTTTTAATTCTATGCATGTTTATTATCATAAATAATCTTTAGGCTATATTTTGATGCATGATAAACCCTATTAATGGTTTGGGTAAGTCTTCCTATACCAACCCTCCACTATTGAAAAAATATCCTATACCAATAGTTTAGAACCATTAGTATAGGACCCCAAACCATTGGTATGGCCTATACCAATAGTTTTGAGGTCCGTTAGTTGATTTTCCATCGGTATAAACCATTGGTATAGGTTCTGAAACCATTGGAATATCCTATACCAATGGTTTCCAGGGCCATTGGTTGATTTTCCATTGGTATAGGTCTATAACAATGGTTTAGAAAACCGTTGGGATAGGTCTATGCCAATAGTTTGGAAACTATTGGGATATGTCTATACCAACAGTTTGAACTGTATGTATAGACCCATACTAATGATTCTCCTAAAACCATTGGGATAAGTAATGTAAAATAAAATATGCAGCCGAGATTTGAACCCATGATCACCAACTTATATATCAAAGACCTAAAGTCTATGATACAATTATATTTTTGAATATTATTGGATAAATATATATATATATATATATAATTTATATATTTATTTATTTTATGATATTTGACCAAAGAATACATAAAAAAATTTGGGTACCTATACCAATGGTTTTAGAACTATTGGTATAAGTTCCCAGATTTTTGGGACTTATACCAATTTTTTTGAAAAACCGTTGGTATAGGTTTTTTATAAAGAACCTATACCAAATATTTTGGAAAGACCATTAGTATAGGGTCTTTAATTGGATGTTATACCAACAGTTCTAAAAAATAGTTGGTATAGCCATAACCTATACCAATAGTTTTTCCAAACCATTGGTATAGGTACAATTTCTAGTAGTTTTCCAATATTTCCATCCATAGGGTGATTGGAAAAATGATTGGGAATTATCAGGGTTAGACCATAGAACTCAATATTTCTATAATCATATCACCATGCATATTTTCATGGAGGTTGAAATATTGAAACTACCATTTAATTATAACTCAGAGGAAATTTAAGGCTAGTACATGTATAAATAAGAGTTTCACTTTTATTCTTCATCATACATTTTCCAAATTTTCATGCGATAAGGGAATTTTGCCAAAAATGTGCTAGTGGAACTAGAAAATTCTTCCAGCTAGAATCGATGGGGAAAAATGAAATGATATTATGGTATACTATATTGAAGTCTCTAACTAGAATTTGGCATAATCTAGTCTATCTTATTTTTCAATTGATTGAATAAAGATCGATTTTTATTCCAAAAACCCATCCCAAAATGTTTCATCTCAAGTTTTTTTAGAGAGTATATCTCATAGAGATAAAGTGTCAACCAATGTGGAAGCACTTTTTCCCCTCTATCCCATTGAGAAAAACTATGTAAATCCTTTAATAGGAGTTCAATTATGATTTAGTTGTGATACATCTGTATCTAAAAGTTTACAATCCTAATGTCTTGGATGTTAAGTGTAGTAAATAGAAGTTAGAGAAGGTTTTTATTCATCTACATAATTTTTTCATGTAGTTGAAAGCATAAAAATGGGTAATAGTGATATAAATGAATGATAGAATGTAATTCCTAAATGGAAAATGAATCTAGGAAGAGGAATTCATATAATTTTTAGTTATTTAGAGGTCTTATCCAAAGGACCATAAGGTCCAACTGAGGAAACTAAAGGGATTGATGTTTGTTCCCTAGTTTCCTTTGATTCTGAGGGGGATAGGACGTTTGTGTATTATATCCATCTAGGTAAAAATATTTGAAGAAAAGGATATTTTGAAATAGGGGGATACCTAATCAATAAGGTAAAAAATCTAGTAATTGAAAAGACTATTCAAATTTACCAAGTCCAATGATTACTAGATCGGGAGGTGAGGCTACCTGTAATAGGAGCCTTTCCAAGACACCTAGACAAGGGTCTTTAGGAATAAGAGGTGATTTTTATCCTCATAAATATGATGGGAAAGATAAGTAAAAGGGATTTTATGTATATTTGATAGAAATGAAGCCTAAAAATAACATCACCAATGAGGGACCCTGGGAAGCTTATGAGGATGTTGCTAAACATATAGGCAACAACCTGAGAATAGAGGAAAAAGGTGGTGCCTCATGTCTAGTGAAAAAGTATGTGAGGCTGAAAGGAACTTTAGTTGTTATTATATAATAGAGTCATTAGATATTACTTTAGATTCTGGTTTGGATATATTAAAGCATTCAAAGGATGAAAAGTCATAAGGGTCATTATAAAGCCAGTTGATTTTGGATTTTTTTCTTTCCTTTCCTCAGATAAAATGAATGATCTATATAATAAATTTTCCATTTTCTCTTTTATGGAACTTGAAGAGGTTAAGAAATGTATTTATGAATGGTATTTAGAAGAGAAGGTAATGATTAAATGGATGAGGATTCTTAGTTCCAGGACAAGGCCAACATCCTTTTGTTGTCGCCACATTTGTATTGGCCCATTATGGAAGTGAAATTTTATTCTTTTTTCCTATGATGATATGACTAATATCATGAAATATATTTTTATAATATTAGAATATCGGCTTCATCTCTATTGAAACCGGGATATTAAATACTTTTCTTAGAAATTCCATCGAGTTCAAATTATAATTTTTGGGGACGGTAAATGATTTTTTTCCTAGTTTTCTACTTTTTTGGATCATGTTGCATGTATATTCATCTTCCTAGTTTTTCTTTGTATTTTTGATAGTTCAAACTAAAAAACTAAAAGTTCTTTATCCTGATTAATAAAAAATTTATTTTAGTAACAAAATTATTAATCTATTTTTGTGTATGCATATTCTATATTGAATGGTTGATAATTCATTTATCTTATAGTAGAAGATGTTGAATGATAATATGTGAAAGGTTATGTATAGATGAAATGTCTCCCATAATTTTAGTGGATACCTCAACACTTGTTTCTATCCCTTGGCATATTAAAGATGAAATTAGTGAGTTTTCTTGCATGAAATTTAGGATGTGACAAATTTTTGTAAATTTTTTAGGATAGAGTTTAGATTTAGGAACATTTGAGTATTTTTTTATATAGTTATAATCAATTTTATTATACATGTATAATATATAAATTCAAAAATAAAGAATTGTGAAAATATTATTGAGGGAAAAAGTATTCTTGATAAAATCTATAGTTGATGCCTCCTGACTAGGAATACATAACATATGAATCATTGGATATAATAGGAGAATAATAATTAACTAGATTTATATTATGATTCTATGATCCTAGGATTTATTTTTATTTTTTTTCTTATATGTGAACTGGACTAATGGGATGTCGAATTATGAAGATGTTCCCAATACCTCCACAGATATTACATGTTTCCTAGGCCCTCCCATGGCTCAGACATAGTAATGACCTAGTTAGACTCTAATATAGGAATAAATATAATGGATTAAGTTGGATGGTCTATGCCCACAAGTTGGAACAAGTGTCCGAGAATTAATGTATCACCACTTGGGAACAATTTCTCGCAAAAAAAATTAATTAAAAAAGTATTAGAAAATAAATAAAATTTCAGCATGAACCATCCGTACATCAGACGTCCATGCTGAAGGAAAAGAAAATAAATAGAAGCAACATGGTATAAAGGTAGACTAAAATGAAACACACTAATTAATCCCTCCACTACCCCAATATCCCTCCCCTACAAAGAAAACTACATAGCCGCCTATTGTACCCTTCTGTCCCCCTTCATAGAATATAACTACCCTACATCTGTAGAAAGTGATAAAAGGCCTAAGTGGTCGATGTGATAAAGAAAATAAAATTAAAACTAAACTACAACACACCCGTCTTGTGACTATATAAGTCACCGCCCAATATATAAGAACCATAATTCCCCATGGGTCAAATCATGTTTCAGTAAGCAAAGGGGAAATAGATCCAAGTTTGAAAATGATATTATCAAATAGTGTATTCATATTAATTAACAATTACTCTTCCTATTAATGGTATATAATAAATTTACCTCGAGTTTCATCCTAGTTTGGTTTTGTTTGATACAAGTTTGTTTGGTAAATTTTCATTATATTTAGTTTTTCCTGTTTTTATTTATATTATCTTGGATAATTTCATTCATTTGGGTTCTAATCAGTTCAGTTTGATTACATTTGGTTCATGTCATTTTGGTTTAGTTCAGTTTAGTTCATGTCGATTGTGGTCATATAGGTTTGAATTCATTATATTTGGTCCAATTTGATTCATAATTTATAATATCATATTAGTTCAAGTTAGATTAGTTTGACTTTTTCTAATTTAGTTTCATTCAATTTTTTTATTTGAGTTCTATTTTCTTAATTTTGATCATTCTAGATCTATTTTGGTTGATCTGGTTTAATTTTATTTTAGTAAGGATTGGTTAGTTTGTGAATGTTTTTTTTAAAGTGTTTCATTCTATTTTTTTATTTGATTTTATTCTATCCATTATGGGTTATTATGGTGCCACTATATTTATTTAAAATCATTTTGGGTTTACTCTCCATAATATTATTTGGTTTGGTTTCCTGTGGTTCGTCTTGGTTTGTTATGTTTGATGCAATCCTAATTGAGTCTGGATAGGATAGGTATAACTATATTATACTAACTATTTATGATTCTATTTGGTACAACATGATATGATTTGTTTTAGATCTAGTTAGTTTTAATTTATTTGTTTGTTATAGGCTAATTTAATTTATTGTAGATTTGTTAAGTAATATTCAGTTTTACTCTTTATAGGTTAATACAATTTATATTATTTTGGTTTTTACTACTTATATTATGTTATATTTCATTCAATTCAGTTTGAATGAGTTCATATTGGTTTCATTTAATTTGGTTTGTTTTGATTTGGATCAAGTTAGGTTGATTCGATATGATTCAATTTGTAAACACTTAATTTCATATCAAACAATTATTTGAAGAAATCTATATCATTATTTAGTACAAGAACATGGTATGAAATACAAGCAATCAATGATTATTTAAATTTAAAGGCTAATGCATAAGGGAACCTACCTCAAACTCAAGTTTCTCTGCTTAAGAATACAAAAACTCAAATTTTCCATTTACCACTTGCACAAAAATGAAATTTCTCATATATATAAGGAGACCTATCCCTTATGATAATATTTTCATGAACAAATATATATAATGGGATCCTTACATATATTCTTATACATGCATATACCCCTTTACCTTACACACGTATTCATTTTTAATATATATACGTAAGAATTATTAGCCCCAATATATATATTCACACCACTATGAGTGAATATATATATGTGGGGGAACTTATATATGTATATTCCTACCTATAAATACATGTGAAAGTATATTTTGAAAATGGAAACCCGAAACCATCATATCGAGGTCCAAAATACTCTAGAAAAACATCGAAAACTCAAAACCCCCAAACCCCTAAATTAAAAAAAAGGAAAAGAATAGAAATGGAACAAAAAATACTCGAAAACCATGATGAATTTTTAGTTTTCCCAAAAAAACTGATTTTGGGATAGGGACACAAATTTTGATATAAATTTTTGAGTCTTCATAAAAATAGAAAGGAATGAAGTTTCTTTACAATAAATAGAAAATCCAAAAAAGAATGATTAAGGAAAATCAAATGGATTGGTTTAGGCCAAGAGGATGATTGTAACTATTTAATGTATGTGTAATTTAATACTTAAAGATTTGGTGAGTATATATTTTTAATTGCAGTGATCGAAAATGAAATGAACAATGGAGAGGAAACCAAAAATATCACATAAGTTGTTTATGATCACTACTGGTTAAAAACTACTACCAGATCATCATAAAACATTGTCTTATGAACAGTTTCATCCTCAAGACTATGTTAAATACATTGAATCGGTTATTTAGAATCTAAAATGGGTCACCCATACATTGGAAATCCATGAAACATCAAATAAATAGAATTAAAAAAAAGATAAATAACCCAAATAATATTAGAATAATTAACATCAATTCAAAATTAAAAAATGAATCATAAAAATAATATTAAATAAAAGTATAATCAAACATATAGTAGGTAAAGTTGAAAAATATAATAGAACATACTAAAACAGAATAAAAATATATATTATACCCATATATCCATTGTACAATGCCATTTTTCTCACCATATCCCCACTCACCCACCGATAAAAAAACATGAGATGATTATACCAAAGGATGAATCCTAAAAATATACACATAATATGAGCTACAAATTCACACATAAAGATATTCATGATGTAAGATAATAGGCCCAATAGGATATCACTAAGGAATCCATGAAATTTTATTCATGACAAAATTCATGAACACTAATTTGAAATAAAATTATAAAATAGTTTTATTTAAAATATACACACAATAAATACAATATCAAGTCCATGACTATTTTAAAAAAACATTCCATTTTGTTTTAATTAAATGAAGAAATCACTTTGAATCAAATTCTATGGACATAGCTATTTTTAGTCAAAAAAACATTTCAAAACCAAATATGAAAACACAAAACAAGTGCCTTTAATTTAAAATGGTTTCTACAAACCTCTTTAAAAACTATTTAAAATGAATCAATCCACACACAAGTGAAATACATACCACTGGAAAGGAACCACCCATCATGAGGTAAATAATGAATGTAAATGAGATAAGTCTACCACAATAATATAATTAAGTGGAAAATACAATCAACCATTAGATAATAATCCCTTATTCAATCCAAAATTCAAGGAGCTTGTGTCATCGGATCTAACCTAGATCCTGATTTTAGATGATCTAGAATTTACCAAACCAATGTAGGAATAATTATTGGCCAATGTTTTTTCTACCAAATACAAACCACTCGCATATCCCACACCAACATCATTGAGATAACCCCCCACCTTGTCTAATCTCATGCTAGAGGTTACACTAGAGGCATACATACCAACTAGTGTAGAATAAATATAGAAATCCCACCTAGTTATCCATGTTCCCATGACCAATAAAGTGGTGGTGATTGAACATGCAAGGGAAGATTGCGGAATGAAGCATAAAAAATGACTCACCCTCTCCTCTAACACCCTCTAATAGAAAAAAACCCCTTTTAAAATTCACATATAAATAATATATCCACCACCATGCTAAAAAAAATGGGAAATAAATGAGGTCCCCCATGAGATCAACCATCTAACCCATGAAGTTCTAAATAGGCCTTTATTATTAGACACATTATTTACATTTCAAGACACCCTTTCTAAAACATGTATTTCCCTATTTAAAAACCAAAAAAGGATAAAATACTTGAATTTATATCAAAAATACCTTTTAAATTCTTATATGAATTTTTATAAGGATTTAATAATGTCTAGATATTTATTTCAAAGATATATTTGAGATTCATAAATGAACTGCTCTATGTCATGACATAAATTTCAATGATCAATTTAGAAACACCACATACTATCACATAGAGGAATAATTTAATCAATAATGAATTTATAAAACTCAACCACTATTTTAATACAAAAATGGATCAATTTAAATGAAACATGGACCTCAAATAAGTGAAAATTGAACCGAGAAATCCAAAACATTTCACCTTTAGTAGTGAGAATCTAAAGGTGGAAGAAGGTGTTATCCATGGTCTCTAAACATCAAAATACCCAATATTAGGTCCACTATGAACCCTATAATATCCAAAAAGACCTTTATATTTCATAGGATAAGTTAGAACCAAGAGAAAAAAGTGATAGATATAGAGAATAATATTTTAAAAGATATTAGATTTTGGAACCATGATCAAACAAAGAAGAGATTGCCTTTGAGCGTTAATGGGGGGAGGATGGAAGCCGAAGCTGGAACGGAAAAATAAGAAGGAAGCAGAGTGTCAAGGCAAGGTTTTTTATTTTAGTGGGATGAGCAAGATGGATGATAGAGGAATAAAGGTATAATAGTTTTGGTAGGGGATATGATAGGGTTCAAACTAGGGATGAGCATGATGAATAATCAAGGGAGAAGGTTTGCGGGTGAGATGAGGGTTTGTAGGGGAGAGTAGAGTTTGTGGGGGAGGGGCACACGAATATGTGCCTGATAGAAAATAAAATTAAGGCATGGTATACCTTGAAGGTTCTGGGTGCAGCGGAAGCACGTGGGTTGATGTGCCCACTTGGCTTTTTGTCATTAACAATGATCAATCCGGGATCAATACGACGATAAACGCCAGTCTCCATGGATCGAATCATAGAAAAAGACAAAGAATAAGGTTTGTCCCGGAACAACAAAGTAGGATCGTTACAGGTTGATTATAATTAATTTAATTAATTGAAAATAAATACCTTTTGGGTGTTCTTTCTTCTTTGATGTTCTTGATCACGTTCCGATGTGATTCGTCGTTGCGTCGTAGAAGCCAAGTGTAGACTTCCTCTAGTGGTGATCCACATGTGTACCTCGTATCTCAGGACGTCACCAAAGGAGTCTACGGGTGCTAGCGTAGAGAAACCTTTGTTTGTGTTGTCCACCTTATATCGTCTTGATCTGATGGAAGAGGATCTCTCTTGGTCTTGAGAGCGTTCTTGGAGGAAGAGGTTCTTTCGAGCTTGAAAGGATTATCCAAAATTGTTGTGTGTGGGTAGGAAAAGAGTTGGGGTTGTGAGGATATTTATAATCAGGTTTGAGGTTGTAGAGTTATGACAATAAATAAATGTGTTACGCATTTTATTTATTTCATTGAATCTTATTTAAAACCCCATGTTGAATAATTAATTCCTTGACATGCGCTCATGATGATTATAATAAATATCATTTAAAACAATATTATATCCTCAAAATCCCGACTGGAAAAACTACACGGCATGTATTAATAAATACACAGAGTGTACTTGTTTTTCATTGAAAACTACACGGTGTGTACATTCAATGTACATAGCGTGTATATTTTGTTTTCATTTATTCATTTCCTTTCCATAAAGAAAACTACACGGCGTGTAATTAATACACGGTGTGTACTTGTTTTCCATGAAAAACTACACAGCGTGTAATCTTTAATACACGGCGTGTATATCTTGTTTTTCACTTCCTTCTTCCTCCATCATTAAAACGACTTAGGATTCCTTGAATAATTATTAAATCACGTACGGGAATAATCTTTATTCTACTTGAGATACTTGAATACACTTAGTGTGTGACCCTCTAGGCCTCTTTCTCGTTGGCATTAGGCGAGCTTGCCTAAAGTCCAAGATTACTGTCTAGCAATGGGTCAAGGAACCCAAGAGAAAGAAGTTGACGCCGCATTGACGTATCACCTCATACAAACGCTTACTGTTTAATTTAATCCCTTTGTCTCGATATCTCATCAAGCAGGTTTCATGGTAGTGTCATAAACCTATATGCTTGATCCGTCGTTCTTTGAATACCTGAAATAAACTCGTCGTTCACACCATGGCCATGGAATTTAATGCGACAGTTCTATTTCAATCAAAGGGCCGAGATATCAACTTCCATAAATGGAAGGGACAAATCCTTCCTCGACTTATCCATTAACAACATGTCACTCGTGACGCACCCAACGTACCCTACTTCCTGCCAACTATCTGCGTGACGGTTTTCGTCAGTAAATCTAAGTGGGTGAGTCATGACATGAGTTAATGATAATCTTCCAATCTAAGGACCATTACACATGCTTGTAGATAGAAATATCTGATGACACCAAGACATGCAGAATTTCTATTGGCGGGTCTGTTCTCATAATCTCCCATCTTGGAGATTACCAAGTGCGAACTCCATGAGAGAGAGTTTCGTCTTCTTACGAGTACTCGCACATGACGGTCTGTATACTATGTGTCCTATTATAGTATGTCATCCAACCATAGAACTTTATTTAAGAATATTGTTATAGCATTTCGAGGTTTTCATCATAGCGTGGATCTTCCATGACCTTATCAATGCAACAAATATTCTGGGACATTATTATATTATAGTTATGCAGAACAATGAACAATATATAATAAGTGAACATTCATGTAATCAAAGTACAAAACAGTTGGTTCTCAGGACACCAACCCTTACAAACTCCCACTTGGACTAGAGCCAACTTCCTACGACTTTTAGTCCGCTAGACCTCACATGATGATCATGTTTCTGCTAAGTCAAGGCTTTAGTCAAGGGGTCCGCCACATTGTCTTCTGTGGAAATACTGCTCACTGCAACTTCACCTCTCTGAGAAAAATCCCTTAAGAGATGATACTTCCGAAGTATGTGCTTTGTCCGCTGATGTGACCTTGGCTCTTTTGCTAGTGCCACCGTTGTAGTATTATCACAATAGAGTGTGATAGGATCTTTACTGCTTGGTACTACATCTAGATCTTGGATGAAGCTTCGCATCCATACTGCTTCTTTAGCTACCTTAGAAGCTGCGATATACTCGGACTCTGCTGTAGAATCTTCCACCACACTTTTCTTTGAGCTCTTCCAGCTCACTGCACCTCCATTCAAACTGAATATGTATCCAGTCTGCGACTTCATGTCATCTTGATCAGTCTGGAAACTAGCATCTACATGTCCTCTGATGACTAGTTCCTCATATCCTCCATAAACCAGGAACATATCCTTAGTATGCCTCAGATACTTAAGGATAGTATTGACTGACATCCAATGGCGGTCTCCTGGATCATCTTGATATCTGCCTACCACACTTAATGCATAAGCAACATCTAGCCTCATATATAGCATAACATACATGACTGACCCAATCACAGATGAGTAAGGGATCCTTGTCATTCTCTTTCTTTCCTCATGTGTCTGAGGACACATTTTCTTGGAAAGATGAATGCCATGTTACACTGGAAACAATCCCCTCTTGGATTTTTCCATACTGAATCTATTCAGTATCTTGTCAATGTATGTACTTTGACTTAGGCCCAGCATTCTCTTGGATCTATCACGATGGATCTTGATCCCAACAATATATGTTGCCTCGCCCAAGTCTTTCATGGATAAGCATTTATGCAACCATGCCTTAACTAACTGTAAGACAGGTACTTCATTTCCAATTAGTAATATGTCATCAACATATACTATTAGGAAAATGACTGCACTCCCACTAAACCTCTTGTAGACACAAGGCTCACATTCGTTCTTAACAAATCCAAATTCCATTACAGCTTCATCAAAATGAATGTTCCATGGTCTTGATGCTTGCTTTAATCCATAAATGGATTTCTGCAACTTACATACCTTGTTGGAATTCTTTGGAGTCACAAACCCTTCAGGTTGTGTCATGTAGACATCTTCCTGGAGGTTCCCGTTAAGGAAATCTGTTTTTACATCCATTTGCCAAATTTCATAGTCATGGTAAGCAGCAATGGCCAATAGGATTCTAATGGATTTCAGCATCGCAACCGGTGAAAATTTTTCATCATAGTCAATTCCTTGACACTGTCTAAAACCTTTTGCAACCAGACGTGCCTTATAGGTGCTGACTTTCCCCTCCATGTCCAGTTTCTTCTTGAATACCCATTTATTACCAATAGGATTTACATCAACTGGAGGATCTACCAAAATCCAGACTTGGTTTTGGTACATGGAATCCATTTCAGAATTCATGGCTTCTTGCCACTTGGCAACGTATGTGCCTTAAACTAATTCCTTGTAGGTAAGAGGATCATAATTTTCAACCAATAATGAGTCACCATCCTCGGTGACAAGAAAACCATATCGTTCTGGTTCTCTCACCTCTCTCATGCTCCTACGCAGTTCTTGTGTCTCTGGAACAGATTGTTCTTCCACGAGGCTTTGTGGAATCTGTTCTTATACCAACTCATGTGTATCTTGAGCCTCGACTTCATCGAAGTCTATCTCGCTCCCACTATCTCTTTTGGAGATGTTCTCCCTCTCATGGAATATGGCGTGTCTTGCCACTGTAACCTTTTTGTCTGAGGGGTTGTATAGGTAATATCCCCTTGTTTCTTTGGTATATCCTATAAAGATACACTTTGTGCCTCGGGGTGCAATTTTGTTACCTGAAGAGGCCTTAACAAATGCATCGCTACCCCACACATGTAAATTCTATAACATGGATTTGCATCCACTCCATAACTCGTATGGAATGCCATTTATTAATTTAGTTGGTACTTGGTTTAGTATGTGCGCTGCTGTTTGTAATGCTTATCCCCAAAAGGATAATGGAAGACTCGCATGACTCATCATTGATCTCACCATGTCCAAAAGAGTGTGGTTCCTCCTTTTGCTTACACCATTCCATTGTGGCGTGTAAGGAGGAGTGAGTTGAGATAGAATCCCAAACTCCCATAACAAATCAATGAATTCCTGATTAAGATATTCTCCTCCTCTGTCTGAGCAGAGTTTCTTAATCTTCTTACCAAGCTGGTTCTCAAATTCATTCTTGTATTCTTTGAACCGATCAAAAGAATATGACTTATACCTCATTAAGTAGATATATCCATATCTACTAAAATCATCAGTAAAAGTTATGAAGTATGAGAACCCACCCCTTGCTTCAACTGGAAATAGTCCACACACATCTGTGTGAACTAATTCTAGAAGCTCTTTATCTCTTTCACCTTTCCCACTAAATGGGTATTTGGTCATTTTACCTTTTAGACACACATGACATACACCAAGTGGTTTTAGTTCGAAAGAATCTAAATACCCATCTTGATGTAATTTTGTCAAACGTTTCTCATTGACATGACCTAGCTGGTGATTCCAAAGTTGGGTGTGGTATGAGTCATGTGAATTAACTTTGTTATCGATTTCCATTACTTGGTTTGTGTAGTATAACACATAAAGTCTGTTATATAAATGTGCCCTACCAAAATAAATGCTAACTTTATAAAAGTAGAAACATTCATTTCCAAACATGAATATGAATCCATCAGTATATAATCTGGATACTGAAATAATGTTTTTAGTAACAAAAGGCACATAATAACAACCTTTCAAAACCAAGACCATCCTAGTAGGCAATGTGAGGTGGTAGTCTCTGACAGCTACAAAAGCGAGTCTGGCTCCATTGGCTGCTCATAGATCCACCTCACCTCGATCAATCTTTTTGAATCTACTTGGTTCCTGTATTTGGATACATATGTGAGCACCACAAGCAATATCTAATACCCAATTAGTAGAAACAGATGGATTGCATTCGATAACAAATTCACCTGAAGCTTCCCCTTGCTTCCTTGGCTGGGTGCAGTTTTTCTTCCAGTGGCCCTTCTTGCCACATGCAAAACAAACAGCATCATGTTCCTTTGCCTCCCCTTTGATCTTCTTTTTCTTGGAAGGCCTTGAAGAAGCTTTGGGATTAAAGCTCTCCGCCTTCCCTTTCCTTTTATTCACCATGAGGACATAAGGCTTTTCACACTTCATGTCAGTGTCCACATAGCAAATGAGGATGAGAAGATCAGACAGAGACTTCTCAATGTTGTTCATATTGAAGTTCACAACAAAGTTTGAGAAGCTCTAGGGGAGTGATGCAAGAATGAGATCGGTACCCATTTCTTCGGGGAGTTTAAACCCTAGAACCTCCAAGCGCTCAATGTATCCAATGAGCTTGACTACATGAGTCCCGGCTGGGGCACCCTCTCCAAGCTTGCTCTGAAATAGAGCCTTGGAGATCTCAAACCTTTCCTGTCTTTCTCTCTCCTGGCATAGACCACGGAGGTGCTCGAGCATGCTATAGGCATCCATGTATTCATGAGACTTCATGAGCTCACTAGACATCAATTATAACATCAAACATTGAACGTCGAGAGCATCGTTAAAATGTTGATCATAGACCAGGAAATCTTCATCACTCGCCCCTAGGGCAGGAGAATCAGGAAGTGAGGACTCCAGCACGTAAAACTTTTGTTCATGGCGTAGGATAACCCGAAGGCGCCTAAACCATTCCTGAAAGTTACTGCCGGTGAGGATATTGTCTTTATCCAGTATTGATCGTAGAGAAAATGTGGTTGATGAGTTTTTCATTTCGATTCTACAAATTAAAAGAGCAGATTTATCAGTACTTTCTTGATTACATTTTTATGAGAAATAATAAATTAATTAATTCTCCCACTATTTTATCAAGTCCCAATGGCCCTCACCATTGAACTCAGAATGTCCAGTTGCTTTGACATTCTAGCGTCAAGGATCCATATTTCCCTTCGCATAACCCCAACAAGGGTTGGTCAAGCTATTTGAAGGTATTTAGGTAGGTAGGTCTTTGCCAACTGTGAGCTTACAGTTCCTTGATCTGTTGAGTGGACTCCCCAATCCTGAAATCCTAACTTGGATTTCCTCAACTCTTGCCTCCAATATTACACCAAGTCTAGAAAGTTCTACTTCTCTTGATGTAATATGGTTAAGTCAACCTGAAACCTTTCATAAGGGATTCCTTTATAAAAGTAAGTGTCCCAACAAGGGTTGGTCAAACACGTAGTTTTATTGATTCTTTCCCTTAATCAGGTAACGGAAGGCTTGGTCTAACTTAATATGGTATTGAGGTATTTTATTCATTTATTCGTAGTTTTTCATTATCACGTTCTTGTTAATATTAAGTGATTCTTGCTTAAGTGATTAACCATGTTCTGATAATGTTTACACATAGTCCGGTTTTTATTTTATTCCATCTTTGCATGCTTGTTCATTTTATTAATTATGTGATCACGACAACACATACATAATAAATAAACCATGCAATCAGACAGAAATAAAATAAGATGGCATGATCATGAGCTTCTATTGGTTAGCTTATCTAGCGGTTTTGATAAGCTAACCCTGACCTAGGGAAAACACCTTGAACCTTTTGGTTCGTGTTTTGCAGCTCCCACCTGTCCACCTTTGTATCTTCTTGCGTCGGTTTCACCTCAGATTCGGGATTTGAACCATCTCCTCTGGCTTGGGAGATCCTCTATTACATGGGTTTACATTAAATAAATCATGGGCACACAGGCCCAATATTTTATTAGAATAAGGCTCGTAGGCCAAAAAATTTAAATTAAATAAATTTAAATGAAACCATACACATACAAAGGGTCATTGTTCTAGCTCATGATCATCCATAGCATGCAACGACATTTACGCATATTTAGAATTCAAATTCTTTTAATCTCTCTTTCATTTAAGATAAGTCGTGCTCAAATTCAATTAATTATGAACTTTTAATTAATCAATTATTTATCTTAAATTCATTTCTGAATTTCCTTGAGATTCTTCTCATCCATATTCCTTGTATGGGTCTTTGTACATTGGAGGAAACCTGGTGAAATTCCATTTCTGGAAAGTACACGGCGTGTAGTTTATATTTACACGGCGTGTATTTCTTTTCACCTTGTTTCCAAAGTACACGTCGGGGGCTTTGGTGTGTTTTCTCTACTTTGGAAATTTTGGAGTACACGGTATGTAGATGAATCATACACGGCGTGTACTTCCTTGTTACGCAGTAACCGGCTTGGCAATCCCGTGTACGTGGAACACGACTTCTCCTTGTACACGGTTTCACCTGGACCGGATCGGACTACATGGCGTGTTGTTCCAACATACACGCCATATATTTCGGTTCCCACGTGCCGTTCAATTCTGGTCAACATAGCATGATTAATACTTAGGCATAATCAATTCACATGGGGTGGTATGGCGGACCAGTGCCGGTTCATTGAACCTAATTACACGACGTGTAGTTTTAATTACACGCCGTGTAATCCCATGTTGTACAGACAGAAAGAGCGACTCCTCCATATGAATTCCTCATTTTTATTTTAATCAAAATTAAAATTAAAAATCTGTTTCTGTGATATGAATCGAGAAACGAAGGAGGAAGAATAGATCTCATTTATTCAGATTAATAGAACGATATATTTCAAATTGAATCAAATATAAATGCGTAAATTATCAATGAAAATTAAATAACTATAATCAATGTTGTAACCTCCCTCTGATACCATTTGAAGGTTCCGGGCGCAGCAGAAGCGCGTGGGTGGATGTGTCCACTTGGCTTTTTCTCATTAACAATGATCAATCTAGGATCAATACGACAATAAACTCCAGTCTCCACGGATCGAATCACAGAAAAAAGACAAAGAAGAAGGTTTGTCCCGGAACCACAAAGTAGGATCATTACAGGTTGATTATAATTAATTTAATTAATTGAAAAGAAATACCTTTTGGGTGTTCTTTATTCATTGATGTTCTTGATCACGTTCCGATGTGATTCGTTGTTGCGTCGTAGAATCCAAGTGTAGACTTCCTCTAGCGGTGATCCACATGTGTACCTCGTATCTCAGGACGTCGCCGAAGGAGTCTCCGGGTGCTAGCGTGGAGAAACCTTTGCTTGTGTTGTCCGCCTTAGATCGTCTTGATCCGAAGGAAGAGTACCTCTCTTAGTATTGAGAGTGTTCTTGGAGGAAGAGGTTCTTTCGGGCTTAAAAGAATTCTCTAGAATTGTTGTGTGTGGGTAGGAAAAGAGTTGGGGTTGTAAGGATATTTATAATCAGGTTTGAGGTTGTATAGTTATGACAATAAATAAATGCGTTGCGCTTTTTATTTATTTCATTGACTCTTATTTAAAACCTCATGTCGAATAATTAATTCCTTGACATGCACCCATTCTGATTATAATAAATATCATTTAAAACAATATTATATCCTCAAAATCCCTACTGGAAAAACTACACGGCGTCTATTAATAAATACACAGCGTGTACTTGTTTTTCATTGAAAACTACACGGCGTGTACATTCAATGTACATAGCGTTTATATCTTGTTTTCATTTATTCATTTCCTTTCCATGAAGAAAACTACACGGTGTGTAATTAATACACGGCGTGTACTTGTTTTCCATGAAAAACTACACGGCGTGTAATCTTTAATACACGGCGTGTATATCTTGTTTTTCACTTCCTTCTTCCTCCATCATTAAAACGACTTAGGCTTCCTTGAATAATTATTAAACCACGTACGGGAATAATCTTTATTTTACTTGAGATACTTGAATACACTTAGTGTGTGACCCTCTAGGCCTCTTTCTCGTTGGCATTAAGCGAGCTTGCCTAAAGTCCAAGATTACTGTCTAGAAACGGGTCAAGGCACCCAAGAGAAATAAGTTGATGCCGCATTGACGTATCACATCATACGAATGCTTAGTGTTTAATTTAATCCCTTTGTCTTGATATCTCATCAAGCAGGTTTTATGGAAGTGTCATAAACCTATATGCTTGATCCGTCGTTCTTTGACTACCTGAAATAAACTCGTCGTTCACACCATGACCATGGAATTTAATGCGACAGTTCTATTTCAATCAAAGGGCCGAGATATAAACTTCCATAAATGGAAGGGACAAATCCTTCATCAACTTATCCATTAACAACATGTCACTCGTGACGCACCCAACGTACCCTACTTCCCGCCAACTGTCTGCGTGACGGTTTTCGTCAGTAAATCTAAGTGCGCGAGTCATGACATGAGTTAATGATAATCTTCCAGTCTAAGGACCATTACACATGCTCGTAGATAGAAATTTCCGATGACACCAAGACATGAAGAATTACTATTGGCGGGTTTGTTCTCATAATCTCCCATCTTGGAGATTACCAAGTGCGAACTCCATGAGAGAGAGTCTCGTCTTCTTACGAGTACTCGCACATGACGGTCTGTATACTATGTGTCCTATCATAGTATGTCATCCAACCGTAGAACTTTATTTAAGAATATTGTTATATCATTTCCAGGTTCTCATCATAGCGGGGATCTTCCATGACCTTATCAATGAAACAAATATTCTGGGACATTATTATATTATAGTTATGCAGAACAATGAACAATATATAATAAGTGAACATTCATGTAATCAAAGTACAAAATAGTTGGTTCTCAGGACACCAACCCTTACATACCTATGGTTTTTTAAAACCATAGGGATATCTTTACCTAGATCATATATCCCAATGGTTTTTTTAAACTGTTGGTATAGGTGTGTGGGTATAGACCCATTTTCTAGTAGTGAGATGGTTATCTCTATTATGTGGGTTTTATCATTTAATCGATAATTGATAATAGATAATCATTGTGTACAATGGAATTATCTATCAACTCATCTTCTTTCTCTCTTTTTCTCAAGAATGATAAATGCAAGAGATATTTCTTCAAGATCAAAGGATGAGTGATCAACATGAAGGAAACAAGACAATTTATTCTCTATGTTAGCACCTAGAAATAAATTGGTATTTCTTGGATATCAAAGGAGAATGTGTGGATCATTTCTATAGGTATTCTACCCTTGGATCCTCACATCTCAATGAAGACAATCCAAAAAGTTTCTTTTGTAAGATCAACAACGTCATCAAATAAAGGATCCTAAGACAAGGTATTTATTTTCTTCATATATAAATAAATTAATTATAAATTTAACATGAAAGATCCTTGATCAAGGGTTCAATAAATTAAATATTAAAATAAATTTTAATATATCACCCACCACCTCACACTTCTCCCACACCCAGAACCTTCACATATTTGTTTGATGATGCCAGAGTAAGATGTATTCATATAAATTTGATTTCTACCCTTGGTACGAAACACATGAATTTATTTAATAATAAGTGTAACTCCACTATTTTTCATGGTACCACATTCATTATGTTCATTTTTATAGATCACATAACCATTAATTGCATAACCATTATAATATAATACATGCACAATTGGTCCTATGGTAGCCATCAAAGTCATTCTAAAATTGAATCCATATTTGTAGTTGACTTCTTAAAAATGTGGTCTCAAAACCATCCTATAAACTATTAATTATATGTATTTGATATCTAGCTTTCATCCCTTGATGGATTAAATTTCCTAATAATTACCTTTTCAGTTTAAGATATGGCACAACCTCTAAACTATTATAAAAAATGTAAAAGTGGGTCTGCTCCCACTCTGTAATAGTAATTGTGACAACATCTATTCTAGAAATTTCTTTACCTGTAAGCCACCTGATGTGATGAAATTTTGGAAAACCAATTGTAAAAACCTGTGTTTTTTCAGACTGTGAAATTGAGTAGAAATTTCAATTTTTGTTTTTAGTTTCTCATGAGGGGTAAAATGGTCTTTTACCTAGTATATGATCTTGGATAATTTCTATGACCACTTCATTAGTCCCATAATAGTTTTTTTACCCTGGGATAGAATTTTGGTAAAATTATGAGTCGTCCTAATTTTTATAGAATTATTAATATTTAATATTTAATTAACTCAATATTAATTTATTTTCATGTGTTCTCTTGATGGTATATTTTTATCGAAGCATCAGATTGAGATTTTTTTCTCCTCCTTTGAGTCTGGAATGGTGTTTTTTCCTAGATGAGGCATAAACCTGTGTAGGGAGTTGGGGCCAGACCCAAGGCCCTTTTTCTTTTTTTCTCCTTTTTCTTTTTCCACTTTTCTTTCTTCTAATACCCTTAGATTCTCATGTATACCCCCTTTTGGTTCCCATTTTCATTAATGAGAGAGAAAAATGGAGAGGTGGAGAGTTGGGGGATAAAGGAGGTTCCACCACGAATCTTAGGAGTCAGATCGTCATGCAGTAGTGGTGGAGTGTGTATATGGGAGAAGCTTTGGCGAATTCCACCCAAAGGTATGATGTTTTTAATTTTATACCATAAATCTATATATATTTACCTATTTATAGTTTTAATGCCATATTATGACTATTATGGACCCCTATGAGGTTGATTTATGCTTAACCGAGAGAAAAATGGGGTTTCAGACCGATTATAGGAGTTTCCCATTTGAGAATCCTGATCACACAACAAGTAGTTTAGGAACATAAGTCATGTGTTATTCCTATTTGGAGGATATGAATTTTTGTAAGTACACACCATGTACTGGGAGTACACATCATGTAAAGGTACTTGGCCATGTAGATGAGTACATGGGTGAATGAAGTTTTCATAATAACACGTTTTTAGGTTTCAGGTGTAGTGGAAGCATGGGAGGGATGGTGTTGAACTTTGACTTTCGACATATTCAATAAATAATATGGGATATATGCAATGATGAACATAATGATCCTAATTATTGAATCAAATAAATAATATAAAGGAATAGAAACCTGGAACCAAGAGATAGGATCAACATATATTATTTATAATTAATTTAATTTAATAATAATTACCTCCAAGGATTATTCTTTCTTTATTGATGTGTTAAGGCATAGATTTGTAGTTCATCATCGTTGCGTTGTAGATATCAAGGGTATATCTCATCTAGCAATGATCCACACATGTTCCATGAATCTTTTAACATCACTGAAGGAGTATCTAGGTTCTAGCACAGAAGATCCTTGCACTTGCATTGTCCGCCTTTGATTACCTTGAGAACCGCTTCCAAAGCGTTCTCCTTGATCTGGTGGAGGAGGATTTCTCTCATTCTTGAAAGTTTTCTTAGAGATGAAATAACTCTCTAGGATTGAGAGGTTTTCTCCAAAATGTTGTGCACAACTAAATTGGTATTTCCTAGCTTTCCCTTGGCTAAGGATAGAATAATATAACCGGGTATTTATTTCACTAGGGTAATAATAAAATAATTTTCACAAGTGCCTTTTATTATTTCATTAATCCTAGAAAAACCCCCATGTCAAATAATAACATAAATATTATTATTTCCTGACATGTGTTTAACTTGCGAGATATAATTAAATATTATTTAATCAAATAATATTCAATATTATTATTTCTCACTAGACCATTAAACATGGTCCACTAATCCTCCTCAATATTTATTAATTATTCCACCTACAATATATTCTATCAAATAACTAGTGATGAAATAAATGAAATTAGGAATACATGAAAAATTATTAAACCATGACCAGGAATAATATTTATTCAACTTGTTAAATAATAAATTATTTAAATGAGATTATGGATACACTTAGTGTGTTACCCTCTAAGCCTCTTTCTCAGTGGTATTAGGTAGAGCAGCCTAAATTCCAAGGTTAGCATCTAGAAATATGGAAAGGTACCCATATAGAAAGAAGTTAATGTCATAATGACATGTCACCTCATACGAATGTTTACCGTGTAATATAATACCTTTATCACAATATCTCTAATCGATAAGGTTTCATGCCAGTTCCATCAACCTATATGATTGATATCTCTTTCTTTGAATTTACAAAATTAGAAATTGCCTATAGAACAACGTTTCCATGGATTTATTTAGGCTATATCATTTCTATCAAAGGGCCTGAGATATTAACATTCATTAGTGAATAGAAGGGATAAGTCATTTCTTGTATTATTCATTAATGCAATATTACTCGTGATGCACCCAACGTATCCTACCTCGCTGAGAACATCTATCATAATGGTTTTCATTAATACATAAAATTTCATGACTCATAATATCCATTAATAATAATCTTAAAGTCTAAGGACCAATACACATGTCTGCAGATAGGAACATCTAATGACACTTAAATGTGGATTTCCTATTGTCGGTTCTCGTTCTCATAATATCCTACTGGATATCACCAAGGGTGTATACCATCAAAAGGTGCCTAAAAGTCCTATGAGTCTCTACCCCTGATATCCTATATAATTTGTGTCCCTCAAATTATATCATCCGGCCATATAACATATATATAATAATAGTGTCATAGCACTTCCGGGTTCTCATCATAGCGAGGAACTTATATGAACTTTTAGTGAGACACCTACTCTTGGGAAATTATCACATACAATGTTACACAGAATAACAATCATTATGTGATAAGGAATTTATTTATATTCAAAATCCATGAATATAAGTTATCATAAAGTACATAGAAGTTGGTTCTAGGGAACCAGCTCTAACAATGTTGTGTACTAGGGGTGAAAGTCATGTAGTCATACTCAGACATGTAGTTGAGTACTTGAATAGACACCCCATATAAGGGCACTTGGTTTTTTAGGTTACATGTCAATACCCCATGTAGGGTATAAGCCATGTAGAAGTACATGGTCAAACAGAAATACATGTTCAGGCCATGTGAGGTACATAAGAAGGTACCTCGTGTAGGTTGCACATCGTGTACATGTTTTACACACCATATACTTGGGTTTTTTCATTCTAAGTCCGGTTTAATTACATGAACATGTGAATGATTTTAGAATACATGTCGTGTACTCGAGTATACATGTTGTGTACTTCTCCATTGCTACCCTTTTGATTTTTTTTCATGCTTTTATACCCCAATGTCAAAATTAGACATATAAGTAGTCTCTTTTGAGTGTATTTCTATATAGATCATGATGGTATAACCCTTGAGGTGATTTTAGGACTCTTAAGAGGCATTTTTGGGTGAGTGAACTTTAATGGAGATTTTATTCCTCTAGTTAATGAATACAGTTGTCTCTGTAAGCGAGACATGGGATGAGACCCTCTTATGGGTCATATGAAAATGTTAATGGACTTGGAATGGGTTTTCCAAGGTCCTTATCTGATGTATCTCAAGATAGTCCCTAGTTGTAAGGACTGAGACGTGACTTGATAAGACAGATTGGTTGGGTGTTTGAACCAACCTAGAGTGATACCTTGATCTGAGGTGGTCCATGATTCATCGCTCTAGACTGATGTTTAGATAGATTTTCCCCTAGGGATGTCTTCCTTGTGAGATATTCCACTTTAGGCCTGTGAGGCCATGGGTTATTAGAAACCAATGTGTGATCAAGGTTCCCACATAGGATTCCTCCACTTACTCTTTTATATGATCCCATGTAGGATGTCTTCACTTACTCTTTTTGAGGATCCCGTATATGATGCCTCTACTTGCATACTATTTATAAGGATCCCAAGAGGGGTACATTTTATTACATTCTGACTTAGAGGATCCCAAGAGGGTTGACTTAACTTATGTGTGGACCTAGAGGATTCTATATAGGATTCCTCTATAGTGTTTTGACCTGAGGGGCCCATTGGGTGACATGGAATTTGATCGACCCTGAGATAGTGCGTTAGGGTTTTGGGTAGAGATGGTAGTGGGTGTCACCTTAGAACTCATAAAAAACATATAATCCTAAGGAGATATGAAAGTAGTGATGGGTTTAGGCATTCATCCAACCTCTCTCTCTTATGTATTCATTCAATTAGTTACTGTTGATGCGGCTATGATTTCAAACGTGATTCCTAGAACTCAGCCCATGGGGTATGATTCAATGTGATGTTATTATTGGGATGTCCAAAGGTACTTCCTAATATATAGCTTCTGAGCCTATTTTATCGACTATTAATTTATCAGTATTACCATAGGTACTTCTTAAGATCCAGCTTATATTATTCCTTAGGTGGTACTTGGATTCCTGATAAAAAAAATGGATGGGCTCATAAATTATAAGAGATTATATCATTCCATGGGAGATACTTGGGTTCCTTGTACGGAATGCCTTGGATAGGCTCATATAGAACATGGAATTATGTTATGTCGTGAGAGATACTTGCTTTTCAACTCGAAACACCTTGGATGGGATCATAGGATAAATGGAATTATTTTATACATGATTATCATTATACATATATGCTAAGGTTACGTACCTCAGGTCCCGATTTTATTTATATAAATTAAAGGTTACATATTTACACGATGTCCATTATTTAACTAGAATCCTTTATTATAGTGATTGGAGGTGAGTACAAGTGAACCCAAGGTTAGGATATGTATCCACCTATGGGGATGTGTCTTTCTCAGAGAAATTTATGGAACTGGACAAAGAAATTATTGTCGATCAATATTATGGACCCAGGGATTGACTTAATTATACATAGCTTGAGTGGTAAGATAACCATATCAATTCCTTACTCATAGGATTTCCATTCAAACAAGTTTATAGGCCCAAGGATCAACTTTGGTTTTACTTTATTTATTTATTCTAGTTGTTTCTTGGCTAGGATGATCATATTTCATGAGCATGCACTTATAACAGTAGATTATAGGTTCATCGTTGGGGGTAGCCTACTGAGATTTACTTCTCACCCCTTGTATGTTCACCTCTATTTTTGTGAAAAATATTATTTCTACTTTTAGGTTGATCATGTATGCATGATGGATATGGATGAGGCCTAGGATCACATTATCGAGTGGATATGCTTATATAGATTTCTTATAATCAGGCTAGAGTAGCTCGGTAGGGTCATGGAGACCAGGTATGTGGTTTGGCTCAGATTTAGAAGTAGATCCGTGCATTTTTATTTTAGTTTCTTTTATGTACTCATATATATGTGATCAAACCAGCGGGGGATCATTTTTGTATGTATGACATAAATATTCAGGCCTTTACTGCATTCTATTTATATTTATAGCATGCTTTTGTTTAAGTTTATTTATTGATTCCACACTCTGATTATTACTACTATGGATGATTTTTGGTTATTTTCACTAGTTTATTACTCTAATGTGAGGGAATAGTCTCCCCAAAAATGCACTATAGGCCCTCATTTCTAGTTGGAAGCCTATGGCATATGGGGAGACACGCTTGAGGCCTTATGTTGAACTGGATCAGGGCACCAGTTTAGTGGCTTCTAGGTTGAGATGTTACAAAGTGGTATAAAAGGTGTTTCTTTTCTTATTGTATTAATATCTGGGATATGGTAGAACATGGTATTAGGAATGTGTCAGATTTTGTGATGGATATCAAACTGGTGCATCGAGAACAGTTTTTCCAGTGAGAATTCTCAGTTTCTAAGGTTTATGTGATTTTTATTCTTGATCTGTGATGTTATAGTTGTATATGATTTTCACTTTGACACTACTAGAAATTAAAGATATAGCCATAGACCTATAGACATGGTTTTATAGGTCTGTGGCTATAGGTTTTTTATAGCCATGGTTTAATTACCCATCTGTGTCTAAACATCTTGGTTCTTTTTTTTTTGCAATCCGCATCGGGTTCTCCTCTCCTCTTTTTTTTTTTTGCGATCCTTGTCGGGCTCTCCTATCCTCCTCCCCCGATCCGATGTGACCCTCTTCTCCTCTTCATCTACATCTCTCACCGTGGCGCCCTCCTCCAGACGCTTCCTATCAACACCCTCTACGCTGTCGTCAACCTCTCTCACCACGACCCTCCTCTCCGAACCGTTAACCTCTCATGCCATTCACGGCGGAATCCTCATCGCGGCATCCTCCCCCGACTCTACCACCCAACTCTACCACCCCATAGACACTGCCCCGAAATAGCCGCCCCACCTCCTCCTCTAGCGCGCCTCTGATGTGGCTACCCCACCTCCGTAGATCATCCTCCTCCTCGGCCGGTCAGACCTCCTCATTACCCACCGAAGGTATTTAGGGTTTTAACCCCTCAAATTTCACTCATGTGTATTTTATCCAATCGTTGGATATTAGGATGTACACCAGTTGTATGCATCAAGAACACTTGTACGATGGAAACCCAAGTCACCAAGGGTGTTGTTTTCCATTATATATTTACACAGTTATCGTTGAGATATTTATTCAAGTATTATTTTCGGGTTGAGATTGTTATTTTTTGTTTGACTCTTGGAATGGGGTGGAAATAGAATCCGAGTTCATGAATCGTACTTGAAATATAGGTATTTTTATACGTGTTCATGAATACTTTTATATGAAAAATAGTTTTAAAAAAGGAAAGTTTGTTTAGAAAGTGGGTTTGAGAAAGTAATATTTGTGGTCATGTTTTTGGAAAATTAATTTGAAAGTGGTTTTGATTAATTAAAACATCAATAATATATGAATTGGTGTTTTCTAGAATAACCTATCGATGATTTATTAATTAATAGAATCTAAAATAGTGGTTTTCACGTGTTTTTGTTTGATTTATGATATCTTAATCATGTTTATATGGTAGATGAAAAACTTTAGTTGGTTTGTTAGGATATTATATTCCTAGTAGTTTGGAGTATGATGGTTATGTATTGGGTATGGTTTGGATTTGTCTTTTGGGTTTGGGTTGGTGGTAATCTCTCAAGTTAGTGGATCTTGTTGGGGCTTTTCTTGATGTTTTGATGTAAAACTCTCAATATAGGGAATTTTGGTGATTTCTGGGTGATTTGATTGTGTATTTTTTTTAGGAAGTTTCTTGTTAGATCAGTTAAGGGGTGGCTGGTTTCTTATTATCAGGGGTGAATGTGTGGGGTTTGGTTGTTATGCTTGGTGTGTAGGAGAGTAACCCTTATATTATTATGATAAACCTTAGGTTTTGGTTTTTTGGAAATGATATTTTGTTATGAAGTATGGATTAAATGTAGTTTCATGATTTTGTGGTAATAATGCATGCTTAGGATTGTGGCGCGATGGGTTTCTAATTAGTAATATTTTTATTACCGAATAATGTTGAGTCAAAATTCATCAACAAATCATCTAATTAGGATGGCATTGTGTTCTCATGGGAAATATGATCAAGTGGTTGTTTCCCTAATATTATGTTACAACTACTTTGATCCATTGACCAAGGCCTTCGAAAAGGAAAAACAATGGTTTTCTAAGTTATCCATGAGTTCTAGGAGTAGCAGTATCTAATTTTCAGTAGTGACATGGGATCGTAGGATGTTTAGAATATGTTGAAGAAAGTTTAGTTCCTATTTGAAAGTATTGGAACTCTAGAGGATATATGTGTTAAACTAGAAGTTTATAAATTCAAAGGAGACGAATCAGAATGGATAAATACATTTGATTATAAAAGAAGGAATTAGGAGGTTTTATGGATCGAGTTTCAATCCCTCTTCTATGAGAGGATATAGTAGATTTACATAATAAGAGCATGTTTTGGGAATTCATGGAGCTATATCATTTTTGGGCCAGGATCTTCTACAGTGATCATAATGTGATATTAGGAACTAGACATGTGTATATAGGATTGATGATGGTATCGATAATACTACAGTGGGGAGATTCATACTCGTCTTTTTTGAGTGAAATATATATATCAAGGGATGGTGATCATTATCAAGGTTTTGAAATGTATGAACTTAGATAGTAAATGGATGAATTTAGTGTTTGGAGTTGTATGTTGGATGAACCATATTTGGTTCCAAGATCGCACCAAAATTAATGATTTACCTATATTAGTTGGTATAGTCAGTGTGTTCAGTTAATTATGAGGAGTTTATATTGGTAAATATGCTATTTAGAGCTTCTGTATTTCTAAGATGTCATTCAGATCAATGTATTGGGTTAAGTATCAATATTTGATATTGTAGTGGGCTAGTGCTTGACAATTCTAGTATAGAGTTTGAAAGGGAGCCTAAAAAGGGTACTCTAAAGGCTGTTGAAAGTGTGTGTGGAAGTGAAACCAAGTAGTCCAAATTGTTAAGAATTTATGACATAGATTCCATAACAATAATAATTGTTGAAAGATAAAAGGAAATAACCAATTATCACATGTTCGGAAATAGTTTCTACAAATAAGGAATATACAATAAAGAAGAATGAAGATCATGCACCAAAAGATTGTCTAATCATATTAGAAAACTGGTTTGAAAAATCCAAGCGGATTGAGTAATAATAAAAGAATGAAAATTCTCTACTTTATAAAATTGATAAACCTATATAAACTAAGAATAAAGGTGAATTCTAGAAGAAGAACATGCTAAAAATGAGGTTTCAATCTAGAAAATTAATAAGGATATAGGCATGAAGAGTTTTAGGTATTTTATACATTCAAGGAATGGATTTTCTAGGTTAAGAACAATGTCTAATCCCTATTTCTCACTTTTAAGTGATGATGGAGGTTTACTTTATTCTCATATTTTGGTGATTTTTTATTTTTGAATAGGCAATTGAAGGTGATGTTTGAAAAATAAAGAGCTTTATTAATGATCATGTTATTTAGTATTGGGATTCACATATCAATTTAAATATTATTTGTTCATTGTTGGTTATGGATTCATGTATCATTTATCATGTACAGTTGACACACTGATCACATATATATAAGAAGTTGTTATATCTCACTTCTTTTCCCACTATTTTCTTATAGGTGGTTTCTTATGATAAGACTGGTTCTATCCACCACCATCAAAGACAATGAGTTCAAGATTTGGGTAAGGTTTATTCCGTTTTTATTCTTTGGCCCAATTTTAATTAGGGCTTTTTTTATTTTTGGGTTCCTTATATTTTTGTTGTGTGTTTTGGATTTCGTTGAGGTGAATTCGAGTCACCGTTGACGAAGGCTTACATGTGTATGCATAGGTAGTAATATGCATATATAAGTCTTACATGTGTATGCATAGGTAGTAATATGTATATATAATTTCCCCCTTTATATATATTCACTCATGGCAGTATGAATATATATATTGGGGCTAGGTGTGCTTATATATAGATATGAAAAATGCATATGTTTGTAAGTGTAAAAGGGTATATGCAAGTATAAACATATATCTAAGGACCCCCTTGTGCATATTTGGCCATGAAAATATGTACATAGGGGCTAGGTGTCCTTATATATATGTTAAGTTGCATATGTGTGCAAGCGGAAAAAAGGGTATATGCAAGTATAAACATATATCTAAGGACCCCCTTGTGCATATTTGGCCATGAAAATATGTACATAGGGGCTAGGTGTCCTTATATATATGTTAAGTTGCATATGCGTGCAAGCGGAAAAAAGGAAGATTCGAGGTGTCGTCATCAAAAGCAAACGTACCTTGAGGTTGAGGTAGGGTCCCTCTCCTAGACTATTTAATTCAAGAATGTTTTAAATTGAATTTAGTTGCCTTCTTAATTCTGCATGTTTATATTAAATTGAAATTCTTGAATAATTTTTAGTTAAGATAATTGTTTCGTTTGATAAATAAGTCATGGTTTTGTAATAAAACCCCTCCAACGGAGGTACGCTGTCTGCGAAAACTCATAGTGGTATACCTTGCTTAACATTATTGCATTGATGTTTCCCTTATACTTGATGTAGTTGTTAGTAATAAAGCACACATCGTACTTGACCCTTTTTATATCCTTGTAGGGTGTTTCCCTCTTTTTATTAAAATGGTTGTTTGAACCAAGACACTCTTTAAGTTCCGTTAGACTTTTAAGATGGGTCCCATGTTGTGTGACCATGTCACATGGCATGTGATATTTAAATCCAACCAAAAGCCCAGTTCCACAGCCCAGGGGTCCCACAGTACCAGTAATGTCAGATTACATGTTATGTAACCTGTGATTTTCATGATCCCATGGGGTATTCCTCTAGGTATTCCTACACATTGCTAGATCTCCAAGCCTCGCCGAATTAGGTATATCAGGGGTCATACAATCCTCTAGTCATCACAAATTAGCATTCATTTCTTTAAATATTCTGAGAAAACATCCTCTCATGTCATCTATATCATCCTATTTGAAACTAAGTGGAAAAGATATTTCAATTCCATTCTAATCCACCTCCAAAATCCATGATAAAAATGACATAAATTGCCCTTATGGAAAACAAGGTCAAGGAAGGCACTGATTACCCAGTGGAAAACCACCAACCAACCAATGGCCACAAACTTTTTGGTTCCAACCATCAACCATCCAGTAGTTAGTCTAGAGACAACCCTCCCCCACTATCACTATTAATATGTTCATGGTGCTTTATAATAGCTAACTGGTGGCCCCATATACTGCTTTTTAGGAACACTACATACTTCTTCCCCCCTTTACTAAATCCATCCACCTGAAACATAAAATTTCAATTAAAACTTAATCATTTTAATTAGAAATCATGAAAATTAAATTTTAAGAACCCAAAAAAGAAATCCATAGTCATTACAAACTATCCACTATACGATTTCTCATCCATGAGAAACATTACTAAGAATCACTAGTGACTTGAGGTTTTAGGGGTTTGGAGCTGCCTTTGGGCCTACTCCTTCCCTTCATAGTTTCCCATCCTTCACCTTATCCATTATTCGATACCTTGAAGTCTCATTTACCTTCTTCTTATACGTCTTTTTTCCTGGGGTTTGACATGCATCAATTTTGAAATCACTTCTTTCAAGATCGATCACTAGTATTCAGGTTAACCAGAATGTTTCAGTATTTTTCAAATGTTTTCCAGCAGTCGAACATTATTCCCTCAAATTTGCTAATTCTTTACTTCCCTAATAGAAGAATTGATCCACCATAGGTGTACTAAACTGATTTCTCATTGATTCTTTCTCAGGCTGCATGAAGTGGTGGATCTGGCTTTGTCTTTGTCCAAATATTCATGTTCTTTCAATTGTTAACCATGTTTCCTATACCAGTGGAACCAAATTGTTCACTCTAGGAGAGACTCTTGGTTTTAATCCCAATGGGTTTAGATTATCAGATTGCATCTGCCTTTTTAAAATCCTTCTTTTCTTACTATTTGCAGCAACATTCTTGGAAATATTTTAGGTCGATCAGAAGATGCTTAAAGGGAAACATCTCATTCATTATTTTTTGTTGGTAGAGCTTGAACTGTCTAAGAAACATATAAAGTTTATTTGGTTCTCTACTGAAAAACAGTTCAAAGTTAAACAACACATTGTCTAGGAAACATAAGAGGAGTACTTTTCTTCCTATTTTCTTTAAGGTAATTCCATATTGAACTGCTAGAGTCTCAGTCTAAAGGTATATTCAAGGATTAATCTTGCACTCATATTGATGGGGAACATGTGTTTTATGCTTCTCTAGCTAGTGATTCACTGGATTCCAAGGGTCCTTTAACACGTGAAGGGGAGGTGAGGAGGATCATCTAGTCACAGTGTCCTTTAAACTCAATAAGGGTATAATTCTCTGAAAGTTTTGAAGATCATCAGGTACAAAACCCCTGTGCTTCAGATAAAACTAAGCCTAAGGAGGGACGAGTGTCTCCTACTTCTTTTTCTATTTATAAATCAGGCACCACAGTACCAAAGATATTTTCAAGGGTTGTAAGTAATAATCCTGAAACATCTGAGATAAAATCCAAAGAAGGTGAGGATTATCTGGACATGAAGACTATGGAACCTATTAAGGAAGAATCCCATGTGTGTTTAGGAGCTCATAGTCTGAAATATGATCATGTGCGGGGGGCAGGGGGCAAGGGGTGGGTGGAGGTGGGTAGGGGGTGGGTGGAGGGGGGCAGGGGGTGGGGTGGTGGGGGGAAGGGGGCAGGGGGGAGGTCTGCAGGGCATGGGGGCAGGGGTAGGGGGTAGGGGGGATGTCTGTAGGGCAGGGGGAGGGGGAGGGGGGATGGTCAGAATGTTGCCCCGCCTTTTCCTGCTCCCTTCTCTCCTGGTCGGAAGATGTTGTCCCACGGATGTCGCTGGACCGGGCCAACATGCCGCGGTCACGCCGCGGTCACGCCGCGGTCACGCCGCGGTCACGCCGCGGTCACGCCGCGGTCACGTTGTGATTTGGCCCTGCTCCAGGACGACACCCTGTGGCAGTTCGCAGTGATAGTATTCTATGAGTCTTTTGATCAATGTTGAGACTGACTAATCACAATTTCTGCCGGTGGGGCAATGACCGGAATGTTTCCCGACCTCCTCTCACTCCCTTCGCTCCTGGCTAAAAGATGCCTCCCCGCAGATGTCACTGGACCGGTCTGGTCACGCCGCGGTCACGCCACGGTCACTCCACGGTCACGCCGCTGACACGCCGTGATTTGGCCCTGCTCCAGGACGACACCCTGCGGCAGTTCACAGTGATAATATTCTATGAGTCTTGTGATCAATGTTGAGACTGACTAATCATAATTTCTGTCAGTGGGGCGACGACCAGAATGTTTCCCCACCTCCTCCCGCTCCCTTCGCTCCTAGCCAGAAGATGCTACCCCGCAGATGTTGCTGGACTAGGCCAACACGCCGCGGCCACGCCACGGTCACGCCGCAGTCACGCCGTGGTCACACCGTGATTTGGGCCAGCTCTAGGACAACACCCTGCGGCGGTTCGCAGTGATAGTATTCCATGAGTCTTGTGATCAATGTTGAGACTGACTAATCACAATTTCTTCCTGCGGGACAACGGTCGGAATGTTACCCCGCCTCCTCCCTCTCTCTTCGCTCCTGGCTGGAAGATGCTCCCTTGCGGATGTCGCTGGACCAGGCCAACACGCCGTGTTCACGCCGCGGTCACACCACGGTCACGTTGCGGTCACGCCACGGTAATTACATGATTTGGCCCTGCTCCAGCCACATCCAGCCCACACCAGCCCCCTTCCACCTTCATTTCATCCCACTGCCACCAGCATTCCATCCCGCAACAGCCCCCCTGCCACCTTCAAATCAGCCCGCACCATCCCCCAGCACCTGCAACCATCCCCCTTCCACCAGCATTTCAACCCCCTTCCACCTGCATTTGAGCCCGCACCAGCCCCCAGCCACCTATAATCCAGCCCGCACCAGCCACCACCCCCCCAGCCTCCTACAAAATACTCATGCCAGCCCTCTGCCACCTGCAAAACAGCCCCATCCACCAGTTTCAGCCCTCTTCCACCTGAAAAACATCCCCACCTGCAGTAATTTTGCTAATGATTTTTGGAAAGATATTTCCAATAGCAATAGGTCTGAAATCCTTTACATCCACAACATTTTCCTTCTTTGGGATCAGGGCAATAAAATTGGAGTTGATTCCATAGGTAATTGAGGCATGGTTAATGAACTCCCTCATAGTGTTAAGGAGCTAATCACAAACTATGTCCTTGTAGAACATAAATAATTAATTTGTGAACCCATCAGGACCAGCCACAATCTCAAGATTTAGAGAAAAAGGGCACTCTTAACCTCTTTCTAAAGCATGTACATTCGTGAAGGCTCTATCTAATTTGGAGCGACCACTTTATTGTACTTTTTTCTATACCTAGTGTATTTCTCACCAGTCAGATTAATTTCAATGAGATTTTTGTCTTTAATTGAGGCTTTAAATTTTCTCATGGAAATAGAGGCATGAGAAGGTCCAATTTTCTCACTTGAGTTGAGAATGGCATTGAAGTCTCCAAGAATAAACCAAGGGTCATTAATATTAGTTCTTAGGTAAGAAAGGTCATTCCAAAGAGTTCTCCTTTCTTGGTATCTATTTTTTTCATAGACAAAAGAGCATAAGAGGTGTATTCCATCAGTATTAAAATTGCAAGTAAATATTTTATTAGAGACATTAAAGGTGTTAGCATTTTGTAAGAGTACGAAAAAATCTATAGAGATTCAGCATTGTAGGTATTTGAGATTGCGCTAGTAAATATATAATTGTGTTGACACAAGTGATATTATCTAGGAGAATAAGCAATTTTTGGTTTAGCAATAGAAAATAACATGGGATGGTGAGGGTTAACGATTATTTTTATAACATTGAACGTGTCAGAGTTGGCAATACCCTGACAATTCCAAAAAAGAATCTTCATTTAAACCTGTTTTTGGAGTTAGAACTCCCTTTTTTCTTCTTTCCAGAGCCTTTATTTCTAGAAGACCTTCTAATGTTTTGAGAATTGTTATTGTTAGTGGTCTGTTCCTATTCGTTGTTTGTAGTGACAGGGTTCTTCTTTGTAGTTTCATTTCTTGAAGCATTCATAATTGAGTCTGTTCTGTTTGTATTACATAGCATCAAAGAAGTGGTGTTTTGGTTATTTAACAGAATACCAGGCTATTCAGAATAGTTCTTATTATCTACATATTGAACACCATAAAAAGGTAAATTAATAAAATGAGGAGTAGGAGTACCTAGGTCCTTTGAAGCATCTATATCCTGCTGTTTGACATCGTCTAGAACTAATGTAAGGTGCCTCTTCCCGGTGGATTCAAAAAGTGCCTGCATAAGAAAGGGGCCCTGTACTGAGGGAGTGCTTTTGTATGTTTTACAGGTTCCGATGTTATGGCATCTTGTTTATCAGTGTTAGTATGTTTGGTTTGTGTCTTAGCCTGAACAGACTTTGGACTAAAATTAGGACTCCCGGAATTTATAGGACAACCAGTGGTCTCCATCTCATTAGGACTGTTGACAGATTTAATGTGATTAGGGTGAGAAGTATTTAGAGTTGATTCCATAGAGGTAAAATTACATGGAATCAAGGGATTAGTACAGTCTTTTCCTACATCTTGAGTAGCTGAATGAGAGCGTACCTGGAATCACTTCCACAGCAGAAGCAGCTGTTACATAGGGTGCCTGGACAGTGTCCAAAGCATCTGTGGGACACTATTTCTGATCACCGGAGTCACTGTTATCCTGCATTTGTAGAGGAACTTTCACCGCAGGTGTGTTCTCATTTACAGATTTAAAAGATTCTAAGGCTTTAGTACCAAAATTAACCTTGGACATATTTGATTGTGTCATTGTTTGAACAGAGGGAAGGGAACCTAAGACATTTGTCTGATTGTTGGTCCCATTTATTATCTCTTGAGTAGTAGTAGAAGTCAGTAGGGAGGGTTTTTGGTTCTGTCCAGAAATCATATCTAAGCAGCTGGGTTCAACCACAGCTTGTAGAAAATGATCAACATTGTGCTTAGTTGCAGTGCTTAAGATGTAATCATTGCCTTTTATGTGAACAGGTGGAGATATTGTATCCCTCCTACCCAGTGTGGGTTCAGAATTTTTTGTGATGTTAGAGTTGGGTACCTTCTTGGATGGACAAGTACTAAGTTTTTCTTTCTCATGCTCATTATTGGATAGTCTAACAGTTTCTAGAACCAGATTCTGAGACTCTTCTGTAAGAGTTTTTTCCTTCGTGGATTTTTCTTCCTCTTCAACTACATCTGTCCAAGTTTTACCCGAATCATCCTCTATGTGTGTCAGGATATGTGATTTTTTCACCCAGATTTTTGGTTTTTTTTGGAGGATTTAGGTATGTCCACTGTGTGAGTTTTTTCTTTTTTGTTTCTCCTTATTTATTGCCAGTCATTTTCAATTGGCTGATTTACTTGTTTTCTAACCACCCTACAATTGGAGATTGTATGTCCAATTATTTTAAAAAGTTCACAAAAGGGAGGGACTGGTTGGGTCTACTATTAACAGAGTTTCTGTTTTCCTTGATGTCATCAAGGGTTGGTGTTGGTTTTTCAATTCATAAATCTTATTTTCTATTGGGTTGGTCTCTCGAAGGACTGGCAGGGGGAGGGGGGTAACTGGCAGGGGGTGCAAGGGGTGGGGTGTCCAGGTTCTGGGGGGTCCAGGGGGATCTGTCCAAGGTTTGGGGGGTGTCCAGGTTTTGGGGGGGTGTCCAGGGGGGTGTCCAGGGTCTGGGGGGTCTGTCCTGGGGGGTCTGTCTGGGGTCTATCTAGGGGGGTTTGTCCAGGGGGTCTGGGGGTGTCTAGGTTTTTTTTAGGGGGGGGGGGGCAGGACTAGCAGGGGGAACTAGCAGGGGGAGGGGGGAAACTAGTAGGGGGGACTGGTAGGGGGAGGGGGTTAACTGGCAAGGGGGTGCAAGGGGTGGGGTGTCCAGGTTCTGGGGGGGGTCCTGGGTCTGGGGGGGTCTGTCCAGGGGGTCTGGGGGGTGTCCAGGTTTGGGGGGGCAAGACTGGTAGGGGGAGGGTGGAACTGGCAGGGGGAGGTGGGGAATTAGCAGGGGGTACTGGTAGGGGGTACTGGTAGTGGGGAGGGGGGTAACTGGCAGGGGGTGCAAGGGGTGGGGTGTCCAGGTTCTGGGGGGTGTCCAGGGGGATCTGCCCAGGGTCTGGGGGGTGTCCAGGTTTTTTTTGGGGGGGGGGGTTCAGGGTCTGTCCAGGAGGGTGGGAGGGGGGGTCTGTCCAGGGGAGTGGGGGGTCTGGGGGGGTGTCCAGGTTCTAGGGGGTTCCAGGGTCTGTCCAGGAGGGTGGGGGTGGTTGTCGAGGGGAGTGGAGTTCTGGGTTGTCCAGGGTCTGGGGGGGTGTCCAGGGTATGAGGGGCATCCTGGGTTTATCTGGGGGTGTCCAGGATCTGTTCGGGGGGTGTCCAGGGTCTGTCTGGGGGGTGTCTAGGGTCTGGGGGGTGTCCTGGGTCTATCTGGGGCGGTGTCCAAGGTCTGTCTGGGGGGTGTCCAAGGTGTGTCTGGGGGGTGTCCAGGGTCTGTCCGGGGGGTGTCCAGGTTGTGTCTGGGGGGTGTCCAAGGTCTATCCATGGGGTGTCCAGGGTCTGTCTGGGGGGTATCCAAGGTCTGGGGGGAGGTGTCTAGGGTCTGTCTGGGGGGTGTCCAGGGTCTTTCGAGGTTGGGGGCTTTGCAGGGGGTCTGTCTAGGGGGGTTTATGTAGGGTGGGGGTGTCCAGTGTCCAGGAGGGAGGGGTCTTCAAGGGGGTGGACTACTGCAGGGGGTGGGGGGCTATTTTTTTATGGTTTTCCAGACCCTATATCCACTGTTTTTAACCATGGCTATAGGTCTATTTCCACAGTTACAAAACATAGCTAAAGGTATAATGCCACAGTTTCTAACCGTGGAAATAAACTTTATCCCTCCTCTAGTATAGCCACGGTTCTAAACTGTGGCTATATAGATATTACCACGGTTTGTACCGTGGATGTATACCTATAGCCACGGTTTGAACTGTGGCTGTAGACCTATATCCACGGTTTGGAACTGTGGCTATAATTCTAGGCCTATATCCATGCCAAACTTAGCCACGGTTTCTCAAACTATGGCTATTACCTATAGCCACGGTTTTAAACCATGGCTATAGCCTGAATTTCCAGTAGTGTGAACAAATAACATGTTGTATGGGGTTATGATTTATTATAGATTTATGGATCTCAAAACATTGGTGAGAGGAAAAATATTTATTTTGACACTTGGCTATAAAAGTTAAGAGGCGTCTCATGCATCATATTTGGCATGTAGGTTCCACATGTTATGGGCCTGCTAGTGTGCGATTTTACTATTGACGATGGAGGTCAATTGTTTAAAGTGTCAACAACAACATAAATGGTGTTTTCCCATATATGTTCTTAGTGTAATTCTACTCAGTTAGACCAAAAGGTGTATATATTTTCTTATGATGGCGGTCTATGTGGATCTATTATGTGACGTTAGATAGTGAGGATGATGACTCATTCCAGATGAATAGGAGGTAAAATAACCCTTATATGTTAGCTTTGGTAGTTGATTCCCTTTTTATATACCCTTTGTGGGTGTATCCTTTTTAGGTGAAGTTAACTAAAGATTCATAATAACCTATATGTATTTTCCCCATCTAGCCTACTACGATGTTTTACTTAACTGGCCTTTATTTATGGTTACCTAGTCAAGTCCTCTAGTGTGATGTCAAGTGACTAAACATTTTTAGTAAAATGGGGCCTTGAGGGTGTATTAGAATACATGGATTCCCAATATGGATCAATTCATTATCTTCTACTTGATATTGTGACACTTTAGAGAGTAGTTCC
Source organism: Viscum album (assembly GCA_963277665.1). NCBI lineage: Eukaryota > Viridiplantae > Streptophyta > Magnoliopsida > Santalales > Viscaceae > Viscum > Viscum album. Next base: position 909,061,081 of record OY728152.1, read on the forward strand.
TTATGATTATGCTTATAGAGGATCAAGTCCTAAGTAGGTTTGTGCTTGGTAAGTGATTCCATTATATTTTTTTCTCAGTTATGAGTTATCATTGGGTTAAAATTAAATGGGTTTCTAATTACAATTTATAGGGAATTTTCCTCTATAAATTTGAATTAAAAACCTGTATAATTGAACCTATACTGATAGGTTTTTTACCCTAGTTGTTCGATGTTATCAACCTCCCTTAGAGAGGTTTGATAATTTTGTGCTAGGTGGTTGGACATAGTGATCTTGATATGATACTTGATTGGTGGGGTTGGGTGGGACACCTAGAGTCCCTTAGTTTTGACTCAAACCTTTGTAGGTTGGAATTTGGTTTGATCGAGGGAAACCTTCAAGGGGTTTGTCTTGGGTTTATGGATTCCTTTTTAGGCAGTGAGTTTGGTTGTACACTCACTTTGAGACTGGTACACAATAGGTTCTCAATTTTGGTGATATAGGCATGATGATGCCTTTGGTTTCTGAGGAATAACCTATGATGATTTTATATCAAGAATGTGTTCAATGGGTAGGACTATTAAGGTTCCTAACCCTACTTACTTTTGGATACTCTTTAGTAACATTTTCAGAGCATGGCTAAACACTCGTGAATGAAACAACACAGTGAGGTGGGTAGTCATGGAAATAAATCATGGAATTAGTGAGGTGCCCAATTTTAAGGAGGAGTTCCAAGGTAGATTTTTTATTATTTAGTATGGCATTCCATGTGTCGTGATCATCTTATCCTTGTGATGGATGAATCATGGGAACATGAGTTTGGTGAAAATGGTATGCACCTTTTGCATGTAGTATCATTTAAATTGTAAATTAGTGAGTGGTCATGTGTGATCCAAGGATAGATGGTTTCAAAGACTTTTTGTTGGCATAGTTTCTTGATATTTGTGATAAAAGGTGGAATGAACCTCTATGGTAGAGGATACATTGAGAATAAATCAAGTGTCAAGAGGTAGTTGACATGTGGTTGGACCTGGACACACATTGTTAGGAGATATGGTGTCAATAGTTTGTTAATGGAAAGTATAGACTTGTTTGATGTGAGAATGGATCGAGGAGAGATATAAATTCCTATCAATGTAATCTTAGTGTAATCCTAGACTAGAGATGATCATTCCTAATATCTTGACATCATCTTGGGTATACTTAGAGTGCGTCAGCTATATGTCGAGCTTCTTTTCTTTTTAAATATTTTTCCTAGTTATTGGAAGGACTCCTTTGGAGTTGCGCTTGAGAAGCAGTATAAGGTAAACCACATGGAGGGGAGATCACTATTGGTTGTTAAGGGAAATATACCTCATTAAAAATTTAAATTCGGTGTTTCCTATAAGAAATAATTCTTGAGAAGTGGTAACGGGTGATGTTTTGATATCACGGGTTGATGCTCGAGATGAATAGTTTTGGCCACACCAGTTATTATGTCTAGTGATGGACATAGTATGGGCCTCTGAGCATGGATATTAGTTATATATTGGTGATAAGTATGCTCTTATAGTGGGGAGTATTATATTAATTGTGGTTAAAAATCTCACATGATGGGAGAGATGTTTATTAATGCTTTGAGACCGATCATTAGATGGTCAAGATAGCATAGTTGTGAAGATGCTAAAGATGAGAGTATGGTTTTTGTTTAACCACTAAGGCTTCTCAAGGATGAGAAGGTTTATTTTTGGGAGGTTGTAATGACCTGTGTTTTTTCATACTGTGAAATTAAGCATAAATTTAAATTTTTACTTTTGGATGTTCATGAGGGGTAAAATGGTCTTTTTCCTCTAGAAAATGATCTTGGATAATTTCTCTGACCACTCTTTTGGTCCCAAAATAGGTTTTTTACCCTAATATAGAAGTTTTTTGGAATTTCAAGTTGTTCAAATTTTCATGGAATAATTAATATTTAATATTTAATTAATTAAATATTAATTTATTCACATGCATTTGTTTAGTGATATATTTTGATTTGATCATCATATTAAGATTCTATTTATAACACTGAGTTGGTGGTGGGGGTTTTTTCCTGGATGAGGCATAAACTCGCATCGAGTATTGAGGTCGGGCTCAAGCCCCATTTTCTTTTTCGTTTCTTTTTCTTTTCTTTTTCTCCTTTTTCTTTTTCTCCTTTTTATTTTTTCCTCTTATTTCTTCTCCTCCCTATGGATTCTTATATACGCCCCATACAGGTTCCCCTTCATGTGAATGAGAGAGAGAAAGGGAGAGGGAGGTAGGGAGGGAGATAGGGAAGAAGGGATGTGTCATGACAGAGCTCAGGATTCGGATCATCATGCAGTAGTAGTGGAGTGCGTACATGGGTAAATCTTTGTTGGATTCTACCCAAAGGTAGGTATTTTTAATTTTATTATATAAATTATTTTATATTTACTGATTTTTAGTTTTAAATCTCAATTATTACTGTTATGGACCCCTATGGGGCCGATCTATGCTTAACCGGGAGAAAAACAGGGTTCTGGGCCAATTATAGGGGTTTCCCATTTAGGAATCCCAATCATATAGCGTATAGTTTAGGAACACATGTTGTGTGTTCTTCTTATTCGGGGAAGATAACTTTTTAGATGTACACACCATGTGTTGGGAGTACACACCATGTAGATGTACTTTTCTATGTAGCCAAGTACATGAGCAAATGAATTTTTTATAATCACACATCGTGTAGTCATACCCAATCATATATTCAAGTACTTGACCAGATAACCTATGTAAGGGAACTTGTTCATGTAGGTTACATGGACATACCCCATGTAGGGTATATTCTATGTAGATTTACATGGCCATGTGGTAATACATGGCTAGTCCATGTAAGGTATATGGGTAGGTACCCCGTGTAGGGTACATGTTGTGTACATGTTTTACCTTCCATGTAGTTAGGTTTTACATAACAAGTCTGGATGAAGTACATTCCCATGTGAAGGTTTTGAGGGTACACATCTTGTACTCATGTATACATGTCGTGTACTTCTCCCTTGCTACCCTTTTGAGGTTTTTTCAAGATTTTACATCCTGGAGTTAGGATTGGACATATGAGTAGTCCATTTTGAGTGTCTTTCCATGTAGATCATGATGGTAGAACCCATGAGGTGATTTTAGGACTCCTGAGAAGTGTTTTGGGGAGAGAAAGATCAAATAGAGATGTTCTTCCTCCAGTTAATGAATACAGTTGTCTCCATAAGCGATACATGGGATGAGACCCTCCTATGGGTTGTGTGAAAAGGTTAATGGACTTAGCATGGGTTCACCAAGGTCCTCTTTTGATATATCATGGGATGGTCCTTGGTTGGAAGGACTATTATGTGACTTGATAATACTGATTGGTTAGGTGTGTTGGTCGGAGTGGTTTACTCAAGAGGGGGGTGAATTGAGTACCAATTAAAATTTCTGTATTTAAAAAACAGTGTCTTAAAGACCCCCAAATAAAATAATAAATTAAACTGTAGTGAATTTATATTAAAGTAAAGGTTCTGTTAGATTCTCAAGGGATTGATTAATTCCCAGTTAATCAATACAGGAGTGTATGATTATCTTTTGAAACTAACTTACTAATCTACACTTAACATAAACACTTGCTAATTTAATTATCAAAGTAACTTTAAAAACAGTATTGGTTTTAAAGTGATTGCAGCGAAAAACAAAAAAAAACGTTGAAAGAGATGGCACAACAATGTAACCAAGAGGTTCAGTCTCAAGCCGAGACTTAGTCCTCTCAAAAGTTTATATAAAAATGATCCACACCCTGGATCGGGGTTCAACAGTTTACAACTGTCCAGGTCCAAGACCTCTACCACTGTTCTTCGTGGGAAACAGTACAACAGCAACCAGCTGTCCAGGTCACACACGACCTCTACCACTGTTATTCGTGGGAAAGAAAGAATGGAAGAGTTTGGTAAGGATTTACAAATCCTTCAGTTTGAGTACAGGAGACAGTGTATGTGTTATATACAGCAGATAACACACACTGCTCGAAATAAATGATAATAAATCACAGAACAAGAGATGTAGAGTTTAGAAGTGGTTCTGGTGATTTCAGTGTAGCTCTGGACTCCTTCAGATTCGATCGCAAGTGAGTTTGAGTCCTCTTCTCGTTTCTGTTTGAGAAACAAAGTGTCGTATGCTCCAGGTTCACAGGCAGTAAAAAAGTTGTAGTTGAAGTTATTCAGTGTTCTTCTTGTATACACAGAACACTTCTCGAGTATGCTTGATTGTCTATGAGCTTCTCTGTGTTCTTCTCGTTCTTGTGTTTTTGGTATATTGCATGCACCGCACTTTTCTGGTTCACTTCTGGTTGTTGTTCGTTGATGTTCGTTCTTCTCGTTTGGGCAGCGTAGTCTTCTCGTATTTATCTCCCAACAGGGGACAGAAAAGATTTCTTTTCAGCAGGTACGAGGTACGGGTTCCTGACATCCGACAACCTTTATCAGATATTTGACAAATCATTAAAATGTACATGATATGACCGTTAGATAGATTAAATATAGGAAATAAAGAAATTCAAACAATGAGTCGAGTGATCGGTAGGTAATCAGCATCGCTAGCTTGAACATCGGTAGCTTGAACATCGGTAGCTCGAACATCGGTAGCTCGAACATCGGTAGCTCAATGTCATTAGTTGCTTTGACTCTATCAGTGGCTCTATGCGTCGGTTGGTACATGCTTGTATCAGTGACTTTGTTTATCGGTAGCTCCATGCGTCGGTAGCTTCATGCATCGGTGGCTCCATGCATCGGTGGCTCCATGCATCGGTAGCTTCATGCATCGGTGGCTCCATGCATCGGTAGCTTCATGCATCGGTGGCTCCATGCATCGGTAGCTCCATGCGTCGGTGGCTGTGAGTCTATCAGTAGCTTCGTCCATCGGTGACTCTTATTCCATCGGTGACTCTTATTCCATCGGTGACTCTTATTTATACTTACACTGGTAGCTCTAAGTTTGTATCGGTAGCTGTCTGTAAGCACATCGGTAGCTCTTTGTTAAGTGTATCGGTGACTCTGTCTGTCGGTAGACTAAGTCTGTCGGTATACTGGGTACCGGTAGCTCTTTATTAGTAGCTATAGGCAGATTACTTATCTGTTTTATGCAGAACACATCCGATTGGGTTAGAATCAATTTATAACTTGTATGAATATGGATAAATGAGGATTAACATATTTCAAAGACTATTTTAAAAATTATTATTGGTTTGATCACAGATTTGAAAGAATTAAAGTATAGATCAATGATACTTAACGATATCATAGAGAATGAACACATAATTGGGATTTTCAACACATATGAATACATGATTGAGATTATCAAAACAAGTGAGGTCAACAATCTCCCCCTTTTTGATAATCACAATTTATGATATTGGCATTTAACATAGTGAAAATATAATAGTAAAGAGTATAATATTGAATTCAATTTTCTCAGAGAAAACAGCATCAGAGATAATAGAAATAGTATGATATAGACATAAGTTATCAGAGGTAAAAATGAAAACAAAACAAAGGGTAATGTGTCTCCCCTTATTCCTTATTTTTCTCCATTGAAAATATTTCTCATTCTCTCATTTTGTTCTCCCCCTTATTCTCTCATTTTGTTCTCCCCCTTATTCTCTCATTTTGTTCTCCCCCTCTTATTGTTCTCCCCCTTTGTGATAATCAAAAAGTGGGAAAGCATATATATATATATATATAGGAGACAAATAAAACAAGAGAAGTAAAAAGAGTTCTGTATTAGAGTAGTCAAAAAGTACAAAAACAGATTACAAATGAATTCCTATCAAAAATCCTGGCCACTGGTTCAATCCTCATCTTCAATGTGAGATTTCCCTTTGGGATCAGAAGAAGGCTCGGGTGGTGAGGATTCAGGTGAAGGTTTTGGAATGCCAGAAAAGATCAAAGGAGGCTGGGCCACTGACACAGAGTCAGGCCTGTAGGTTGAAGATTTTTGGGTGATCATTGGAGTGAGGCTTCGAATAGCTTGAGCAGGAGTCAGCTGGACTGTGGAAGCAGCTGAGGCAGAAGCAGGCAAAGCAGGAGGGATGATGACTGGTCTGGCATCAACATGCAAGAAAGGCAGCAGCAGATTTCTAAAATCCATAATAATTCCTCCTCCTCTTTCCATAGCAGAGATGAAATCATCTTTGTTCTCCATGAATTTCTCTAAGGCAGGAGTCAATTCGCGTAGCTTGCTCACTTGTTCTCTGAAAGCTTGAGTGACTGGAGGGAGATTCATGTGTTCCAACATTAGCTTGAAGTGGTGTTCGAGTTGATGCTTGGTGAAAATTTTGGTGAAGTAGTAGTCCACTTTGCTCTTTATGGCTTCTTGAGAGGCAGAGGATTCTCTCATATAGTCTTGAACAATCTTCATTATTTCTCTGGCAGAATCCCTTGTAGAAAGCACCACTCGGCTCAACTCTGATGAGTCCACAGAGCCACTGGTTGAAATAGAACCAATCTCCTCCTTCAACATTGCTCGAACTGAATTCAGATCAACTGATAGTTTGGATGTGAGAGGGCCAAGAGAGAAGGAAACAGTTTCTTTAAAACTCTTAGACAAACCACTGATTAGGCTTTGAACTTGAGAGTCTTGTAATTGAACATGATCCTTCACTGAGGTTTTGAAACTTTCAAACACTGAGACAAATTGGCTTACTACACTCTTCACATAAGCTAGGTCCTTGTCAGCTTGAGACTTGGAGCTCATATAGGAATCCAAAGTAACAACTGATGTCTTGAGAGCTTCCAGATCTGCTTCGATTCTTGAAGACTGAGTCTGGAACTCTTTCACTTCTTCCATAAGCTCAGACATAAAGGAAGATAAATTACAAGCCAGAGATAGCTCGAAGGATCTCTCTAACATTTTCATTTCTTCATAAAAGCTTTGCTTCATCTCAGCAACTGATGCACTGAATGATTCTTTCAGCTCATTCTTCATGGATTCAAGATCCGATTTAGAGACAAAATCATTTGAGATAACTGCAGCAAATCCCCATGCTGAGGCCAAATTAACTACATAAGTAGTCATTATTGAATTAATTGAGGATGCAAGAGAGGTTTCCATTAGCTTCACTTCTTCAACAAAACTGGTTTTGAGATCCTCTTTCAGCTTATTCAAATCATGAAATCTGACCACATCATCTGGCAACAACTCAGAGGCAAGATCATAATTGGTCTTCGGTCTATTCACAGACACCTCATTATCAGAATCCGGATAATCCAATCCACAGACTATAAACCCTGGGTCTTCTACCCAGTCTCCAAGCTCAACATATACTGTAACATTTCCAAGCACAGACTGATGCTCCCCCTTAATGGGTACATTCTCATGTATCACAACAGCATTCAGTGCTGGATTCTCTTCATCAGAATCTTCTACAACAACTTCCATCTCAGCAGCAGTAAGGAGGTTTTCTGAAACAGGTACAGCTTCTTCTCTATCTCTTTCTACTTCAGCAGCAGGCATAGCTGAGCTTCCAATCAAAGGAATCATACTTAAACTACCAGAAGCAGACGATTCAGATGCATTCTCCTTTTCCTCTTCTTCTTGGTGAGGTACAGACTGGTCTTCCTCATAAGTAGACAAAATTTCCTCTTCCTTTCCTTTCCTAGAATAGACCAATTCTGCAACAGGACTTGGGGGCAAGTCTGGATCTCCTCCAACATCCATAGGAGTTTCTTCTTCTTCTTCTTTTGTTTCATCACTATAAGCAGGTTCCTCTTCATCAGGTCTCAGACTCGGATCTCTCTCATCCTTTGGTCTTTAGGGATAATCCACGGGATTAAACCTATCATATATCTTTTGATCATCACTGACCCATTATCCCTTCCATGGGTTCCAGTTAATTTTCATATACTTACAAACAGTCGAGGTGATGCAGAAATTGTTCTTGACTACAACTGTCTCATCCTGAGACTCAGCTATTCCTTTCACTTTTATCATCACTGAGATCAGCTTGGCAAAGAACAAAGCATTAGTCTTTGACTTTGGTCTAATCATGTCTTCCATTTGAAGCATTAACAATCTGCACAGATTGATTTTTACACCATGTCTTAGCAAGTGAAGAAGATATATATCTTGATATCTCAGATTTGCAAAATCTCCTCTCCTCGGTATCAACACATGCTGAACAAACTTGAAAAGCAGTCGATTCTCTCCATCCATTTCAGCAGCAACCACTTGCCTTTGATTTCCATTACCAGTCAGCTCTTGTAAGGCGGTTTCATAATCAAAGATATCACTGCTAGGTGGCATTGCTCTTGATACATATCCAGAAACACCTTCATGTGGTACTTTCAAACTCTCAGCCCACTCTACTGAAGAAAAAGACATCTCTTTTCCATTTACAAAAGAGCTAACCCGATTCTCATTCTCAGACTTCTCGAAGGTTACAAACTCATAGAACTGCTTTACCAACTTCGGGTAGTATGGGCCATTGTTATTCGAGAAACAATCCACCCATTTTTGGTCCTCCAGAATCTCGAGTACTAAGGATTTTCTAGGCAGTAGCCATTCCACGCACAGTTCCTTCTCGATTACTATGTCTCTATTCTGCAAGTGAGGATTCACTGGTCGCTTTCCCGATCTAGTTCTGACTTCACTAACACTGGTTTTATGCTGTGTCTTCTGCTTCTTAGCGTTTGGTTCTTCACTTTCATCTCTGACAATAGGAATCTTGGTTTTTGCCATCGCGGGTTTAGGGTTCTTGGCCGATTTGGGAGCAAAGGTTCGAAGGTGAGAGGTTTTTGAGCTCGGTGAGGTAAGAAGTGGCTTAGACTTAGTTTTATCATTTAGGAATTCCAAATAAATGACTAAAATAGAGTAATAAAATAAAATAAAACGATTCGTATTCTTGGCGGCAGACAGAAGTTTTAAAACTTTGCATCGGTGTGAGTTAATCATCGGTGAGAAAAACAAATCGGTGAGAGTTTTCACGTCGGTGAGGATTTCTACGTCGGTGAGAAACTTACATCGGTGATCATTTTCACGTCGGTGAGAAACTTACATCGGTGATCATTTTCACGTCGGTGAGAAACTTACATCGGTGAGCATTTTTACGTCGGTGAGAATTTCACATCAGTGAGAATCTTCACACCGGTTGTGATTAAACATTCCCAGTTCGTGTCTTATGTTACTTAGCCTATCCGAACTTAAAGGTTTAGTGAAAATATCAGCCAATTGATGTTCAGTGCCAATAAATTCAAGTGAAATGTCACCTTTTTGATAGTGATCTCTTAGGAAATGGTGTCTTACATCTATGTGTTTGGTTCTAGAGTGAGATACAGGATTCTTAGAGATGTTTATTGCACTAGTGTTATCACAGTTGATTGAAACATGTTTAAAAACATATCCATAGTCCAAAAGAGTGTGTTTCATCCACAGAATTTGTGCACAGCAACTACCAGCAGCTATATATTCTGCTTCGGCAGTAGATAATGCAACTGAGTTTTGTTTCTTACTACACCAAGAAACTAAGGATTTTCCAAGCAAATGACATGTTCCTGATGTGCTTTTTCTATCTAACTTACAACCAGCAAAGTCAGCATCTGAATAACTCATTAACTCAAAGGATTGTCCTTTTGGGTAAAACAAACCTAAGTTAACCGTGTGTTTGATATATTTAAAAATTCTTTTAACAGCAAGCAAATGAGATTCTTTTGGATTAGCTTGAAATCTAGCACACATACACACACTAAACATAATATCAGGTCGACTAGCAGTAAGATAAAGTAAACTACCAATCATACCTCTGTAATTTGTTTGATCAACTGGTTTCCCAGTTTCATCTGCATCCAATTTACAGGTAGTACTCATAGGAGTTTCACTTTCCTTGATACTATCCAGACCAAAACGTTTTAAAAGATCATTTGTATATTTACTTTGATTCAAAATAATACCATTTTCATTTTGAAATACTTGAAATCCAAGAAAGTACTTAAGCTCTCCCATTAAGCTCATTTCAAATTCATTTTGCGTACTTTTTGAAAAATCAGTACATAAAGAGTGTTTAGAAGATCCAAAAATAATATCATCAACATATATTTGTACAACTAAAACATCTTTAGAAATTCTTTTAATGAAAAGAGTTGGATCAGCAATCCCTTTAGTAAAACCTTTTGAAATAAGGAAATTGCTAAGTCTATCATACCAAGCTCTTGGAGCTTGTTTTAAACCATATAAAGCTTTAGAAAGTTTAAAAACTTGATTTGGAAAATGGGGGTTAGCAAATCCAGGTGGTTGTTCTACAAAAACATCTTCAATTATAAAACCATTTAGAAATGCACTTTTCACATCCATTTGATATAACTTGAAATCCAGATGTGCAGCATATGCCAGTAAGATTCTAATGGCTTCTAGTCTAGCTACAGGTGCAAAAGTTTCCTCATAGTCTATACCTTCTTCTTGACTGTATCCTTGTGCAACTAGTCTAGCTTTGTTTCTAACTATATTTCCAGATTCATCTACTTTATTTTTGAAAACCCATTTTGTGCCTATTGTCAAAGTGTCCTTAGGTCTGTCAACTAATTCCCAGACTTTGTTTCTTTCAAACTGATTTAATTCTTCCTGCATAGCTATTACCCAGAATTCATCATTAATAGCATCATTGATATTTTTGGGTTCCAGCTGTGAAAGAAAAGCTTGATGTTCAACCTGGTTTCTTAGAGAAGCTCTATTTTGTGTTCCTCTATCAAGATTACCAACAACAGCTTCCAAAGGATGATTCTTTAGAATCCTTGTTGATCTGGTAAAGGTTGGACTAGAAATTTCAGGTTCATCTATAGGTTCGGGTTCAACAGAAGCAGATTCTGGAGAAAGTCCAGAACTGGATACTTTTATAACAGGTTCTTTAGATTTATCATTAAGGTGCATAATAGACAAATCTTCTTCAAGATTCTCAAGAGAGGTTTTAGGCTCATGTGGATCAGTTTCATCAAACTTGATGTGAACAGATTCTTCCACACATTTGATTTTCTTATTGAATACTCTATAGGCTTTACTTGAAATAGAGTAACCCAGAAAAATTCCTTCATCACTTTTGGAAGCAAACTTATCCAGATTATCTTTAGTATTCAGAATAAATACTTTGCAACCAAAAACTTTAAAGTAATTAACCTTAGGCTTTCTATTGTTCCACAATTCATAAGGGGTTTTCTTAAGAACTGTTCTTATTAAGACTCTATTAATGAAATAACAAGCTGTATTTACAGCTTCAGCCCAAAAATAAATAGGCAGATCATATTCATTGAGCATGGTTCTAGCAATTTCTTGAAGGGTTCGGTTTCTTCTTTCTACTACACCATTCTGTTGGGGTGTTCTAGGGGCAGAGAAGTTATGAGTATAGCCATTGTGTGAGCAATAAGATTCAAAATCTTGATTTTCAAACTCACGACCATGATCACTTCTCAGGGTTTTAATCTTAAGTCCACTAAGGTTCTCTACAGACTTGGAGTATTTGACAAAGTAAGAACAAGCTTAACTTTTGTGAGCTAGAAAATATACCCAAGTATATCTAGAAAAGTCATCTACAAGAACATAAACATAGTGCTTCCCATTTAAACTAGAAACTCTTGATGGTCCAAACAAATCCATGTGAACCAATTCAAGTGGTTGAGAAGTTGAAACTTCTTTCTTTGATTTAAAAGAAACTTTGTGTTGTTTTCCCTTTTGACAGGGGTTACACACTCTATCATTTGGGAATTCTAATTTAGGTAGGTCTCTAACTAGGTTTTTCCTAGAAAGTTTTCTAAGTGAGTGAATGTTGCAATGTCCTAATCTTCTGTGCCATAGCCAAGATTCTTTATGAAAAGCATTCAAACAAGTAATATTCTGCTTAGCTAAAGAATTCAGATTAACAGCATAAACATTTTCATTTCTTAAGGCAGAAAATACCAAAACATTCTTAGAATCAAAAACTTTGCAAGAATCATTTTCAAATTTAACATGAAAACCATCATCACATAACTGAGAAATACGTAATAGATTGTATTTAAGGCCATCAACAAATAAAACTTTAGAGATCAAAATTGAATCAGTGTTACCAATCTGGCCTAGGCCGATGATTTTCCCTTTAGAATTATCACCAAAGGTGACAAAGCCTCCATCAACTTTTATTAAACTCTTGAAACAAGAGAAGTCTCCTGACATATGTCTTGAACATCCACTGTCCAAATACCACGTCTCTTTACAGGATCTCTTTAAGCAAGTTCCCTACAAAATAGATTTAGATGGGAGATGATTTTGGTACCCAGATTTTCTTGGGTCCAGACAGGTTAGCCAATAACACTTTAGGTACCCATATTTGTCTAATGGGTCTCATATAATTTGTAGAATTGACATGCTTTGAAAGATAAACTTTATTAGATCCATAGCTATGTATATAACTGGTTGAAGCATATGAAGTTCCAGAATTACCTTCATTCTGTCCAGATTTAGAAATGAATCTTGTTTTGGCAATTTTCCTTTGTCCAGGTTGGTATCCTATACCAGTAGTATATTTAGGTGCTACTTGCTTTCCTAGAATCTGTGTTAGAGTATTCTTGCCATTGGTGAACTTCTCTAAGTCTTTCTTGAGTTGCTCATTAGATAGTTTCAGTTCAGTGTTCTCTTTTAACAGTTGAGCATTTTTCTCCTTTTCAATAGTGAGTTCGGTTTTAACTGTAGTGGTGAGAGCATGTTGTTTCTTTAATGACTTGTATTTATCCTTAAGTTCATTACATGTCTCTTCCAACATATCACAGTATTCAAACAGTTCATTTTTAGACATGTTATCACCTTCATAATCATCTCCATAATAATATGAATTTGAAGCAGGAGTTTCAGCAGTTACCTCAGAAGTGTTTGTCATAAAACACATGTTGGCTCGATTCCTTTCAGAGTCTGAAGATTCAGCTCCACTTGTGATGTCTTCTGAAGCACTCCAAGTAGCCTTCATGGCTTTCTTAAACTTATTGTCCTTATATTCATATTTATTTTTATATTTCAGCTTTGGACAGTCGGCTTTAATGTGTCCTTTTCTCTTGCACTCATAACAGACAACATCATCTGACTTGTCATTCTTCTTCCAATCCTTTTTCCATTTGCCTTGGTGATCATACTTACCCTTATAATTTGTTTTTCTGAAGAACTTCTTTTTACTATAAAATTTCTTAAATCTTCTAGCAATGTGAGCCATCTCAGCATCACTGTTAGAATCACTTCCACTGTCTTCACAACTTGAACTTTCAACTACAGCTTGAAGCTTTTCTTTGTCCTTATTCTTTGAAGTTGAGGAGTTGAAAGCAACAGACTTTCTTGCAGGTTCATTTTCTTCCTCTTTGTTCACTTTAAGCTCTTCTTCATACATCATCAGCTTGCCAATTAGTTCCTTGATAGGTAGAGCAGCTATGTCACATGATTCTCTGATTGAGACAGATGTGCCTCTCCATCTATCAGGTAGACATCTCAAAATTCTCATAATTTGTTCCTTCGATGAGACATCCTTTCCCAGCGAGATCATTGTATTGACAATTTCATTGAACCTGAGATACATGTCAGAAATGGGTTCGTCAGGCTTCATTTTAAAATTATCATACTTGATAGTATAAGTGTTCAATCTCATTTCTTTAACATTAGTTGTTCCTTCATGAGAAACAGCTAAGGTATCCCAAATTTCATATGTAGTTTTACATGCAGAAATTCTATTAAACTCTTCATCTCCTAGAGCACAGTACAAGGCATTCATAGCTTTACAGTTGTTATTGTAAGCAGTCTTTATAGGTTCATCCCAAGTAGATCTAGCAGTAGTAGGAATTTTGTATTCTGATTCAATAGCAGTCCAAATATCAAAACCTATGCTTTCTAGATGGATTTTCATTTTCAGTTTCCACTGAGCATAATTAGTTCCATTGAAGAAAGGTGGCCGGTTAGTAGCAGCACCCTCAAGTCTATTGTCCATGATGAGAAAATTTTAAAGAGATAAAAATTTAGATATAACAGAAATTTTAAGAACTTTAAAATACAACTAAAATCACAGTTCAAAAGTAGAGTACTTTTAGAAAGTATTTTCAACCCTTTGATATCAAGTGTTGGTCGGAGTGGTTTACTCAAGAGGGGGGTGAATTGAGTACCAATTAAAATTTCTGTATTTAAAAAACAGTGTCTTAAAGACCCCCAAATAAAATAATAAATTAAACTGTAGTGAATTTATATTAAAGTAAAGGTTCTGTTAGATTCTCAAGGGATTGATTAATTCCCAGTTAATCAATACAGGAGTGTATGATTATCTTTTGAAACTAACTTACTAATCTACACTTAACATAAACACTTGCTAATTTAATTATCAAAGTAACTTTAAAAACAGTATTGGTTTTAAAGTTATTGCAGCGAAAAACAAAAAAAAAACTTTGAAAGAGATGGCACAACAATGTAACCAAGAGGTTCAGTCTCAAGACGAGACTTAGTCCTCTCAAAAGTTTATATAAAAATGATCCACACCCTGGATCGGGGTTCAACAGTTTACAACTGTCCAGGTCCAAGACCTCTACCACTGTTCTTCGTGGGAAACAGTACAACAGCAACCAGCTGTCCAGGTCATACACGACCTCTACCACTGTTATTCGTGGGAAAGAAAGAATGGAAGAGTTTGGTAAGGATTTACAAATCCTTCAGTTTGAGTACAGGAGACAGTGTATGTGTTAGATACAGCAGATAACACACACTGCTCGAAATAAATGATAATAAATCACAGAACAAGAGATGTAGAGTTTAGAAGTGGTTCTGGTGATTTCAGTGTAGCTCTGGACTCCTTCAGATTCGATCACAAGTGAGTTTGAGTCCTCTTATCATTTCTGTTTGAGAAACAGAGTGTCGTATGCTCCAGGTTCACAGGCAGTAAAAAAGTTGTAGTTGAAGTTCTTCAGTGTTCTTCTTGTATGCACAGAACACTTCTCGAGTATGCTTGATTGTCTATGAGCTTCTCTGTGTTCTTCTCGTTCTTGTGTTTTTGGTATATTGCATGCACCGCACTTTTCTGGTTCACTTCTGGTTGTTGTTCGTTGATGTTCGTTCTTCTCGTTTGGGCAGCGTAGTCTTCTCGTATTTATCTCCCAACAGGGGACAGAAAAGATTTCTTTTCAGCAGGTACGAGGTACGGGTTCCTGACATCTGACAACCTTTATCAGATATTTGAAAAATCATTAAAATGTACATGATATGACCGTTAGATAGATTAAATATAGGAAATCAAGAAATTCAAACAGTGAGTCGAGTGATCGGTAGGTAATCAGCATCGCTAGCTTGAACATCGGTAGCTTGAACATCGGTAGCTCGAACATCGGTAGCTCGAACATCGGTAGCTCAATGTCATTAGTTGCTTTGACTCTATCGGTGGCTCTATGCGTCGGTTGGTACATGCTTGTATCAGTGACTTTGTTTATCGGTATCTCCATGCGTCGGTAGCTTCATGCATCGGTGGCTCCATGCATCGGTAGCTTCATGCATCGGTGGCTCCATGCATCGGTAGCTTTATGCATCGGTGGCTCCATGCATCGATAGCTCCATGCGTCGGTGGCTGTGAGTCTGTCAGTAGCTTCGTCCATCGGTGACTCTTATTCCATCGGTGACTCTTATTCCATCGATGACTATTATTTATACTTACACCGGTAGCTCTAAGTTTGTATCGGTAGCTGTCTGTAAGCACATCGGTAGCTCTGTGTTAAGTGTATCGGTGACTCTGTCTGTCGGTAGACTAAGTCTATCGGTAGACTGGGTACCGGTAGCTCTTTATTAGTAGCTATAGGCAGATTACTTATCTGTTTTATGCAGAACACATCCGATTGGGTTAGAATCAATTTATAACTTGTATGAACATGGATAAATGAGGATTAACATATTTCAAAGACTATTTTAAAAATTATTATTGGTTTGATCACAGATTTGAAAGAATTAAAGTATAGATCAATGATACTTAACGATATCATAGAGAATGAACACATAATTGGGATTTTCAACACATATGAATACATGATTGAGATTATCAAAACAGGTGAGGTCAACAAGGTGTTTGGACCAACCTAGAGTGATACCTTGATCTAATATGGGCCATGAGACACCTCTCTACACTAATGTTTAGGTAGATTTTCTCTTAAGGATGTATCCCTTGTGAGATATGCATCTTTAGGTCTATGAGGTTGTGGGTTGTTAGAAACTAGTGTGTGACCAAGGATACCATGTAATATGCCTCCACTTTCTCTTTTAGAGGATCTCGAATATGATGCCTCTTCTTACTCTTTTTGATGATCCCATATTGGGATGCCTCTACTTACTTTCTATTTCGGAGGATCCCAAGAGGGATTCATTTTATTACATGCTGACTTAGAGGATCCCAAGAGGGACATCTTCTCTTATGTGTGGACCTAAAGGATGCCAAGTAGGATTCCTCTCTAGTGTTTTGACCTGAGGGACCTAGTGGGTTCCCCGATGTATGATTGACCTTGAGCTAGTGCATTGGGGTTTGGGTAGAGATGGTATAAGTTGTCACCATAGAACCCACATCAAACATGTAATCCTGAGGGGATATGATAGTAGTGATGGGTTTAGACATTAATCCAACCTCACTCTCTTATATGTTTATTCATTCAATTGTTGTTGATGTAGTTATGATTTCATATGTAATTCCTAGAACTCAACCCATGGGGCATGATTTAGTGTGATGCTATGATGGGGATTCCCAGAGGTACTTCTTGGGATACAAATTTTGAGCCTATTTGACTGAATATTAATTTATTGGGATTCCCATAGGTACTTTTTGGGATCTATCTTATATTATTACTTGGGTGAAACTCGGATTACTGATATGTAATTCCTTGGATGAGCTCATATATTATATGAGATTATATCTTTCCATGGGATATCCTAAGGTTTTTTATACATAATTCCTTAGATGGGATCATAGGTCACCTGGAATTATGTTATATCATGAGCGATACTTGGGTTCTGACTCAAAACACCTTGGATGGGACCATAGGATAAATGGAATTATTTTATGCTTGATTATCATTATACATGGACTCCTTGTTTACGTACCTTGGGTCCCAGTTTTATTTATATAAAGTAAAGGTTATATATTTAAAAAATGTCTAGTTTTTACCTAGAATCCTTCATTATAGTGATTGGAGGTGAGTACAGGTGAACCCAGGGTTAGGACATGTATCCCCTTGTGGTGGTGTATCTTGCTCAGGGACATTTTTGGCACTAGATGAAGAAGGTATTATCGATTGGGATTATAGACCCCAAGGATCAACTTAATTATACACGGCTTGAGTGGTATGACATCCAACTCAATTCCTTACTCACAAAATGTCCAGTCTAATGATTTTACGAGCCTAGGGATCGATTGTGGTTTTACTTTATTTATTTATTTTAGTTATTTCTCAGATATTCTGAGCATATTTCATGAGAATTTACTTATGATAGAATATTATAGGTTCTCCATTAGAGGTGACCTACTAATATTTACTTCTCACTTCTTGTACGTGCACCTAGGTGTGTGTTCAGACCTTATGTCTACCTTCAAGTTGAGCATGGATCCATGATGGATAGGTATGAGGCCTAGGGTTTCATTATAAAGTGGTTTCTATCATATGTATTTCTTATGATCGGGCTAGAGAATCTCAGCAGCATCATGAAGACTGGGTATGTGTTTTGGCTCAGAGTTAGCAGTAGATCCATGTAATTTTATTTTATTTTCTTTTATGTACTCCTGTATATGTGATCAGCCCAATGGGTGATCAATGTTGTATGTATTTCATAGTTGTTCAGGACTTTAATGAATTCCATTTATTATTACAGCACACTCCAGTTTTAGTTTATTTCTTGCATACACACTCTGATTATTACTTCTTGAAAGTACCCAGTCGGAGTATTGTATCACTGAGAGGGGGAGGGGTGAATTAGTGATACCCTTTTTCTTTTATGTTTCTTTTCAATTGAAACAACCTTCACCTCCTATTAAAGATTTAAATTCCCTACTGAGAAACAAATCAACACACATCCAAAGGAACACAAATATTTACAAGGTTCACTATTCAATAAGAATAGCTACATCCTTGGTATGGTTTAGAAATGATCCAATACCATACAATCCACTAGAAATCAATCCTTGGATTACAACAATTAGGATGTACCCTTTCACTCGTGTAGCACTATGAAACAATCCCACTAGTGCGTGTGCACCCTCTTAGCACAATAGGTTAATAAAATTGTTTTGTAAAAACTCATGTTTCCTGCACTTATTTTCAATTCAAAAAATGTATTTAATTGAAATAAAATTAATAAATTCCTTACCCAAAAGAAAGTTAAGAACCACCTGGACTTTGTTATGAAACACTAAGTTCGATATTTTCTGAATCTGATTCCATAATCTTCACCTCTGCTTCTTTAGACTCCCATTTCAATTACTAAGACCAATTTCAATTGTTAGGAATACATGGGTCCAATCAACTGAGTCTGATTCCTCATGTCAGTTGCTGAACACGATTCTCATAACCGATTTGAATCAAAATCTTATATATGAAAGTTCAGCTCCCCCTTGAAAAAAAAATCAACAATATTCTTATATTTTCTTTTCTCTTGATCCACTTGAGAAACAATACTTCATTAAAAAACCAGTGATTGGGTCATGATACCTTCATGACTTTGAATTCATTGAGGATCAGCTTTAGCATCGTCTTACTTCAATTGGAAATTATTGTAACTTTCCATTCATTCCTACTTCTTTCTTTTTATCTCAACCCAAGCATGATCTTTTCTGAATACAAAAGGTCTTGGTATGGTCATTCGAAATATGATTATTTCTGTTTACAATCATTCTGGTTACAATCATTCTAGTAATGATCATTTTGGATACGATCATTCTGGATATGATCATTTCTGGTTAGAATCATTATAGTTACGATCATTCTGGTAATGATTGTTGGTTACGATTGTTGGGTATGATCATTTCTTCATACGATCACTGGGTATGATCAAATACAATCTAAAAACAATGATCTTCCTAGATAAGATACAATACAATATGAAAACTATGATCTGCCTGGATACGATACAATAAAATCTGAAAATGATTCTTTTTTATCGGTATCATCTCTTCTCTTTCACCCATATCTCATCAATTACAATCTGATAATGATGATATTTTATCGATAACATATCTATTATTTCACTCTCACCCATATATGATCATTTTGAAAAACAA
Source organism: Viscum album (assembly GCA_963277665.1). Classification (NCBI taxonomy): domain Eukaryota; kingdom Viridiplantae; phylum Streptophyta; class Magnoliopsida; order Santalales; family Viscaceae; genus Viscum; species Viscum album. The sequence goes on from OY728152.1 coordinate 909,080,336, forward strand.
TCATCACCATCTTTTACTCTTCTATCAGAACCCCTTTTTAATCAGTGCCACTTTTCAATAGCACCACTTATTTGATCAGCATCACCTATTCAAACTGGATAAGATTGTTTCGGAAAAAAATCGGTAACACTTATTTCTCTCTGGAATCCGGATATGATAAATCTAAATACGATTCTTTTCTGATTAGAAGTTCACTCCCTCTTTCTTCTATCAAGCTTTCATCACAAGTTCTAAATACAGCTCTTGATTTATATGAAATACAAATCAGAAAATCATCATCACAATTACATTGGAAAGTATCATAACTTTCCATTCACTAAAGTTTATTTCTTTCCTTCTCATCTTGAGAACAAACTTTCTGAATACATGAGTCCAATTTTCAGAAAACACGGGTCTGATTCTTTTCAAAACAAAACCCAAAACAATTGTTTCCAAAAAACAAAGTGAAGTGATTTCCTTTCTTCAAAACTTACCTTGACAAAAAAAGAAAACACTTGAATAAAAAACACCTTCATCATCATATTGGTCTTAACAATCTCCCCCTTTGGATTTTTTTGTCAACCAGGTTTCATAAATCAATGAACTTTGTAACCCCAAGCAATGGATTACATGTAAATAATTATAACCATGTCTGAGCTAACTCATTATAGAAAATAAGAATCATTAATATCAAAACCATGCTATCTAGAAGTAGTGATCATGAAAACCTCTTTATTTTATTCATTTTTTCCTAGAAAAAAAATCAATTTTATTTCCTACAACCAATCCAATGAATAGTTAGAATAGTTCAATCACAAAACAATGATGAATTCACAGTTTACCCACAACCCTCTCTTTTATGCAAAATATTTATGAAGAAATTCAATTTTCCCCCTTGAAAAAACATTACAAAGGCAAGATGAGAGTGGGGAAAAATACACATACCTCAACTTTGAAGAGAAACAGGTTGGACACCCATGTTCAACCTCATTTTTTAGAATGATTCCTTCGATAAAGGTTTTGTGAAAATATCAGTAACTTGTTTCGATGTTGGAATATACTCCATCTTAAATTTATTCTTCTCCACATATTATTTGATGAAATGATATTTGATATCAATATTCTTTGAATGATAATGTTGCACAGGATTCTTGGTGAGATTGATTATACTTTGATTGTCACAACCCAATAGCAAGGGTAACTTCATTTCAACAAGTAAATCTTCCAATTTTGTTTTCATCCACATAAGTTGAGTAGTGGATTGAGTAGCAGAAATGTACTCAGCTTAATCTGTACTGATAGTTACTTAATTTTGTTTCTTTTAATGCCAAATAACACAATTCTTTCCTAGAAAGAATACACCACCAAATTTGGATCTTCTATCATCAACATTTCCATCCCAATCTGCATCTGAATACCCAAACAATTCAATACAATTTGAGCTATTATATTTGATTCCAAAGTTTGTTGTGTCTTTGATGTATCTTAGAATTCATTTTCCTGCAAGTAAATTTTATTATTTTGGATCACATTGAAATCTTGAACATAAGGTAACAGTATACACAATGTTAGGACTTGAGGCAGTCAAATACAATAGACTTCCAATCAGCTTCTGATACTCTTTTTGATCAACTTCTTTTTCTTCTCCATATTTACTCAGCTTTTTTCCCACTAAAATGGGTGTGGAAACAGGTTTTGAATTTTCCATTCCAAACCTCTTTAGAAGTTATTTTTCATACTTTTCTTGGGAGAGGAAAATGTATTCCTTATTTTGTTGGATTTGTAACCCAAGAAAGTATTTTATGTCTCCCAACATGAACATTTCGAATACTAACTGAATATCCCAAAGGCAAAAAATTTTATTGATTTTAGATAATCCCCCTTTTAAGGGTAAAGGGGGGAAAACCAAGACTTCACAGACATCAAGACATTAACAAAATTTGAGAAACAATGGGGTTGCAACCCAAAACAAGATTACGCAAAAGTTTCTCTACCGAGCATCAACATCATTAAGGCACGCCTCCACCAAAGCATGACTGTTCAGAAAGCAATCTTATGCAAGAATGTACGGGCACAATATCGATGGCTACATCATACCCTCTCAATCTTATGAATCCAAAAAGTCATGCACGGAGAAGACGACCATCTCAATCCTCATCTGAAGCAAAACCTTGTAGATTGTTTGGGATCCCCAATAGACATCACATCGAGGCGCAGAACCCATAGACCACTCAGAAAATAAACAACAAGAAAACCAGCATCCCAGACACAAATCACCTTAAATCCCATTTCCGCCATCAAAACCACACATAGGAGCTGCAACAAACCATCCAAAGAGATCGCCCTGTCGGAGCACGATGCGGAAGATCTTGACAATGCTGCGGAAAACCGGATCACAACCATCTTGCACTACGGAAGACCTAAAACCTGTCGTGGGAGACCAGGATCCCGATCACCAAGACAGATCCCAATGGAAGATGGGGTCAGACACCAACATCGCAGAGGAACAAGATCCCATCGCAGACTAGGGACTCGACCATACCGCCCATCGCCGGACCCCAAGCCTGGAAACCACTGCAGAAGACCAGGAGCCTGACCACCATACCAGAAAAGATAATATCATAAACATAAACAATTACAATGAGGTAATACTCTTGAATTTCTTTGATTTAAATATTTTTATCCACTATTTCTTTGTCAAAATTCATCTTTATTAAGCATGTATCCAATTTGGAATACCATGCCCTCGGATCTTGTTTTAGGCCATACAATGCCTTTTTCAATCTGCAGACATAACCTTCATCTTTTCCAATAACAAATCCACAAGTTTTTTTAATATAAACCTATTTTTTAAGATCACCATTTAGGAATTTAGGTTTAACATCCATTTGAAAGATCTTGTGGCCTCATTGTGCGGCAATAGAAAAAAAGATTTTGATTGTTTCAAGTATTTCCACTGGAGTAAAGGTTTCATCAAAATTAATACCCTTAATCTATGAATACCCTTAGCAAAACAATATTTCTTTGTTTCTTATAACTTCTCCTTTTTCATTCAGCTTATTTCGTAAAACCCATTTTATGCCAATGATGTTTTTGTTTTCAAGCTTGGGTATGAGTTCTCATGTATTATTATTTTCAATCTGATCCAATTATTCATTCATGGCTTGAACCCATTCTGGATGCTCAAAAGTTTCTTTCACATCATTCGATTCCACTTTTAAATATAAAGAAGTATGTGTGATGGAATTGGTTGTTCATCTTGTTTGAACCTTTCGATGATGATCACTAATTATATTCTATGCTAACACATGTTTCCTCAGCCTTGGATAAGATTTTGGATTTTCTTCCTCATTACTGGAAATAGATGAGTCTGATTCTTCTTCTTGAGAATGAATAAAATTGTATGTATCCTTATCAGAATTTTTTTATTCAACTTGCTCAACTTCATTGTTTTCCTTAACATGTTTCTCTTTCTCATATACTTAAATCACTTTCGCATCAAATGAATCAAGAATTATTTTTATTTCTTTGTTGTAGCATATTTATCTTCTTCTTTCTAGAGAGTAGCCGAGAAAGATTCCATCATCACATTTCTGCTCAAACTTACCATAGTTTCCACATTTCTTCTTTATAATACAAGGACTCCCAAAAACTCTAAAGTGCTTCAAACTTGGAGTTTTTTCATAAAACAATTCATAGGGATTCATACCTAATTGAGGACTATAGAAACAATGGTTCTGAATATAAACAGAAATACTCATGGCTTGCCTCCAAAAGTAATTAGAAAAGCCATGCTCAAGTAACATGGTTCTTCCAATTTCCACTAGGCTTCTATTCTTTATTTCAGTCACCCCATTTTGTTGGGGAGTGTATGGAGAGATATAATCATTAAAAATTACATGCTTCTCAAGATAGTATTCAAACTCTTAAATTCTGTATTCACCACCATTATCAGTTCTCATTTTCTTTACATAATACTCACATTCTTTCTCAGCTTTTCTTCAGAAACTTTTAAACATTTTCAAAGCATCTGATTTGTGTTTCATGTACATAACACAAGTAATGTGAGTAAAATAATCAATGAAAGTAATGAAGTACTTATCTACATGTGTTGATTGTTTTCTCATTGGCCCACATATATCATAATGGATCATCTCCAGGGGTTGTTTTAAACAAATATCAACTTTCTTATATACAACATTTGTAATATTTCCTTTCTGGAAAATAGTGCAACACCAATCTCTTCTTCTTGGAAAAATAAGAATGTCTCAGACACTGTCTCTTTTGAATAACTTTATCATGTTTCTATGACACATATGTCCAATCCTTTTATGCCATAACTGATTCTATTTCAAAATACTTATGTAACAAGAGTTTTGTGAATCACCATCCTGAAACAAATTTCCTTTCGTACATTGTCCTCTTGTAACAATCTTTTCATCTTCTTCACTCTTTATAAAAAATACATATTTCTTAAAGATAACCTTATTACCCTCATCACACAATTGTGAGATACTTATCAGGTTGTGTTTAATCCCATAAATATACAATGTTTTCTTAGATTTCATCTTTTCTTTTCCAATGATGGCTAACCCAACACCTTTGACTTTCAATGATTCATCATTTTCAAATGTCATTATGCCTTCTTTATAATATTTCACATTGTTCAACAATTTCATGTCTCCTATCATGTGAGAAGAACACCCACTATCAAGTATCCAGGTCATTCTCCTTTCATGGATTTTAATGTAGTTTCAACAACAAGCACATTTTCTCTATTATTTTCATTATTCACCTTTGGATTTTGAGAATTGAGAATCTTTTTCTGAGCTAGTAATAAAACAAGAAATCCTTTTTCAAGGTGTCCAGGTTGTTCACATCTTTTATAAATAGTTTCTAAAGGTTGGAACCTATTTTTAATCTTTACTTCATTCTTTTCAGATTTCTTCAAGAAGACCTTCTCATTTTTATTTATTTGTGTAGATTGAATATCCCTCAATATCTTCCTTCTATAACTTTTGGGGAAATAGAAATTTTGTTTATTAAACAAACACATGTTTGTTGTGTGCCTGAATCCACCACAATACCTATAATACCCATAGAAAGAGTATTTTCCTCTAAAGCTTCTATATTGATCTGAATCATGAATATGTTTCTCAGCCAATTTATTTCCTAATCCACAAAAATTTCTGTTATTCTACTTATTTTATACTTTATTAGATTCATAAGTATTTGAAACTTTCTCATATTTAGATTGTTTCAAAACATTTTCGTATTTAGGTTTCCATAAGACTTTAAAACTTCCAGCATTCTTCTTTGCAGAAAAACTTCATTCTTCTTCTCACCCTTTGAAGGTATATTTTATTGAACCTTATCAAGTTTTTCATTATGAACATTTACCAACTTCAGTGATAGAGTTTTGGAAACTTAGACTTTTCTTTTCATCTTCAGAGAGTTTTTTTTTGGACAAGTTCCAACTCTTCTTATTTTACCTTTATCTTCACTTCCAAATGCACATTACAATTCTTTTCATCTTAAAAAGACTTATTTAAATCATCAATCTCTTTAAAAAAATTCTTTATCACTATAAAAACATTCTTGGTTGCTTGATCATTCATATTCTAATTTTTTTTTTGATTTTCAAGTCTTCTAAACTTTCTCAAACATTCTTTCAACTCTTCTTTCAAATGCATTTCAAGATGAGTTTCTTCTTCTTCAGAACTACTGCTTCTAAATTCCTCATCATTCACTGTTTCAATAAAGTATTTTCAATACCATACTCAATGGATTTTTCATATTCATCATCACTCTCTTCTTCTTCATCATCTTTGGACAAGAAACTTCTTCTTTTTTATTTGAAGAATTTCTTTTTTTCCTTTGTCTCCCTTTTTCTTCCATGATCTTATTGTCTTTCCTTCTTCAACATCACTATCCTCTTCTTTCTTTCTTCAAGAACAATTATCCACAAAGTAACCAACACCTCCACATTCAAAACATTTCAATGGAAGTTTCCTTTTGTATTTCCCTGTACCTCTTTTCACATTGTTATAAAACAAGGATAGGATTTCATTGAGATTTTTACATACCTCATTTTTAGAGGCAGAATCACTAGCTTCATCTTCTATAACAATATTCTTTGACTTTTCTTTCATCATATCCTTGAAATACATTTCTCTAACAACCTTTTTTTTCTATTCATATCATTCTCTCTTCTCATTTCATAAGTGATAAGAGTGTTATGTAAATCATCATGAGGTAATGTTTTCGGATATCTATATTATAATAAAGAAACTTTTGCATAAAATTTGTCAGGTATGATTCTCAAGATCTTTTCAACAACTGTAGATTCTTTCATCTTTTCACCAAGACATTTGATAGTACTCGTAATTTTATTAACCCTGGTAAAGAATTCCCCAAAATATTCATGCTCACCCATCTTCAAATATTAATACTTTAATCTCTATATTTGTAACTTTTCCTTTTTCACTTTTGTATTGCCTTCGTATATGTTTTTCAATTTATCTCATATACCTTTACCTATTGTAACACCTTTCACTCTTAAGAATTAACTTTCAGAAAGTGATGATAACATAGCATTCTTGGCTCTTCCACCATTCTCAAGAAACTTCTTGTAAACAGGTGTAAGTGGAGCACTATCATCAATGGGAGAAAACCCAACTGTTGAAGCGTCAAGAACATCATAACTGATAGGCATAAGATATGGTAGCATTCTATCTTTCCAAATATGATAGTTCTTTCCATCAAAGACTAGAATACCTTTATTGTTCACACAGTTCACGTTCTCCATCAGCAAAGAATAGCGAAGGAAACCTGCCTCTGATACCAATTGAAAGTGCCCAGTCATAGTATTTTATCACTGAGAGGGGGAGGGGGTGAATCAGTGATACCCTTTTTCTTTTATGTTTCTTTTTAATTGAAACAAACTTTACCTATTGTTAAAGATTTCAATTCCCTACTAAGAAACAAATCAACACACATCCAAAGGAACACAAAGATTTACAAGGTTCACTATCCAATAAGAATATCTACATCCTTGGTAAGGTTTGGAAATGATTCAATACCATACGATCCACTAGAAATCAATCCTTAGATTACAACAAGTAGTATTTACCCTTTAACTCATGTAGAACTATCAAAAAACCCCACTAGTGTGTGTGCACCATCTTAGAACAATAGGGTAATACAATTATTTTGTAACAACTCGTGTTACCTACGCTTCTTTTCAATTCAACAAATGTATTCAATTGAAATACAATTCATCAATTCCTTACCTATAAGAAAGTTAATAACCACCTGGAATTTTTTATGAAACACCGAATCTAATATTTTCTGAATCTGGTTCATCTGAGTCTGATTCTTACAAAACAATACTCCTAGTCTGATTTTCTAATAAAATACAATTGAAATGAATCAGAACCACTTCAATCCTTGAGTGTGATGAAACTCAGTATGATAACTACTCAGACTAGAAATCTTCAATACATTGATACCCAATACGGAAAATCTTGTTCGATTGATTCAGCTCGATACCAAACCCAGCCAAATACAATACTTATCAAAATTTATTAAATACAAAACAAAACAGTATCACTTTATCTCACTGAAAACATGGAGCTTCTCTCTCTTATGTAGTGAATAGTACCTATCGTCAGAAAGTACAATGTATTTGTTTCCCTAGGTGACCCAAAACGAGTTTAGCCAAGAATCCCAAAAAGTTTCATGCTCACACAAATTCACCCACATTTGAATTTCACCTGAAATCTCAGAGAAATTCTGACTTCATCAATGCTTCTTGATTCTTCTTGAAACTTCCACAATATTCACCTCTTCTTATTCAGACTCCCATTTCAATTGCTAAGACTAATTTTAATTATTAGGAATACATGGGTCCGATCAACTGAGTCTGATTCCTCATGCCGATTACTGAATACGAATCTCAGAATTGATTTGAATCAAAATCTTGTATATGAAAGTTCACCCCCCCCTGAAAGATCATTCAACAATATTCTTCTATTTTCTTTTCTCTTGAACCACTTGAGAAAAAATACTTCATTCAAAAACTAGTTCTTGAATCATTATTACCTTCATAACTTTGAATTCATTGAGGATCAGCATTAGCATCGTCTGACTTCAATTGAAAATTATTGTAACTTTCCATTCATTCTTGTTTCTTTATTTTCATCTCAACCCAAGCATGATATTTTCTGAATACAAAAGGTCTGGATATGATCATCAGAAATAATATTATTTCTAGTTATTATCATTCTGGTTACAATCATTCTGGTAACGATCATTCTAGATATGATCATTTTTTGTTATGATCATTCTAGTTACTATCATTCTGGTAATGATTGTTGGTTATGATTGCTTGGTATGATCATTTCTTTATACGATCACTGGGTATGATCAAATACTATCTGAAAACAATGATTTGCCCAGATAAAATACAATATAATCTAAAAATGATGATATTATTGGATACGATATAATACAATCTGAAAATGATTCCTTTTTTATCAGTATCATCTCTTCTCTTTCACCCAAATCCGGTCAATTACAATCTGATAACGATGATCTTTGATCGGTACCATATCTATTCTTTCACTTTCAATTATATACGATCATTTTGAAAAACAATTAGCACCGTCTCTTACTCTTCTATCATAACCCCTTTTCAATCAGTACCACTTTTCAACGGCACCACTTTTTCAATCGGCATCACCTATTCAAACTAGATACGATTATTTTGAAAACAATCAATACCACTTCTTTCTCTATAGAATCTAGATATAATAAATCTGAATACGATTATTCTCTAATTGGAAGCATCTCTTTCACTCACCCTTTCTTCTACCAAGCTTGCATCATAAGTTCTCAATACAAATCTTTATTTATATGAAATAAAAATCAGCAAATCATTGTCACAATTACATCAAAAAGTATCATAACTTTCCATTCACTCAAGTTTCTTTCTTTCCTTCTCATCCTAATAACAAACTTTTTGAATACATGAGTCTAATTGTCAGAAAACATGGGTCCAATTATTTTCAAAAGAAAACCCAAAAAAATGTTTCCAAAAAACAAAGTGAAGTGATTTCCTTTCTTTAAAACTTACCTTGACAAAAAAATACAACACTTGAATACAAAAACACCTTCATCGTCATCTTGGTCCTAACACTTATATGGATGATGTTTGGTTATTTTAATTGTTTTTTTAATCTAATATGAGGAAATAGTCTCCTCATAGACACACCCTAGGCCCTTACTATTAGTTTTTATCCTCTGGTGTATGGGGAGACATGCTTGAGGAATTTTGGTGAACTGGATTAGGGCACTGGTTTAGTGGTTTCCAAGTTAGGATGTAACATCAATGATTTCTACATCAGATAAGTAGTCGGTATAGAATTCAATGGCTCCCTCAAAAACATAATTCTCTATAATACAACCTTCTAGATGACTTTTATTTTTGAAATACCCTTTCAAAATATTTATATATTATTCAATGGGGTATATCCACCTATAATGTACATGATCACAAATTAAAATATCTCTAACTAAGTGAACCATAAAGTGAACCATCATGTCAAAGAATGGTGGCAGGAAGAACATATCCAATTAACATAATATGGAAACAATTTACTTTTCCGTATTTATCAATTTCATCAAATCTATAGGTTTTTTGCATATAGATTTGGAAAAGAAACAGATCTTGGTTAATATATTAAGAAAATTATTAGTAAAAATACAATGTAAATCCACATGTATTAAATATTACATCAAAACGTGATAGTCACGTGATTTTAGGCCCTTTAACTTTAAATCAATCATTGACATGATATTATTGATATTTGATGAATACCCCTATGGAACCTTTACATCATTCAAGAAGTTTCAAAACTGCTATCTTTCTTTCCTGGAAAGAGTTTAAGCATATAGAGGAAGAAAATTTCATCTTTCACTCCTCACTGGTGCCAACTCTTAATGTATCTCCATGTTAATCATGTCCAACCTAACCTTAATTCCATCCTTGGTTTTTTCAAGTGCATTTCACAACATTTCAATGACACTATCATGTAAATTTTTTCCACATGCATAACATCAATAAAATTACCAATGTATAAACAATTCTAGTATGGTAATTCAAAAAAAACTGATCTCTTTTTCCACCTAGTTTTTTTAAGGTTTTTCAAAGAAGGTTTACCAAAAGAAATTTCTATATCTTTTACTTTCTCAAATAGTTGATCACCGGTTAGTGGAGATGATGTTGTACCTTCTTCTAAACTCCCATCAAATAATGTCTTCTGAGATTTTTATTTATTTCAATAGGGTAGAAATTTTTGATGTCCTAGAAACATAGGCTTCGATGAATTTTTCAACCTAATTGAGTGTGTACCTTTTTCACAAGTGGGTCACCCTTGAGTTCATTTAATGTTATATCCTGAAAAATTTCCATAAGAAATAAATTAATTTATCATACCATATAACATGGATCTCAATTTAAAATATTCATTTCCATAAGCACTATACAATGTAACACCAGAATCCCATATTAATTTCAAATATTCAATCAATGGATTTGAATAAACATTAATATCATTACTCAATTGTTTTGGTCATGATATAAGAATAGATAAAATAATGTATTTTTATTTCATGCATAATCATGGTGGAAATTTATAATTTACCAATATAACCAGCCATGTACTATGAGTCCTACTTTGAAAACCAAAAGGATTCACTCTATTTGTAGATAGCACAAGATGAAGGTTTCTCATCTCGTTTCCAAATTCAAGATACTCATGATCAATTTTATTCCACTGAGGAGAGTCTATTGGGTGACTAAGTTTCTCATATTTATTTATTGTATCTATGTGTCACATCAATTTCCTTTAAGCCTCCTCACTTTCATATAGGTTCCTAAACCTTGGAATGATTGTAAAGTACCATAAAAATTTTATAGGACCTGATTCATCATTCTTGTATTGATACACACCACACTTCGGGAATTTTTTAAGTGATATGTGGTCCTTTTGAAACATTATACTATCATTTGGATAGACATGTATTCTTTTAGATATCATACTCATTGAATGAAGCATTTATTTGTCTTCATATTTTTAGCAAGGAAGCTCGTTATCTTTTGGGAGAATATTATTCAAGAGAGAAAGTAGTTTAGTAAAGTTGGAATCACTCCATCAGTTCCCAAATTTTATATTATATAGCTTTATTATGGATGATAGTGTTGTATATTTAGTACAACCAATATACAATGGAATCTTTTCATAACTCTTTAACTTTTGAAACAATCTTGGACAATCACAGAGTTCTTCTCCAATTGTCATTGTCATTTCCTCAATGAAATCTTTATTATGTAATTAACACCTATAATCATATACTCAATATATTTTTTATCATTTTTCATACTTGTAATCATATCAGATGATCCATAAAATGAAATTTTATCCTAGTCACTAGCTATATTCAGTTTCTCCCCATGTGTAGTCCAATATTTATAACTTTGATCTATTCTGTGAAAGATCAAGTATTCTTCCAACTCATATGGACTAATTAGTATTGAATAACAATACAATAAACACAAACAAAGGATTTGAGAAGGGTCATATGCATGATATTTTGAAAACTTGATGAACTCTTTCACCTCATCTGTAGGATCGAAATGATATTGATTATAGTATCGAAATAATGATGTAGATGCTCAATATACAAGAGGGGGTGAATTGTATACTTTAAAAAATTCCATGGGAAATTTTATAGATGGTAATGTTTAACAAAGTTAAACAAGGTAAATTCACAAGACCTCTTAGTTCTACAAACTTTCTTGATTCCGAAAATTTGGTTCTGGAAATGAAACTTAAGAAAAGTTTACAAAGATAAAGATTCTACTTTAAAGCATATAGAATCTCACTAACCAGAGTACAAGTATAAGAAAGTATAAGATAGTTATACTTTCCTCAACAACCAAAATGTAGTGGAAAACTTGAAACAATACAAGTAACAAGTAATAAATATTTTAACCCAAAGAGAAGGGTATCCAACAACCTTGGATAAAGGTCCTTGATATATACTTTCAAGAAATTCTATCTTACCCACACCAGGGTAAGACCTCGATATGAATATCGGAGTCTGTCTTGCAATACCCATAAGCCCTCAAACTTCAAGGTAGTCGGTACCTCTGTCTTCCTATCCCCGGAAGCCCTCGAATGTACTTAGCAATATTTGGAGTCGCATGAATCAATTCTGAACAAGATGTTTAGTATGCACAAATCATGAAAGCCTCTCTCTAGAAATCACTTCACAACATGTAATATCTAGATTCGTAGAACTGTTCATCAAAGTTAACGTTGTGAGCTCTTTCAAATGGGATCATATTTATAGGCACATCTTCAATGGTCGGATCCCTCCTCCAATGGTCATATTTTTCCTTGAATTTTGGAGGGACTTGTACATGTGTCACTCAAACAACGGTTAGTTAGTAACAGAAATCACAACATCGTTTTATAAATCAAACAAAAGTAAGCAATAATATAGTTGCTTAACCAAATCCATTCTTCAGAGTGTAAGGAAAAAGTAAAGTTCGAGTCTAACCAAAAAACATTTGGTGTCTATAATACATGAATATTCGAATTCTATATTCAAAAGAATTCAGAACCTAAATTCAATATAATTCCAGAGTCTGAATTTCAAGGAAATTCGGAGTCTGAACTCAGAAAGTTTGGAGTCTGAATTCAGAAAATTTGCAGTTTGAATTCATAGAATTCGGAGTCTGAACTCATAAAGTTTGGAGTCTGAATTCAAAGAATTCGAAGTCTGAACTCAAAAAGTATCGGAGTCTAAATTCAGAGAATTCGGAGTCTGAACTCAGAAAGTTCGGAGTCTGGATTCAGAGAATTTGGAGTCTGAACTCAGAAAGTTCAGAGTCTGAATTCAGAGAATTTGGAACCTGAATTCAGATCCTAAAAATAGAATGCTCTATATCTAAGTATTTATAAGATTTTGAGGTTTTAGTTATGAAACCGAATTTTATACTTATAAGGAAAATGAGTTAGATTATAATTTGAACAATGAATACATGGTAAGGATAAATTTTCTTGGGGAAGGAAGATTTCCTTATGAATGAAAAAACATAGGGAAAAGAAATTTTCCTTAAGATAGAGTGCTTGTGATTTTCAAAACAAGAAGGAATGGAAAAAGTTATAAGAAAACCTTATTGACTCAACAATCTCCCCCTTTTTGGAAATCACAAACATCCTTATGAAAAAGAATATAAGGACTTAGAAAATATTTTTCTGGACTTTAAAAATAAAACTTATCTCCCTTAACACATGGGAAAAGATGAATACAACTATCTCCCCCTTAGGCTTTAGAAACACTAAGGATCATATTCTTGATTTCTAGATTGAGACTTAGCATTTTATTACATACAAAAATCTTCTTGGATAAGAACTCCCCCTTAGATGAACTCCCCCTTACTTGGGGAAATTTCTTCCTTTACTTTGTATTCTTTTCTTAACATTCCTTTCTCCCCCTTTGTGATTTTTAAAAAAGAATACAGGGAATGGAAAAGGAAATATGGTACCTAAAATATTAGTACTAGACAACCAAAAATATAAAGAGCAACCCAAAATTTTATTACGATTGGAAAAAATTATACAAGTAAGGAATACAACAAAATATCAGATTTGAACAAAATTATCCTTCATTCTCCTTCGGCATCAACTTCTTCACTATGGTTTTGAGCTTCTTGAGTTCCTTGTGGTCTTCCTCTACACGTTTGAGAAGCTAATCCTGATCTTCTATTTTCTTCTCTAAGGATTTGATTTTTTCTTCCTGGGCCTTAAGAGATTCTTCCTGCCCCTTTAGAACTTCTTCTTTCTTAGCAAATTTTTCCTCAAGTTTGATTCTAAGATCTCTTTCTCTCTTCCAACTCTAAGCAACTGAATATAACTTCCCATTTAGATCTTTCACTTCTTGCATCCAAGAATTCTGTTCCAGAGTTAGCTTTTCCTCAAATCTATTTGTGAGATACTTGATCTTCACATCTTCGGTGTCAAATTTATCCTTGACACTTTCTTGGAACTCATCAAGAATTCTCATGTATTCTATAGTTTTCTTAGACCAGCTGGTCATTTTCTTGCAAGATCATTTGTGGGCTTTGTAGTTTATGAAAAAGGTTTTGAAATCGGCCTAAATCTTGACACACTTATCCATCACCATGGATAATGAATCTGATTTTTGATTTAAGGAATGTTGGAGCATTTGGCATCTTGATTCTATACTGGGAAATATTGGTATATTCCCAACAATCTTCTTTAAAGACTGGACTACAAAATCATGTCCAAGGGAGGATGATTCCGAATCAGAGATTTTTCTTGGTGAGGTTTCTTTTTCTAACTCAGCAGCTTTCCTCTTTGAAGAACCACCAACATCTTTCTTATTCACTAAAGCCTTGGTAGGTGTATCAACTACTATCTATTTTCCCTTATCAATCTTCGAAATGACTTCCTCTTGATCAGGAGATTCATGTTCACTATCAGATAGCTGAATGATTTTGTCTTCATCAAATTCTTACTTTTTGGCTCCTGCCTGAGCATTCTCTGGGTGAATGAAATCTTTATTGATTCTTTCTTCTTCAGATGGTTTGTATACTTCATCTTAAGCCTTCTCTTCATCCTTCCCAGGAGTAACAAGCTTTGATGATTCAGATTGAGAGGTTTGGAATGATAATTTCTCGGAATGGATTTCCTTCTCATGAAAATCCTCCAATTGTTTTATCAAATCTTCAGTATCACCACTTTCTTCTTCTTCTTCTTCTTCCACTACTTTTTCTTGAACTTTTTCCAGAGTTACAAAATTCTTTACTAGAGTCTCTAGTAAAGGTCTATCAGGAAGGATTCTGGTACTAGAATATTCTCGGATGCTTTCTCAGCATCCTTCAGAAGGGATTGCACCATTTCAGCCTCAGACAACTTTTTCTTTTGCTTCTTTTCTTTCTCTTTCTTATCAAGCTCTTCAGCTGCCTTTTCTTTCAAATATTTTGCTTCAGCAAGGTCCAAGCCAAAATTAGGTGCCCCTTCTTTTTTATTTCTCTTGTCTTCTCTCCATTTAGCCACAACCTCATCAGGATAGGCTTTTTGCTTCTTTGGATTCGGTGGTGCGGATTGGGTTTACTTAGCCATTGGGTTTTTTGCCTTTTCTTCCACATCCTTCAATTTTCTCTTCCTTCCACCCTTTTTAGAGGTCTCAGCCACCTCATATTTCTTTGAAATAGTTTTAACTTCATCTTTAGGCAAGTCATAGAATTCTTCGGATTCTATGGAAAATCCAACTTTCATTCTTCTCAAAGTTTCATCACTTAACAACATAACTTTTCAATTTCTTGACTTAGATTTTCAAGGAATTTTGAAGGATTATAGACACCAAACAATCATCTTTGAAAGAATGGCTGGATACATGATAATATAAGCCTTCAGATTTCCATTCTTTATGTTCTCAATCGTAACCAAGATATACTTAACCAATTTTATCTTCCTTAGTTTTACCAAGAAATCCTGAATGTACATATCACTTTTCTTCAAAGTATCCTTGTCACTTTTTCTTGGTGTGATAAATTCTTGAACCCATAATTCAAGAATTCAATAATTTGTAGTTAGGTGAAGAATCTTCAGAGTCTTTACTTTTAAGAGACCAAGGCAAGCCATGGACTTCACCTTATCAAAACTTCCTTGAACATTAGGCAGGTTATGAGAACAAAACTCAGCTTCCCCTTCATAAGGAATACCAACCAAGCTTGCAGCCTTGGTGTAAGAAAGTGAATATGTATTTCCATAACACTTGAAAGAAAACTTACTCCTCCCTTCTTCCTCGAAGAAAATTACTGACTCGTAGAATTCTATTAACAAATCTGGATATACTAAATCCTGAGCTTTTGGTTTTGAGAGGCAAATACTTTCCCACCCATTCAGCTTTATATTCTTAGAGATAATAGAATCATACTTTAAAAAAAACTTTGGATCAAATAACCATTCCCTATATATCTTCCATTCAGAGATTGGTTTGATAGTTGAAATATCTTTCTGAGAGGAGACTTCGGCAGACATTTGGAAGTAAGAAAGATCTGAGAAGTTCATAATGGGATTATGTAGGAGGGCAGAGCTTTAGCACGCGAAGGCTTGAGTTTCGATGTGGGACAACCATTGGGGGGTCCTTTATATAGGCAATTGAGGTGACGGTTTAACTTCCATGCTCAATACAACGGTTGAAAAACCTTTTGATCAGATCTAACAGCTTAAAGAAAAACTACCGAAGAATAATTTTGATGGATTCTGATCTTTTGAGGTTTTTTAATAAAAACATTCGGATTCAAGGAAAAGAGAATATGAAAATTTTAAAAACAGATGAAAATACCAACAAGTAAAAGATGATTATGAAAATTTAATAAAGGAAATATACCTTTCGGATTTCTAGGAAGATTATTCATAGTGAGAAAAATTCTTCTTGAAGAACTTTAGATTCTGAAAATTTTGATTACGAAAATTTTCAATACGAAAATCTCCATTATGAAAATTTTAAGTACAAAAATCTTCATTATGAAAATTTTAAGTATGAAAATATTCATTACAAAAATTTTAAGTACAAAAATATTCATTATGAAAATTTTAAGTACGAAAATCTTCATTACGAAAATTTTAAAAAATCTTCATTTTGAAAATTTTAAGTACAAAAATCTTCATTATGAAAATTTTAAGTACAAAAATATTCATTGCGAAAATTTTAAGTACAAAAATCTTCATTGAAAAAATTTTAAATATAGAAGAGAAAAAGAGAAAAAAATTTGACTACGAAAAGAATTTTTAGACTATGAAAAAAATTTAGACTACGAAAAAAATTATACTAAGAAAAAAATTTAGACATCTAACAAACAAATGTACTCCCCCTATGAAAAGGAGTTCCTTACTATAAGGATATTGGTTTCAATAGGAATTTAACATGGAATATTACTTTACTGTTATCATTCCTAACTTATGTTTAATATATTCAAATCTATCAAAGGGTAAATATTTTGTGAAAATATCTGCAAGTTGATCTTGTGTTCTGATAAATTGAAGAATGATATCTCCTTTTTGTGTGTGATCCCTAAGAAAGTGATGCCTAATATCTATGTGTTTTTCACAAGAGTGATGTGTATGGTTTTTACTTAATGCAATGGCACTGGTGTTATCACATAAATTTTTTGTTTTGGTAAAACTCATACCATAGTCTATGAGTGTGTGTTGCATCTATAACACTTGATCACAACAACTTCCAGCTGCTACATATTCAGCTTCAGCAGTGGAAAGTGCTACTGAGTGTTGTTTTTTTCATTTCCAAGAAAATAATGAATCTCCTAAGAAATGACAAGTTCTGGATGTACTTTTCCTATCCATTCTACATCCACCAAAGTCAGCATCCGAAAAACTTTTTAAAACAAAATCATTTCTATAAGTGTAAAAGAGTCCTAGATCCATGGTTCCCTTTAAGTAATGAAAAATCATTTTCACTACCTTTAAATGAGATTACTTAGGATTGGATTGATATCTTGCACATAATCATACTGAAAACATTTAGTCTAGATGACTAGCTGTCAAGTAAAGTAGACTTCCTATCATACCTCTAAAAGATGTTTGATCTACTGGTTTCCTAGCTTCATCAAGATCAAGTGAATTTGAGGTACCAATAGGAGTACTTATACTCTTAGTATTGTCATATCCATAATTTTTAAGAAGATATTTAATATACTTATGTTGGGATATATAGATTCCTTCTGGTTTTTGAGAAATTTGAAAACCAAGTAAAAATTTTAACTCACCCATCATACTCATTTCAAACTTATATTTCATTAGATCCAAAAAGGAATCAGTTAAGGATTGCGGAGTTAAACCAAATATAATTTCATCAACATAAATTTGAACAATCAAATCATTTTTCTTATCTTTCTTTATAAAAAGGGTTGGATCATCATTTCCCTTAACATAATTATTTTGAAGCAAAAATCTTGTAAGTCTATCATACCAAGCTCGAGGGGTTTTCTTAAGTCCATACAAAGATTTGGTAAGATTTTAAACATGTTCAGGATGTTTTGAATCTTCAAAACCAGGAGGTTGTTCAACAAAAACTTCCTCTTGAACAAAACCATTAAGGAAATCACATTTAACATCCATTTGAAAATTTTTGAAATTGAAGAATGCTGCAAAGGCAAGTAGAATATGAATAGATTCAAGTCTAGCTACTGGAGCATAGGTTTCTTCGTAGTCTATTCCTTCTTGTTGATTATAGCCTTTAGCAACCAATCTAGCTTTATTTCTTACTATGATTCCATTTTCATCACATTTATTTTTGAAGATCCATTTTACTCCAATAACAAAAAATTTCTTAGTTCTTTCAACCAAGGTACAGAATTTATTCCTTTCGAATTCATTTAGCTCATCTTGTAAAGATTTTATCCAATCCTCATCACCTAAAGCTTCATCAGTGATTTTTGGCTCTAATTAGGAAAGGAATTCTAGATGTTATACTTTATTTCTTAAATAAATTCTAGTCCTTACAGGTTGATTTACATCACCAATGATACTATCACTGGGATGACTCTTTAGAAATAATTGATTTGGATTTTTAAAAACTTGTTCATCAATATAAGGTAGGAAATCTACTACGGTGAATGATTCAAAAGTATTTTATTGAACATTTTACTTATCAGAAGGATCTTCTAAAAAAGGTTGATAATCAGTTTTTGAAAACACATCCAAAGATATAGGTTGATGTTGTTTAAAAACAAAAGGATCAATTTCATCAAATTTGACATGTACTGTTTCTTCAATAGTACAAGTATTTTTATTGAAAACTCTATAAACCTTATAAGTTATGGAGTAGACTAAGAAAATTCCTTCATCATATTTTGGTGTGAATTTGTGTAGATTATCTTTAGTATTCAGAATGAATACCTTGCAACCAAAAACCTTGAAGTAGTAAAGTCTAGGTTTTCTACCATTTCATAACTCATAATGAGTTTTATTAAGAAAAGGTCTAATCAAAACATGATTTATAGTATAATAAGTAGTACTTACATCTGCATCCCAAAAATGTTTAGCTACCGAATATTCACTCAACATGGTTCTTGTTATCTCTTGAAGAATTATATTTCTTCTTTCAATAACACAATTTTGTTGAGGTGTTCTGGGTGCTGAGAAGTTATGAGTAATGCCTTTTCTACTAAAAAAATTTTCAAAATAAGAATTTTTAAATTATCCTCCATGATCACTATGAATAGTTATCAAAGGAAGGTTTTTCTCATTTTTAACTTGGGCTCTAAAAGTTTTGAAATAAGAAAAATCTTCATATTTCTTTGCTAGAAAATAGACCCACGTAAATCTAGTGTAATCATCAACTAAGACAAATACATAATATTTGCCTCCAATTCTTCCAGCTTGTGTTGGACCAAAAAGATCCATATGCACTAACTGTAATGCATCAGTGGTTGTGACTTCACCGACTGATTTAAAACTTTATTTATGTTGCTTTACATATTGACAAGGATCACAAACTTTTGAAGAATCAAATCTAATATCCAGTATATCCTTAACTAGTCTTTTCTTAGAGAGTTTTCATAGGTTCCTAAGGTTACAGTTTCCTAACCTTCTATGTCACAACCAAGAATGATCTTCCATTGCACTAAATCAAGGTAGGTCTTGGCTTTTAAGGTCTTCTAAGTTTAATGTGTAAACATTCTCTTGCCTATGGGTAGAAAGAATAAACTCTTCCTTAGAATTGTGTACTAAGCACTTGTCATTCCTAAAATTCATAAGGTAACCGTCATTGCATAATTTAATTATGATAATAAGGTTGTAATTAAGACCCTTAAAAAATAAAACATTTGAAATCAATGCTTTTCCAAGAAGAACAAT
Organism: Viscum album; assembly: GCA_963277665.1. NCBI lineage: Eukaryota > Viridiplantae > Streptophyta > Magnoliopsida > Santalales > Viscaceae > Viscum > Viscum album. The sequence goes on from OY728152.1 coordinate 909,100,294, forward strand.
GTTACCTATACCAACAATTTCTACCTTAGCATTATCTCCAAAAGTTACTTTTCCTCCTTTCATCTTGATAGTCTTTTCAAAGAAGTTTTTGTTAACAGTTATGTTCTGGGAACATCCACAATCCATGTACCATGTATTTTTTTTGGTACTTTCTTTACTTTCCTAAAAATAAGAGTGTTGGACTTTCAGAACCCAAACTTTCTTGGATCCGGACACTTTAGAAAGAAAAATTTTTGGAATCTACATTTTCATTGAAAAAATAAGCTTTATGAAAACCTAAAGACTGAGTTTTGTTTAGGGAACAATTTTTTTCCCAATTCCCACCACACTGACACTTAGTGCAGAATGAAGCACTTTTAGGAACAAAATAATTGTTACTAAAAATTAGTTTTGAACTAGTATAACCAAAACTAGAATTATTCCTTAGAGGTCAAATTTGAGAATACATCTTATCAAAGTTTTCCTTCCCTAAGGTAAAGTTTGAAAAACACTTCCTCAAGGAAAATATTTCTGACTTTAGTCTAATAACTAAGTTCTTATCCTCAAAAACATCAGTTTTAGTACTAGAGTTAGGCTCAAAAACATTTTTCTTAGAAATTACTTTTTCTAGATCCTTAGAAAGTTTATCCTTCTCAGAATTAACTTCCTCAAGGGTTTTTGAAGTACTTTCAAAATAAAGGGTTTTCTTATCAAGATATTTAGAAAGAACTAATATTTCCTTAGTAAGAATATAAATTCTAGAATTTTCCTTATCAATATTTTTATTAACTTTAGAATTTTTATTCTCAAGGTGCTTAGAAAACCTAGACACTTCTTCATAGGTAGGTAAGGTATTATCTTCATCATAAGAAGATTCTTCATCTTAGGATTCATAATATTTAATATTACTATAATTAGCATTCAAGGATACATTGGTGATGGATTCAACATTGTGTACCTTTTCCATTAAACAATGATTTTCAATATGTAGTCTGGCTATTAGACCAAGATTCTTCTGTCCAAAAGATTCGTAATATAAGGATTCATTAGAAGAGTCTCCACCATTGTCACTCCAGGTTTCATTAGCTTTAAAAACTTTCTTAGCTTTAACTTTGTAGTACTTCTTTCTATTTCTCTCATAATGCTTTTCCTTTCTATCTTTTCTCTTCAGCATAGGACAATCAGGCCTTATATGTCCGGCTCTTTTGCATTCATAACAAGGGACTTCAGAGTCTTTCTTATCCTTTCTTTCTTTATTCTTGTATCTATACTAAAAGTATTTCTTCCCAACTATCTTATTCATCCTTAAATCAAGATTATATAGTTCATTCTCAGAATGTTCACTTTCACTTGATTCAGATAAAACAGTAACCTTCTTAGACTTAGATCTTGTAAATCTCTCAGGAGTCTTGGATTTCATATGATTAGAAGTAGTTGTAAAAGCAACACTTCAATTCCCATTCTTCTTATTAACATTTTCAGAATCTCTCTTCATTCTAGTCTCATGTTGAATAAGAGTTCCAAAAATCTCATCAAGAGTAATCTGTGAGACTTTCCTATTCTCATCTATAGTTGTTCTCTTGGATTCTCACTCATTAGGCATGATCTCTATAATCTTGTCTACAAGTGCCTCATCATACAAACCTTTTTCACCCATGGATTGTAAGATGTTGAAAATAGTCATAAATCTTTGTTGTACCTTATATATAGGTTCTCCATAAGGAAAGAAAAAACCATGTCACTCATCTCTAAGCATAGATCTTCTAGTTTCAATAACTTTGGAAGTTCCAAAATGATTAACTACAAACTTCTTCCAAATACAATTTGTTGCTTCACAAGAAGAAATTTGGATATATATATTCCTAGTCATAGAACATAAAAAAGTATTGTGTACCTTATAGTTAAGTTGATATTCTGACTTCTCTTGATTAGTAAAAGTTCTGACTTCTTTATCAGGAATCTTATAATCTCTAGTAAGCATAACAAAGTTGTCCACTCCAGTGTTAATAACAAAAGTCTTTATATGATCTTTCCAATATTCATAATCATTTACATCAAAAATAGGTGGTCTATTAGTATTAAGATTTTCAATTGAACCGACATTCATTCCTGCCATCTTAAAGAAAATATTTCCACACAAACTTGTTAGTAATAAAAGTTTGTAAACAAGGATAAAAATATCCTAATCTAGAAAAATATAGAAAAATGAAAAACTTGATCAATAAGACTTATATGTGAATATAAGTATTTCATAGACCTCCTTTGATACTAATTGTAGGATCGAAATGATACTGATTGTAGTATCGAAATAATTATGTAGATGCTCAATATACAAGAGGGGGTGAATTGTATACTTTAAAAAATTCCTTTGGAACTTTTAAAGATGGTAATGTTTAACAAAGTTAAACAAGGTAAATTCACAAGACCTCTTAGTTCTACAAACCTGCTTGATTCCAGAAATGTGGTTTCTGAAATGAAACTTAAGAAAAGTTTACAAAGATAAATATTCTACCTTAAAGTGTATAGAATCTCACTAATCAGAGTACAAGTATAAGAAAATATAATATAGTTATACTTTACTCAAAAACCAAAATGCAGCGGAAAACTTGAAACAATACAAGTAACAAGTAGTAAATATTTTAACCCAAAGAGAAGGGTATCCAACAACCTTGGATAAAGGTCCTTTGATTTATACTTTCAAGAAAGCTTGTCTTACCCACACCAGGGTAAGCCCTAGATATGAATATCAGAGTTTGTATTTCTATCCCTGCAAGCCCTTGAACTTCAAGGTAGTCGGCACCTCTGTCTTCCTATCCCCGAAAGCCCTCGAATGTACTTAGAAACATTCGGAGTCGCACAAAGAAATTCTGAACAAGATGTTCAGTGTGCATAAATCATGAAATCCACTCTCTAGAAATCACTTCACAGCATGTAATCTCTAGATTCATAGAACTGTTAATCAAATTTAACGTTGTGATCTCTTTCAAATGAGCTCCTATTTATAGGCACATCTTCAACGGTCGGCTCCCTCCTCCAATGGTCATATTTTTCCTTGAATTTTGGAGGGACCTGTACATGTGTCACTCAAACAATGGTTAGTTAGTAACAGAAAGTATAACATCATTTTATAACTCAGACAAGAGTAAGCAACAATATGGTTTCTTAACCAAATCCATTTTTCAGAGTGTAAGGAAAAATGAAAGTTTGGAGTCTAACCAAAAACCATTCAATGTCTATAATACATGATTATTCTAATTTTGTATTCAAAATAATTCGGAACCTAAATTCTATAGAATTCTGAAGTCTGAATTAAAAGAATTCAAAGTCTGAACTCAAAAAGTTATAGAGTCTGAATTCATAGAATTTAGAGTCTAAACTCAGAAAGTTCGGAGTCTGGATTCAGAGAATTCAGAGTCTGAACTCAGAAAGTTCGGAGTCTGAATTCAGAGAACTCAGAACCTGAATTCGGATCCTGAAATCAGAATGCTCTATATCTAAGTATTTATAAGATTCTGAGGTTTTAGTTACGAAACAGAATTTTATACTTATAAGGAAAATGAGTTAGATTATAATATGAACAATGAAGACATGTTAAGGATAAATTTTCTTGGGGAAGGAAAATTTCCTTATGAATGCAAAAACATAGGAAAAAAATTTGCCTTAAGATTGAGTGTTTATGATTTTCAAAACAAGAAAGAATGGAAAAGTCATAAGGAAACCTTATTGACTCAACATCATCCTCATAATATTTTTTCATATGATTGGTATTCATCCATTTTCGATACATATCTATCCTATTTGATTCAATGATATTAATATTTAAAAAAATAAATAAATACACAAAAAGTATGATCTTATAACCCATAAAAGGTCATTCTTAAAAATCATTTAAGCTACATGAAGCCATTTTTTTAGATAATAATAGATGAATTATGCATATTAAGATTGTTTTATAATGGTGGAAATCATTGAAGGAAATTAATGAGTGGTATATATAAATTTTCAAAGAATCTAATTAAAATTTCATCTATTAAAAAACACATAGATCGAGGTTTTTTTGTAACTTTTCTGGGTGGGAGTACAATAAGAGAGATGAGTTGATGTTTATTCATTTATTATCTTGGTATATAGTTGGCTAGGTGGTGTTTCAGGTATAGGATGATTTGGAACCAAATTTTATCTTTTCTTGGATAATGAAAATGTTGATAGGGCCTAATCACATGGTCTCGATAACCTAACATTTGAATAAAATCTTTAATTTAAATACAATGAACCAAAAGTATTAGTATGGGGTTCTCAAGATACTAGATAAACCAGAGAAAAATCCAATTGTGGTTTTAAAAATGATTCAAATCTAAAAAATTCACATGGATGAGAAGAAGCCTCAAAGAACAACAATTAAAATTCGTATTGGGGATAGAAGGAACAATCAACTTCAACACAGGTTGAAGAAAATGATACAAATGACACAATATCATGAAATTTTTCCTCAAGAATTCAACATATAGAAAATTAGTTTTTAAAATTTTGTTTCTAACAATTTTTCTGTTATAGTTCCAATTATTTTTAATGATTAAAAACTTAAAAACATGAAATTCTATCCTAATTTTTCTTTATGTTTTCAAAAAAAATTCCCCATCACGTGGTATGATCTGTAGGTTCTGGGTGTATAAGAAGTCTGTGATGGTTCATGCCCAACTTTACTTTTTTTTATCAATGATCAATCTGAGATTTACACGATGATAAATGTCATGATCAACGGAATTGAATCAAAGAAAATAGACAATGGATAAAACATTGGAACCAGTGTAGAGACCCGAAGCTTAACGTACATTGACATTACATTACATTTGCGGAATACTTAGTACATAACAAAAACACACACACAAGGACCGTAATAGTTTAGTGTCTTTGGAAACTCGGAATATAATCCTCTAATCCTGGTGAAAGATCTTCAACATCTCCCATAAAGATCTTCCTTTTTATTATACCTAAAACCTTTCTTTATATCCTGGGGAAAAGAAAACATAAAAGGGTGAGCTCAAATTCTCAGTAAGGGTAAACAAAAGAAATATCAATCACATCATATACATAAGCACATAACTTTTGGAAATCTTAACTTGTAAAAGAGATCATAATTTCATAACCTGGGATAACTCATGGCAGTGAAATGTAATCACAATAATCATAACTTAAAACATTAAACTTTGTGTCATGCACACATAATCATAGAGAATCATTTCTTGTTAGTCAAGACTCATTGCCAAGACTATCTTAGTGGACAAAGTCCCTTTCTGAACCGAGTCACCCTCGTTTCAGTCCTGTTTCACTGAACCGGTATAACCTACCATTCCAGCCATGTCTATCTCATGAGATATAAAATCTTTACCCAATTCATTGGAGGGAGATATAGGTCCCACCCATCTCATAATGAAACCATTCTTATGTATACCACGAAATCATAAATCATACATCATTACATAACCCATGAAATAAAAATGGGATTCTTAAACAACATGACATCATAAAACAATTAATATAAGATAAAGGAATTCATAAAAATAATTCCATCACAACATAATCAAATCAATGTAATAATAGGGATAGAATCAGAACCCTATATTATCTTAGATGGAAAATAATTTTGATAAAACACTTGAACTCCATTCTTAAGGAAAATATCCTTTCTACTTCAAAAACATTTTTCCTTTCTTAACATTTCATACAATTTTAAACTAAAAGAAGTTGATTAAAAATAAACTTGAAAACTTGTAAAGTAAGCTTCTTGGAAATAATGTTTTAAAAATCCATTCATGCCGTATAAGTTAAAAAAACATTCCTCTCGTACTTTTGTCGGAAAAGTCAAAAAAGTACCTCGTACGAAAAACGACAAAAGATTCCTTTCATATCTTTTACTAAAAACTCACCAAAGGGTAAAATTGGATTTGAAAAATTTTAGGTGGATGGAAATAATATTACATATTGAGGAAACATGGATGTGGATGATAAAATACACCCCAGTAAATACCAAAGTATAAACAATCTCGGATAAAAATGAGATTGTGATATTTCCCTTACCTTAGGTCCGATTTGCTTCGTAAGTGTCCGAACCTCCTGTATAATGATTTAAATAATTTCATTTACTTATTACAGAATCATATTGATTGTTATGATATCATATATGGTTCACTTATGACTTTATATTACCCGTTCTTTTGTAAATTCCATGTTAAAGAGCGTTTTGGGTAAAATTGTTTCATTTGTCGTCCGTGTTTTGACTTGTAATTATTCACATGATTACTTAGATCATGATTACTTAATTCTAGAATATAAAACATGATTTATATATATATATTCAGAATATACAAATATATAATGGATCGATAAATGGAAATAAATACACCGTTCATGGAGACGGTAGGCCGTACGTACGCATGAACGTTGTTTTTGTTTCCTTATTGAATTGAGTGGAATTAAGTAGATGAAATACATATATATACACATAAATACAGTAGCTTTATAATGTCATATATTTCATTATTATTGCTTATATATACTTTATAATCATTCTTAAATGGTTAACATGGAGAATGAATCTCATCGCGTCGTGGAGACGGTAGTCCGTACGTACGCACGAGCGATGATATCATTTCCATAATTATTGAATTGAATTGGAGTGGATGATACAATATATCAGAATAATTATGATGTTATAATAACTATGTATATTTATTCTTTACACCATAATACCCATCCATGTAAGGTGGTGGTGGAAAATAGATTTCACCACGGCGTGGAGACGGTATTCCGTACGTACGCACGCGCGGTGATTTCGTTTTCCGTAGGATGGATAGATGGTGAAATAGGGTTGTTTCATAATTATAATAACATATCAGTATATGAGTGATACTGATGTTATTACTTCATAATGAAACAACCTAAGAAGAATAAGTGGAAGAAGAAATAAAGATGAAAGAATCGGTAACGGACATTACCTCTTCTTTGGAATGCTTCTTTGAGACCTCCTTTTAGGGCACTTAAAATAGGTCTTTGAAGAAGACCAGAACCTCTAGGATGTTTCTAGGAAAGTGGAGAAGAGAATTTTTCAGGGTTTGTCCGAGCTTGAAGGCTCAAAGTTGTGTGAGGAAGAGAGGGAGGAGGTGCCCTTTTATAAGGGAGGAGAGGGGCACCTTTGGAATAACTAAAAATATTATTTTATTATAAAGTCAAGTTCGGTTTTAAATAGCTCCAAATTGATTTATTTCTAGGATAAGGTGGGTATGGGTCGAAATCCTCTCATCCAATAGAATTTAGACAAGTTTAGGTTCCTATTTTAACCTTATCATTTAGATTTAACATTAAGTTAAATAATTTTACTTTTACCATGTCTTCTTGTGTTCTTACACTATAAGGTTAATAAACTTACTATAAGAAGCCAAACAAACCCCAAATTGTTTATTATTAATATATATAACCTTATATAAGTCATTTTTCCGAACCTTAGATTTTTAGGAATAAAATAACAATTAATAATATAATATTTTTTTAAAAAACTATTTTATGTCAATTTTGACACTATTTAGTAATTGATTTTTGTGAAAATCATAACAGAATGATAAGTTCGAAATAAGTTAATTAAATCAATACTAACAAGCCATATTAACCTATAAAATTAATGGAATTCATAAAAAGTCTCAAATTATATTTATTTAGGTATTTATAACATAAATTATGTCAATATTTCATTAATAAGATAATTACTGCATCATCGTTGTGTCATAAATAAATTAAATTATTTAATGTCTAAAAATTACAAATAAAATACAATTATGTAGGAAATCTTTTTATATTTCTAATGAATATTTATAGTCGAATTTATCTTATGTATAACCCCATATTAAAAATGTTTTAGTAAATAAACTTTGATTTTAACTCTTTTAACCCTTCTTTAAATAAATTAATAATAAATGTCCTAATCTAATCCAAGTGGGCCTAAATGGTCATATTTTATTCCTAAGTTTGTTTTTGGTCGAATTACACTTATCCAATAGAATTAGTACATGTGTTAGGGTAATAATAATATCATTTCTACCCTTAATTACCCTATTTACTTTTAACCGTGGTAAAAAAAAGTAAAAAGTTACTATTCACCAAAAAATTATTTTTATCTCATTGAACCACATTTTACTTACTGACATCAACCGTGTCTCTCGGATTTTTTAAATTCCACTCACAGAAGCGGTAAAATTAAGTTTTATGAAAAATTCAGTTTTTTTTAACTACCACTTAGTGGTTTCACTATTCATCAAAAATTGAAAGTTTTCAGAAAAATACCAAAAATTAGGCCTAAGATATATTTGATATTATGAACTCAAAAATGATGTCTATTTTACCAAATTCAAAACATATCAGATTCATTAACTAATTTAAAAATTAATTCCCGTCGTCAAAATAAATAGCGTGTTTTTAAGAGATAATAACTATCAAAAGATTGACACTTGTTTATAACTGGTTTGAATGTGAAATTACATCCAATGAACAACATTGTATTAAATAGTAAAAATATATTCTAAATATACTTTAAAACCACTCGAATTAAAAATTTATCACTATTAATTATTTCAATTAAAAAAGTTGTTTTTAATTATAATTTAGTAATTTTCACTATTCATCAGAATATGAAAGTTATCCGAAAAGTACCAAAATTTCCCCCTAAGATAATTTCGATATTCCGAATCCAAAAATGAAGTCCAATTTAAAAAAAAAAAAAATTTACAAAATTTCAAAAAGTGGTTATTACTATTCATAATGGCTAGTTTTAATAATATTTTAATAGCATATTGTTGTTTAGTGAAACTCGTTATTGCGTACTACACACGCTATCGAGGAAGGTCGCGATTGCGTGTAATGCAGGCAAGTCAAGGATGCGTGTTTTGCAAGCTCCTTTTGGTGTAGCGTACAACACAAGACATTAGTGAAATTAAAAAGAATATTTTTCATAAAATCTTGGGCTGTTACAACCAGACGGCAGGATCATCACATATTATTTATAATTAATTTAATAAATTAAATAATTACCTTGTAAGAATCATTTCTTCATTGATGGATCTCACAATAGATCAATGTTGTACCATCATTTCATTGTAGTAATCAAGAGCAGATTCCATCTAGTGGAGATCCACTCATATTCCAAAAATCTCTAAACATCATCGTAGGAATCTTTAGGTGCTAGCAAGGTAGATTCTATTATTTGAATCACTCACTTTTGATCACCTTGAGAATCACTTCCAAATTATTCTATTTGATCTATCTTAATTATAGATTGGGAGGTGGAGGAAGATAACTCTTTGTTCTTAGGATCATTCATGGACAAGGGAACTTTCTAGGGCTTTCAGAGGAATCTCTGGATTCATTGTGCAAAATAATAAAAAAATTAATTGCCTCTTTTGAAAAATAATATAATTGGGTTTAAATACCGCTAGGGTTAGAAATAAATATTTGCACAAGTGCCCTTTAATTATTTAATCCCTTTCAGAACCCCATGTCTATAATAATATTATTATTATTATTTCTCTATAGTGACCCTAACCATTTACACATAACATTACATGATTTTATACATAATTATACATCAGAAAAAAAGCCAAGGATTGTAAAGTCTAGTGTCTTTGAAGACTAGGTACATAAAACTAAAAACATAAAACATTTATTTATTTAATATTCAAATTGAGATCCTAACTTCCATTTTGCTAATACATCGGCATAGGATAACCTGGGGATAACATGAACAAAGGGATGAGATAAAATCTCATTAAGGGATTAAGGATAATAATAAAGCTTTATCACATTTTTTAGGAAGCATGAAATGGTGATATAAAAAGGAATAAAACGTAATTGAACATATGGAACCATAGTATGTATAACTTGGGATCATATAAACATGGAATCATAGTAATGTGGCAGCAACATAAAACATGACTTTAGCATGAGTCAATGATCATTGCACATAGAGGATCACAAGTCAATGTTAACCACCAAGACCATTACATGTGGTAGCATGGGTTAAGGATAACCGCCAAGACTGTTGCACCTGGAAGCATGATTCAAGGATAACCGTCAAGACCGTTGCACATAAAATATCACAAGACTAAAATTTAACCAATGAATTGGAGCACTATCTGGGTGCACCCATCATAACATGTTCATGACTATTCTTTCCACTTATAGAATATTACATAATCAATCATACATAAACTTCAGGATACCCATGAAAAGGAATGGGCATCATAATCATATCATAAAGTGTAACCAATGGGTGTATCATAAAAGTGTCCATGAAATAAAAGAATTAAAACATACATGGACATTAATAAGGTATAATAATCATATATCATGATAAGTGATGTCAAACAGAACTGACAACATGTAAGAAAAATATTTTAGAAATTCTGGCATTAAAACATTTTAGTGAGGTTTTAAGGAAAATACTAAAGAGAATTTAAAATAGAAAAGGGAATAATATTTTATATTAAACCATAAGTGAACCAAGAAGGTTTTCATAATAAAATTTATAATTTTATAAAAAAAAATTGTCTTAAAATAGATGATAGAGTGCACTTGAAATTGGGTAATAATTCAGGAAGTTCCCTTAAAACAGGTTTGCTTATCGGGAAGTATTGAGGAGGGAATCATTTAAAAACATGTATATCCCAGAAATAGAATGATGAATGGACAATTATACATGATTTTGGAGAATTTTAAATATTATTTATAATATTTACATAAAAATAACAGATAACTTCATTTGGGTAAAAAGAAATATAGATAAACCTGAAGGAATGATAGAGGTTCGGGTAGAATCCCTTAAGAAATATCGGCATGGTAACGGGTGTACTTAGGTGAGATTAATGAGATATAAAGGGGTATATAATAATTTATATATCATTATATAAGTATGTGGTAGGTGAAAAAATCATACCACATCATTAGGAATTACAAATAAAAGGGGCATGACATAGAAGAGATTTTTGAGTAAAAGTGAGAAAGAGAGGATCCATTACCTTAAGTCCAATGGTGTTCTCCAATTGATATTAATGACATGAATAATCAAATTAGGTTCATTAATTAATAATTCTAGAACCTATTTTACATTTAATTGATTTATTATAACTTTTTTGAGTTCATTCATAACCTTTTTGATTGGTTATGAGGTTCAATTTCATTGTTCGGGTATGTTTGTTTCATGATCGGTTTACTTAAATACATGAACGGATAATCATGTAAAATAAGGATGGTTTTCTAGAATTGGAGATATATTATTTAAAATACAGAAGGTTTCATGGTTGTAAATTTCATTTGGTTACTTGGAGTGAATTTGAATCATTATATAAAACATTAGTGACAACCTTTTGGGTTAATTGGTAGGTTTTGATCACAACAAACACATTTTGATTTATAAATCAAAACCATGTGTACAAAAAGATTACAGAGCAATATTTGAGACATAATAAATATATTATATTCTATTTAAACCATAAAAATGGTTTCATGACCATATTTTAAGATGTTAAAAAAATTGAAAACTCGTCGTCCTTGAATGTGATGAATTAATACATCTCAGATGGTGTTTTCATTTCTAGTATAAAAGAAGGGTAAATGAGAGATGATAATAAATTATTCCATTATCATAAAAACATTAAATTACATGTAAGGTACTATATTTTTCATAATATTTGTATGATTAGAGGTAAGGATAGAAAAGAAAACAAAGGAACTTGAAAAGAAAAAAATAAGTGAAAAGAGGAATTTACCTCTTGAATTAATCTTCCTTGAGAGCCTCTTAAGGGGGAGGATTTGGTCTTTTGAGGATAAAAAGGGCTTTTTAAAGTATGTTAGGATCTTGGGGAGATATTTTAGAAGAATTTAGGCAAGTCACAAGGCTTGATGGGAGTGAAGAGAAGAGGGGAGTGTGGGTGGTTTTATAGTGGAGGGGAGGAGAGTTTTCTCAATATTTTAATCATTAGTTTATTATTTTTCCATAAGACAATAAATAGTGATAATTATAGGAACAAAAATAGTTATATGTGCATGTGAGTTCTAACTAATGTCCATTTACATCATCCATGACTCGATCATGATGCAGAAATTCAGGTTTTAGCATTTATCGTAAATTATCATATTTTACTATTCATAAAAAATTTAAGTATTTTAGAAAAATCACAAAAATTATCCCTAAACATTTTTCAATTTGTATAATCTAAAAATGAAATCCATTTTTCAAAAATAATTTTCTAAACATTATTAATTTAATTTTTAATTAAAATCATAATTTTCTTGAAAAATACAGATTTTAAAACTATAACTGATTTTATAATGTTTTCAAAACTTTCATAAGGTCTTATAAAATTATATTAAAACTATAAGAGATAAAATTGTTAATTTTGAAAACATTTTATGAAAATAAATTTTATTTTAAATTAATTAATTTATTGTAATTAATTATTTATGACTTACAAAAATACCAATACTTTTACTATGGTCATATTATCACTTATAAGATGCTTAAATTTTATTTATACATTAAAGGGTTAGTTTACTATTATTTTGGAAGATTTAATATTCATAAGGGTATGTTACTATTCATAAGGGTAGGTTACTATTCACCAAAAATTAAGTTTGTTCCATCAGACCCCAAAAATCACCCTGAACGCAACCATGTATGTCAGATTTTTGAAATTCAAGACACAATAGTGGAAAAATTTAGTTTAACGGCTAGGTTAAAAATATCTCCTTAAAACAAAGTGTTGTTTTACAGAGACTTAGTGTTCCATGCATTTCATTAAATTTATTTGTAAATCTTTGGAATGTTACATTCTTCCCCCTTATGAAATTTTTTCCTCGAAATTTTGTTTTACATACTAAGATGAAAAAAGGTTGAGTTTGAATACTTAGATAATAAGCATAAAAAGGAAACTTTAACCATAAAAGGATAAACTTGTAAAGGAGAATTATATCCTAACTTATGATTCCCTAGGTTTAAATCTAGGTTATCCTTGATCTATTTATTAACTTATATTCTTATGGGCTCTTTTTTATTCCCTTAATAATAATTTGTACCAATCTCATGAATTTACCAAAGCATATCCCCAAGTAGTGTCAAACCAAGAGCACAGCAAGGCCCATTATCATGTACTAGTTCCTATTCGAGTCTAGCTTAAAGTGGTGTTTTCAGGTTTTACCCCTAGATACATATGTGCTAGAGCCACCTCTACCTGTTTGTATCCAGACAGGGATGTATTTTCTTGATAAACCACTTACTCTATACTTACCAAAATTTAGAGGTGTTTTCTTATACTTAGTCTCATCCTTAAGGTTCTTACTAAATTGATTTATTCCTAATCTCCAAAAATAACTAGATCATCCTCTGATACCAACTATAGCGACCCTAAACTTTTACACATAACATTACATAATTTTATTCATAATTATACATCAAAAAACAATCCAAGGATCGTGAAGTCTAGTGTCTTTGAAGACTAGGTACATAAAACTAAAAACATAAAACATTTATTTATTTAATCTTCATATTGATCTCCTAACTTCCATTGTGATCATACATCAGTATAGGATAACCTGGGGATAACATGAACAAAGGGATGAGCTAAAATCCCAGTAAAGGATTAATCATAAGAATAAATCTTTGGCACATTTTTTAGGGATCATGACATAGTGATATAAAAAAGGAATAAAATGTAATTGAACATATGGAACCATAGCATGTATAACTTGGGATCATATAAACATTGAATAATAGTAATGTGGAAAAAACATAAAACATGACTTTAGCATGAGTCAAGTCTCATTTCACATAGAGGAGCACAAGTCAAGTTTAACCACCAAGACAGTTGCACGTGGTATCACAGGTCAAGGCTAACTATTAAGACTATTGCACATTGTATCATGAGTCAAGGCTAACCAACAAGACCATTGCACATAACCTCTCATGAGACTAAACTTTATCCAATGAATTGGAGTGCTATTTGGGTGCACCCATCATAACATTTTCATGAATATTCTTTCCACTTATATAATCTTACATAATCAATCATATATAAACATCAGGATACCCATGGAAAGGAATGGGTATCATAATCATATAATAAAGTGTAACTAATGGGTGTATCATAAAATTGTCCATGAAATAAAGGAATTAAAACATACATGGAAATTAATAAGTTATAATAAACATATATCATGGTAAGTGATGTCAAACATAATTGACAACATGTAAGAAAAATATTTAAAAAATTCTAGCATTAAAACATTTTAGTGAGGTTTTAAGGAAAATACTAAAGAGAATTTAAAATAGAAAAGGGAATAATATTTTATATAAAACCAGAAGTGAAACAATAAGGATTTCATAATAAAATTTCTGATTTTATAAAAAAAATAAGGCTTAAAATAGATGATAGAGTGCACTTGAAATTGGGTGAGAATTTGGGAAGTTCCCTTAAAACGGGTTTGCTTATTAGGAAGTATTGAGGAGGGAATCATTTAAAAACATGTATATCCCTAAAATAGAATGTTTAATGGACCTTTATACATGAGTTTTTATTATTTTAAACAGAATTTATAAGATGTTCATAAAAATAACAAATAACTTCATTTGGGTAAAGAGAAATATAGAGCAACCCGAAAGAATAATGGAGGTTCGGGTAGAATCCCTTAAGAAATATTGGCATGGTAACAGGTGTACTTATGATGGATTAATGATAGATAAAGTGGTATATAATCATTTATATATTATTAGGTAAGTATGGGGTAGGTGAAAAAAATATACCTCGTCATTAGTAATTACAAATAAAAGGGGCATAACATAGAGGAGATTCTTGAGTAAAAATGACAAAGAGAAGATCCCTTACCTTAAGTATGATGTTGTTATACACTTGATATTAATGACCTAAATAATAAAATTATGTTAATTAATTAATAATTCCATAACCTCTTTTATATTTAATTTATTTAGTGTAACCTTTTTGAGTTCATTCATAACCTTTTTTACTGGTTATGAGGTTCAATTTCATTGTTTGGGTCTGTCTGTTTCATGATCGGTTTACTTATATACATGAATGGACAATCATGTAAAATGAGGATGGTTGTCCAGAATTTGAGTTATATTATTGAACATCAAGAAGGTTACATGGTTTTAAATTTAATTTGGTTACTTGTAGTGAATTTTAATCATTATATAAAACTTTATTGATAACCTTTTGGGTTAATTGGCGGTGTTGATCACAACTAACACATTTTGATTTATAAATCAAAACCATGTGTACAAAAAGATTCCATAACCATATCTAATACATAATATTTATATTATGTTGGAGTTGGTGTCCTAGAACCAACTACTTTGTACTTTATTCATTAATAAATGTCTTATCACATCTTGATTGTTATTCTGCGTGACAATGCATGTGATAATTTCCTAAGGATAGTTGTTGCATTAATGGGTCATAGCGGATCCCTACTATGATGAGAACCCGGAAGTGCCATAACACTGTTCTTGAATATATGTTCTATGGCCGGATGATGTTATTTGAGGGACACAAATAATACAGGCCATTTGGGGTGAGGACTCATAAAACTTTGAGGCACCTTCTCATGGTGTGCACCCTTGGTAATATCCAGGAAGATATTATGAGAACGAGACCCGCCAGTAGGAAATCCACATTTTATAGTGTCATTGGATGTTCCTATCTACGGACATGTGTATTGGTCCTTAGACTTTAAGATTATTATTAATGGGTATTACAACTCGTGCACTTATATGTATTGACGAAAACTGTGACGACACACTGTTCGCAGTGAGGTAGGATACGTTGGGCGCGTCACGAGTAATACCACATTAATAGATAATGCGAGAAAGGATTTGACCCTTCTGTTCCATAATGGAAGTAGATATCTCAGGCCCTTTGATGGAATTGATATAGCCTAAATAAATCCATGGCCATGGTAAGGTATGGGTAAGTTCAATTCCGGGAAGTAAAAGAAAGAATAATCAAGCACATGGGTTGATGGCACTAGCATGAAACCCGCTTTATTGGAGATATTGAGAAAAAGGGATTATATTACACGGTAAGCGTTCGTAGGAGGTGACACATCATTGTGGTGTTAGCTTCTTTCTCTATGTTTGCCTTGGAGTGTTTCTAGATGCTAACCTTGGACTTTAGGCAGGCTCAGCCTAATACCACTGAGAAAGAGGCCTAGAGGGTCACACACTAAGTGTGTCCATGTATCTCAGTTAAATATTAATTTAAAAAGTTAAATAAATATTATTCTCGACAGTGGTTTAATAATTATTCAATGATGTATGATCACATTTATTTTGACACTAGTTATTTGAGAGAATATATTGTGGGCGAAATAATATAAATTTATTAGTGAGTAATGCAGTTACATTTATTTAAGAAATAAATATCCATTACTCAAGGTCTAATAAATATGGTGGAGGAAAATAAATAAAACAGAAAAAATAAAAGTACACGCCGTGTATATTTATATATACACGCTGTGTAGTTTATTTTTCAGGATTCGTGAGAAAATATTTTTTATTTAATTAAATGATATTAAATGTAATACGTTGGACGCATGTCAAGTAATAATGATGGTCAACTGTCATTATTAAGACATGGGGTATTACTAAGAATTAAATGAAATGATTAAATGCTTATGAGCAATTAATTTATTTTATTATTCTAGGTATTATAAATCCTAATTACATTATTCTCAAAAAGGTTATCCATTTTGGTTGTGCACAATGGATTGGAAATACTCTCAAGCCAAGAGAGAATTCTCTTTCCACCAAGAACGCTTTCAAGTTACGAAAGCAAGATCCTCCACCGGATCAAGGCGATCGAAGACGGACATCACAAGCGAAGGATCTTCCGTGCTAGCACCCGGAGTTCCCTTCAGCGACATCTAGAGATACGTGGCACACGTGTGGATCACCACTAGAGGAATCCTACACTTGGATTCTCCGACGTAACAACGGATCACAGGATCGTGACCGGAGACACCAACGAAGAAAGAATTCCATCGAGGTAATTCTTATGAATTAATTAAATTAATTATAACCAACATATGAATTTCCTATCTCAAGGGTTCCGGGACTCTTCTTTTCTTTTCTTTTTCTTCATTCTATTTTGAAGATCCGGCGTTTTATATCGTGACGGATCTCAGATTGAACGTCGTTTAACGCTAAAATTAAAGTTGGGCTAACCCACCAACGCGCTTCTACTGCGCCCGGAACCTATATATTATATTCTGGTTCAACCATAAAAATGTTTTCATGACTAGAATTTAAGATGATAAAAGAAATTGAAAACCCACCATCCTTGAATGTGATGAATTAACACATCTCGGATGGAGTTTTCATTTCTAGTGTAAAAGAAGGGTAAAGGAGAGATGATAATAAGTTATTAAATTATCATAAAAAAATTAAAATAAATGTAAGGTACTATATTTTTCATAATATTTGTATGAGGATAGGTAATTATTGAAAATAAAACAAAGGAACTTAGAAAGAAAGTAAAATAATTGAAAAGAGAAATTTACCTCTGGAATTAATCTTCCTTGGGAGCCTCTGGGAGAGAATTTGGTCTTTTGAGGAGAACAATGGATGATGGAAGTGATGGAGCATCTTGGGAAGATGTTTGAGCAGAATTTATGCAAGGCACAATGATTTAGAGAAGTTAAGAGAAGAGGGGAGTGTGGGTGATTTTTATAGTGGATGAGAGGAGGGTTTTCTCAATATTTTAATCATTAGTTTATTATTTTACTATAAGACAAGAAATAGTGATGATTCCATGACCAAAAATATTTATATGTGCATGTGATTTCAAACCAATGTCCATTTACATCATCCATGACTCAAGCATGATTCAGAAATTCAGGTTTTAGCATTTATCGTAAATTATCATATTTTACTATTCATCAAAAATTCAAGTATTTTAGAAAAATCTCAAAAATTCACCCTAAAATTTTTTTGACATGTAGAATCCAAAAATGAAATCCTTTTTTCAAAAATAATTTTCTAAATATGATTAATTTAATTTTTAATTAAAATCATAATTTTCTTGAAAAATACAGATTTTAAAACTATAACTAATTTTATAATGTTTTCAAAAATTTCATAAGGTCTTATAAAATTATCTTAAAAACAAAAGACATAAAATTGTTAATTTATGAACACATTTTAGGAAAATACATTTTATTTTAAATTAATTAATTAATTATAATTAATTACTTATGACTTACAAAAATATCAATACTTTTACTATGGTCATATTATCACTTATAAGATGCCTAAATTTTATTTATACATTCAAGGGTGAGGTCAATATTATTTTGGATGATTTAATATTCATAAGGGTAGGTTACTATTCATAAGGGTAGGTTATTATTCACCAAAAATTAAGTTTTTTCCATCAAATCCCAAAAATCACCCTGAACGCAACAGTGTATGTCATATTTTCGAAATTCAAAACACAGCAGTGGAAAAATTCAGTTTAACGGCTAGGTTAAAAATATCTCCTTAAGAAAAGTGTTGTTTTACAAAGACTTAGTGTTTCATGTATTTCATTAAATTTATTTGTAAATCTTTGGGATGTTACATTCTCGACATGCGCTTAACTTGCAAATTTAAATTAAATATTATTTATTCAAATAATATTCAATATATATTATTTCTCATTGGACCTATAAACATGGACCGGCATTCCTCCACAATATTTATCGGTCCTTGAATAATGACTATTTATTTGATAAATAAATATCACTACATTATTTTATAATAAATAAATAAATATTATATTTATTAAATAGTAAATAAATATTTATTAATATTTCAATCACATAATATTCTCTCAAATAACTGGTGACAGAATATATGTAATAAAGAAAACATGAATAATTGTTAAACCATGTGCAAGAATAATATTTATTCAACTTATTAAATAATAAATAATAATGTATTATTTAAATGAGATTTTGGATATACTTAGTGTGTGACCCTCTAGGCCTCTTTCTCAGTGGCATTAGGAAAAGCAGCCTAAAGTCCAAGGTTAGCATCTAGAAATGTATCAATGCACCCATAGATAAATAATTTAATGTCATAATGATATAATACCTCATACAGGTGATTACTATGTAATATAATCCCTTTATCGTGATATTTCTAATCAAGCAGGTTGTATGGTGGTGTCATCAACCTATGTGTTCAATGTCTCTTTCTTTGAATTTATAAAAATCAAACTTGCCTATAGAATACCATGGCCATGTATTTATTTAGTCTATATCATTTCTATCAAAGGTCCTAAGATATCAACTTCAGTTAAAGAATATAAGGGATAAATATTTTCTTGCATTATTCATTAATGCAATATTACTCATGACACACCCAATTTATCCTACCTTTCAGCAAAGATATGTCATCATGGTTTTCATAAATACATAAAAGTATGTGAATTATAATACTCATTAATAATATTATTAAATTCTAAGGATTAATACATGCATCTGCAGATAGAAACATCTAATGATGCATATGAATGTGCATTTCCAACGGGCGGGTCTTATTCTCATAATATCCTACTTTGGATATTACCATGGGCATACACCATGAGAAGGTGCATCGAAGTCTTATGAGTCTCCACCCCTGATAGCCTGAATCATTTTTTACCTCGAATGATTTCATCCGACTATAGAACATATATTTTAGAATACTTTCATGGCATTTCTGGGTTCTCATCATGGT
Source organism: Viscum album (assembly GCA_963277665.1). Classification (NCBI taxonomy): domain Eukaryota; kingdom Viridiplantae; phylum Streptophyta; class Magnoliopsida; order Santalales; family Viscaceae; genus Viscum; species Viscum album. The sequence goes on from OY728152.1 coordinate 909,120,086, forward strand.
GGAGAACTGTTATGACCTTTTAGTGAAACAACTACTCTTAGGAAAATATCACATATTATGTTATGAAAAAGAACAATAATGATGTGATAAGAATTTTATTAATATTAAAAACTATGAGTATGGGTTATCATAAAGTACACAGAAATTGGTTCTAGGGCACCAAATCCAAAATACTCCCACTTTCACTAGATCCAGCTACTAACAACCTTTAGTCCTCTAGCTATCACATGATACTCATTCTTCTACTGATATGGACCTTTATTCAAGGGGTTTACCATGTTTTCATCTATGGTAAATATTTTTTACTTCTACTTCACCCCTCAATATGTGATACTTCTGGAGTATGTGCTTTGTCCATTGGTGTGACCTTGAATTTTTTACAAGATCTATCATTGTAGTATTATCAAAATACAATGTGATAGGGTCTTTATTGATAGGTACCACATCAAGTTCCTAGAAAAAATTTTTGTATCCAAACGTATTTCTTGGTTGTATTATAAGCCGCTATATACTCAGAATTTGTTGAAGAATCAGTATCGTATACTTTGAACTCTTCCAGTTCACAGCTACTCTATTGAGATAAAAAACATATCTTGAATTAAACTTCAAATCATTATAATCTATTTGAAAACTATTATTAGTATAACCCCTGATGAACATATCCTCATCTACTCTATACAATAGGAACGTATCCTTATTTCTTCTCAAATACTCAAGGATAACCTTAATAGCACACCAATGTTGTTCTCCGGGATCTTCTTGATATCTTCCTACCATAATCAATGCATAGGAAACATCAAGTCTAGTACATAACATGGAATATATGATTGATACTATCATTTAAGTATATGGTGTAGGTTCCAGGCGTAGCGAAAGCGCATTGGTGGGTGTACCCAATGTTAATTTTTTCCGTTAATGATGATCAATCCGAGATCCGTCACGATAATAAAACGCCAGATCTTTGGAATAGAACAAAGAATGAAAGAAAATAGGGGAGCCCCGGAACTATATAGAGGATCATCATATGTTGGTTATAATTAATTTAATTAAAAGATAATAATTACCTTGATGGAATTCTCTCTCTGTTGATGTTTTTGGTCATGATCTGATGTGATATGTCATTGCGTCGTAGAATCCAAGTGTAAAATTCCTCTAGCAGTGATCCACACGTGCTCCACGTATCTCTGGATGTCATTGAAATTTTCTCTGGGTTCTAGTGTGGAAGAGCCTTCGCTTGCAATGTCCGCCTTCGATCGCCTTGAGAGTCGCTTGCAAAGCGCTCTCCTTGATCCAGTAGAGGAGGATCTATCTCATACCTTGAGAGTGTTCTTAGAGGAAAAAAATTATCTCTTGGCTTGAGAGATTTATCTAGATTTGTTGTGCACAATCCCAAAATGTCTAGGCTAATGAGAATTATATAATTGGGATTTTAATTATATAGAATAATAAAATGAATTAATTACCCGAAAGCATTTATTCATTTCATTTAATTCTTAGTAAGACCCCATGTCTAATAATAATAGTTGACTATTATTATTACTTGACATGTACCCAACGAATTATACCTAATATTATTTAATTAAATAAATATTTTTATTTCACACAAATCCCCAGAAAAACTACACGGCATGTATATTAATATACACGGCGTGTACTTTTGTTTTTTTCCATTTTCTTTATTTCCTCCACCACATTTATTAGACCTTGAATAATGGATATTTATTTCTCAAATAAATTTCACTACAGTAATCACTAATAAATATATTATTTCACCCACAATATATTCTCTCGAATAACTAGTGTCGAAATAAATACGATTAGGCATCCTTGAATAATTATTAAACCACAATCATAAATAATCTTCATTCAACTTATTAAATTAATATTTAACTAAGATACTTGTACACACTTAGTGTGTGACCCTCTAAGCCTCTTTCTTAGTGGAATTAGGCGGATCCTACCTAAAGTCCAAGGTTAGGGTCTAGAAACACGCCAAGGCACCCATAAAGAAAGAAGTTGACATTGCAATGATGTGTCACCTCCTACGAACGCTTACCATGTAATGTAATCCCTTTTTCATGATATCTCAAATCAAGTGGGTTGCATGCTAGTTCCATTAATCCATGTGCTTGATTATTATTTCTTTGACTTTCCGGAATTTAACTCGCCCATTCATTACCATGTCCATGGATTTATTTAGGCTATATCAATTCCATAAAAGGGCCTAAGATATCTACTTCTGTTATGGAATAGAAGGGACAAATCCTTTTCTCACATTATCTATTAATGCAGTATTACTTATGATGCACCCAATGTATCCTACCTCGTTGAAAATAGTGTGTCATCATAGTTTTCATCAATACATCTAAGTGTACGAGTTATAATACCCATTAATAATAATATTAAAGTATAAGGACCAATACACATGTCTGCAGATAGGAACATCCAATGACACTATGAAATGTGGATTTCCTACTGACGGGTCTCATTCTCATAATATCCTCCTAGATATTACCAAGGGAGCACACCATGAGAAGGTGCCTCAAAGTTTTATGATTCCTAACCCCTAATGGATTGTATTATTTGTGTCCCTCAAATAACATCATTCATCCATAGAACATATATTTAAGAACAGTGTTATAGAACTTCTGGGTTCTCATCATAGTAGGGACCCATTATGACCTTTTAGTGCAACAGCTATCCTTAGGACATTATCACATACATTGTCACATAGAAGAACAATCAAGATGTGATAAGGTATTTATTAATGAATAAAGTACAAAGTAGTTGTTTCTAGGCCACCAACTCCAACAGACTCCCACTTGGACTAGAGTCAATTGCTAACAACCTTTAAACCACTAGATCTCACATGATATCCATGCTTCTGCTATGATAGGCCTTTAGTCATGGGGTCTTCCACGTTCTATTCCATGGACACTCTACTCACTGCAACTTCACCCCTTTGATAGAAATATCTCAAGAGGTGATACTTCCGGAGTATGTGCTTTGTCCATTGATGTGACCTTGGTTATTTTTCAAGAGAAACCACTACAATATTATCACAATACAATGTGATAGGATCTCTAATAATAGGAACCACATCAAGCTCCTGGAAAAAGTTCTGAATCCAGATGGATTCCTTGGCTACAACAAAAGTCGCTATATATTCAGACTCCGCTATAGAATTAGCGACAACTAGTTGCTTTGAACTCTTCCAGCTCACAACTCCTCTATTGAGACAAAAAACATATCTATATTGTGACTTCAAATCATTCTGATCTATCTGAAAACTAGCATCATCATACCCTATGATTACAAGCTCCTCATCTCCTCCATACACTAGGAATATATCCTTAGTTCTTCTCAGATACTTAAGGATAGTCTTAACAACAGTCCAATGTTGTTCTCTTGGATCTTCTTGATATCTGCCTACCATGCTCAGTGCATAGGCAACATCAATTTTGTTATATAACATGGCATACATGATGGATCCTATAGCTGAATTGTATGGGATATTACTCATTATATCTTTCTCCTGTTGTGTCTGAGGACAAATTTTCTTAGAAAGATGTAGGTCATGTGACACTGGAACCAATACCCTCTTGGATTGTTCCATACTAAATATCTTTAGTATCTGATTAATGTATGTACCCTGACTTAGTCCAAGCAGCCTCTTGGATCTATCACGAATGATTGTGATCCCTAGAATGTCGGCTGCTTCACCCAAGTCTTTCATGAAAAAACACTTGTTCAACTAGTCCTTAACTGACTGTAAAACTGGTACATCATTTCCAATAATAAATATGTCGTCAACATATACTACTAGGATAACAACCTCATTCCCATTAAACCACTTATAAACACATGGATCACATTCATTCTTAATGAAACCAAATTCCTTTATGGCTTCATCAAATCAAATGTTCCATTACTTGTATGCTTTCTTTAATCTTTAAATGTATTTTTACAACTTAAAAACTTGTTTGGCTTCACTTGGTGTCAAAAAACCTTCTGGTTGTGTCATATAGACATCTTCCTAAAGGTTACCCTTAAGGAATGTTGTTTTGACATCCATTTTCTAAATCTCATAGTCATGGTAAGTTGTTATGGCAAGTATGATTCTTATGGATTTAAAAATGGAAACTAGCAATAAGGTTTCATCATAGTCAATTATTTGACGATGTCTAAATCCTTTATACACTAGCCTTACTTTATAGGTGCTAAATTGACCTTCCATGCGTAGTTTTCTCTAGAATACCCATTTGCATCCAACAAGATTTACTTCAACTGGATCATCGACTAGAACCCTTACTTGGTTCTGATACATGGAATCCATCTCAGAATTCATAGCTTCTAGCCATCTTTCAACTTCTGAGCTTTCTAATGCTTCCTTATAGGATAGGGGTTCATCATTTTCTAACAATAATGATTCACCATTCTCAGTGACTAGGAAACCAAATCTCTTTGGTTCCCTTACCTCTCTTGATCTCCTACGTAGTACTTGTGTTTCTGGAACCTCTTCCACAGGGACGTGTGAAACTCGTTCCTGTACCAACTCTTGTGTATCTTGAGCATCAACTTAGTTAAAGTCAATATTTCTCCCACTATCCTTTTTTAGGATGTGATCCCTCTCAATAAATACACCTTGTCTGGCGATAGTAACTTTCTTGTCCGAAGGGTTATATAGGTAATATCCTTTTGTTTCCTTGAGATATCCTATAAAGATACACCTTGTACCCTGGGGTGCTAGTTTGTTGCCTGATAAGGCCTTAACAAATGCCTCGCATCCCCATACACATGTGTGAGAAAAAATGGGTTTCTTTCCATTCCATAACTCAGGGGGAATTCCATTTTCCACCTTAGCTGGTACTCGGTTTAATGTTTATGCTGCAGTTTGTAATGCATATCCCCAAAAGGATAATAGAAGATTTGCATGACTCATCATCGAACTCACCATGTCCAACAAGGTGTGGTTCCTCCTTTAACTAACACCATTCCACTGTGGTGTATAAGGAGGAGTGAGCTGAGATAGAATCCCAGACTCCTATAGAAGATCGATGAACTCTTGGTTCAAATATTCTCCACTTGGATCTGATCGAAGCTTCTTTATCTTCTTACCAAGCCGATTCTCTACTTCATTCTTGAATTCCTTAAATTTATCTAAAGATTATGACTTATACCTCATTAAGTAGATATGGCCATATCTACTCAAATCATCAGTAAAAGTAATGAAGTAAGAATATCCACCTCTAGCTTCTACTAGAAATAGTCCACACACATCTATGTGCACCAATCCTAGAAGATATGTGGCCCTTTCACCCTGTCCACCGAAAGGCGGCTTGGTCATTTTACCTTGTAAACAAGTATGACATATATCAAGTGGTTTTAGCTCAGTAGAGTCTAAATAACCATCCTGGCATAGCTTTGTCAAGCACTTCTCATTTACATGACCAAGACGGTGATGCCACAACTGGGTGTTGTATGAGTCATGTGAATTTGTTTCGTTATCAATTTCCAACACTTGGTTTTCATAATTTAATACATACAAACCATTATTCAAATGCCCCATAACATAACATATATTATTCTTATAAAAGAAACAACCGTTATTTCCAAATTTGAAAATAAATCTATCCATATCCAAACAAGATACAGAAATTATGTTCTTGGTAACACTAGGCACATAATAACAGTTGTGTAAAACCAAAATCATTCTAGTTGGTAATGAGAGATGGTAATCTCCAATGGCCAACGTAGCCAGTCTCGTGCCATTGGCAGCTCGAAGATCTATCTCTCCCCTATCAACCTTTCTAAATCTACTTGTTTTATGCATTTGAATACAGATGTGATCCCCACAAGCAGTATCCAATACTGAATGTGTAGAAATATAAAGATTACACTCGATAACGAATGCACCTTTAGCATCCTCATGCTTCTAGGTGTAGTTCCTCTTCCAGTGGCCTTGCTTGCCACATGAAAAACACACCACCTCCTATTCCTTTCCCTACCTCTGGATATTCCCCTTATTTGAGGGACAGTGCTTGGGGGCTTCATACCATTTATAAGTCCTTGTCCCCTTTTCCTTGTCCTTCCTTTTCTTATTCACCATAAGGATTGTGGGTTTTTCATGCTCCATGTCCTTATCTACCTAGAGAATTAAGGTCAGAAGTTTTGATAGAATCTTCTCATTGTCTCTCATGTTATAGTTGATAATAAAGCTAGAGAAGGTCTTAGGTAGTGATGATAGGATAGGATCTGTACGGAACTCATCAGGAAACTCAATCCCTAAGATGTCCAGACGTTCAATGTTTCCAATAATCTTAACTACATGAGGCCCAGCTGGCGTAGACTCTACAAGCTTAATTATAAACAAATCATTGGAGATCTCATATCTCTCCTGTCTCACCTTCTCTTGATAGAGATCCTTAAGGTGAGACATCTTGTTATACGCGTCCATGTTTTCATGTTGCTTCAAGAGATCATTAGACATGGCCGATAATATGAAAAATTGGGCATCAATGGCATCATCCATATGTTTCATATAGAGATATAGTTCCTCATCACTGGCCTCTTTTCTAGGCACAACTAGAACAGGCTCTTCCAACACATAAAATTTTCTCTTGTGGTGAAGGATGGCACGTAAATACCTCTGACCTCTGTCATTACTAGAAATTGGTTCCGGTGAGAAGGTTTTCTTTCTCAAGTATGGTTTGAAATGATATGTTTTAAGTCATTTTTTTCATTTCTAAAAATTAAGATGAGAAAAGGTTCATTAATTTATCATGATAAAACTGAGACGAATAAATAATTTAATACTTATTAGTCTCCCACTATTTTATCAAAATCTAATAACCATCACCATTGACTTCGGAATATTTTGTTGCCTGAATATTCTAGTGGTAAGGATCCATATTTCCCTTCACATTACCCCAAATAGGGTTGGTCAAGCAACTTTAAGGGGTTTAGGTAGACATTCCAAATGCCAACTGCATTAACTTGCAGCTCCTTGATCCGCTAAGTGGACTCCCCAATCTTGAAATCCTTTTATTTTGGATTTACTCAACCTTTGCCTCTTGGTCACACCAAGTCTTGTTGTGGCAGTCAACCCTTGATGTGAACCAAATCAAGTCAACCCAAAACCTTGAATTAGAATTCCCCGATAATTGAAAGCACCCCAACTAGGGTTGGTTAAGCACTTTGAACTATGGTTTGATTCTAACCAAGATTATGGAAGTCTATACTGACTTAATATTTTCTTTGAGGAATTTTATCCTTATACGTAAATTTCCATTTTATTATCTTTGATTACATGATTGTTAATATTAAGTGGGATATAATTAAGTGATTAACCATTTCTAAGATAATATTTACACATAAGTCGGTCTTATTTTAGTTTCATATTGCATGCTTGTTTAATTCATTAATTGTGTCATTGTGACAAAACACCCACAATAAATAAACCATGCAACTAATAGAAATAAAATAAATGGTATGATCATGAGCTTATTCTATTGGTTAGTTTATCTAGTAGTTGATAAACTAACCCAAGACCTAGGGGAGAAACACCTTGAACCTTTTGGGTTTGTGTTTACAGCTTTCCACCTATCCACCTTTGTATCTCCTTAGATTGTTTTCACATTGGCTCCTAACTTGAGTCGCCTCCACTAGCTTGGGAGCTCCATCCATTACATATGTTTTTATATCACTCGCGGGTGAGGGGTAAAATAGGGTTTTATGTAAAATAAACCTTGGTCACGCAGGCCCTACATATTAATGAGGAGAAGGCTCGTAGGCCAACAAATTTAATTTAAATAAATAAATTAAAAGAAACCATTCACATACAAAGGACTTGGTCTAGCTCATGATCATCCATACATGCAATGATATTTATGCATAAATAAAACTAGCATTCAATTCTTTAATCATTATTTTTTAAGATAAATCACGCACGATTCAATTAATTATCTTTAATTAATCAATCCTTTTATCTTAAACCCTTTTTTGAATTTCCTTGAGATTATCATCTATCATAATTTTAAACAAATAAATTCATTTAAAATTATCTTCGTACATAACTTGTACCTTGGAGGCAACCCAGTGAATTCTCATTCATAACTACCCAATAAGTAGAAATGAACATTATATAGATGTTAAATTAAACACATATATATAAAATACCTATCACGTGTTGTGTCTCATCTTTACACCCGCACTATGGTACACATATCAAGGGTTTGTATAATATAATAATAAATTTTAATAAATCTACGCAATTTGGATGAGTACACGACGTGTAGTTCTAACTACACATCATGTACTTTTATTCACCGTCCATCTGAAGTACACGCCCAGGGACATGGTGTGTAGATGTACTTCAGAAATCTTCAGAGTACATAGCGTGTTCAGTGGAACACATGCCGTGTAGTATCTGAGTTACACATTTTCCAGCCAAACAAGTCGTTTACAGGGTACAGGGTCCAACCCTAACCCAAAGGGGCCACACACTATGTTCAGTGGGCCACATAGCATGTAATCTAGAATCTGTGTGCCGCCTATTCCTGGTCAACACACGGAGTCTTAAAGATTTAGATAGACTCCAACACACGACCTAATTCAGCAGACCAGTCTGATGCATTGAATCTTGACTACACGACATGTACTATCGAATACACGCCATTTGTTCTGGTGTTGTACGTCCAGGAATGTTTGGAACCTTCACATGAGATCCACTGTTTTATTTTAATCAAACTTAAAAAAAAGGTCGTTTATGTAAGGTGAATGAGAAACAAAAGAGGAGGAATGGATCTTGAGATTCAGATTTATAGAATGATTAACTTGAATTGAAACAACTAAATTATTAAATGTGTAAATCACCAACGAAAAACTAAATAATTATAATCAACAATATGACCGCTCTGATACCACTTGTAGGTTCCAGGCGCAGCGGAAGCGCGTTGGTGGGTATACCCAACATTAATTTTTGTCGTTAACAACAATAAATCTGAGATCTGTCATGACAATAAAACGTAGGATCTTCGGAATAGAACAAATAATGAAATAAAATAGGGGAGTCATGGAACAATATAGAGGATCATCATATGTTGGTAATAATTAATTTAATTAAAATAGAATAATTACCTTGATGGAATTATCTCTTTGTTGATGTTTCCGGTCATGATATGATGCAATCTATTATTGCGTCGTAGAATCCAAGTGTAGGATTCCTCTAGAGGTGATCCACACATGCTCCATGTATCTATGGACATCACTGAAGGGATATCCAGGTGCTAGTGCAGAAGAGCCTTCGCTTGTGATGTCCGCCTTCGATCACCTTGAGAGCCACTTGCAAAGCACTCTCCTTGATTCGGTGGAGGAGGATCTCTCTCGTACCTTGAGAGCATTCTTGGAGGAAAAGAATTATCTCTTGGCTTGAGAGATTTCTCTAGATCTATTGTGCACAACCCCAAAATGTCTAGGCTAATGAGAATTATATAATTGGGATTTTAATTACATAGAATAATAAAATTAATTAATTACCCGAAAGCATTTATTCATTTCATTTAAATATTAGTAAGACCTCATGTTTAATACTAACAGTTGACTATTATTATTACTTGACATGCACCCAGAAAATTATACCTAATATTATTTAATTAAATAAATAATATTATTTCTCACAAATCCCTAGAAAAACTTCATGATGTGTATATTAATATACATGGCATGTACTTTTTTTCCATTTTCTTTATTTCCTCCACCACATTTATTAGACCTTGAATAATGGCTATTTATTTCTCAAATAAATTTCATTGCATTACTCGCTAATAAATATATTATTTCACCTACAATATATTCTCTTGAATAACTAGTGTCGAAATAAATGCGATCAGGCATCCTTGAATAATTATTAAACCACAATCGGGAATAATCTTTTTTGAAATTTTTAAATTAATATTTAACTGAGATACTTGGACACACTTAGTGTGTGACCCTCTAGGCCTCTTTCTTAGTGGTATTAGGTGGATCCCACCTAAATTCCAAGGTTAGCATCTAGCAACATGCCAAGGCACCCATAGAGAAAGAAGTTAGCACCGTAATGATGTGTCACCTCCTACGAACGCTTACCGTGTAATATAATCCCTTTGTCTTGATATCTCGAATCAAGTGGGTTGAATGCTAGTGCCATCAACCCATGTGCTCGATTATTCTTTCTTTGAATTTCTGAAATTGAACTCGTCCATTCCTTACCATGGCCATGGATTTATTTAAGCTATATCAATTTCATCAAAGGGCATGAGATATCTACTTCCATTATGGAACAGAAGGGACAAATCCTTTCTCGCATTATCTATTAATGCGGTATTACTCATGACACACCCAACATATCCTACCTCACTAGGAACAGTGTGTCATTACAGTTTTCGTCAATATATCTAAGTGTGTGAGTTGTAACACCCATTAATAATAATCTTAAAGTCTAAGGACCAATACACACGTCCGTAGATAGAAACATTCAATAACACTATGAAATGTTGATTTCCTACTGGTGGGTCTCATTCTCATAATATCCTCCTGGATATTACCAAGGGCGCACACCATGAGAAGGTGCCTCAAAGTTTTATGAGTCCTCACCCTTAATGGCCCGTATTATTTGTGTCCCTCAAATAACATCATCCGGCCATAGAACATATATTCAAGAATAGTGTTATGGAACTTCCGGGTTCTCATCATAGTAGGGATCTGCTATGAAATTTTAGTGAAACATCTATCCTTAGGACATTGTCACATGCATTGTCACATAGAAGAACAATCAAGATGTGATAAGGTATTTATTAATGAATAAAGTACAAAGTAGTTGGTTCTAGGCTACCAACTCCAACATATGGGATATTACTCATTTTATCTTTCTCTTGTTTTGTCTGAGCACACATTTTCTTAGAAATATGTATACAGTGTGACATTTAAACCAATCCCCTCTTTGATTATTCCATACTAAATCTATTTAGTATCTGGTCAATGTATATACTTTGACTTAGTCCAAGTAGCTTCTTGGATCTCATTAAGGTGATTACTTTAATAAATAATAAAAATGTGTGTCCCCTAGGATCAATTCAAACTTCTAATTCCAAGGGTTATGATCATAATTACACTAACAGGTTACTAATATCACTCTCAAAAATAGTCCCTAAACCAAATTTCCATTAAAACCACTAAGAAAGACCACTCAGTAATCATCCATTATCATTAATTTCAAATTAAAAGTAGTTATTCACTACCAGTAAATCATTATCTTTAGGAAATACCCAATTGGGTAGAATATAAAGCCTAAAATTATGAAAGAATTCTGAAAAAATTTAACCATTTTTTTACAAAAATATTGAAGTGGAAGTGGGAATTGACGGGCTCACATTAAAGCACAGTTCAGCACAATCAAGAATTGACCCCCTCCCCCACACTTAAAACCCAACTTTTTCCCCAAATTTAACTTCTAAAGTAGAGAATAACAATTAAAAAATTAAGGTTCAAAACAAATTTTCAATTTAGTAGATCGATGACATGTATAAAGGGTCTCTTTGAAGTTCAAAAATATTATTTGCCACAAAGATTAATTTACAGTAGGTTCACAAGAAAGTACATGCATTAATATTTAGTACAATGAATCATTTTCAATATAGCTCAAAAGTAGCATGTGATGTGTGGGTGCATAGTTAACTGGGGTGAAAGTAAGTTTAACAAATTAGTTTCAATTGGATGTTCAATAGAGAAAAAGAATGAATTCTAAAACACCCCAACCTATAGCAGATTCAATACAAAATTTCTCAACTTGCATGTACCCCCCCACACTTAAGTTCAAGAAGTGATTTATTTTAATATGTCAATGAAATTCAAATTTTAGTAAGAGGCACAAGCAGAATTTTTATTTACACAGTGACATACAACAGACTTTCATTCCAATACAAGCAGAATTTTAAACATATGTAGAATTTTTTTTATTCCAGTAACAAGACATGCTGCATAATTTTATACATTTCAAGTCATGAAACATAATTTTCAATAATCATGTAGCATAATTTTCTAATACAAGCAGAATCTTCAACACCAGCAGCAAAAATTTACAAAGTAACAGTCACTGACTCACTGAAAGTAGTAACTGCAACTTAGTAGTGAATTTTTACTAAAATGAATAGGGGAATAAAAATGAATATAGGTTTTAAGAAACTTCCCTGAATAGGTTTTTCATTAATCCTTAGCTTGGGAATTCCACTCCCTTATTGACACAGCAGCATCCTGAAAACACAGAGCATGTAAACCAAGAACAAATATCCAGTAGATATAGATCATATAGAAAGCAGCAAAGCAACACTTTATTCAAAGTAAAATAAGATCATAAACAAAAGAAAACACAAAAGAAAGAACATGGGTTTACTCCCATGAAGCACTGAATTTAAAGTCTTCAGTTAGAATTTATTTAATTACATTTTTTTTGTTTTATTGAAAACAAACAAAGCCATGAGTTTTCTCCCATGTAGTGATATATTTAAAGTCCCCAACTAGACTCACCTAGAAACTAACTGTAGTCACTAGGTGGATGTGGTTTCCTTAATAAGAACCACCACATGTGTTTGGCCCAAACATTTTTAACTGAACAATGAGATTTATCGGCACTAAAACAAAATAAAACAGACACTAAACCCTCATAGCCTAAAATAACCACTAAGAGACACCCCTTGACAGTGGTAAGCATAGTGTGGTCCACTTCTAGATTAAGTTCCAATTTTTCAAGATTTGAATTCACATGAAGGGACAACATTAAACTAGGTGCTCCTAGGGGTGTGACATTGTCCTCAAATCTATCTTTCTCTACCTCATCTTCAACACTAAAAGATTCACATTCAAGGGTGCTTGTGGGTGAATACTGAATAGTAAGTTCAAGAAAGGATTCAACGGAGTTCTGAATAGAATCAAGAACATTGGAACTCGAGGATAAATTCCCCTCTAAACTAATATCAGTATCTTGAAGATCTTTTGCACCCGACTTAGTTGATGATTGAAGTGACAGATAAGGAAGAGAATTTATTTGACCAGCAGCAGATTCAGGTTTAACAATGTTTTAAATATCTTCCAAAAGTTCCTCATTAGTTAAAATATAATTAACATCAACTACTTCAGAAAAATCAATTCTGCTTGAATCCATTTTGTGTTCAACCTCTACTTCAAGTTCAAGTTCAAAATGCTCACTTTCAAAAACAATGTTTGTAGTGTGTTCTAAAAAGTCCAAGTTATGGGGAATAATGTTCAATTCGGCTTCAATAAATTGAAATTCAAAATTTTTCAAATTCAAACAGTTTTCCCCGTGAATGAAAACACTACTTTCCATTTCAGTACACATAGTTTCAGAAAAGTGATTACTATGTAAACAAGGCAGTGAAATCTCATCAATCAACTTTTCCTCAAAATACATTACCTCAACTTATTCATCCAACAACATTTCAGAAATTATTGGGTTTATGGTTTCAAAACATGGAAGAGTGGTTTTCAATTCTGGTTTAAAATTTTCAGATTCCATGTTATCCAGTTTAAAGTTCTCTTCCATAGTGTTTCCCATTTCCAGTTCAGGTTCAGTATTCACAATGTCATAAAAATTTATTGAAGAGTTTTTAAAATCCAACTTTTCATTCTCAAATATCTCTTCTACCTGAGTGAATATGTTCTCAAAACTTCTGAAACAATGAGTCTTTTAAAACGTAGGGATCATAAAAATAACTGGGCAATCTTTTTCAATCTGTTTTAAATCAATTTCAAAATTGTCCAACTCAAATCCATTAAAGTTCTTTATTGGATTTTCAATGTTGTGTTATTTATTTAATGAGTTAGTTATTTCATGATTTGGTTCAACAATTTCAGATTCTTCAAAGTAAATGGTTTGTTTCCCAGATTATGATTCACTTTTTTCATCAATTTGATTTTCAAATCTTTTATAAACACTTTTCTCTTCATTCACTTCAAATTTGTTTTGTTCCTTGAACCTTTTTTGTAACTATAAGAGAATGTTTTCTAATATTTTTAGTATTTGATATTGCTCTTGAGTGTATTTAACTTGAATTTCATGGTTATTGTCTAATAAATTATTCCAAAGTTCAACCCTAGCATCCAATTTAGAATCAATTAAGTCAATTTTAGCTAGGGTGTCTGGACTGAGCACAAAATATTCATTTTCTTCAATGTAATCAATCTGTTGTGTCTAGTTATAGACACATTACCAGGTAGTGTGCCCATAACTGCCATAACAATCACAGTGAGGCCCTGGTTGATTACAGTTCTGATGATGTTCCATTTTTTTAAACTAAAATAGGTGAGATTAACCACACAAAGTTTCACAGTTGATGCAGAATTTTGATGTCAAAAAAAAGCAGTAATGAAGCTCACAGTTTTTTAATAGTTTGTTTTATAAAGTTTTTTTAGTGTATTTTTTTATTTTTATTTTTTGTTAAAACTTTAGACTCTCAGCGCATGCCTTCCCCAGAAACGGCGCCAAAATTTTGATGTGGCAGGAGGTCGTCACGACCCTCAAAATTAAATTTATAAACCTACACTAGCATAGTGGTGCAGGGTCGATCCATGGAGAAGGCAGGTGAGTTTTCTAAGGTTTTAAACAAAATAAACTCCACTGTTGTCAGTAGTGGAGGGAGTGAACATATTTTTACTTTTTTTTAAATGATGAAGTGGAGACAGGATGAGGAAACAATATTTTTTACAAAGAAAGTAAAATTTACACTAAGTAATGATAAAATAGAGAAATACAATAAACTAATACATAGCTGTAAAAACAAAGGAGCTAAGATCAACAATTTTCTCAGGAATTCTAAACTTGATGGTTAAAAGGATAACTCTCCACTAAAATTAATTGAATAACACCTTAGAAATAGGTTGATATATCTTCCTTTCCAGAAGACACGTAAAATAGAGGTATGACTTTTAGAGTTTTCCACTCTAAATATCATCGACTGTTAAAAATTTGAAAAATAATACAGTTGAAATAAAAGTTGTTGTAAAACTCCAACTATAATGAAATTAATGCTTCAAAAATATGATGATCAAGTTAAATCTCGTTGATTGATCTTGAAGCTATGAATTTTCTTACAGGAAGGTGTGAACAATTTAATTTAACATCAGAACTAATCTCGTCGATCAATTATGATGGCAAACAAAGAGGAAGTGAAAATTTTAATGGATAAACCAACCAAGCTTAAAGCTCCTGAGCTAGAAATTCAGCCTATGTTCATAATGAAATATAGCATTTAAAATAATCAAAAACAAAGTACAAGGATTAAAGAAAGGAGGAGTAAGAACTCCCTAAGTGATGCTCTACCTTC
The DNA here is from genome assembly GCA_963277665.1 of Viscum album. NCBI lineage: Eukaryota > Viridiplantae > Streptophyta > Magnoliopsida > Santalales > Viscaceae > Viscum > Viscum album. The sequence continues at coordinate 909,135,460 of OY728152.1, forward strand.
GGGCTCCTTAGTCTCCAGCTCAACTCCATAGTTGCTCTTGGAAGTCTTCGATCTCCAATGGTGTGTTCGTGGAAAGAGAATGAACGTTATAATGAGAGTCCCCAAATAATTCTTGATTCTCTACTTTTGTACCCTACTGTCATAAGTTGCACGTCACCCCCTGTTTTCCACTGACTTCAAGTGTCCTTCACTTATGCACCGTACACATGCGTTTTTTTTCATAAATGACATGTTGTGCTAACTTTTCCCTTGTAACTAACTCCCGGTGAGTTAGTTAAATAAACATGGATGTGTTTTAGGCTTTAGTGTGAACCTGCATAATAAAAACATAAGATTAAAAAGTAAAAGTTATAAATTGATAACTATTTAACGTTACTAAAAACTTTAATTGATAAATATTATTTATTAAAATTAATTAAGTTATAACTTAATTAAAAGATAACTATTATTTATTAAATGTTATTAATTTATAACTAATTATTAAATCAAAATATTATTAATGTTATTTAATTTATTAATTAAGTTTATAATTTTATAATTAGATTAATATTTAATTATTTGATTAAATCAATATAGCTTTATTAAATTTTTAAATTATATTATTATTAATATGAATTAATTATTTTATTTTATTTATTAAATTTTATTATTATAATTAGAATAATTTTGTTTAAAAAGTTAAATTATACTTATTAAATTACTTAAAGTACAATTTAATGTTTTATTTTGTATTAAAAAAATATTTTAGTTTGATAAAATTTATTTAATAAAAAATTTTCTATATTTTATTTTATTTTTAAATATAATTATATTTTTATTTTATTTGTTTATTTTATAGTTTTTTAGTTTATTTTTTTTATCTTTTTCCCTACTGCTTATTTACGGTGCACAGAGAAGAAAGAAAATCTTCTTCCATAAGCTTCTCCAGAACAACTCCTCCTTCTCCTTCTGGCTCCCACGACATGACGAATCGACTCAGTGGCTTTAGCTCGGTCTCCATAATCTAGTGATGGTGGCTCAGATATAGAGGGTTTCTCATCTTCAGTGGCTAATCGCGGAGATCGGCCTCTTCCTCTACAAACCGTGATTCCTTCCTCAACTCCAGCGGTGAGATCACAACTCACTTCTGCGGTGGCGAACGACTCATCCGGCTTAGCTCTCTCCTACACAACAGTGACTATAGATGATGGCATGACTTCAAGAAGTTTGGGGTGATGATTATCCTTCATAACAGCAGGTGGTCTGCTTGGGCTTGACTCCTCCTTCACAACAGCAGGCGGTCTGCTTGGGCTTGACTCCTCCTTCAAATCGCGGTGACGGTTTCACAATTTGGATGCAAGGAAAATTGGATCAACTCCTCCATGATGATGACGGTTCACCCTCACTATTGATAAATGGTTGTTATGGTTTGAATTTGGTTGATTTTAGGTTTCAGATTTCAGTTTGAATTTGATTTTTCACTTTGAATCTAGTTCTGTTTCATATTTGAGTTTGTAAATGTGTTTCCTCGTTTGTGTTTGCAGTGATTGTGAACCGATGGGAAGAAGTATTGGTGTTTGTGGATGTGCGGCTTCGGTGGATCATGGCTTGAGCAAGGAACTTTGGTGGAGTGGCAATGCAAATAACTAGTGAGTGAAGGGAAGTATCAAGGAGACGGTGTCACTCTGAGGAGAAGATGGTGGATATAGCAAGGAAATAGTGGAACGGTAGCTGGGGATGCGGTGCGACTATGAAACGGAAATGGTGCATGGTGGTAGCATTGCCACCGTGAATTGGAAACGATGCCTAGTGGCACCATAAAGGGAAATGGTTGATGTGGCATCGTGACAGGGGTGAGACTGTGAGATCAAGACGGTGCCACCGTGACACTGCAAAATAAATAGAAGGGTAAAATAAATTAAAACTTAAATGAGATCTGAACAAGATAATTAATTAAAACTAAAAATTAATTAAAACAATTGAAAACTCAGGTACTCATAAACTTATAAAACTGTTTAAACTTAAGTTAAATTATTATTAACTTCAATTTATAAAACATAAATTGTTACTAAACTAAAACTAAAATTAAAAAGCAACTAAACTATTAAAAGTTAATATAAAATTTAAACATTTATAAAACAAAGTTAAATTATTTATAATATTTATTGTATTAAATTAAATTAATTAAATTAAATTGATAATTATTCTGTTATTAAATAATTGTGTTAATTAATGAAATTAAATTAAAGAGATTTAATAAATGTAGTAAGTATATAATCTTAAATTTATAAAAGTTGGATTGTTAAAAGACAACTAATATTTAGATTATATTACTTTGATTAATAAATATTTAATACAAGAAATGCTAAATTATAACTACATTATTTATGTGCAAAGCCAGAATTAATTAATTAATTAATTAATGTTAAATTATAAAAAACGCAGACAAAAATTACCAAACTAAATAAAAAGTTATTATACTATAAAATTAAAGTAAGATATAAATTAACTATTTAAAATCTAAAAATAAAATTTTAATTAAAAAAATTGATTAAATAACATATTTAATTCTAAAAATGCAAATGTGCACTTATTTAGAAAAAAGTGTAATAATAATTAAATAAATCGATAAAAATTAATTAATTAGATGTGGAAAAACATGTGTTTTTAAGGCCACATCAACTATAAGGATCGTGGGTTTTTCATGCCCCATGTATTTATCCACTTAGAGAATAAAATTAATAAGTTCCAAAAGACTCTTCTTATTATTTCTCATGTTATAATTAACAATAAAACTGGATAAGGTCTTGGGTAGTGAGTAAAGTATGAGATCTATGTGAAACTAATTCAGGAATTTAATCCCTAAGATGTATAAGTGTTCAATGTAGCCAATAAGATTGATTACATGAGGCCCAACAAGCACATACTCTCCAAGATTGGTTGTAAACAAAGTATTGGAGATCTAGTATCTCTCCTATATCTCCTTATCTTGATAGAGATCTCAAAGGTGAGATATCATGTTATATGCATCTATGTACTCATGTTGCTTCAAAAGCTCATTGTTCATGGATGATAGCACGAAACACTAAACATCAGTAGCATCGTTCAAATTTTTCCCATAGAGAGACAACTCTTCCTCACTAACCTCATTATTGGGAACATTAGGAATAGGTTCTTTCAGCACGTATAATTTCCTTCCATGGTGTAGGATAATGTGAAAGCACCATTGCCACTCTTGAAAATTTGTTCTGGTGAGAAGGTTATCTGTCTCAAGTGTGGATCATAATGATATATTTGAAGTCATTTTATTGTTGTTTCTACAAATAATATGAGTAAAATTTTAGTACTTTATCTAATAAAATTTAGACAAATAAATAAATATTATATTTATTAATCTCCCACTATTTAATTGAAACCCAATAACCCTCACCATTGGCTTTAGAATATCCTATTGCATGGATATTCTAGTGTCAAGGATCTATATTCCTCTTCTCATTACCTCAAATTTTGTTGGTCAATAAACTTTAATGGTTTTAGGTAGGCATTCCAAATTTCAACTTCATTAACTCATAGTTCCTTGATCTGCTGAGTAGACTCCCCAATCTTGGAATCCTTAAATTGGATTTCCTCAATCCTGGCCTCTCAGTTACACCAAGTCCTACTTTGGAAGTCATATCTTTATGTGAACTAAGTTAATTCAACCCAAAACTTCATATTATAATTCCCTAATAATTGAAAGCACCACAACTTTGTTTAATTAAGAACTTTGAACTATGGTTCAATTTTAACTGAAGTGGTTGAAGGATATACCAACTTAATATATATAATTGAGGTATTTTATCTTTTATGCGTAAATTTCCAATTATTTTCTTTATTACATGATTTTTAATATTAATTGGATTTACTTAAGTGATTAATCATGTCTTGGATAATATTTATACATAAGATAATTTATTTTAGTTCTATATTTCATGCTTGTTAATTCATTAATTCATGTGATCAAGAGAAAACATCCATAATGAAATAAATGTGAAACTTGAAAAAAATAAAATAATAAAGTGGGATGATCATGAGTTTTTAGTAATTATTAGTTTATCTAGTATATGATAAACTAACCATCATCCTAGGAGAAAAACACCTTGAACCAATTAAGGTTTTTGTTACAGCTTTCCACCTATCACCTTTGTATCTCTCTTGGATTGGTTTTTCCACAGCTCTAAACTTGAACCTCCTCTACTAGATTAGGAGCTTCATCCATTACATATTCTTTTACTCACACGCAGGTGAGGGGAAGGGTTTTACATAAAAGAAACCATGGGCACGTAGTCCCTTATATAATAATAGGAGAGATGGCATGTAGGCCAAAAAAATAATTTAATAATAAATTAAATGAAACCAATCACATACAATGGTTTGGTCTAGGCTCATGATCAAACATATTCATGAAATTAATTATGTTTTTAATAAAACTATCATTCAATTATTAATCATTATTATTTATGATAAATCATGCTCGGATCAATTAATTATCTTATTTCATTAATCAATTATTTTATCTTAATTCTCATCTAAATTTCGTTGAGATTATCATCCATCATAATTTTAAACAAATTAAATAAATTTCTTTAAAATTAATTATGTACATAAATATACCTTGGAGGAAATACAATGAGTACCCATCTGAACTACCCAACATGTATTATAATTGTATATTGTTTTCTCTGGCGACATGTCGCATACATAACTTATCACATACTTTCATGATGTGTACTATCAACTTAATGATTGCACAAATTACATGATTTTTCTATCATGTGTTATGATTCAATGTACATAGAGTAATAAATGTAATACGACTCATAAATGATATGCAGATCCGAACATTACACAGAAATTAATTAAACATTTTTATATATTAAAACTCATCACGTGGCATGTCCTATAAACTTAATGACTACATGAAATTACATGTTGATAAGGTTTTCACAATATAATAAATCAATTTTAATTATGCATAATTTGGTAAATGTACATGGCATGTACATTAGAGCTACACAGTGTGTATGTTTTCTCACTGTCTATTAGTGGTACACACCTTGGGACTCAGCATGTAACATTCCACCAAAAATATTGGAGTACACAAAATGTACATGTGCTATACAAAATGTGGTCTTCGAGTTAGATAGTCATTGGTTAGGTAGGCCTTGTAAGAAGATACACAGAACATTTGTGACTAAAGGACTACACGATGTGTACAGAAGTTACACAGCATGTACCTCCAGGTTACACAGTGTGTACTCTTGTGTTATTTGTCCAGATTCCTTGGCACCTCTAGATAAGTTATTTGAATTTATTTCATTAATAAAATTAATCGATTTGATTATCACTACTACAAAAACGGGCAAGGGAAGCTCTACCCTTTTATCAGCGCTAAAAAAAGTGCTGATAAAAGGGGGCCTTTATTAGCGCTAAAAAAAAGCGCTGATAAAGAGGAACTTTTAACAGCGCTAAAAAAAGCGTTGTTAAAAGTGACCCTTTATCAGCGCTTTTTTTAGCGCTGATAAAGGCCCCCCTTTATCAGTGCTTTTTTTTAGCGCTGTTAAAGGGGACCGCTTTATCAGCGCTTCTTTTAGTAGCATTGATAAAGGGGGGCTTTATCAGCGCTTTTTCCTAGCACTGATAAATTTTATGTTTCAAAAAAAAAATCATGAAAAATAATATATTGTTATATAAGTATATTTATATTGATATAAATATAATATATATTTTTTAAATATGTTTTAGATAAGTATAAATAGACTATTACATTTAATATATAAGAAATTTAGTGAAAATGGATTTAAAATATTTTAAAAAATATAATTAATTAATAATTTGCTAATTATCATCAATTAAAAAATATTTAATAACAATTTGAAGACACAAAAAATCAAAAATAATAATAAAATATCTAAAATAAGTTGAAAATGTAACTCAAACTTCAAACGGCCGTAACTTTTTATTCAGGTGTTTCTTTGAGCTTTACAGCATATCAAATCGAAGCATGCGATGAGTTATACGCTCTAGTGACTTAAACAAAGCTTTTTTTACATTTTTTTAGGCCAAAAAGGCCCATAAGGCCTCCAAAACTGAGTTTTTAGTCAGGATACCCCGATTTGTTAACATTCAAACAAGTATAACTTCTGATCCGGATGTCCGTTAGGCCTGTACCACATATTATATCGAAGATTGTTTCATTTTCTTCTATTTGACTGGTTGTGGAGCTGAAAAAGGATTCTGGATTAGAATTTATGGTTGTTTTAACATTCTATGGATTTTCAAAGACACATATATATGTATTTATTCGTAAATATAGGTGTGTGTGTGTGTGTGTGTTTGTGTGTCTGTGTGTGTCTGTGTGTGTCTGTGTGTGTCTGTGTGTGTCTGTGTGTGTGTTATATATATGTATGCATTTATTTATTTATTTATTTATTTATTTATAAACACACATAAAAAACATATTTTATAAATTTATTTAAAACTAATCTTATAAATATATATTATTATACAAATAAATATATGGATAAAAATTTATAACTAAAAATATATATAAATATAAATATAAATATAAATTAATATACGAATAAATATATATATATATATATACTAATATATGAATAAATATATATGTATTAATATAACTAAATATATTTATATTAATATGAATCTATATTATTATACGAATAAATATAACTATATATATATAAATAAATATTAATATATATTAATATATGAATAAATATATATATATTAATATAAATAAATATATTTATATTAATATGAATCTATATTAATATATGAATAAATATAAATATATATATAAATAAATAGATATATCATTAAATAGAAAAAAAAACGAAATGGATTAGTGTTAAAGGTGCAGGCGCGCAAAGGGGAGGTCGCGGGTTCGAGTTCTAGTGGAAGTAAGGAGGTGCGCGCGGGGGGCATGTGTTGGACGCGCGGGCAAGGGAAGCACGCGGGAGTGGTCCACCTAATGATGATAAAGGGGGTTAAGCACTGTTAAAAGCTCCCCCCCCCCTGAATTATATAATATTTTTTATTTTTTTATTTTTTTATTTTTTTTTTGACTTTTATCAGCGTTTTTTAAAAGCACTGATAAAGGACCCCTTTTATCAACGCTTTTATGAGCACTGATAAAAGGGACTCCCCCCTATCTTCGCCTCGATTAACATCGCTTTTTTTAGCGCTATTAATGCACTTTTCTAGCACTGATAAAAGCCATATTTTTAGTGGTGTATATTTATGAGAAACTAAGAGGAAGAAGCATATCTCACAATTTGGATTAAAGAATGATTAAACTAGAATTGAAAACCAATTACTTATGTGTAAATAAATGAATAAACTTTAAATAATTATGTAACCCCTCTGATACCACTTTAAGGTTCCAAGCACAGTGGAATCATGTTATGGGTCATGCCCAACTTTTCTTTTTGTCGTGATTAATGAAATATGAGATTTACATGACGATAAAAATCATGATCAATGAAATTGAATCAAAGAAAATAGACAATGGATAAAACACTGGAACCAGAGTACAGGATCATCACATATTATTTATAATTAATTTAATCAATTAAATAATTGCCTTTTTAGAATTATTTCTTCATTGATGGATCTGACAATAGATCTACATTGTATCATCATTGCATTATAGGAATAAAGAGTAGATTCCCTCTAGCGGTGATCCACATTGTTGAGTCAATAAGGTTTTCCTTATGACTTTTCCATTCCTTCTTGTTTTGAAAATCACAAACACCTTATCCTTAAGAAAATCGCTTTTGTAAGAAAAAATCGCTTTTATAAGAAAAATTGCTTTTATAAGAAAAATTGCTTTTATAAGGAAAATTTCTTTTATAAGGAAAATTGATTTTATAAGAAAAATTGTCCTTATCATTTTTCCATTCATATTTTTCTTAAGTATAAGATTCAGATTCATTTCCATTTTCTCAGAATTGTTTGAAACCTTGATTTGAAGCATTCTGTTTTAAACTCCGAATTCTGGATAAAGAACTGTAATAAAGTTCTACTCCGAATTCTGGATAAGAACTGTAATGAAGTTCAACTCTGAATTCTGGATACGAACTGTGATAAATTTTCATTCTGAATTCCAGATACGAACTCTGATTAAGTTCTACTCCAGATTCAGGATACGAATCCTTATGAAGTTCGATAACGAATTCTCACTACGAATTCTAATGATGAATTATCATTACGAATTCTGATGACGAATTCTCATTACGAATTCTGATGAGGAATTCTCACTACGAATTCTGATGATGAATTCTTATTACGAATTCTGATGACGAATTCTCATTACGAATTCTGATGAGGAATTCTCACTACGAATTCTGATGATGAATTCTCATTACAAATTCTGATGAGGAATTATCATTACGAATTCTGATGAGGAATTCTCACTATGAATTCTGATGACGAATTCTCATTCCGAATTCTCATTCTGAATTCTCATTCTGAATTCACCTATTAAAAATAATCTAATCATCTTTGTTTTATACACTCCGAATTTATTTAGACTCCGAAAAAATATTTTTCGTCTACACTCCGAACATTCACTCTGAACTTTTGAGTTAGACTTAAAACGATGTCGTACATTCTGTTACACTTGTTTTGTTATAAAAAGATGTTGTCTATTCTGTTATGAACTAACTGTTGGTTAAGTTACATGTGTACAGGTCCCTCCGATTTTTAAGGAAAATATGACCGTTGGAAAGGAGGTCGACCTTACCTATAAATAGGAGCTCATTTGAAAGAGCTCAGTGCTGAAATGCTGACTGATCTTCTACTCAAATGTTTACATGCTTAAAGTGATTTCTAGAGAGAGAGGCTCTTATTAACTCTCAAAGCTTCATGCGACTCTGAATGTTGGTGATTACATTCAAGGACTTCTGGGGATAGGAAGACAGAGGTGCCGACTACCTTAAAGTTCGAGGGCTTCCTTGCTGAGGAAGACAGAGGTTGCCAACTACCTTGAAGTTGAGGGCTTGCGGGGATAGAAAGACAGAGACTCCAATATTCGTATCGAGGGCTTACCCTGGTGTGGGTAAGACAGACTTGCTTGAAAGTATAAATCAAGGGACCTTTATCCAAGGTTGTTGGATACCCTTCTCTTTGGGTTAAAAGACTTATATCTTGTTACTTGTAGTTCTACTACTTGTTTATTTTCCGCTGCATTTTGTATTATAAGGAAAGTATAACCTTTTTATACTTCCTTGTACTTTGTTTCATTTAGATTCTATACGCTTTAAGGTAAAATCTCATACTGTAATCTTTAGTTAAGTTTCAATTTCTGGATCCATATTTCCGGAACCTATATTCAGAATCTCTTTTCAGTTTTAAGAAAGTTCTTAGGACTTGAAGTTTATAACTTCATTCCTTATTCCAAGTTTTCATTTGGTATTAGAGGTGTTGTGAATTTGCTTAAGTTTAACTTTGTTAAACTCAGACCTTTCCTTTTCTTAAGGAAAACATAGTTAATCGTAACTAACTTTAAAGGTTCCAAAGGAATTTTTTAAAGTATACAATTCACCCCCTCTTGTAAATTGAGCATCTACATCATTATTTAGATCCTATTGATCCTAAAATTGGTATCAGAGGAGGTTTCTGAAATACTTATTCTCACATATAAGTTTTTCTTGCTCACTTTCTCATTCCGAACTTTCTCATTCCGAATTTTATCATTCCGAACTTTGTGATTACGAACTTTTTCTACTAACAAGTTTGTGTGCCAAAGGTTTTTAAGTATGGCAGGAATCAATGTTGGTTCCATTGATAATCTAAATCCTACAAGACCACCAATCTTTGATGGTAATTACTATGAGTACTGGAGAGATCGAATGAAGACTTTTGTTATCAATACTGGAGTGGACAACTTTGTTATGATTACTGGTGATTATAAAATTCCTGATAAGGAAGTTAGAACTTTTACTAACTAGGAAAAGCAAGAGTATCAACTCAATTATAAGGTACGAAATACTCTACTGTTTTCAATGACTAGAAATATATATAGCCAAATTTCTTCTTGTGAAGCAGCTAATTGTATCTGGAAGAAGTTAGAGGTTACACACTTTGGAACTTCTAAAGTGATTGAAACCAGGAGAGCTATGCTTAGAGCTGAATACCATGGCTTCAATTTTTTGTATGGTGAACCAATATGTAAAGTTCAACAGAGATTTATGACTATTGTCAACAGTCTACAGTCTATGGGAGAAAAAGGATTAGATGATGAAGCACTTGTGGACAAGATAATTGATATTATACCCAATGAGTGGGAATCCAAAAGAACAGCTATAGATGAGAACAGGAAGGTCACTCAAATTTCTCTTGATGAGTTATTTGGAACTCTTCTACAACATGAAACCAGAATGAAGAGAGATGCTGACAACATCAAAAAAGAAGAATGGGAATGGTTGTAACAGCCCGAGATTTTATGAAAAATATTCTTTTTAATTTTATTAATGTCTTGTGTTGTACGCTACACCAAAAGGAGCTTGCACAACACACATCCTTGACTTGCCTTGCATTACATGCAATCGCGACCTTCCTCGATAGCGTGTGTAGTACGCAATACCGAGTTTCACTAAACAACGATATGCTATTAAAATATTATTATAACTAGCCGTTATGAATAGTAATAACCACTTTTTAAATTTTAGAAAATTTAGCTCTCAAAATGGACTTCATTTTTGGATTCGGAGTATCGAATTTAGCCCAAGGTGAAATTTTGGTACTTTTCGGATAACTTTCATATTCTGATGAATAGTGAAAATTACTAAATTATAATTAAAAACAACTTTTTTAATCGAAATAATTAATAGTGATAAATTATTAATTTGAGTGGTTTTAAAGTATATTTAGAATATATTTTTACAATTTAATACAATTTTGGTCATTGGATGTAATTTCACATTTAAACCAGACATAAATAAGTGTCAATCTTTTGATAGATATTGTTTCTTAAAAACACGCTATTTGTTTTAACAGCGGGATTTAATTATAAAATTAATTAATGCAACTTCTATGTTATGAATTTGGTAAAATAGACTTCATTTTTGAATTCGTAATATGAAATATAGCTTAGGATGAAATTTTGGCATTGTTCTGAAAAACATCAATTTTTGATGAATAGTGAAACTACTAAGTGGTAGTTAAAAAACTGAATTTTTCATAAAACTTAATTTTACCGCTTCTGTGAATGGAATTTCAAAAATCCGAGAGACAAGGTTGATGTCAGTAAGTAAAATGTGGTTCAATGAGATGAAAATAATTTTTGGTGAATAGTAACTTTTTACTTTTATTTACCACGGTTAAAAGTAAATACGGTAATTAAGGGTAAAAATGATATTAATATTACCCTAACACATGTAATAATCCTATTGGACAAGTTTATATCAACCAAAAACAACCTTAAGTGTAAAATATTATCATTTAGGCCCACTTGGATTAGATTAGGACATTTATTATTATTTAATTCAAAGAAGAGTTAAAAGAGTTAAAATCAAAGTTTATTTACAAAAACATTTTTAATATAGTGTTTTACATAAGATAAATTCGATTATAAATATTCATTAGAAAGATAAAAAGATTTCCTATATAATGATATTTTATTTATAATTTTTATACTTTAAATAAATTAATTTATTTATGATACAACGATGATACAGTAATTACCCTTTTAAGGAAATGTTAACATAATTAATGTTATAAATGCCCAAATAAATGTAATTTAAGACTTTTTATGAATTCCAATAATTTTCTAGGTTACTATGATATATTAGTGTAGATTTAATCAACTTGTTTAGAACATATAATTCTGTTATGACTTTCACAAAAATCATATATCAAATAGTGTCAAAATTGACACAAAATAGTTTTTAAATCTAATATTATATTATTAATTGTTATTTTATTCCTAAAAATCTAAGGTTCGGCCAAATGACTTAGATAAGGATATATATATTAATAATAAACAATTTGGGGTTCGTTTGGCATGTTATAGTAAGTGTATTAACCATATAGTGTAAGAAAACAAAAAGACACGGTAAAAGTTAAATTATTTAACTTAGAGTTAAATCTAATTGATAAGGTTAAAATAATAACCTAAACTTGTCTAAATCCTATTGGATGGTAGGATTTCAACCCATCCCCACTTTAGATTCAAAATAAGACCCTTTGGAACCATTATAAACCGATTTTCACTTTAATATGAAATAATATTTTGAGATATTCCTAAGGTGCCCCTCTCCTCCCTTATAAAAGGGCACCTCTTCCCCCTCCTCCTCACACCAATTTGAGCACTCAATCTCGGCCAACCCCTGCCAAAATTCCTTCTCCACTTCCCTAGAATAATCCTAGAGGTCCTGGTCTTCTTCAAAAACCAATCTTAGTTCCCTAAGTGGAGGATTCAAAGAGGCGTTCCAAAGAAGAGGTAATATCCATTACCGATCTTTTCAATTTCTTTCTTCTTCAACTTCTTCTTCTTTAGTTGTTTCATGATAAAGTAATAACATCAGTATTACTTACATACTGATATGTTATTATAAATATGAAACAACCCTAATTCACCTTCTATCCATCCTACGGAAAAATGAAATCATCGCGCGTGCGTACGTACGGAATACCGTCTCCACGCCGTGGTGTAATCTATTTTCCACCATCACCTTACAAGGATGGGTATAATGGTGTAATGAGTAACTATTTATGATTATTATAAATTAATATTGATACTGAAATAATATATATATACTCCAATACAATTCCATGATCATAGGAATGATATCATCACTCGTGCGTACGTACGGAATACCGTCTCCACGATGTGATGCGACTCGTTCTACATGATCATCATTACATAGTAATTATATAAATGAATTGAATGAATAAATATGATATATGTTACACTAATACCATTCTGGATATAAGTTATCTATAACCTTAAAAGAAGAATAAGAATTTATTCGGCAAAACACGCATAAGAACAAAAGGCAATAAAGACCCGAGTAACAAGTAACAATGAAATATTACTAACAAGAAGCTAAGAATATGACCATATATGATATCATATCAATATGTATGATTCTTGAATAAGTCAATAACATTATTTAAACCATTATACAGGAGCTTCGGACACGTACAAAGCAAATCGGACCTAAGGTAAGGGAAATATCACAATCTCATTTTTATCCGAGATTGTTTATACTTTAGAATTTACTGGGGTGTATTTTATCATCCACATCCATGTTTCATCAATATGTAGTATTATTTCCATTCACCTACAATTTTTTTTAAGTCCAATTTTACCCTTTGGTGAGTTTTTAGTAAAAGATATGAAAGGAATCTTTTGTCTTTTTTCGTACGAGGTACTTTTTGACTTTTCTGACAAAAGTACGAAGAATGTTTTTTTTAACTTATACGGCATGAATGGATTTTTAAAACATTATTTCCAATAAGCTTCCTTTACAAGAATTCAAGTTTATTTTTAATCAACTTCTTTTAGTTTATAATTTTACGACATGTTAAGAAAGGAAAAGTGTTTTTGAAGTAGAAAGGATATTTTCCTCAAGAATGAAGTTCAATTGTTATATCAAAATTATTTTCCATCTAAGATAATAAAGGGTTCTGTTTTTATCCCTATTATTACATTGATTTGATTATGTTGTGATGGAATTATTTTTATGAATTCCTTTATCGTATATGAATTGTTTTATGATGTCATGATGTTTAAGATTCCCATTTTTATTACATGGGTTATGCAATGATGTATGATTTATGATTTTGTGGCACACATAAGAATGGTATCATTATGAGATGGGTGGGACCTATATCTCCCTCCAATGCATTGGGTAAAGATTTTATATCTCATGAGATAGACATGGCTAGAATGGTAGGTTATACCAGTTCAGTGAAACAGGACTGAAACGAGGGTGACTCGGTTCAGAAAGGGACTTTGTCCACTAAGATAGTCTTGGAAATGAGTCTTGACTAACAAGAAATGATTCTCTATGATTATGTGTGCATGACACAAAGTTTCATGTTTCATGTTATGATTATGGGGATCTCATTTTCACTTCTATGATTTATTCCATGTTAAGATATTATGATCTCTTTTGCAGGTTATGATTTTCAAAAAGATATGATATGATTTTTATTTCCTTTATTTGCCCTTTCTGAGCATTTGAGCTCACCCTTTTATGTTTTCTTTTCCCCAGGATATAAAGAAAGGTTTTAGGTAAAAAAAAAGGTAAGATCTTTATGGGAGATATTGAAGATCTTTCACCACGATTAGAAGATTACGTTCCGAGTTTGCAAAGACACTAAACTATTACGATCCTTGTGTGTGTGTTTTTGTTATGTACTAAGTATTCTGAAAAAGTAATGTAATGTCCATGTACGTCAAGCTTCGGGTCTCTACAGTTGGTATCAGAGGAAAGGTTTAGTCAACCTTTGGAAACTAGGATGCGAAAACGTTAGTGAGATCCCTAGAGATATTTCTAAGGTATGTCTAGGGATGTCCCTAAGGTTAAGTATACGTATAGGTTATAGTACTAGAATTACGCTAACGATCATAGAATTAAACCTAAGATGTTAGATATTGAAGGTACTCCCCCTTTATTATGTTGTTTTCCCTAGCATGATTTTTGCCTCTCACACTATTCTTTTTGGGTTTTAGACGATGGCTGGAACCCGAAGGAACCGTGTTGATCAATGCAATGGACAATGCAATGATTGTCCTCCTGAACAAACAAATGTTATGGGAGATGGAGTGAAAAATCTTATTGCTATACTTACACAAGCTATGAATCATTCTGGACTTCCAAATGAGCAGAGAAGAGAACAATATTCTATTGAGTCCTTCATGAGGCAACGTCCACCTTCTTTCAGTGGGTCTTCTGATCCACTTGTTGCTGAACAATGGATCAGTACCACTGAAAAGATATTTTCAGTTCTTCAATGTTCTGAGCATGATAAAGTCATCTTAGCAGTATATCGTTTGGAAGTTGAAGCTGATCAATGGTGGAATCTTATCAAGAATACGAGGCAAAGAGATGAAATTGAGTCCATGGAATGGGACGAGTTCAAGAACTTGTTTTTCAGTAAGTACTTCCCTCGTATTCTTCGAACAAAGATGGAGAAAGAGTTTCTTGAACTGAAGCAAAGGGATGATGAATTTGTTGGTACCTATGAAGCAAATTTTACAAGACTTGCAAGGTATGCTTCTGGTATTATCATCCAACCTGAAAGTAAAGTTGATCAATTTTTCAGTGGCTTAAAACCAAGTCTTCGAAGGGCATTAGCTATAAGAGACTTCAGTTGCTATGAAGAAATTGTGCGTTGTGCTATCAAGGTAGAAATGGAAGTTGGTGTTACATATCCATCTCATGGTTTTGACAAGAAACGAAAGATGGAGTTCAAGGAGAAATCTCAGAATAATGGTGAAAAGAAGATGAATGTTTCTTTATGCACAAAGTGTGGAAAGAAGCATAGTGGAGATTGTCTTAAAGGGACTAGAAAATGTTTTAAGTGTGGAAAAGAAGGTCATCGAGCAGCTGAGTGTCGAAGTAATGGAAAAAAGGTTTTCTAATGATGTGAATAAATCAAACACTGCAGAGAACGCACCACCAACACTTCAATGCTTCAAGTGCAAGGAAATGGGGCATTATGATAATAAATTCCCTAATCCAAGGGTTAGTGATGATCAACATGAGAAACCACTGAAGGCAAAGGACAAAGGGAAGTCACATGCGATCACTATTGTCGATGTTGAATATGACAACGATGTGGTGGAATGATTAAGTGTTTATGTAATGGGATTCCAAAATAATATTGTATCATGGAGTATTGGAATATTTATGTATTGGTCTAATGTGGTATTCAAAGTGATTGAGATATTTTTGGAAATAAGATGATATGCGCATAATGAAGGGAAAATGAGAAAATGAAATGTTTAACAGTATTCATGAGCTCATGATTGATATAAGGACTAAGTGATATCATGGTTTGAGTATATAGAATTTTGAGGATTTTGGTATGTGGAAAGTGTTAACTTTTAACTGCATTCATGTTTTCACTAAGGTATTCAAGAGAATACATGATTAAGGACTTTGAATGTTTGGAATGTGACCAAAAAAACATATCTTATGATATATGGGGATCGACGATGGTGTTAAATCTCTGGTAATCGTTTTCACTATGTTATGAGAGTGGACTGCAGTATTATGGATAAGCCTAAAGATTGGAATGTATTATGTTGGACATAAGTTAGTATTGTTTAAGGATAGAAGTTTTTTTCGATATTATTGATGGGATGTTATAGTAATATAGTTTTAGAAAAAGGACAACCTGCAGGACGGGCGACAGCCCATCGCGTCGGACAAGGATGTGGGAATCGAACCCACAACTGAAGTGCGACTGGCCTTTATCGCCTACCACTGGCCTACAGAAAGTACCTGTTTATTAGAAACTAGTTTTATTATATTAATCAGTATGATATATGAAGTATAAGTCCATTTTAGGAACCATATATGATTAATCTCACTATAGATTGACTTATGTATATAATTTTTGCTAACCTTTTGTTTGAGACAGATGGAATGACCTGTCATTCTATCACATGATCTGCTAACACTTCACGAATAACAAATTCAACATCATTTATTTAAGAGATGAAGTGGAAATTGTTCAAGGCACGAACAATAGTGAGATTGTACCAAAATAAAGTAAGTATTTATTCTAATTCAAATTTTCAACTTTAGGGAAATGATCTTGAAAACCAAAAATGTTTTCCTAGTGATCTTATACCTGATGAATCAGATGGTACCTTATATCATCACAAATCTATGGATTTGTGATTACTGGCTTTTCCATAGTCATGTTCTCTACCACTCTCCATCAGAACATGATGGTTAGATTTCTCTTCCATATCCATATTTTCACCTATGTGGAAACCCAGTGATTAGTTTATTTGGGTAATCGTTACATTTCATAATTTTGTTTTTAAAGCCATGTTTTGGTATTCTTTTTTACGATGTGGGTTTCTATTAAAGAAACTTTCGAATAGTAAACCATTTATAACCCCGACGAATTTCGAGGGCGAAATTCATTTTAAGGGGGGTAGAATGTAACAGCCCGAGATTTTATGAAAAATATTCTTTTTAATTTTATTAATGTCTTGTGTTGTACGCTACACCAAAAGGAGATTGCACAACACACATCCTTGACTTTCCTTGCATTACACGCAATCGCGACCTTCATCGATAGCGTGTGTAGTACGCAATACCGAGTTTCACTAAACAACGATATGCTATTAAAATATTATTATAACTAGCCGTTATGAATAGTAATAACCACTTTTTAAATTTTAGAAAATTTAGCTCTCAAAATGGACTTCATTTTTGGATTCGGAGTATCGAATTTAGCCTAAGGTGAAATTTTGGTACTTTTCGGATAACTTTCATATTCTGATGAATAGTGAAAATTACTAAATTATAATTAAAAACAACTTTTTTAATCGAAATAATTAATAGTGATAAATTATTAATTTGAGTGGTTTTAAAGTATATTTAGAATATATTTTTACAATTTAATACAATATTGGTCATTGGATGTAATTTCACATTTAAACCAGACATAAATAAGTGTCAATCTTTTGATAGATATTGTTTCTTAAAAACACGCTATTTTTTTAACAGCGGGATATAATTATAAAATTAATTAATGCAACTTCTATGTTATGAATTTGGTAAAATAGACTTCATTTTTGAATTCGGAATATGAAATATAGCTTAGGATGAAATTTTGGCATTGTTCTGAAAAACATCAATTTTTGATGAATAGTGAAACTACTAAGTGGTAGTTAAAAAACTGAATTTTTCATAAAACTTAATTTTACCGCTTCTGTGAATGGAATTTCAAAAATCCGAGAGACATGGTTGATGTCAGTAAGTAAAATGTGGTTCAATGAGATGAAAATAATTTTTGGTGAATAGTAACTTTTTACTTTTATTTACCACGGTTAAAAGTAAATAGGGTAATTAAGGGTAAAAATGATATTAATATTACCCTAACACATGTCCTAATCCTATTGGACAAGTGTATCTCGACCAAAAACAACCTTAAGTGTAAAATATTATCATTTAGGCCCACTTGGATTAGATTAGGACATTTATTATTATTTAATTCAAAGAAGAGTTAAAAGAGTTAAAATCAAAGTTTATTTACTAAAACATTTTTAATATTGAGTTGTACATAAGATAAATTCGATTTTAAATATTCATTAGAAATATAAAAATATTTCCTACATAATGATATTTTATTTATAATTTTTAGACTTTAAATAAATTAATTTATTTATGATACAACGATGATGCAGTAATTACCCTTTTAAGGAAAAGTTAACATAATTGATGTTATAAATGACCAAATAAATGTAATTTAAGAATTTTTATGAATTCCACTAATTTTCTAGGTTACTATGACATATTAGTGTTGATTTAATCAACTTGGTTCGAACATATAATTCTGTTATGACTTTCACAAAAATCATATATCAAATAGTTTCAAAATTGACACAAAATAGTTTTTAAATCTAATATTATATTATTAATTGTTATTTTATTCCTAAAAATCTAAGGTTCGGCCAAATGACTTAGATAAGGATATATATATTAATAATAAACAATTTGGGGTTCGTTTGGCATGTTATAGTAAGTGTATTAACCATATAGTGTAAGAAAACAAAAAGACACGGTAAAAGTTAAATTATTTAACTTAGAGTTAAATCTAATTGATAAGGTTAAAATAATAACCAAAACTTGTCTAAATCCTATTATATGGTAGGATTTCGACCCATACCCACTTTATCTTCGAAATAAGACCCTTTAGAACCATTATAAACAGATTTTTACTTTAATATAAAATAATATTTTGAGATATTCCTAAGGTGCCCCTCTCCTCCCTTATAAAAGGGCACCTCTTCCCCCTCCTCCTCACACCAATTTGAGCACTCATGCTCGGCCAACCCCTACCAAAATACCTTCTCCACTTCCCTAGAATAATCCTAGAGGTCCTGGTCTTCTTCAAAGATCAATCTTAGTTCCCTAAGTGGAGGATTCAAAGAGGCGTTCCAAAGAAGAGGTAATATCCATTACCGATCTTTTCAATTTCTTTCTTCTTCAACTTATTCTTCTTTAGTTGTTTCATGATAAAGTAATAACATCAGTATTACTTACATACTGATATGTTATTATAAATATGAAACAACCCTAATTCACCTTCTATCCATCCTACGGAAAAATGAAATCATCGCGCGTGCGTACGTACGGAATACCGTCTCCACGCCGTGGTGTAATCTATTTTCCACCATCACCTTACAAGGATGGGTATAATGGTGTAATGAGTAAATATTTATGATTATTATAAAGTAATATTGATACTGAAATAATATATATATACTCCAATACAATTCCATGATCATAGGAATGATATCATCACTCGTGTGTACGTACGGAATACCGTCTCCACGATGTGATGCGACTCGTTCTACATGATCATCATTACATAGTAATTATATAAATGAATTGAATGAATAAATATGATATATGTTACACTAATACCATTCTGGATATAAGGTATCTATAACCTTAAAAGAAGAATAAGAATTTATTCGGCAAAACACGCATAAGAACAAAAGGCAATAAAGACCCGAGTAACAAGTAACAATGAAATATTACTAACAAGAAGCTAATAATATGACCATATATGATATCATATCAATATGTATGATTCTGGAATAAGTCAATAACATTCTTTAAACCATTATACAGGAACTTTGGACACGTACAAAGCAAATCGGACCTAAGGTAAGGGAAATATCACAATCTCATTTTTATCCGAGATTGTTTATACTTTAGAATTTACTGGGGTGTATTTTATCATCCACATCCATGTTTCATCAATATGTAATATTATTTCCATTCACATACAATTTTTTTAAGTCCAATTTTACCCTTTGGTGAGTTTTTAGTAAAAGATATGAAAGGAATCTTTTGTCTTTTTTCGTACGAGGTACTTTTTGACTTTTCCGACAAAAGTACGAAGAATGTTTTTTTTTAACTTATACGGCATGAATGGATTTTTAAAACATTATTTCCAAGATGCTTACTTTACAAGAATTCAAGTTTATTTTTAATCAACTTCTTTTAGTTTATAATTTTACGACATGTTAAGAAAGGAAAAGTGTTTTTGAAGTAGAAAGGATATTTTCCTCAAGAATGAAGTTCAATTGTTATATCAAAATTATTTTCCATCTAAGATAATAAAGGGTTCTGTTTTTATCCCTATTATTACATTGATTTGATTATGTTGTGATGGAATTATTTTTATGAATTCCTTTATCGTATATGAATTTTTTTATGATGTCATGATGTTTAAGATTCCCATTTTTATTACATGGGTTATGCAATGATGTATGATTTATGATTTTGTGGCACACATAAGAATGGTATCATTATGAGATGGGTGGGACCTATATCTCCCTCCAATGCATTGGGTAAAGATTTTATATCTCATGAGATAGACATGGCTGGAATGGTAGGTTATACCGGTTCAGTGAAACAGGACTGAAACGAGGGTGACTCGGTTCAGAAAGGGACTTTGTCCACTAAGATAATCTTGGCAATGATTCTTGACTAACAAGAAATGATTCTCTGTGATTATGTGTGCATGCCACAAAGTTTCAAGTTTCATGTTATGATTATGGGGATCTCATTTTCACTTCTATGATTTATTCCATGTTAAGATATTATGATCTCTTTTGCAGGTTATGATTTTCAAAAAGATATGATATGATTTTTATTTCCTTTATTTGCCTTTGCTGAGCATTTGAGCTCACCCTTTTATGTTTTCTTTTCCCGAGGATATAAATAAAGGTTTTAGGTAAAAAAAAAAGGAAGATCTTTATGGGAGATATTCAAGATCTTTCACCACGATTAGAAGATTACGTTCCGAGTTTCCAAAGACACTAAACTATTACGATCCTTGTGTGTGTGTTTTTGTTATGTACTAAGTATTCCGTAAAAGTAATGTAATGTCCATGTATGTCAAGATTCGGGTCTCGACAATGGTACTGTTGCTTTTACAACAACATCAAATCAGATGAAAGCTAAGACTCCTGAGAGAGTAACCAGATCCAAGTCTAAGAAAGTTATTTTCCAATCCGAATCTAGTGATAGTGAAGTCTCTGAAAATGAGTTACAAAATCTTGCTCGAATGATGAACAAGATAGTTGGCCAGAGAAATTTCCAATCCAAGTATAAGAAGAAGGAAAGTAAAGATAAGAAAGATGGATAAGTCACTTGTTATGAATGCAAGAGAGCTGGACATATTAGACCAAATTTCCCTTTGCTCAAAAAGAAAGAAAGGAAAGAAAGGCATTCAGACAGAAATAGAAAGAAGTACTATAAATCCAAAGCTAAGAAAGTATTTAAAGCTAGTGACACCTGGAGTGCCAGTGGTGGTGACTCTTCAGATGAATCTTCTAATTATGAATCTTCAGGACAGAAGAATCTTGGTCTTATAGCCAGACTACCTATTGAAAATCATTGTTTTATGGATAAGGTACGAAATGCTGAATCATTGACCAATGTTTCTTTAAATTGTAGTGATAGTAAGTATTATAAATCCTCAGATGAAGAATCCTCTTCTGATGAAGAAAATACTTTACCTACTTATGAAGAACTTTCTAGGTTTGTTGAACTTCTTGAAATTGAGAATTCCAAACTCAATAAGAAACTTGATAAGGCAAACTCTAGGAATTCTATTCTTACAAAAGAGATATCTGATCTTTCTAAAGATCTTAATAGGAAAAATGCTGATTTTGAAAGTATTTCAAAAAATCTTGAGGAGGTAAGTTCTGAGAAGAACAAACTTTCTAAAGAGTTAGAAAAGGTAATTTCTAAGAAAAATGTTTTCGAGCCTAGCTCTAGTTCTAAAATTAATTATTTTGAGGATAAAAACTTGGTTATAAAACTCAAGTCCGAAATTTTTTCCTTAAATAAGTGTTTATCGAACTTTACCCATGGTAAATAAAATTTTGATAAAATGTATTCCCAAATACGACCTTCAAGAAATAAATCTGGATTTGGTTATACCCATGCAAAACCAATTTTTAATAACAATTATTTTGTTCCTCAAAGTGCCCCATTTTGTACTAAGTGTCAATGTGGTGGTCATTGGGCAAATAATTGTTCCTTAAACAAAACCCAATCTCTAGGATTTCACAAATCTTACTTTTCTAAGAAGATATGGGTTCCTAAAATTTTGTTATCTGGTAATCTCGGATCCAAACAAGTTTGGATTTCGAAAATCTAATTCTCTTCTTGATTTTAGGAAAATAAAGAGAGTACCAGCAACAATACATGGTACAAGGATAGTGGATGTTCCCGGCACATGACTGGTAATAAAAGCTATTTTGAAAAGATTATCAAAACTTAAAGGAGATATTATTCTTCAGTTTATCGGAACGCAAGATCAACTTGCTGATATTTTCACAAAATCTTTGCCTTCTGATAGATTTGAATACATTAAACATAAGTTAGGAATGATAACTATAAGGTAATCATTCTTTATTAACTTTATGTTGAAAAAGTCTCCTTACAGCAATAAACTCCTTTTCATAGGGGGGATACATTTGATTGTTAGAATAACTAAATTTTTTTTCCTCTCAAAGTTTTTTTTCAAACTTTTCGGAACTAAAATTCTGGAATGAAAATTTCCGGAACTAAAATTTTCCAGAATGGATATTTTCGTATAGAAAACTTCTGGAATTGAAATTTTCATTTTGAAAACTTCCGGAATAGAAAATTTCATACTGGTATTTTCATAATAAGTTTTTCGTACCGAATCTTTCATAATGAGTTTTTCGTTTTCAAATTTTGTAATGAAATTTTTCGTACTGAGTTTTCCGTACTGAGTTTGTTTTTCGTAGTGAGTTTTGCAAACTTTGTATTTTCGTAGTAAAGATGTTTTTCGTGTTTTTTTTTTAAAGAATGTTACCAATTACGAATAATCTTCCTAAGACAATCCGAAAGGTATGATTTCCTTACTCAAGTTTTCGTAGTCATACTTTACTTGTTGGCATTTTATTATATTTTGTTTTTCGGATTATAGTTTTCTTAATTATTTGTTTTAATAAAAACCTCAAAATATCGGATTTAAGTTTTCTTGGGAATTGGTTTTCGACCGTCAGATCTGATCTCAGCTTGTCACAACCATTCGATCAACCGTGGAAGATGAACCGTTTTCTCGTTGCCTATATGAAGGGGACCCCAATTGGCTGTCCCACATCGGTTTTCAAGCTCCAGCGTCTCGAAGCTCTGCCTCTCTGTTTTAAAGCCATTCCGAACTTCAGATTTTTTTTCCGTTCCGAACTTCTCAGAGGTCTTCAAATCCGAATGTCTGTGGAAGTAGCTACTCAAGACATGTCTTCCTCTAAGCCGATTTCAAAGTGGTTAGTATATAGAGAAAGGCTGGTTCATCCGGATTTCTTCAACAAGTATGACACTCTTATTTCCAAGAATATTAAGCTTAATGGATGGGAAGATGTTGCGGTGTCAAAACCTAGGAATCAAGATGAAGTGTATTCAGATTTTCTTATAGAGTTCTATGAAACAGTCTCCTTTCTTAAGGAAGATGGAAGGGAGAAATTGTCTTTTAAGTCTTATGGTAAGACTTATAAGCTTTCATATGCCAAGGCAGCCAGCTTGGTAGGGCTGAATAATGAAGGTGAAGCCGAATTCAGCATTGCCGAATTCAAAGGGTAGCTTCGTCAAGGAAAAAGCATTAGAAACTCTCGGATTGGCAGATGATAAGGCTCCAAATATTGCTTCTCTATCTACAAATTTCCAGATTCTAGAGTTATGGGTACAAGGCCTTATCGTACCGAGAAAGGGTGATAAAGATAGTCTAAAGAAGAGTGAGATCTACATCCTAGATTTTCTGATAAATCTGAGGAAGTTTAACCTAATGAAGCACATTCTCATTACTCTTGATAATGTTAAGAAAGGGAATCTGAGAGCTCAGATCATAATGTACCCAGCAATCCTCTCAAAGTTGATAGTTCGGTGCCTTGAGTCTTTCAAGGAGGATTTCAAGTCAAAGACAAGAATTTTCAAGATTATGTTGGTGAGTGATGGTACTCTTAAAAGGATGGATGTAGCCTTTGACAAGAAGACTGGTCAGTTTATTGATTTACCTGCTCAAGAAGAAGCAGTTCCGAAATTTGCTGATCCGGAATCCTCTAAACCAGTGAGGAAGAGAAAGTTGAAAGAAGTTGAAGCATAGAATCCCAAGTCTAAGGAAGTTCATTTCGCACCTCCAAAACCAAAGAATAAGAAAGCTTACCCAGATGAGTTAGTTTCTAAATGGAGGGAAATCAAAGAGAAGAGAGTGCAAGGGGAGCCTCAGTTTGGCTTGGATCCTTCAGAGGCTAAGGCCTTGAAAGAAAGGATAGTGGAGGAGCTAGAAAAACAAGCAAAAGAAAATAAGCTTAAGAAGAAGATGTCTGAAGCTGAGGTAGCTCATACTTTGTTGAAGTTTAATGATATGGTTTCAGCAAACATTCCTGTTCTGAGATCTTTTTCTCTGGAATCTCTACCTGAGAATCCAGGAAGAAACTTTGTTGCTCCGGAAGAGGCATTAGCTAATCCTGTTGAGGAAGTAGAGCAAATTGAGCAAGTGGAAGAGGAAGAAGCTGTTTCTGAAGGAAGTGGTAAAACTGGAGATGTTTTGAAACAAGTAGATGATTATAAGGGAACTCCTTCGGAACATCTATCGCTCTGAACTTCTGAAGCCAAATCTTCAAAATTAGTCACTCCTGGAAACGATGAGTAGCAAGGAGAAGAAGAGGTAGCTTATCATGCAGAAGAAGAACAACTTCTAAATGATGTTGCTCAAATGGAGAACGTCGAGGATGTAGCTCAAAAAGTTGCTGATGATGAAGAAAATATTATTCAAGTGACTGATAGTGAAAAAAGAACTCTGGAACAGGATTCTATTCTGAAAAGAGACAAGGGAAATCAAATTCTTGCTGATACTCCGAGCTCAGTAATGGTGAAGAGAAAGGAAGTTGGTAGTTCTTCAAAGAGGAAGCCTGACCAAATTGAAGAAGGAAATTCTCCAAGAAAAGTCTCAGATTCGGAGTCATCTTCGTTGGGGCATGACTTTGTTGTTCAGTCTTTAAAGAAGCTGGTAGGTTCTATTCCGACTTTCTCAAGTATTGATTCAAGATGCCAGATGCTCCAACATGCTTTGAATCAGAAAACAGACTCCGTATCCATGGTCATGGACAAATGCGTTGGGATTGAGGCTCAGTTCAAAACTTTCTTTGTCGCCTATGAAGCCCATAGAAGATCTTGGAAAAGGATAACAAATTGGTCGAGGAAAACTGTAGAAGATATGAGACTCTTAGATGAATTCCAAGATAATGTGAAGGATGCTTTTGAGACAGAAGACATGAAGATAAATCAACTTACCTCATCTTTTGAAGAAAAGTTGACAGATGAAAAGAATTTCCAGATTCAAGAAGTCAGAGATCTGAATGGGAAGCTGAATTCTGTTTCTCAAAATTGGAAGTATGAAAGGGATCATTGGATTGAGTTTCAAGAAAAGTTGTTAAATCAAGAACAAATCATGAAGGCTCAGGAAGAAAAGCTTCAAGCTCAGGAAGAAAAACTTCAAGCCCGGGAAGAAAAGATTGAAGCTCAAAATGAAAGAATTGTTATATTAGAAAAACAAGTCGAGGAAGATTATAAAGACTTGAAGAAGATAAAGACTATTCTTAAGGGTCTCATGGCGAAGGAAAAAGATCCAAAATAGACAGATCCGATCTTTTGTTGTATCTAAATTTCTTTGTTGTTGAGCTTTTCAAACTTAATGAAAATTTGTGCTTGCTCGTTTCTTTTGTTGTTACTACTAATTTTTCAGGTACTTTGTTATATTTTCTATTCCCTCGAATTCTTTTTTAAAATCACAAAGGGGGAGAAGGAAAAGAACTCTAATGAAAGGGAAAAAGAATCTTAACAAAGTATGAGAAAGAAAACAAACTCTAGTTGAGTTTATCTAAGGGGGAGTTTGTCATCGAAGAAGTCTTTCTTATTCTTAATGAAATGTCATTCTGGAAATCTTGAATACGATCCTTAGTGTTTCAAAGCCTAAGGGTGAGTTAGTCGTATTCATCAACATCCATAAGCAAAGAAAGATAAGCTTTAATGTTTTATTTCTTCCTAGACTTTCGTTTTCATAGGGATGTTTGTGCTTTCCAAAAAGGGGGAGATTGTTGAGTCAATAAGGTTTTCCTTATGACTTTTCCATTCCTTCTTGTTTTGAAAATCACAAACACCTTATCCTTAAGAAAATCGCTTTTATAAGAAAAATCGCTTTTATAAGAAAATTTGCTTTTATAAGAAAAATTGCTTTTATAAGGAAAATTGCTTTTATAAGGAAAATTGCTTTTATAAGAAAAATTATCCTTATCATTTTTTCATTCATATTTTTCTTAAGTATAAGATTCGGATTCATTTCCATTTTCTCGGAATTGTTTGAAACCTTGATTTGAAGCATTCTGTTTTAAACTCTGAATTCTGGATAAAGAACTGTAATAAAGTTCTACTCCGAATTCTGGATAAGAACTATAATGAAGTTCAACTCTGAATTCTGGATACGAACTGTGATAAAGTTTCATTCCGAATTCCGGATACGAACTCTGATTAAGTTCTACTCCAGATTCAGGATACGAATCCTTATGAAGTTCGATAACGAATTCTCACTACGAATTCTGATGATGAATTCTCATTACGAATTCTGATGACGAATTCTCATTACGAATTCTGATGAGGAATTCTCACTACAAATTATGATGATGAATTCTCATTACAAATTTTGATGACGAATTCTCATTACGAATTCTGATGAGGAATTCTCACTACGAATTCTGATGATGAATTCTCATTACGAATTCTGATGAGGAATTCCCATTACGAATTCTGATGAGGAATTCTCACTACGAATTCTGATGACGAATTCTCATTCCGAATTCTCATTCCGAATTCTCATTCCGAATTCACCTATTAAACAAAATCTGATCATCTTTGTTTTATACACTCCGAATTTATTTAGACTCCGAAAAAATATTTTTCTTTTACACTCCGAACATTCACTCCAAACTTTTGAGTTAGACTTAAAATGATGTCGTACATTCTGTTACACTTGTTTTGTTATGAAAAGATGTCATTTATTCTGTTATGAACTAACTGTTGGTTAAGTTACACGTGTATAGGTCCCTCCGGTTTTTAAAGAAAATATAACCGTTGGAAAGGAGGCTGACCTTACCTATAAATAGAAGCTCATTTGAAAGAGCTCAGTGCTGAAATGCTGACTGATCTTATACTCAAATGTTTACATACTTGAAGTGATTTCTAGAGAGAGAGGCTCTTATTAACTCTCAAAGCTTCGTGCGACTCCGAATGTTGGTGATTACATTCGAGGACTTCCGGGGATAGGAAGACAGAGGTGCCGACTACCTTGAAGTTCGAGGGCTTCCTTGCTGAGGAAGACAGAGGTTGCCAACTACCTTGAAGTTGAGGGCCTGCGGGGATAGCAAGACAGAGACTCCGATATTCATATCGAGGTCTTACCCTGGTGTGGGTAAAACAGACTTGATTGAAAGTATAAATCAAGGGACCTTTATCCAAGGTTGTTGGATACCCTTCTCTTTGGGTTAAAAGACTTATATCTTGTTACTTGTAGTTCTACTACTTGTTTATTTTCCGCTGCATTTTGTATTATAAGGAAAGTATAACCTTCTTATACTTCCTTACTTGTACTCTGATTCATTTAGATTCTATACGCTTTAAGGTAGAATCTCATACTGTAATCTTTAGTTAAGTTTCAATTTCCGGATCCATATTACCGGAACCTACATTCTGAATCTCTTTTCAGTTTTAAGAAAGTTCTTAGGACTTGAAGTTTATAGCTTCATTCCTTATTCCAAGTTTTCATTTTTTATTAGAGGTGTTGTGAATTTTCTTAAGTTTAACTTTGTTAAACTTAGCCCTTTCCTTTGCTTAAGGAAAACATAGTTAATCGTAACTAACTTTAAAGGTTCCAAAGGAATTTTTTAAAGTATACAATTCACCCCCCCCCCCCCCTCTTGTAAATTGAGCATCTACATCATTATTTAGATCCTATCGATCCTATACACATGTGTTCCACAAATCTTTGAATGACGACGTTGGAATCTTTGGGTGCTATCATGGTAAATCCTATCACTTTCATCACTCGCCTTTTATTTCCTCGAGAATCTATTCCAAAGGATTCTCTTTGATATCTCTTAACTTGAGAGTGGGAAGTGGAGGAAGATAGATCTTCATTCTTGGGAATGTTCTTGGAGAAGGGATCTCTCTATGGCTTCTATAGGATTCTCTAGATTCATTATACACAAAATGACAAATGAATTGGCTCTTTTGAAAAATAATATAATTGGGTTTAAATACCACTAGGGTTGGAAATAAATATTTGTACAAGTTCCCTTTAATATCTATTTAATCCCTTATGGAACCCCATGTCTGTAGCACCCTCAGTTTGAGGTATGTGACCTTTTTTATACCTTTTTATGTATATGAAGTGGTTGGGTAATTCTTGGGAGAGTTTGGGAGAGTTTGGAAAGGTTTTGGAAAGTTTTTGAGGTCGTTTTAAGGCTACACGGTTTGAGAACGGTTAGAGTAAACTGTGCAAGAATCTTAGATAACCATGTGATATGCCATTGTTTGGATAGTATCATCTTTACGGTTAGTGTACGGTTTTTCAAACTGTGTGAGCTAACTGTGCAACCCATTAAAATTAGTTTTTTTAAAATGGGGTTAGTCGGGATTTTCCCTAAATCTCTCCTTTCTCCACCCATATAAACCCTACGTAGGATTCCTTGATCTCAAGGGCTATAGGTGCTCTCCCACCCATTTTTTAATAAAATCAAAGGGGTTTCTTGGTGGTTTAAAGGCGGTTCATCTTGGGTAAGTCTCCTCTCTTGGTTGCTTGTGGTTTTCTCTTGATATACTCTTCCCTCTCTCCCGGTTTTCTAGATCTACATTTTTTCATGTATATATAGGGTTTTTATTATATTAAGTGATGATATTAAGGCTTTTTTATGATAGATAAGGAGATCTATAGTGGTTTTTGTGGAGTGTTTTCCCAGATTTGTGGTGCGGTTGCTTGTGGGTCAATTTCTTCGGAACCCTAAAGGTAGGTGCCTTCTCTCTCGACTCCACTTTGTTAGAACTAGAAGGCTTATTCAAATTAATTGGTTTTTATTGAATTAATTTGTGATTTTGATGTGTGAAATTTGTTATAAATCCCTTTGATAATGTTTTGTGGATTTTTTTGGGGAAAAGGGGTTTTGTAGTGAAATGTTTTTGTTGTTGGGTTGTAAAATGTTGATTTTAAAATTGGTAACTTGGGTTTTTTTATGGAAATGGTTTGAGAAAATGGTTTTCAATAAAAAGGGTTTGCTTTATTGAAATTTGATGTGTGATGTATGATTCTTCAAGGGATTTTTTGATTAGGAAATAGTTATTGGCATGTTGTTGTGGCCTGAGTGTGTTATATGCTTGGTTATTAGCTTATGCATGTTATGTTTTTGATTGGAATTGTGTGAAGTGGGAAAGGAGTGCCATTATGAAAAGAGGATGGATAGTGGACATAAGTTCCACCATCAAGGATAAGTGGGAGAGAAGTACCACTTGATTGTGAAGGTAGTAAATGGGTTTGGATGAGAAGTTCCATCGTGTTTGTTGCCTTGTTGTGTGTTGCTATGCAAGAATAAAATTTTTGTTCTAATGTGAAATGGTGAAATGGATTATGGAATGGTTGTTTGGATTTCACTTAGGTTGCATGGTTTGGGTAAAGGTGGCTTGGTAAGGGTGTGTTTGTATTAACGGTGATTGTTGAACTATTTGATGCTTTATATAAAATATTTTATATAAATATGCTAACAGTTCTTTCCTAGTGGCGTGTGTAGGGAAGTCATTTGGGGAAATCCTACTGAGTATTATTACTCGCCCCTACTTTGGAACTTCAGTGCTTTTGTAGATGTTGTATTCTGGGACATAAGTAAGATTAAATCATCTCATTTTTTTAGTGGTTCGTCATGATGCTTTGGTGGTGTTGTGGTGCTTGGATCATGGAGCTTGGTGTGGATCTATGGATGGTGTCATAGTTCCTTGGGGTCTTGTTGTTTAGTTTTCCGCTTAGTACTCTGATATTAGTTTGGTATAGTTTGGTTTTATTGGTTTTTGGTAATTTTTATGGAATATCTTGGTGGTATTTTGGAAATATATGACTCAGGTTACTATGTTGCATGCATCATGTAGTTTTGTTGGTAATGGATTGTTTGTTTGGTTGGTTTATCTCAAGGGAAAGTCACTCCCCAATTTATTCTTGAAGCCCTCGGCATTTATTTCCAGCCTTTGGCACCTTGGGAATGTCACTTAAGGCCAAGTAACACCTCACCGCCTTCTCAAGCCAATGAGAAGGGGCGGGATGTTACAAGTGGTATCAATTTGTTCGGTCCTTGGATTTCAAGTGAAAGCAGTTGTTTGGTCCTTTGGCGTTGATTGTTAGTCTTGGTGTTGACATTCATTCTTGGTCTATTCTTTGAGTCGAGATGGTAGAAAGGCATAGGATTGTCAGAACTTGTAATGTATAGTATAAAAGGACGTAGCTAACCCTTTTATGTTGAACTCTAAGTTACCAAGGAGTTGGGTACATAAGTGTTTTGGAGACACTTATAGGCATTGGATATCTCATTATCGTGGGTGTGTCCAATGAGATGAGTATGGAATGCATGGTAAAAATAAATTCCCTCAAGGATACATATTTCATTTGGTATAATGACTTATGTTATGGTATAAATATATGGATGTGTGGAAAATTTGGAAATTATTTTAAATGTGCAGATTTGAAATGTGAATGGTTTTGGTATTTTGAAAATGGGTTGATTTTCAAAATATGGTGGATTTTTTATAATATTTCAACATGGGAAATTTGAACTTGTGGAAACCCTGGTTGTGATAGTTGTTATGTAATTGAATTTGAATCATAAGACTTTTCTTTCTAAGGGAGTGAGACTTACGGTTGTTTTGTGTTGATAGAAATGGAATCAGGTAAGCATTTTAGAGACCAACTAGAGGAGGCTGATGAAAATTTGGTTTCACCTGAGCCCCAAGTGAACCAACAGTTAGTGTAGAGTATAGTACAAGCTTTCCAAGCTGTGAAAAATGGGAATAATGCAGACGAACCAAAGCATATGGATTATGTGGCTCAATTTCAAAAGCAGAATCCACCCATCTTTAGGGGTGATTCGAAGTTGGAAAGGGCAGAAGCGTGTTTAAACAGAATGAACAGGATATTTGAATTCTTGGGAACGCTAGTAGAGCTAAAAGTTGAGTTAGCCACATATATTTTGGAAGATATTGCTCTTAAGTGGTGGGAGTTAGTGGTCCAAGTTGGAACGGACCAAGGTGTGACATGTGAGGGCTTTGAGGAATTATTTAACAAACAATTCTGCCCTCATATGTTTAGAATTCAGCACATAATGGATTTATTATATTTGAAGCAGGAGAACCTCTCAGTAACGAAATACGCAGCTAAGTTTATAAACTTAGTGTGGTTTTCACCCGAGGTTGTAGGTAGCACATCCTTGAAGTTGCGCATTTTTTAAGCTGGGTTGAGGTAGGAAATTTGTTCCAAGATAGCAGTGTTGTGTATAAATGATTACACAGTGATGGTGAATAGATCTATGGTGGCTGAGTGAGATCTTTTGGGGGCTACAAGTAGGGGAAGTATGTTGGTACCCATGATAAATAGTGGGAACTCTAACACTAGCTTTAAAAGGAAAAGGGACACTTATTTCTAGGGTGGGAGTACGGCTCAGAATCTAATGGCAAGATCGTTGAATCTCCCTCTGAATCCTCAGAGTAAGCCGATATTTTTTTAGTGTGTTTATACGGGACACATCAAGCGGTATTGTAGAGCACAACCTCAATAATGTCATAATTGTAAGAAGATGGGGCATTTTCAGTGGTATTGTCATAATGATTCGAGGTATGGTGCTCGTGACACTCCTCAGGGGTCATAAGAATCTTATACCTCGACGGGATAGGGGCAGCAATATACTACTCATCAACAGATCCGAGTTAGTCCTAGTGAGTCTAGAAATACCATGAAAACTCAGTAGGGTAACAAAGAGTAGAGTATGGAAAGCAAGCAGTGTTTGGAGCCGAGAAGATGGTGATGGATGATCAGTCAGGACCATCCATGGTAAGAGATACGGTTCTTTTAAATTCTACATTGATGCAATATTTGTTTGATACAGGTGATTCGTATTCTTTTATTGCTTCACATGTTGTTATTTTTCTGGGTTTAACTATAGAAATGATGCCTTCAGTTTTAAAACTTCAAACTCCTCTTGGTCAAAGAGAGTTTCAATCCTTCCTATATAGAGCATATTGCTTAGTTATGGACGACATTGAATTTATGTGGGATTTCTTAGTGCTTGAGATGGATTCTTATGATATAATATTGGGAATGGATTGGTTGGTGATGTTTAAGGCCCGCATCGATTACTATGTGTGAACGATTAGTTTTAAGATAGAGGATGGCATTGAACACCTCTTTAGAGGGGAGAAGAATGAAAAGATGGGTGCAAAAAAATTATTGGCACCAGCTGTTGGCACGATCTCATATCAGTTAGTGGATTTGTCGTTGGAATTAGTGGAAGGTGTTGAGAAGAGTGTTCTTCTGACAGCTGTGGATCAGTTTATGGATGTCTTTCCCGAATAATTATCAGGGTTTCCACCCACGATAGAAGTAGAGTTTATGATTGATCTCCTTTTGGGGACCAGTCCTATCTCACTTCCATCTTACCGGATGGTACCAATAGAATTGTGGGAATTGATGGTGTAGTTGGAGGAGTTAGAGAACAATGGGTTCATCCGTCCTAGAACGTCTCTATGGGAAGCACCAGTTTTGTTTATTAAAAAGGAGGATGGAACTCTGTGACTCTGTGTTGATTATCTTAGACTTAACCAGATTGTGATAAAGAAATGATATCCAGTTCCACATATTGATGATTTGTTTGACTAGTTGAGGGGAGATAAATGGTTCTCCAAGATTGACTTGAGGCCAGGATATCATCAATTGTGGGTGAGGAAGGAGGATATTCCCAAAATAGCTTTCAGAAGTAGATATGGCCATTATGAGTATGTGGTTGTGCCCTTTGGTCTAACGAATTCACCAGCGGTGTTCATGGCATTGATGAATCGGATATTTCAAAGATGTCTAGATTCTTTTACGGTGGTATTTTTTGATGATATACTGGTGTATTCAAGGACAAGGGTGGATCATGAGAAGCACTTGGCTATAGTGTTGGGGGTCATAAAGGATTTTCAATTGTATTCCAAATTTTCAAAGTGTGACTTTTGGATACAGGTAGTTCGTTTCCTTGGCCATGTTATTTTTGATAAGGGTGTTTCAGTTGATTTAGAAAAGATAGAGGTTGTTATATCCTATCAACTTCCAATGAACATTTTTGAGATACAGAGCTTCCTTGGTCTAGCTAGCTATTATCAAAAAAAAATTATGATTTCACACAATTGACCTCACTGATGACAGCTTTGACAAGGAATAATGTTCCATTTAAATGGGATGACCAGTGTTAGAAATGTTTTGAAGAGCTAAAGGTTCACCTTACATCAGCACTAATCTTGGTTTTTCCAGAATTAGGTAAAGGGTATGTGGTGTATTGTGATGCATCGGGATCAGGTTTGGGGTGTGTGCTCATGCAGGGGGATCGTGTGGTTTCATATGGCTCACAGTAGTTGAGGTTTCATGAGAAGAACTACCCAACACATGATTTGGAGTTGGTGGCAGTGGTTCATGCTTTGAAAATGCGGCGTTATTATCTCTTCGGTGAGAAATTCATAGTGTTTACCGATCATAAGAGTTTAAAGCATATTTTATCACAAATATATTTGAACTTGAGTCAAAGTAGATGGATAGAGTATCTCTAGATGTTTGATTTTGAATTAATGTACACATCGGGTAAGGGAAATTTGGTGGCGAATGCATTAAGTATGAAATCATATGCTCATGTGGTGAAACAGGAATCAAATATGTGGTAGTTGATGTCAGTCATAGCCAACATGTGATTAGAATGTGAGGATCAAGGTGACATAGTGATCTTCTTTATAGTTTCGTTGGTTCCTGACTTGGTTGGCATTGTTAAAGAGGCATAGGCATCTGATTCTAAGTGTATGGAAATGATGTCAAAACTCAATGGTGGGGAGACCATTAAGGGTTAGGAACTGAATGAGAATTTAGTTTTGTATTTTTGAAATAGGATAGTGGTACCAGTGGCTTGTTAGGAGGAACTTCTTAGGGCTTATCATCATTCCAGGTGGGTTTTTCATCCTGGAATTCAGAAAATTTATAAGGCATTAAAAGTGCAGTTTTGGTGGGATGGTATGAAAAGAAAAGTGGTCGAGTTTGTTTCGAGATGCTTGACTTGTTAGTAAGTCAAGGCATAGCATCAACAACCAGCAGTAATGCTGCAATATTTGCCTATTCTAGTGTGGAAGTGGGAACAAATAGTGATGGATTTTGTAAAAGGTCTCCTAAGAACGTTTAGGAAGCACGATTCCATATGGGTGATTGTGGATTGGCTCACAAAGTTGGTCCATTTCATCTTGATTCATGAATCTCATATGATGGAGGATCTATCCAAAATATATATCTAGTAAGTGGTAAAGAGGCATGGTGTTCCAGTTTTGATTGTATCAGATAGAGATCTGAGGTTCATATATCATTTTTAGAAATCCTTACAACAAACCCTTGGGGAATAGTTGATGATGAGCTCAGACGGATGGCCAATCCAAGAGGACGATACAAGATTTGGAGGATATATTAAGGGCTTGTGTGATGGATTTTGGTGGTTTATGGGAGGATCACTTTCCATTGGTGTATTTCTCCTATAATAACAGTTATTGGGCTTCCATACATGTGGCTCCATTTTAATCCTTGTATGGGCGACTACGTCGTTCTCTACTATGTTGGGTGGAAACAGGTGAGACTTTGATGGTTGGACTGAACCTTGTCTAAGAGACTACAAAAAATATCAAGATGATCAGGAAGAGTATGGAGATGGTCCAGAGTTGTTAGAAATTGTATGCAGACTATCATTGATGATCGTTTTCATTTGAGGTGGGTGATCATGTGTTTTTGAGAATCTCTCCTAGGTTGGGACATCGTCATTTTGGAAAGAAGGGTAAGTTATCTCCGAGGTATATTGGACCTTTTGAGATGCTTGAGCAGATTGGAGAGGTGGCTTATCAGTTGGTTTTTCCACCATGGTTTAGTGTGGTGCACAATGTGTTTCACGTCTCATAGTTGAAAAAGTATCAGGTGAATCGTGGCCATGTGATTTGATGAGATCATGTTGAGCTAGAGTCGGATGATTCTTTGGTACATGTTCTAGTGCGGATTGTGTATAGGCAAGAGAAAGTCTTACCTGGGAAGAGCATCAATCTAGTTCGGGTTTTGTGGAAACATGGTCAAATTTAGGAGGAGACTTGGGAGTGGGAGAAAGAGGTGGTCAAGCAATGGCCAGAGATCTTTCTCCAAAGTGGTGTTTCTCTACTTTCTAAGGACAGAAATTCCAATGGTGGGGAGAATTTATCACCCCCAGATTGAGGTACATGACCTTTTTTTTATACCTTTTTATGTATATGAAGTGGTTGGTTAATGTTTTGGAGAGTTTGGAAAGTTTTGGATGTCTTTTTAAGGATGTATGGTTTGAGCACGGTTAGGGGAAACCGTGCAATAATCTCATGTAACTGTGTGATGTGCCACTATTCTAATAGTAGGATCTGCATGGTTAGTGCACAGTTTGTCAAACCGTGCGAGCTAACCATACAACCCATTAAAATTAGTTTTTTTAAAATGGGTTTAGTCGTGATTTTCCCTAACTCTATCCTTTCTCATCCCATACGAACCCTACATGGGATTCATTGATCTCAAGGGCTATAGGGGATCTTCAACCCATTTTGGAATCAAATCGACGGGGTTTCTTGGTGGTTTGAAGGAGGATCATCTCAGGTAAGTATCCCCTCTTTGTTGCTTGTGGTTTTCTCTAGATCTACTCTTCCCTCTCTCCTGGTTTTCTAGATCTACATTTGGTGCATGTAGATATAGGGTTGTTGTTACCTTAAGTGATGATATTAAGGGTTTTTTATGATAGTGAAGGAGATCTAGAATGGTTTTGGTGGAGTGTTTTCCCAGATTTGTGGTGCGGTCGCTTGTGGGTCGATTTCACTGGAACCCTAAAGGTAGGCTTCTCTCTCGACTCCACTTTGTCAGAACTAGAAGGCTTGTTCCAATTAATTGGTTTTTCTTGAATTAATTGGTGATTTTTATGTGCAAAATTGATTAGAAATCCCTTTGGTAATGTTTTGTGATTTTTTGGGGGAAAAGGGGGGGTTTTGGTGAAATGTTCTTATTGTTGGATTTTAAAATGTTGATTTTAAAATCTGTAACATGGGTTGTTTTATGGAAATGGTTTGAGAAAATTATTTTTAATAAAAAGGGGTTGCTTTATTGAAATGTGATATGACATGGATGATGTTTCAAGGGATTGTTTTATTAATAAATGGTTATTGGTGTGTTGTTGTGGCCTTAGTGTGTTATATGCTTGGTTATTGGCTTGTGAACGTTGTGTTTGTGATTGGAATGATGTAAAGTGGGTGGGGAGTACCACTATAAAAAAAGTATGGAGAGTGTATGGAAGGGCCACCATCAAGGATAATTGGGCGGGAAGTACCACTTGATTGGGAAGGTAGTAAACAGGTTTGTACGGGAAGTTCCACCGTGTTTATCACCTTGTTGTGTGTTTTTATACAAGATGGAAATTTTTGTGCTAATGTGAAATTGTGAAATGGATTATGGCATGGTTGTTTGGATTTACCTTGGGTTGCATGGTTTGGTTAAAGGTGTATTGCTAAGGGTTTTTTGGCTTAACGGTAATTTTTAAACTATTTGATGCTTTATATAAATTGTTTTATATAAATGTGCTAATGGTTCTTTCCTAGTGGCATGTGTAGGGAATTCATTTGGGGAAATCCTACTGGGTATTATTACTCACCCATGCTTTGTCACTTCAGTGGTTTTACAGATGTTGTATTCCAGGACACAGGTAAGAGTAAAGCATCTCATTTTTCTAGTGGTTCATCATGATGCTTTGGTGGTGTTGTGGTGTTTAGAGAATGGATCTTGTTGTGGAGTTATGGATGGTGTCATAGTTCTTTGGGGTCTTGTTGTTTAGTCTTCCACTTGGTACTCTAATGTTGGTTTGGTATAGTTTGGTTGTATTGGTTTTGGGGAATTGTTATGGAATAGTTTGGTGTTCTTTTGGTAATATATGACTTGGGTTACTATGTTACATGCATCATGTAGTTTTATTGGTAATGTATTGTTTGTTTGGTTGGTTTATCTCAAGGTAAAATCCTTCCCCAGTTTATTCTTGAAGCCCTCGACATTTATTGCCAGCCTTTGGCACCTTGGGAATGTCACTTAAGGCCAAGAAACACCTCACCGCCTTCTCAAGCCAATAAGAAGGGGTGGGACATTACAATGTCTATAATAATATTATTATTATTATTTCTCATCATGCGCTTAACTTGTGAATTAAAATTAAATATTATTTATTCAAATAATATTCAATATATATTATTTCTCACCAGATTGAAAAACTTGGTTCTTCATTCCTCCATAGTATTTATCAGTCCTTGAATAATGCCTTTTTATTTAATAAATAAATAAACATCAATGCATTATTCACTAATAAATAAATAAATATTATATTCACTAAATAGAAAATAAAAAATTTATTAAATATTCTGCTCATATAATATTCTCTTGAATAACTAGTGACAGAATATATATGATCAAGAAAACATGAATAATTATTAAACCACATGAGATAATAATATTTATTCAAATTATTAAATAAAAAATAATAATATATTATTTAAATTTGATTTTGGATACACTTAGTGTTTGACCCTCTAGACCTCTTTCTCAGTGGCATTAGACGAAGCAGCCTAACGTCTAAGTTTAACATCTTACAATACGCCAAGGCATCTATAGAGAAATAATTTAATGTTTTAATGACATAATACCTCATATGGATGCTTAATGTGTAATATAATCTCTTTATCATGATATTTTTAATCAAACAGGTCATATGCTAGTGTCATCAACCTATGTGCTCGATGTCTCTTTCTTTGAATTTTCAAAAATTGAACTTGCCTATAGAACACCATGGTCATGGATTTATTTAGGCTATATCATTTACATCAAAGGGCCTGAGGTATCAACTTCCGTTAAAGAACATAAAGGACAAATAATTTATTGCATTATTCATTAATCTAATATTACTTGTGATGCACCCAATGTATCCTACCTCTTCATGAACATATGTCATCACAGTTTTCATCAATACATCAAAGTATGTTACTTATAATACTCATTAATAACAATATTAAAGTCTAAGGATCAATACACATGTCCGCAGATAGGAACATCCAATGACACATATAAATGTTCATTTCCTACTGGTGAGTCTTGTTCTCATAATATCCTACTCTGGATATTACCAAGGGCATACACCATGAGAAGGTGCCTTGAAGTCCTATGATTCTCTATCCCTGATATCCTGAATCATTTGTGCCCCTCAAATTATTTCATCCAGCTATAGGAAATATGTTTAAGAATACTATCATGACACTTCTGGGTTCTCATCATAGCAGGGAACTGCTATGACCTTTTAGTGTGATAACTACTCTTAGTACATCATCACATACTATGTTAGTAGAAGAATAATCATGATGTGATAAAAAGTTTATTTATATTCAAAATTATGAATACAAGTTATCATAAAGTTCAGAGAAGTTGGTCCTAAGTCACTAACTCCAACATGATCTACCACTTTCAAGGATCCATGCTCCTTCTCCATTACTTTATTTCAGAGACTATTTAAGACATTCTACTCTGTTTTTCTCATTTTTACCAAATTTTTATATTTTATTTGTTTATTAATCTTTACTTAATATTATTTATTATAAGATAAGATATCATCTTCATTTAAAGTAGAATATTTATTATTTAATTCAAGATTATATATTGGAACCTCTAGTTGAATTCTTTTATGAGTGATATTTAACACATTCATGTTGTGTTGAACTATAATTTTTTTATAGAAGTACCTTCTTGGAATTATGCAGCTCAATATTCATCCCTAGTGTAACAATTTCATCTTTAACTTTAATTTCATCTTCCTTTAGGATTCCTCAAATCTCAAACAAGATTTATTTCAATATGTAATTTTTTATTTCGATGAAATATATAAAGTATTCTTACGAGTCCTTTAATTTTTTTACTTTCACTTTTCATTTGATAAGATTATAAATTTTATATATATCATAATAGGAGTGGAGAGTCTTAACTGATAATAAAGTTCTTGTAATAGTCACTTCATCCCCTAACACTTTTTTCAAATTACTCTTTTTTTCACTATTAATGTCAATACGACAATGATTCTATCATACTCGTATATTTTTAGTATTAATTCAATAAGTTTTTTCAATTTTTTAGATTTTCAAGTTTTTAGTATTTCAACCTCTTGTTTTAATCCATCAATCTCTTCCTTTTGTTATTTCATTTATGCTTTGAAATTTTTAACATCACAATTTGACTTATTCCCGTGAATTATTTGTATATAAATTTCTTCCAAGGATACTTCTAGTACAAAACTAAAGTCTACTTAATAATTATCCAAAAATTTCTATTATGTATGCTCACATTTTGTAGCATTCTTATAAAAGGACATTTTTAATTGAACATGAGGTTAGCGGGTTGTGTTGCAAAATTTTTATCATATATGTTCATAGAAATGAAAATATTAAAAGTATTGAGGTTATTTTGTCTAGTAATTAAATAAAATGGAAAAAAATTGATTTTAATCAATAGGGGTGGGAATGATACCTGGAACTTGGAGCGGATTACCATCTGTCCACTGCAAAAACTCTATCTACTTATCATTTAAAATCACCACCTTACAGGTAGAGTTTTTGCAGTTCATAGATGGTCCTTTCATCAATGACGACTTCTATATCTCATCCACAACCTCATTCAATCAGGTGCTCCATGAAACAAGAGTGGGAAATTTGAAAAAGAAGATATCGTGTATGATTAATTTGAAGATATCTCATATGATTAAATAGACATACAAGATCAGAAAAAGAGGCGAGCGGATGAAATTAACAGAAAATAGTGAGGCTGAGAAGAATCGATTTGAATTTTATGAACATTGAT
Organism: Viscum album; assembly: GCA_963277665.1. Taxonomy (NCBI): domain Eukaryota; kingdom Viridiplantae; phylum Streptophyta; class Magnoliopsida; order Santalales; family Viscaceae; genus Viscum; species Viscum album. The sequence continues at coordinate 909,175,987 of OY728152.1, forward strand.
AAATGAAAAATGGATTATGTCGACTAAAGAGGGGTATAAATAATCAAATACCTTAGGTTATTAGAGGGTTGATTTTTCTGAGAATTTTGAAGCGGAGCAGTAGCAAAGTTCGAATTTTATGAGAGATTGGACTGTAGAGACCCATTTTTTACCTTGTAAAACTTTAAAATGTTTCTATATATATATATATATATATATCCAAAGCTAAGTGTTGATATGACGTGCGATTCTGAGGCCCGGTGTGCCCAAAATTAATTTTATAAAAATATTAAATATATTTTATATTGCACACACGTAGCTTCTTAAAGAAAATGGGATAAATCATAAATGAAAGCTCAGATCAGAAATCTTAGACCATGGTTGAGTCTGGAACGCAATGTTTTCCCTAGGCGTGTCCTAAAATGATTTAGTACGAGGCATTCAGACCCCTTTCTCATTGTCAGTACATTCAGTGGGTTTAATTAATTAAACTCATTTGACCTAAATTTTTCCTATAAATACATCGTTGTAGCAAATTTTCTAGGGTTAGCCTCATAATCCTAGAATCTCCAATGACGCTCTCATTCCTCCTTCCATTAGCAGATCTCGTCAGATGATGAAGAAATGCCAGATCAGAATAAATCAAGATGCAACAATCCATCTTCCTTGTTGGCGAGCATGTTCTTCATCAAAGAATGATCCAAAATCTAGGTAGGACTCATCAATTGGTTGTTTATTTCCTTTTATTAAATTGTTTAAGTAGATCCATCGTTGTTCTTGGGTTTGCGCCAATTCTGGCCAATTGCATGCACCCGTGAATTGAAATCTTATTTTATTTCATCGATTTCTAATCTCATATCACCATTCTTGATCATTGGCCAAGAACACTTGGTCAATGATCATTTAAACATTTTTATGGTGTCTTTATTCTATTTCTTATTCACGTTCATCACCGGTAGGACCCCGTGGTCCCAATTCAACATTGTCGGGCGATACCAAGCCCGATAGGACCTCCAGAACTGCAACGGATTGAGAAACAAACCATGGATCGATGAAGTATGGAAAGACCTAGTATTTTGGCGAGGCATGAGAGATTTTTTTAATGATCAAAGCATGAATCCATGGTGGTGGAAGGCATGGTGGTGTTCGGAACATACAGTGAGATCTCTGACGAACAAACGAGGCTGATTTCCGGTGATCGACGGTCGGAATCCACAATCTACGGCTAAATCTTCAAGTTTCGAGCGGTGATAGGGCTGGATCTAAAGGTAGAAGACTATATTCATGCGCAAAAAATTGGATCTAGAAAATTTGGAGGAAAACTTGAGTTATTCCGTGTAGTGGAATGAACATGCAGCATGTAGCCCCTCAGCGGTAGCGACTAGGGTTTTGGGAAAAGTCAATAATGACACGGTGTGTAGCCCTCCTACACACTGTGTACACCTTCCCCAGTCAGGAAACCCATGTGGAGGATCACACGGGCAGGAACCCGTGTGGAATTACACAGTCGTGTACCCAAGTACATGGACACAGGGTAAACTACATGGACACGACTAGAAGAACATGGCCCAGTCCCAATTGGCTTGGACACGTCGTGTATTCCACCTGCACGACGTATACTGTTACATGGATTGGGATCCATGTACCTCTAGGGACATGGCCAGGCGGTGGAGTGGGACAACACGTCGTGTAGGTCCCCTCACGCACCGTGTACCTCTTATCCCCCTTTGAGGAAACTTTAATTGTTTGTATTTCCTTCGTTTGAACTCAGATTTTGGCCCATGAGTAGCCTATCTTGAGTGTTTTTTTGCGTAGAACGCGATGGTTCCATCTATTGTGGATTAAGAGATATTATGTGGAATGTTTCAAGTATGATGCTTGGATAGGCGACGCTCGATAGTGGAAGTGATCATGCGGGGTCACCATATACTTTCCAAGTGGTACCCTCTAGTAGAGCTAGGCAGTGGAGTTCCTCGACGAGATTTCTAAGTGGTACCCTCTAGATTGGGCAGTGGATTTCCTTAATGATCTTTCCGAGTGGTACCCTCAAGGGTTTAATTTTGGCCTGAAAGCCTGACAGGACCGACCCGTCCTAGCAAAGCCCGCATCGGGCCAGGTCGGGCTCGGGCCGTAGCTTCATCGGGTCGGGCCTCAGTTTATTCAAGAAAGCCCATGGGTCGGGCCGGGCTGGCCCGAAAAAGCTCGTCCTACTGGCCTGTGCGAAGCCTAGCCCATGCAGAACCCGTCTACTATAAAAAAAAATTAACGGGAAACTGCAGGTAGGGAGATTTGATCCCCCTACCTCAAGCTTCTAAGGTTGCGCCTGTTATGTTATCACCAGATTGTACATATATATATATATATATATATCAACCATGTATATATCATTATATATTAACAAAAAATAATATATATTATATATATAATTACATATATATATATATATATAAATGATTTAATATAATATATATATAAACAAAGCTATTAATAATATATATATATATATATATATCAATGATTTAATACTATATATATAATAACTTATTATATATAAACAAAAAAAATAACACACTCACCTAATGATGTCCGTGCACTCCCCAACCTCATTAATTTTTTTTAAGTATGTTAAAACTTACATAATTATATATAAATCTATTTATAAAAAAATTTAACCCGCCACTGTAGCACACCCCCCAACCCCTAATTATTTTTTTTACAATTTTCTCATATTATATATATGAATCATTTAACATTATATATATATAATAACTTATTATATATTAAAAAAAATAACTACTCACCCAATGATGTTCGCACACCCCCCAACCTTATTATTATTTTTTAATTTGATGAAACTTGCATATATTATATATACTATATATATGTATATAAATCTATTTAGAAAAAAAAAATTAACTCACCCAATGTTACACACACCCCCAACTTATCATTATTTATTTTCACATAATATATATAGATTCACATATATAAATATATTTAGAAAAAAAATAATATATCCTCCCACTTTAAAATGTCAATAAAATAGAAAATAAAAGTTTTTACAAAAAAATGTTTTAACATTTAATAAAAATACATATAAAAAACATAAATTTAAAAAATCTTTTAAATTAAACAAACGCTTAAAAATACTTTTCATAAATAAGTTAAAAAACAAAATGTAAAAAAATGTTTTAAATAAATGATAAAAAACATTTAAATAATAATGCTTTAAACCCACCCATTTTTGCGCACCCCCTAATCCCTCATTAATTTTTTTTTCAATTTTCACATAATATATATAAATACACATACGTATATAAATCTATTTAGAAAAAATAACATATCCACCCACTGTAAAATGTTAATAAAAAATGTTTTTACATAAAACATGTTAAATGTTTAAAAAAAATACATGTAAAAAACATGCATTAAAAAACATTTTAAATTAAATGTCTAAAAATAAATGTAAAAACTCTTTAAAGAAGTGTTAAAAAATGGTTTACATAAAAATGTTTTAAAAAAATGTTTAAAAATTTTTTTTAAAAAAAACATTTAATTTAATTTTTTTAAAAAAAACACTTAAAATAACTTTTTACATTAAAATATGAAAAAATAAATAAATTTTTTTAAAAAAATACTTGTAAAAATTATGCGTTTAAAAAAAATAAAAAACGTTTTAAATTAATAATTTAAAAATAAATATAACAAATGTTTTAAATAGATGTTAAAAAACAATTTAAATAAAAACGTTTAAATAAAAAAATTAACAAATGCTTAAAAAATTATAAATAAGTTAAAAAAATAAATGTAAAAAATGTTTTAAATAAATGTTAAAAAATTGTTTAAGTAACAATGTTTTAAACCCACCCATTTTTGCGCACCCCCCGACCCCTCATTAATTTTTTTTACAATCTGCACATAATATATTTATATTCACAATATATAAATCTATTTAGACAAAAAAATTAACATATCCACCCACTGTAAAATGTTAATAAAAAATAAAATAAACGTTTTTACAAAAAATATGCATTTAAAAATAAAAGTAAAAAATGTTTTAAATAGATGTTAAAAAAATATTTAAATAAAAATGTTTAAAAAAAGTTTTAAAACAAAAAATCATTTTAAAAATAATAAAATCTCACCATATCCTGACTCGAAAAAGCCCAGCTCGGCCCAAAAAAGTCTACCCCGATGCGATGGTTTGGGTCGGCCCAAGGTCGGGCTCGGGTCGCCTCAATGGGTTGTTCGGGCCGGGTCGAAATTACACCCTTAGCTGGGCAGTGGAGTTCCTCGACAACCTTATCGAGTGGTGCCCTCTAGTAGAAATGGGCAATGGCGTTCCTTGAAAACTATCAGAGTGGGGCCCTCATTTTGTACTAGGGCATGGGTTCCCTACCTAGAGTTTGTGGCCCCTCAACTGTGCAACATAATGATGAGGCATGTTTGGACTTGGACGGTTACTTTTGGGCAGACGTGAGAGATACTGGGCATCGTTGATAGACTTTTGGAACTGTTGGTGACTTTTCTTCTTAGGCTGAGCTGTGAGATGGAGATCTCCTTACTCTCTCATTTGGGATTCTTTTAGCTGAGCATATATATATATATATATATATATATATATATATATATATATATTCTTCTATATCCACACCTTGGATTTGGTTACTCTCCTTCCATGAGAGACGAAGATGTGCAGTGTATGCCACGTGCTTTCCGTGTCTAGCTTCTCATAGTTGGATGAGTATACTCTCTTACTATAGGTGGAGAAGACTTGGCGTATAGTTCATCTACTCATCATGTCAAGCCACTTGTACTTGGATGAGGTTACTTTCACTCTTGGTTTGGGTTGAGTTGTTCTCTTAACTGTATCTTGTATTTATTGTTTTTTTATTCATGTTGTATCTCTTACTCATCCCCCTTCAGCTTTTGGGGTATCCTACTGGGTATGTATATACTCACCCCTACACGGGCTTTGTCCTCATGTGTTGTGTCTTATGTAGATGACGGATAGGTCAGTGATGACTTCAGAGGAGCTTAGGGATAATGGGTGCTTTGGACCGCATATGGTGGTCATAGCTTGGGATTCATGAGTTTGGATCTCTTAGTAGTTTACTTTTCTAGTTTTTTTCAAGTTGAGACCTATTTCAGGTTGGATGTGTATTTTTCTCCTTTACCTTTTAGTTTATACTGTCATACTCTTATACTCCTTAGAGGTTATGCATGTTTGGTTTACTTTACAGCTGTGTTGCATTTTTTACTCTTTCTCTCTGCACTTTTGCATCGAGATGGTTGTGTGTGTGTGTACAGGTACTTAGGCAAAGGCTCCCCCGAGTTAGTTATGCTTTTGATGCTTGTCGCCACCCCCTGGCCTATGGAGGCAGGATTAGGATAGTTGCGGCTCAAGTCGCGGCTTGGGTCGAGTCGTGACATGGACGATGCAAAATAAGTGTGTTTTAATAATAATAAATGCTAATTTTCAGTCAAAAGTGAGATTTAAAATTGAATAATTAAAGACAAAAATACTTTAAAATATTAAAAAATGGATATGTTTTATTAATTATACAAATTATTAAAAAAAATGGATATATATTAAAATGAAGATAAATACACATTTCAAATATTAAAACATAGTAAACAAATATGTATAAATAAATATTAGAAAATAATTAAATTCCAAAAAATATAAAAATTTATAAATATTAAAAATGAATAAATAATATTAACTGAAATAATACTAAAAATGAATAAATAAAATTTAATAGATAACAAAATTATTTAAAATAATGAATTCATAAGATTAATTGCATAAATTTTAAACATGTACAAACAATGAAGAAAAATATAAAAAATACATTTAAATGGATTAGCTATACTGTTTTCAAACATTTTAAAAATATTACAACTTAATAAAAAATGAATATTAATCATATAAATTAAAAATATGTTAAAAGTATTAAAACTTAGTAACTAATTATGTATAGTTCATAAGATTAACAGAGTTTTTTGTAAACATGTACAAAAATAAATAAAATATTAGAAAATTTATTTATATAAATTAATTATATAAATTTCAAACATTTTAAAAACACTACAGATTAATAAATATAATTGAATAAATATTAATCATATAAATTAAAAACATATTAAGAATATTAAAAATTAGTAAATAATTATGTATAAATAGATATTAAAAAATGAATAAATAACAAAAATATTAAAAATTAACAGATATTAAAAATTAATGGATAATATTAAATGAAATAATTTTAATAATGAATAAATAAAATTGAATAAATTTAAAAAAATATTTAAAAAATTGAATTCGCAGAATTAACTACATGAATTATAAACACATAAAAATGAATAAATAGATATTATTAATTATATAAATAACAAAATTATTAAAAAAGAATTATATTAACTACTAAAAAATAAAATGCATTTATATGAATCAATTATATAAATTTCAAACATGTTAAAAATATTAAAACTTAATAAATAAAAATGAATAAATATTAATCATATAAACTACAAACATATTGAAAATCTTAAAACTTATTAAATAATTACATATAAATTTTAAAAAATGAATAAATTCCAGAAATATTAAAAATTAATAAATATCACAAATGAGAAAAATTAATATTAAATGAAATAATATTAAAAATTAATAAATAAAATTAAATAAATTACATAAAATATTAACTATTTAAATTATAAAATTATTAAAAAACATTTAAATAGATTAGTTATATAAATTTCAAACATATTTTAAATGCTAAAACATAATAAATAAAAATGAATAAATGTTATTCATATAAATTACGAACATATTGAAAATATTACATAGTAAATATATGTATGTATGAATAAATATTATAAAATGATTAAATTCCAACAAATATAAAAATGAATAAATATTAAAAATGAGTAAATAATATTAAATGAAAGAATATTAAAATTGAATAAATAAAACTTAATAGACAAAACTATTTAAAAAATGAATTCATATAAGATTAGGTATGTGAATTGTAAACGCGTACAAAAGTGAAAAAAAATATTAAAAAATGCATTTAAATAACTTAATTATATAAATTTCAAATATTTTAAAAATATTTTAACTTAATAAATAAAATTGAATGAATGCTAAAAATATGAATTAAAAACATATTATAAATAATACTTAGTAAATAAATATGTATAAATTTTAAAAAAAAATCCAAGAATATTATATCAAAAATGAAAATATATATATATTAAACGAGAAATAATATTAAAAATGAATAGCACATGTCATACATACACATATACACATATCCTATACATACACATACATGTACATATGTGTACATCCCACATATAGACATAGATATAAATATATTGTCACAACCTCCTCACTCTAAAGATACCACAATGAGGGGAGAGAGATAATGACTCCCAAGTCTCGCCTTCAGTAGGCCCCGGGTTGGTGACTAGTACCGATGGTATAAAAATCTCATGCATGAGAGGAATTGCCCTCTATAATATAAATAGGATTAGGAGATAATATGAATCATCCATAAACAACTCCGGGACATAATATAAAAGAAAGTCAAAACCATCTCACATGCAAGTATAAATAGAATTGATACAGATAAAAGTCTCCAAAGTAAATACCCAAAAGTAAAGCTAAATTAATGACATGATAACTATCAAGGATCTGGTATAGTAATGTCCATCACATTCCATGTAGTCCTCTTGGAAACTTGAAAATGGTTCTATATACGTAGGGTGAGCATACCAGTACACTCAGTAGGAAAACCAAAGTCTCTTGTGTACATGTGAAAGAAGCATACAAATTCACCTATGAGAAAACATCAAAACCAAAAAACACCTATCAAGGTATACTAACCATCTCAACCTCATCAAGGCACACTCACTAAATAACTCAAACCAAGTAATATAATATAATAGGAATCACAACGATAAGGGTACCCCACACCACTTTCCCACTAGTATGCCGCTCTCACACCCATCATTGTATGTCCTGGAACTCCCATATCTTTCATATACCACACTGCCCCAAAAGCATGGTCACAACACACCATGCCCAAAAACACCTGGGCTCACCGCCCCACAAGCGCGACCATGTCACACCTCGCTCGAAGACACCTGGGCTACCACCCCACAAGTACGGTCACATCTTGCCTGAAAACACATGGGTTGTCACACCTCACCTACAAACACCTAGGCTATCACAACCAACATATAATGCACTAATAAACCTCTAGTCATCACAGCCTATGCAATACCTACCTCTCTTGGAAGAGAGAGCGAGAAAGAGTGGGTGCCCAGCCATCTGTCCTCCTCACCAGATGTCGGGAAAAACACCTATCGCATGACTATACGAGTGTCGAAACGTAGTGATCGACATAGGTGGGGTGTTTATAAAAATCACAAGAATATACAAGTATATATATGTAGTATCAAACACTCAATACCAACCTATGGGTTCACAAACTAACTAACCAACTCACAACACTATCACCTTTGTTGCCACCTCTAAATGCATAACACCACACAACAAGCCACAACCCCATTCCACATTTCCAACCAATTCCATTTAATCATTTCATTCTTTTCATTATTTGGAATAAACCACATTTAACCACACAATCCACCATTTAATTATCCATCAACCATTTTCATCCCACTAACCAAACCAACCCAAGTCATTTCAAACATTTTCAAACAATTATTTATTTATTTCATCACTACTCGGGCATATAGAATAAAGAAATCACCACCTCTCCACCCCAAAATAAAATCCAAACAAACTACCTCACTGCCCCAAAAGTAAGGTCAAACAAGCCACCTCATCGCCCCAAAAGCACGACACATGAACCATTAGCCCCACATGTCCCAACCACACATCGTTTTCCCACAAGCACAACCACACATCAAGATCATTTTACATATTTACAAAGGGGATTTTATCACATTACACTTTGTTTTAGGGACGTTATCACACAAGTCATTATCCTGGGGCAACCGTTTTATTATCCAAATATAAGTGGTTAGACAAATTCCATTTTAGGGTGATATCACAATAATCACAACCAAAGAAGCAATCTTAACACATATATCCAACTCAAACAAAGCCTCCGACGACCACAATTTTTAGTGGGGAATCAAATTCGTACAATTAAAAATATCATCATAACAATAAAGTTATAAAAACATGTGAGTCAAACCCCTTTTTACCCTTAAATTTAAATTTAACAAATTCTTTATCTTTAATTAAACCATCACAACCAAAAATCATAGTTAAACAAAATAAAACTCCTCCCGCGTGATACACAATAAAGAGAAATGAGGGATTCCCTACCTCAAAGAAGCTTTACCGACTTGTTGTGCACCACAGGGTGAAGAAGAATGCCCGCAAACCACAACCGCACCATAAGAAAACAAGAATAAACCTACACCATAACCAAAGAACATCAAAACACAACCCAACACGCACCTCAACCCATAAAAATATCGTCACAGTGAATCCCTGAGAGAAGAATAGAATAAAACTTACCAAGAAGAATAGAGGGCTTACCATGGATTACAAACGAACAACCACCAGGATCAACTAATCAAAGAGGAAGGAAGAGGACTTGAAGAACTCCTCGGGGCGCCTAGGGTTCAACCAAAACAAGAGGAAGAAGAAGCCACAGACGAATGAATGAAAAATAGGCTAGAGAGAACTTTTAAAACTACACTACATCGGGGATTTACATGACATGTAATCCCCTTTCACATCATGTAATCCTCAAGGTTTTTTTTGTAGAAAAATGTGTTTCCTTTTTATTATTTAACCCCAAAAATATGCACATAGTGAACCGACCTCATACAATCCATGGACCACCATTACACGCTGTGGAATACACTTACATAGCGTGTATTTCCTATAGCAGTTCTACTGCACCTCCAGCTTCTAACAAAAACTCTTAGAACCTCCCTCGAACACCTCCAACAACCAAAACTGAAAAAGTAATAGATTGGGAGGGAAAAAACCATTACATCATATACCTATCAAATGATTCTCTCCCTAGAGAATCCAAAACCAATCCCATAAGAAAAGGAGTCCGAACAACCACCCCTCAAGGGTCTCTTCATACCTCAAACACTACTACCATCCAAATAAACCAACCCAAACGACCAAAAAGCACACTGCACAACCACATCACCACAACCAAAAGTCACCTCCTATTGCATAACCGTACTATCACATAACCACTGCACAACCATATCAACCTCCATGTAGCCCAAACCAACTACTACTACAACCAACAAACTGCACCGTCCCAAACACATGAATCTGGGAATTCCGTCTTTCATGTCAAGATACTATCCGCTATGGGAAAAACTGAATTGGTCAGAAGGGTTTAATCATATCGCAGTTAATGCATATCAATTAGGAATAAACTCCTCCCATTTTCATATGTCAGGACTTTATCACACGTCACACCAAACACATCACAAACCAAGGAAAACAGCTCATCTCATAAAACAAAAGGATCCAAACATCACATCACAAAGAAAAACATAGCAAAGAAAAAGTCAAAAAAAACTCCAGGTACTGGGAATGCATCTTTATCTCTCACTTCCAAGTACTCTCCTCTACGCCATAATTCCTCCACAACACAAGAACCAAAGAAATGGTCTATCCACGCAACACCTTCTCTTGGAAATCATGGATCTCTACTGGTTGTTTTATAAACATCATGTCATCCTCGATATCCAACTCTCCCCAGTCAATGACATGGGAGTCATCATGAAGATACCAACAAAGCTGAGAGATCTGGAAGATGTCATGGATCCTCTACAACCGAGGTGGCAATGCCAACCGATACGCCACCTTGCCAACTCGCCCCAATACCTCAAATAGACCAACAAACCTGGAGGAAAGCTTACTCCATCTGTAAAACCTCTACTACCCACGTTGAGGGGAAACCTTCAAAAACACATGGTCCCCAACCTTGAACTCCATGGGCCTCCTTCTACGATCAGCGTAAGACTTTTATCGGTCTTGTGCTGTTTTCATCCTCTTGCGAACAAACTGAACTTTCTCTATCATGCTCTGTACCACATTGGGACCAAGAACAACTGTCTCCCCAACCTCTGTCTAGCACAAAAAAGAATGAAACAGTCTCTCGTACAAGGCCTCAAATAGGGCCATGCCAATGGAAGAGTGATAGCCATTATTATAAGAAAACTCCAACAAGGGTAGGTGTGGTACCCAAGATCCACCAAAGTCCAAGATGCATGCCTGCAAAATATCCTCCAACATTTGGATAGTCTTCTCTTTTTTACCATATGTATTTGGGCGGAAAGAGGTTTTGAGGCGTAATTGAGTTCTAAAAGCATGTTGCAATCCCCTCCATACTCGTGAGGTAAAATGTGTATCCTGATCCAAGACAATGGAACTCAAAACTCCATGAAACTGCACCATATCATCCACATACCTCTTAGCCAAAGAATCTATTGTGCCTGACTCCTTGATCACTAAGAAGTGGGATGATTTCATCAAATAATCCATGACCACCCAAATAGAATCACAACCCCCCTGAGTTTTGGGTAACCCTGTGACAAAATCCATTGAGTTGTCATTCCATTTCCACTAGAGAAAATCTAAGGGATGCAATAAACCACCAGGAACATGATTCTTGACCTTTACTTGCTGAAAAACCAAGCAATTTTCCCCAAACTCTGCCACTTCTCATTTCATTATGGGCCACCAAAATTGTATCTTCAAGCCACGATACATCTTTTAAACTCCTGGGTGTACCGCCAAAGGTGAGTTATGAAACTCATGAAGGACTCCATCACATATTACTACCATAACAAACAACCTCCCATGAGACAACATTTGGTTCTAAATATCCTCTGACCATACCTCTGGAGCATCACCATGCCCAAAACGATCATGCATCACCTCTGCCTCTGAGTCTCCCCACTGAGACTCCTCCACCTGGTGCATTAGAGAATATTGTGCTGTCATCTAAAACAAACAATCTCTACCATCATCCGCTCTTGTATCTAAGTGCAATGCTTTCAAATTCTCCATTACTCTCCAAGCACCCCCAAACTCTTGAACAGCACCCCTTTATGACTTCCTGCTCAAATCATCAACCACAACATTCCCCTTTACTGAGGTGTAGGAGATCTAAAAAACACAATCCTGAATAAAATTCATCCACCTCTTGTCACGACCCCCTCCCCACAAAGTGTACCCCTCCTGGGCCGGCAATGTGAGAAGGGAGATAATGACCCCCGAGTCCCGCCTCCAGTAGGCCCCGGGTTGGCGACTAGCACCGAGGGTATAATACACACACAAATGGGAGGCATTACCCTCTAAGAGAACACATGCAGAAGAGAGAGATAGAATAGACTCCAATCAACTCCAACTCAGAACTGAAATGTAAAAGGAAATCAAGTACATATATGAAATGTCATGCAAAAGTACTACAACTGAAAGGGAAAACTAAAAGTACCCAAAAGAAAGTAAAAACGACAGCGACCACAAGCCCGAACAGCTCCTCCTCCAACCGCAAGCTAGTAGTAACCAGCTTGATCTCCAACCTGCTCCAAGTGACCTGAAAAACAGTTTATATGTACATAGGGTGAGTATAACAGTATACTCAGTAGGATCCTCCCCAAGACTCTCATGCAAAAGTAAAGAAAGCATGCTAAAGCTCAGTGAACAACAAGTGAAACTAACTCGTCACCTAAACAGGTATACTATGTTCCCAACCTCACCATGGCTACTCTCACCAAGTAATGCATACAAGAATATAGCATATAGTAAAGAATATCAAGGGTACCCCGCTACTACTTCCCCACTGGTTTGCCGCTTTTCCCCAACGACATACGTCCTGTGCATCTCTCTCCAAAGGCTTGCCCGCAGACACCTGGGCTAAGCTCCACAATCTGCACCTCGTGCACCACAAAGGCTTGCCCGCAGACACCTGGGCGAAGCACCACACCGTCCTCACAACCAAAGTAACCAGGTAGTTTCCGGGAGCCACCATAGCTCGTATAACGTGTATCATACGTCGAGTATTATTCCTCAAGCCATCACAGCCCATACGCCGAGTAAGGATCCTCAAGCCATAACAGCCTATACACGTTACACCTATAGTATTCCATAGGATACTATATCCAAAATATATGTGTGTGAAATAACCACAAGCCATTACAGCCCTCTACACACATATATGGGTAAAACTAACCACTGTGCCTACCAGCACAAGGATCTACCAAGAGAAGAGAGCGGGGCCAAAGGGGGTAGTCAGCCATTCAACCTCCCATCAGAATGTTGGGGAAAACACCCCCCCAGGGCTCAGAATCCCCGGGGTGTCAGTTTCCCTTACCGACAGGGTGGAGTAGCGTATAGAAACACAAAAAGTACAGAATATATAAGTAACTCACATCCACACTATGGGCATTACCTAGTCTTAGATACAACTGCAGCTAACGTCTCTCAGACTCCAGGCTGCTACTTCTGAGACTAGGTATCCTATAAGCACACAACCAATTGAAGAGCTTCATTAGATTACTCCATTCTCATTTATCAGTTCCACTGTACATTAATTAATTCTTTAAACATTAATTAAGAATGAAGAATTCCACATTAAACTGAAATGGCATCACTTTCAAAAACAACTGCTCCTTTTTAAGATTCACATCACCTTTAAATTCCAGCATCTCCATCCCCATGGATTTTCACCATTTAATCAAACATTCCTTACAGAATTACTTTTCCACATTCCCAGGCATTCTAGAAAAAAATCCTATGCTTCTAAACACAAAGGAGGCTCAACACGGTGAGTAGATATACTACCCGTCGAGTCTTTGCCGCCTACAGAAAGAGCATAGACCCATCCTCCATCGAGAGGCTAAACACGGAAATCACGTGGCATACCCCGCGTGTCTTCGCCTCCTTCGGAAAGAGGGTAAGCAAGACCAGCTGCCTTGAGAAGTGGGGAAAAGCAAAGCAGATTAACATTCAAGAAAACCGTAGGTAACCAGCAACCACATCCATCCCATTCCATCACCCCTGGTGTCCTCCCCGACACCCACATGCATAAACTGATGCATCTCGCCACTCTAGGCGTCATCTGCTGCCATAACCACAAGGCCTCCATGCCTCCACATATCACATCAGCCATCCAGGCTCACATCACAGCACAAGCAGCAGGAAAACAAACATCGCAAAATGGGATCTCGGCCCTTTAACAAGGCATTCAGCCTTCAAACACAATGAGCACTCAGAGCTCCAAACCACAAGGCATTCAGCCTTACAATCAAGCGGGTAACTCAGAACCCTTTTGAAATTCCCACATAATCTGTTCTCTAATCCATATTGAATTAGCAGATTTTTTTTATTCGTAGGTTCCAATCATGGATACCTAATCAGTAAGCTATCACAATTAAATAACCATGCTTACTTCCCTCATTTGATTATCCTCAAATTAGAACAACTACAACAACAGCAACAACCAGATTAATTTACATGCCTCTTTATCTTTAGCCAATTAATTAACAATTAATTCCGGCTTAACGTTCGTTATCAATTGCAATCATGAACGAACAACAAATCAAAGAAAACATAGATATCACTATATCTAGGAAAACATGAGGCAAACCGTTATCACGGTATAAAGCAACAGCATGCGATCAACCAATTCTTTTAATCCGGTTCAAGTATTTAATTAGGTCAATTTCATTGTGATCCAAAGGGATAAATCATGCTAATTCTACGATTGCACATATACAATTAGAGAAGCCATGAATCCCCTACTTGTTGATAGATGATCGACGTTTAGGCCGGGGGCGCGGAACTTTACGGATAACGACGCGGTGGTCCCGATGCACCAGAAGATCCACGATCGAAGAAGGGGGAAACCACGGCCTAACCCTTAATTTATAAGAGCCGGGGACGGTTGAGATAAAAACGCTGAACCGCGTAAGACGTGGAAGTCGTGGGTTGACCACGCGGCTTGACTCATCATTAAAGGTGCTGAGTGGTTTAAACCGACTCATGAGCTGATTCAGTATTTAATTAAACTTTTGTGCACGTTACTGGAACAACTTGGCAAGGTCGGGTGACGTCGGCCGATTCCGCCGATCAGTCACACCGATCGGTCGCACCGATCGGTCTCACCGATCCGTCTCACCGATCGGTCTCACCGATCGGTCTCACTGATCGGTCTCACCGATCGGTCTCACCGATCCGTCTCACCGATCGGTCTCACCGATCCGTCTCACCGATCCGTCTCACCGATCGGTCTCACCGATCCGTCTCACCGATCCGTCTCACCGATCCGTCTCACCGATCCGTCTCACCGATCGGTCTCACCGATCCGTCTCACAGATCGGTCTCACCGATCGGTCGCACCGATCGGTCTCACCGATCCGTCTCACCGATCGGTCTCACCGATCGGTCTCACCAATCGGTCTCACCGATCCGTCTCACCGATCGGTCTCATCGACCGGTCTCACCGATCGGTCTCACCGATCCGTCTCACGGATCGGTCTCACCGATCCGTCTCACCGATCGGTCTCACCGATCCGTCTCACCGATCCGTCTCACCGATCCGTCTCACCGATCGGTCTCACCGATCGGTCTCACCGATCGGTCTCACCGATCCGTCTCACCGATCGGTCTCACCGATCCGTCTCACCGGTCGGTCGCACCGATCGGTCTCACCGATCCGTCTCACCGATCGGTCTCACCGATCGGTCGCACCGATCGGTCTCACCGATCCGTCTCACCGATCGGTCTCACTGATCCATCTCACCGATCCGTACCCCTTAAGGATCCGGATTTTGGCAAAGGAAGGGACCAAGGGGGGTCTGGGTCATCACATCAGATACCTCTTAAACGATTCTCGTCCTCGAGAATCACAACAAACCAGAAGGAAAGAGAGGGTCCGAACAACCATCTTCGAAAGATACCTCTTAGGAGTGAACCTCTGCTAACTAAAAACACTCTCCTGTCAAGAACTAAGCAACATACCACGCCAAACAGCCCGGTCATGTGGGTTTGGGGAGTTTCCCTCCCACATGTCAAGATATTATCCGCTTTGGGCGGCACTGACTCGTCCGCACGGGTTCAATCGCATCCACCTTAATGCGTCTTGATTAGGGGTCGGGTTCCCTCTTCCCTTTAGCCGGAGCTTTTCACACACAACAGAGGAAATAACTCAGTACATTTCATAGCCAAAAGTCAAACGTTCTACCACAACAGGTACAAAAGGAACAAAGCTCAAAACAACTCGGGGTATTGGGCACGCATCTGTGCTTCACGCTCCCAGGTACTCTCCTCCATGCCACCGTGTCGCCACAAGACATGAACTAAGGGGATAGAACACCCATGCAACACCTTCTCCTTGTGGTCTTGGATCTCCACAGGTCGCTCCTCGAAGGTTGCATCATCATCAATATCGATCTCTCCCCAATAGATAACATGAGATTCATCATGAAGATAACGACGGAGCTGTGATACATGGAAAACATCATGTATCCGACTCATCTGAGGGGGAAGTTCTACTCGATATGCCATAGCTCCAACACGAGCTAACACCTCGAAAGGCCCAACAAAACGGGGAGAAAGCTTACTTCTGCGACCAAACCTTCGCTGCCCACGACGGGGAGTCACCTTCAGAAATACATGATCCCCAACATTAAACTCTAACGGTCTCCTTCTTTGATCAGCATATGATTTCTGACGATCCTGTGATGTCTTCATCCTCTCACGAATCACCTGAACCATCTCTGTTGTATTCTGCACTAGTTTTGGTCCGAGAATTGCTGACTCTCCGACCCCAGTCCAGCACAACGGAGAACGGCATGGCCGGCCATACAAGGCTTCAAACGGCGCCATGCCGATGGTAGAGTGAAAACTATTATTGTAAGCGAACTCTACCAAGGTTAAGTGCTTCACCCATGAACCTCCAAAATCAAGAACACAAGAGCGCAACATGTCTTCAAGAGTCTGGATGGTTCGCTCTGTCTGACCATCCGTTTGAGGATGAAAAGCAGTGCTAAGGCATAATTGAGAACCAAAAGCCTGCTGGAGTCCTCTCCACACCCTGGAGGTAAAACGAGGATCTCGATCAGAAATGATCGTCTTAGGGACTCCATGAAGCCTCACCACCTCCTCCAGATACTTCCTCGACAAAACTTCCACTGAGCTCGACTCCTTGATCGCTATGAAGTGGGATGATTTTGTTAAACGATCCACTACCACCCATATAGCATCAATTCCTCCCGGAGCTCGAGGTAAACCTGTAACAAAGTCCATTGAGATGTCCTCCCACTTCCACTGAGGAATCTCTAAGTGCTGGAGAAGACCACCAGGAACACGGTGTTCGGCCTTCACCTTCTGGCAGACTAAACATCGAGACACACATTCTGCAACTGTACGCTTTAGCCCAGGCCACCAAAACTGACTCCTCAAGGATCGGTACATCTTCGTCACACCAGGATGTACCGCCAAGGGTGAACTATGGAACTCTCGGAGAACCGTCTCGCGCATCGCCAAGGGAACAAAAAGCCTGCCATGATACAACACTCGGTGTTGTTCATCCTCCGACCAACCATCAGGGGCCTCACCATATACAACTCTGTCTCTCCAAACTTCCACCTCTAGATCACTCAACTGAGACTCTTCCACCTTCTGCATCAGGGATGACTACACCGTCATCTGGAAAAGACAACCTCTTCCCCCAACTTCTCCCATATCAAGATGCAAAGCTGATAGCTCTTCCATCACTCTCCAGGAACCACCAGATTCACGCACAACATCATTACGTGACTTTCGGCTTAGTGAATCAGCTACAACGTTCCCTTTTCCAGGTGTATAGGATATTTCGAAGTCGTATTCCTGCAAGAACTCCATCCACCGACGCTGCCTCAAGTTCAAGTCACGTTGGGAGAAAACATACCTCAAACTCTTATGATCGGTGAAAACCACAAAGCGCTCGCCAATGAGGTAATGTCTCCACAACTTCAGCGCAAACACCACGGCTGCCAACTCAAGATCATGGGTGGCGTAGTTGCGTTCATGGGGACGCAATTGCCGAGACCCATAAGAAACAACGGACCTCTGCTGCATAAGAACACAGCCTAGCCCCAGATGTGAAGCATCACAGAAAACATCAAACTGGACTCCCTCCGCTGGAAGACAAAGGAATGGAGCACTTACCAACTTCTCCTTTAGATACTCAAAAGCTGTCTGACACTGATCAGTCCATATGAACGCTTGATCCTTCCTGGTCAAAGCTATCAGGGGAGTCGTAACTCGGGAGAAATTAGCCACAAACCTCCTGTAATAGCCTGCGAGACCAAGGAAACTTCGCACCTCTGACACGGTCTTGGGGGCTGGCCAAGACACCACTGCTTCTATCTTAGAAGGATCCACAGCTACTCCCTGTTGGGACACAACATGTCCCAAGAAACGAACTTCTCGAGCCCAGAAATCACACTTGGACAACTTCCCAAACAACCGATGTTGGCGAAGAACTCCCAAAACGGCTCGTAGATGCTCTGCATGCTCCTCTTCAGATGTGGAGTACACAAGGATGTCATCGATGAAAGCCACAACAAACTTGTCCAGGAATTCACGGAACACAGCATTCATCAACCCCATGAAAACAGCTGGAGCATTCGTCACGCCGAATGGCATTACAACAAACTCATAATGCCCATGACGACAGCGGAAAGCAGTCTTCAGGATATCCTCATCCTTTACACGCATCTGATGATATCCTGACCGCAAGTCTATCTTTGAGAACCAACTTGCACCCTTCAGTTGATCGAATAGGTCATCAATCCGCGGGAGAGGATAGTGGTTCTTTATTGTCACTTTGTTTAACCGACGATAATCGACACACAACCGCAAACTGCCGTCAGCCTTTTTCACAAACAAAACCGGTGCACCCCAAGGTGACACACTTGGCCGAACAAAACCACACTGCAACAGACCATCGAGCTGAATACGTAGCTCTCATAACTCAAAAGGGGCCATCCTATATGGAAACATAGAGATAGGAGACGCTCCCGGCTGTAGCTCGATCCCAAACTCGATCTCTCGTCGAGGGGGTAAGGATACAACCTCTTCTGGGAAGACGTCAGGGTACTCCTCTACGACCCTAGGAAACGCCAACTGTTGAACCTCTGAAGAACTCAGCATCATCCCAGCCATCATGGATGATAAGGATGAAACTCGTCTATGACTCATCCGAGGATCTCTCTCACCAACAAACACTACTTCCTCTCTATCTTCATCAAAGAAAATGACCTTCTTCCTGTAGCAATCCACAATAGCCTGCACCGAATACAACCAATCCATGCCGAGGATGACATCATATGGTTTTATTCGTAAACATAGGAAATCTCCCCAAGAGCGGTGCTGCCCCAACACTAGCTCACAGTCTCTACATACTTCAAACAATCTAGCTCGACCTCCAACTGGCGTAGTCAACGCCAAGGGCACTGGAAGCCTCTCTACCTCAAGTCCCAAAGCGTGGACAAGGGTAGGGGATATAAAGGAGTGTGTCGCTCCTGAATCAAACAAGGCATACACCAAGGTAGAAAACAAGCAAAGGGTACCTCGGACGACGTCTGGCTCGCCTGGAGCTGGCAACGCTAGAGCATGAAGCTGACCACGAACACCTCCACGGCCTCTCTGACCCTGATGACGACCACCACCACGGCCTCGCTCTGCTCTCTGAGGATGGGGAGCGTCATGGGGATGTCCTCTGCCTGCTCCATCTACTCTCTGGTGATCTAAAGCTGTTTCCACCTGCTGTTGCTGCCTCGGCTGGAACTGCCTCAACGGAGGAACCTAGAGTGGAGCGCCTGGTGTACGATGACTGCTCTGAAAAGTCGGGCACTCCCGCTGCTGATGACCACGACCACCACAATAAAAACAAGCGCCTGATCCCTTGGCATAGGCCTGAGAGTTGCTGCCTCCGGAGAAACGAGATGGGAAGGGCTGGGACCTACCCCCAGGTGAACGGAAACTCTTCTGTCCTGAAAACCGGGAACCCCGAACCACAGCCCTGCTTCGTGAGGAATCATGAGGATTCCCCTCTCGTGACGATCCCGTCCTGGACAAAGTCCTCTCAACAACCTCTGCCCTCACCAGCACCTCTAGATATGTCTTCAACATAAATGGGGTGACCTGGCGCTGGATCTCTGGACGCAAAGCCTCCTCAAAATGCCTCGCCCTGGCCTCATCATCTGGTAACAGGTCAGAAGCATATCGTAGAAGGTTCCTGAAACGGATTCCAAACTCCCGAACACTGGAGCTCCCCTGTCGAAGGGTGAGTAGCTCCTGGCGACTGGACGCTTTCGCAGTCGATGAAAGAAACTCGACTCTAAACCTGTCTCGAAACTCCTCCCATGAGATCGCTGACTCCTCACGATCCCCGAGGAACAAGAACCACCACTGTCTCGCTGCTCCACGAAACATCGTCACAACCAAGGACACCCAGTGTTCCTTCCGAGCACGAATCGAACTGAATCCTATCTCGACCTCCTCCAACCAGTCTTCTGTGACTGCATCTGAAACGGAGCCCTCGTACTTCTGTAGACTCTGGTGCTGAAACTCTCGGAGTGTCTTCCTCTAAGTGTCATCGTCGTCAACCTCTACCCGGCGGCGATCTGCTGGAACAGCCTGCTGGGCACCTTCTGCACAAACCTGACGAGGACGTCGACCTGGAGCCATACCTGTAAAATAACAACCATTAGAGCTCCTAAGCCTGGAATATGGAAGACTCAACATTAATTAATTAATTATTTTGTTTTATTAATTTTTTTGGTTACCTATCCCAAGGTCTACCCATTCAAACACAGACGCAAAGAATAATGATGCATGATCCTTTCCTAGGTCTCTACCCTGCAACCAGTATCACTTTGTTTAGTAGCCATCGTAAACTTAAAGGTCCATGTAACAGATCATAGGGGGCCCTGAACGCCTATGTCTCTGCCGGTTTCCAGTGTTTACCCCACTTTCTAAACATGAATGACACCGTTTCCCTACCATCCCATGCATCCTCACCTGTGCCTAACTCCAAACTCCATCCTATCCCTCAACCAGACCTCTGATACCACTCTGTCACGACCCCCTCCCCACAAAGTGTACCCCTCCTGGGCCGGAAATGTGAGAAGGGAGATAATGACCCCCGAGTCCCGCCTCCAGTAGGCCCCGGGTTGACGACTAGCACCGAGGGTATAATACACACACAAATGGGAGGCATTACCCTCTAAGAGAACACATGCAGAAGAGAGAGATAGAATAGACTCCAATCAACTCCAACTCAGAACTGAAATGTAAAAGGAAATCAAGTACATATATGAAATGTCATGCAAAAGTACTACAACTGAAAGGGAAAACTAAAAGTACCCAAAAGAAAGTAAAAACGACAGCGACCACAAGCCCGAACAGCTCCTCCTCCAACCGCAAGCTAGTAGTAACCAGCTTGATCTCCAACCTGCTCCAAGTGACCTGAAAAACAGTTTATATGTACATAGGGTGAGTATAACAGTATACTCAGTAGGATCCTCCCCAAGACTCTCGTGCAAAAGTAAAGAAAGCATGCTAAAGCCCAGTGAACAACAAGTGAAACTAACTCGTCACCTAAACAGGTATACTATGTTCCCAACCTCACCATGGCTACTCTCACCAAGTAACGCATACAAGAATATAGCATATAGTAAAGAATATCAAGGGTACCCCGCTACTACTTCCCCACTGGTTTGCCGCTTTGCCCCAACGACATACGTCCTGTGCATCTCTCTCCAAAGGCTTGCCCGCAGACACCTGGGCTAAGCTCCACAATCTGCACCTCGTGCACCACAAAGGCTTGCCCGCAGACACCTGGGCGAAGCACCACACCGTCCTCACAACCAAAGTAACCAGGTAGTTTCCGGGAGCCACCATAGCTCGTATAACGTGTATCATACGTCGAGTATTATTCCTCAAGCCATCACAGCCCATACGCCAAGTAAGGATCCTCAAGCCATCACAGCCTATACACGTTACACCTATAGTATTCCATAGGATACTATATCCAAAATATATGTGTGTGAAATAACCACAAGCCATTACATCCCTCTAGACACATATATGGGTAAAACTAACCACTGTGCCTACCAGCACAAGGATCTACCAAGAGAAGAGAGTGGGGCCAAAGGGGGTAGTCATCCATTCAACCTCCCATCAGAATGTTGGGGAAAACACCCCCCCAGGGCTCAGAATCCCCGGGGTGTCAGTTGCCCTTACCGACAGGGTGGAGTAGCGTATAGAAACACAAAAAGTACAGAATATATAAGTAACTCACATCCACACTATGGGCATTACCTAGTCTTAGATACAACTGCAGCTAACGTCTCTCAGACTCCAGGCTGCTACTTCTGAGACTAGGTATCCTATAAGCACACAACCAATTGAAGAGCTTCATTAGATTACTCCATTCTCATTTATCAGTTCCACTGTACATTAATTAATTCTTTAAACATTAATTAAGAATGAAGAATTCCACATTAAACTGAAATGGCATCACTTTCAAAAACAACTGCTCCTTTTTAAGATTCACATCACCTTTAAATTCCAGCATCTCCATCCCCATGGATTTTCACCATTTAATCAAACATTCCTTACAGAATTACTTTTCCACATTCCCAGGCATTCTAGAAAAACATCCTATGCTTCTAAACACAAAGGAGGCTCAACACGGTGAGTAGATATACTACCCGTCGAGTCTTTGCCGCCTACAGAAAGAGCATAGACCCATCCTCCATCGAGAGGCTAAACACGGAAAGCACGTGGCATACCCCGCGTGTCTTCGCCTCCTTCGGAAAGAGGGTAAGCAAGACCAACTGCCTTGAGCAGTGGGGAAAAGCAAAGCAGATTAACATTCAAGAAAACTGTAGGTAACCAGCAACCACATCCATCCCATTCCATCACCCCTGGTGTCCTCCCCGACACCCACATGCATAAACTGATGCATCTCGCCACTCTAGGCGTCATCTGCTGCCATAACCACAAGGCCTCCATGCCTCCACATATCACATCAGCCATCCAGGCTCACATCACAGCACAAGCAGCAGGAAAACAAACATCGCAAAATGGGCTCTCGGCCCTTTAACAAGGCATTCAGCCTTCAAACACAATGAGCACTCAGAGCTCCAAACCACAAGGCATTCAGCCTTACAAGCAAGCGGGTAACTCAGAACCCTTTTGAAATTCCCACATAATCTGTTCTCTAATCCATATTGAATTAGCAGATTTTTTTTATTCGTAGGTTCCAATCATGGATACCTAATCAGTAGGCTATCACAATTAAATAACCATGCTTACTTCCCTCATTTGATTATCCTCAAATTAGAACAACTAAAACAACAGCAACAACCAGATTAATTTACATGCCTCTTTATCTTTAGCCAATTAATTAACAATTAATTCCGGCTTAACGTTCGTTATCAATTGCAATCATGAACGAACAACAAATCAAAGAAAACATAGATATCACTATATCTAGGAAAACATGAGGCAAACCGTTATCACGGTATAAAGCAACAGCATGCGATCAACCAATTCTTTTAATCCGGTTCAAGTATTTAATTAGGTCAATTTCATTGTGATCCAAAAGGATAAATCATGCTAATTCTACGATTGCACATATACAATTAGAGAAGCCATGAATCCCCTAATTGTTGATAGATGATCGACGTTTAGGCCGGGGGCGCGGAACTTTACGGATAACGACGCGGCGGTCCCGATGCACCAGAAGAGCCACGATCGAAGAAGGGGGAAACCACGGCCTAACCCTTAATTTATAAGAGCCGGGGACGGTTGAGATAAAAACGTTGAACCGCGTAAGACGTGGAAGTCGTGGGTTGACCACGCGGCTTGACTCATCATTAAAGGTGCTGAGTGGTTTAAACCGACTCATGAGCCGATTCAGTATTTAATTAAACTTTTGTGCGCGTTACTGGAACAACTTGGCAAGGCCAGGTGATGTCGGCCGGTTCCGCCGATCCGTCACACCGATCGGTCGCACCGATCGGTCTCACCGATCGGTCTCACCGATCCGTCTCACCGATCCGTCTCACCGATCGGTCTCACCGATCCGTCTCACCGATCGGTCTCACCGATCCGTCTCACCGATCCGTCTCACCGATCGGTCTCACCGATCCGTCTCACCGATCCGTCTCACCGATCCGTCTCACCGATCCGTCTCACCGATCCGTCTCACTGATCGGTCTCACCGATCGGTCGCACCGATCGGTCTCACCGATCCGTCTCACCGATCCGTCTCACCGATCCGTCTCACCGATCCGTCTCACCGATCCGTCTCACCGATCCGTCTCACCGATCCGTCTCACCGATCCGTCTCACCGATCGGTCGGTCTCACCGATCGGTCTCACCGATCCGTCTCACCGATCGGTCTCACCGATCGGTCTCACCGATCCGTCTCACCGATCGGTCTCACCGGTCGGTCGCACCGATCGGTCTCACCGGTCGGTCGCACCGATCGGTCTCACTGATCCGTCTCACCGATCCGTCTCACCGATCCGTCTCACCGATCGGTCGCACCGATCCGTCTCACCGATCCGTCTCACCGATCCGTACCCCTTAAGGATCCAGATTTTGGCAAAGGAAGGGACCAAGGGGGGTCTGGGTCATCACACCTCTGCTATTGCAAGTTCAAATCACATTGGGAAAAGATATATCTCAAAATATTATGATCTATGAACACCACAAAGCACACCCCAATGAGGTAATGTCACCATAACTTTAGTGTAAACACAACTGATGCTAGATCTAGATCATGGGTGGTGTAGTTATGATCATGAGGACGTAAATTCCTAGACCGATAAGAGATCATCACCCACTATTGCATCAATACACATCCCAATCCTAGGTAGGAATCATTACAAAACACCTCAAACATCACCCCTTCCTCAGGAAACCGTAGCACTGGAGCACTAACTAATTTCCCCTTCAGGTAACTGAACGTTGCCTAACACTGATCACTCCACACAAAATCTTGGTCTTTCTTGGTCAAAGCTATCAATGGGGCTGCAAATTGAGAGAAATCAGGTACAAACCTCTGATAATAGCCTGCAAGACCAAAAAAACTATGAACCTCTACCGTGTTCTTGGGTACTACCCAAGAAACAACTACTTAAACCTTTGATGGGTCTACTAACACACCCCGTTGAGACACCACATGCATGGGGAAATGCACCTGTCATGTCTAGAACTTACACTTATATAAATTTCCATAGATCTGGCGGCGTCGAAGAACATGCAAGATAGTTCTGAGATGATCGACATGCTCCTCCTCTAACTTCGAGTGCATTAAGATATCATTGATAAATACAGTGATGAACTAATCCAGGAACTCATGGAACACATAGTTCATAAGCCCTATAAACACAACTTGTACATTCGTAACACCGAATGACGTGACTACAAACTTGAAGTGTCCATACCTACATATGAAGTTAGTATTCGAGATATAGCCCTCCTTCACCCTCAACTAGTGATATCCTAACTGCAGATCGATCTTAGAAAACCAACTCACCCCTCTCAGTTGGTCGAAAAGATCATCTATCCTTGGAAGAGGGTAACAGTTTTTTACCATCACCTAACTCAACCTCTGGTAGTCTATACACAACCTTAGACTATTATCCACCTTCTTGGCGAACAACACTGGAGCACCCCATGATGACACATTGGATCGGATAAAACCCTCCTACATCATAACATTTATCTAAATCCTCAACTCCTGCAACTCAAAAGGTGTCATTCGATAAGGAGTCATCGAAATCATAGAATCACCAGGTTGTAAATCTATCCCAAAATCAACATCACGTCGAGGGGGTAGCATCACAACCTCCTCAGAAAAAACATCCAGGAGCTCCCCAATGACCCTAGGGACCTCTACCATCTCAGCCTGCACCGATTCCACCGACGACTCAGCCAACAAGGAAAGAAGAGGCTCTACGCACCAACTGCCCACCAGACAACCCAACTCACCAATGAAAACCACACATTGGCCATCTACATCTGAAAACATGACTCTCCTCCAAAAGTAGTCGATAATAGCACTTGTAGAATAAAATTGGACGATACCAAGGATGACATCGTATGGCTGCATTTGTAGCAAGAAAAGATCCCCATGGGACTGATGAGGCCCCATCATTAGTCTACACCCCCGACACACATCAAAAAAGTTGGTTTGGCCTCTGATTAGCGTAGTGAACACCAGGGGCATGAGAATACTATCTACATCTAGTCCTAGAGTATGAGCTATAGAAGGTGAAACAAAGGAGTGTGAAGCTCTCGAATCAAACAATGCACAAAAAAGGTTACTAAACAAACTGATCGTACCTCTGACGATCTTTGGACCCTCTGAAACTATTGTCTCCACTGCATGCAACTAATCATACCCAGCTCCTCTACCTTTTTGTTAATGACCACCTCCACAACCACACTCGGGTCGCGGCCCTTGAACATGAGGAGCATCCTAGGGTCAGCCTCTACCTACTCCATCTCCCCTTGGCGGAGTAAAAACCTACCACCCCTGAACCTATCCACCTCCACCAAACTGATCTCGGGTGACCACTGGGAATTGGTTCTAGCGATGTCCATAAACCCCACAAACAAAACAAACTGAAACAAAACTCTCAGGAAAAGCATGAAAACCACTGGCCCTAGAAGACCAGAAAGGAATCTGCTAAGGTTGACTCTCTGTCAATCAAAACCTCGAAGGTCCTAGTGCCTAAGACTTACATGTAACACCCCGCCCCTGCCTCATTGGCTTGAGGAGGAGTCGAGGGTTACTTGGCCTTAAGCGGAATTCCTAAGGCGCTTAAGGCTGGAAATAAATGCCAAGGGCTCCGAGAACAATTTGGGGAATGATTTTCCCTTAAGACAAAACCATTCACTATATGATGCATGTCAATAAAACACCCCAACATGTATTCCCAAAGACAACCAAGTTGTTCCACAATACAACCCGAAACCAATACAGCTAGACATGTCCACCAACATCAGAGTACAAAGCGGAAACTAAACAACAAACACCACAATCCATGACACCACCACAACTCCACACCAAGCTCCAAGCTCCAAGCTCCACCAAGAGATCACAATGCGCCACTAAAGGAGGGTGAAGCCTTACCTTTGCGCACGTCACGATACACGACATCTGCAAAGACACCAACGTGCCAAAGCCGGGGTTGAGTACTAAAACTCAGTAGGTTTTCCCCAAATGACTTCCCTAAACACGCCACTAGGATAAAACCGTGAGCACATTTATATAAAACAATTTATATAAAACAGTCACAAGTGAAAACATTTCCATAAGCCAAACATGCCATTATCAAGCCATCACACCCAAACCAAGCAACCAAGGGAAAGCCAAAGAAAGCATGCCACAAACCATTGCATCATTTACACATTAGCACAACAACTTCCATCTTGCAAAGCAATGCACAACAAACAACCAAAACAACCAAAACGGTGGGACTTTCGCCCAACCCGTTCACCCATTCACAACTAGCGGTATTTCCCGACCACTACCCATATGGTGGTTCTTCCGACCACTATCCATCACCTTTTATAGTGAGACTTTCCTCCAACTTCCACACATCATTTCAACCAATTCATAATCAAGCATATAACCCACCAAGGCCACAACAACATGCAATCAACCAATTCCATTGCATATCGATCCACTTCAATAAATCATCCATTTATTAAAAACCATTTTCCATACCAAACAACCTTTCAATAAAACCACATCTTTATTGAAACCATTTTAATCAACCATTTTCCCAAATCAACCATAGCATCCTATTTTAAAATCTCCATTTTAAAATCCACAACAATAGCATTTTACCATAAAACCCCCTTTTTCCCCAAAAATCCCCAAAACATCACCCAAGGGATTTCCAACCAATTTTGCATAACAATTCACAATTAATTTTCAGCACAACAATTAATTGTAACAAAGAACCACTAGTTTTAACCAAGTGGAGTCGAGAGAGAAGCCACCTACCTTTAGAGTTCCTGAGAAATCGACCCATGAACAACCACACCTCAAATCCGGCAAACGCACCACCGAAACCTCTCTAGATCTTCTTCCCTAACATTCACAAGCCTTCAAATCATCATCCAAGGCAACCCCAACCATAGATCTACACACAAAAAGTGTAGATCTAGAAAACCAAGAAAGAGGGAAGAGCAGATCTAGAGGAAAACACAAAGAAACCATGAGAGAAGACTTACCCGGTAGCAATCACCTTCAAAACACCAAGAACCCTCTTCAAAATGCTTCCAAAATGAGTGGGAAAGCTCCTACACCCCTGGAGAACCGAAGAAACCGAGTGAGCCCCGAGTGGGAGGAAGTTTGGAGTGAAATAGGTTAAGCCCGAGGGAGCCTGGAACTTATAACCCTATTTTTAAGTGGCCGCACGGTTAGCCCGTATGGTTTGACAAACCGTGCGCTAACTGTGCGCACTCTACTGCCTCGAGAGCAAGGGTCTGCACGGTTACCTCGCACGGTTTGGCAAACCGTGCGCAGGCCGTGCGAAGCCTACTGTCTCCCTTGCACGGTTTCCTGGAGAACTCGCACGGTTTCCACTAACCGTGCTCAAACCGTGCACCCATTTAAAAGCCTCCAAACTCATCCAAAACCATTCCAAACTCTCCCAAACTCTTCCCAACTCATCCCATGCACTTTAAACACATAAAAAATGCATAAAAAAATACCACATACCTCAAACTGGGGGTACTACACTACCACTGACAATTGTGCTCCTCGAGGAACCCTATTGGTTCCCCTCTCGTGGAAAACCTCCTCGTGAGTGCATCCGCTCGATCACATCTTCCTTCTTTTGAATCTCCAAATACATCAGCAACGTAAAAGGAGTAACTGCATACTGGATAATAGGACAAAGTGCCTCCTCAAGATGTCTTGCATGAGGCTCCTCATCTGAAAAAAAAATCTGGGGGGGAAATTAGAAGATCCTTAAACTTGATTCTCAGTTTTTGCACCGACATGCTCCCCTGCTAGAGTGAAATAAGCTTTTTGCCTCGTTATTGCCTTCATGGTCGACGAAAGGAACTCTGCCCGTAACTCCTTCTGGAAGTCAACCCATAAAACACATGCCTCCTTCTGCTCTCCCAGATACAACATCCATCACTGACGCGTAGCTCCCCACATTTGACTGACTGCCAAAGGGACCCAATACTCCGTCAGGGCCCAGATCAAACTGGAAGTGATCTTGAGCTCCTCTAGCCAGCTCTCTATCTCCACATCTGAGACACTGCCCTCATACTTCCCCAAAGTCCACCACTAGAAAGCATGCAATGTCCTCTTCCACTGATCCTCCTCAACCGGATCAACCCCGCAACGATCAATCGGATTAGCTTGTTGAACCTCAACTGCCTGAGCCACGCATGAATGAAGAATAGGAGCCATAGATGAAAGGCAAACAAAGAACTTCATAAGCCCGCTAGTGTGGAATTTTATTAAGATTCATTTTAACTCATTTAATTCATTTTGTTATCCATTACAATCTTCCAAAAATAGCTCAATTCAAACAAGAACACAATTCATCATAATGCATGTACCACTCCTATATCTCTACCCTGCAAACAGGTCCACCTCACTTGGTCATTCAATAGTCTCAGAGTTTTTTGCACTGGATCACGGGGAGCTCTAAAATCTCGTGTCCTAGTCAGTCTCTCTGGCCCATGTCACACACCAAGGTCAGATGGCACTGTTTCCATACCATCTCATGCAATCCTCACTGTGCTTAACTCCAAACTTCATCCTATTTCTCAACCACTCATCTGATACCACTCTGTCACGACCCCTTCCCTTCAAAGATACCGCAATAATGGAAGAAAGATAATGACCCTCGAGTCCCGCCTCCAGTAGGCTCTGGGTTGGGAACTAGCATCAAGGGTATAAAAATCTCATGTATGGGAGGCATTACCCTCTCTAATATAAATAGGATCGAGAGATAAAATGAATCATCCACAAACAACTCCAAGACATAATATAAAAGAAGCCAAAACTATCTCACATGCATGTATAAATAGAACCAATACTCATGAAAGTCTTCAAAGTAAATACCCATAAGTAAAGCTTAAGCAGTGACACGGTAACTGTCAAGGATATGAGCTAGTAATGTCCAGCACGGTCCACATAGTCCTCCTGAAAACCTGAAAATAGTTTTATATACGTAGGGTGAGCATTCAAGTATACTCAGTAGGAAAACCAAAGTCTCTCGTGCACATGTGAAAGAAACATACTAATGCACCTGTGAGAAAACAGCAGAACCGAACATTACCTGTCAATATATACTAACCATCACAACCTCACCAAGGCACGCTCACCAAATAACACAAACCAAGTAATATAATATAATAGGAATCACATCGATAAGGGTACCTCACACCACTTTCCCACTAGTATGTCGCTTTCACACCCAACGTCATACGTTCTGACACTCTTATCTCTTATGTATACCGTAACGCCCCACAAGCACGGTCACAACACACCATGCCCAAAGACACCTGCCCCCCCCCCACAAGCACAACCATGTCACACCTTGCTCGAAGACACCTGGATTACTGCATTATAAGCACGGTCACGTCTCGTCTAAAAACACCTGGGATATCACACCTCGCCTGCAAACACCTAAGTTGTCACAACTACCATCTAATGCACTAATAGACCTCCAGTCATCACAACTTGTTCAATACCTACCTCGCCTGGAAGATGGAGAGAGAAAGAGCGGGTACTCAGTCATCCGTCCTCCTCACCAAATGTCGGGAAAAACACAACTAGTGTGACTATTCGGGTGTCGGCACATAGTGCTCGATGTGGGTGGAGTACGTATAGAAATCACAAGAATATACAAGTATATATATGTAGTGTCAAACATTCAAGTTCAACCTATGAGTTCACAAACTAACTAACCAACTCACAACATTGTCACCTCTGTTGTCACCACTAAATGTATAACACCATACAACAAGTCGCAACCTCATTCCACATTTCCAACCAATTCCATTTAATCATTCTATTCTTTTCATTATTTGGCATCAATCGCGTTTAATCACACAACCCACCATTTAATTATTCATTAACCATTTTCATCTCATTAACCAAACAAACCCAAGCCATTTCAAATATTATCAAACAATTATTTATTTATTTCATCACTACTCGAACATCTTGCACAAAGCAACCACCACTTCATCGCCCCAAAAGCATGCCCAAACAAACCACCTCGCCGCCCCAAAAGCACGACACATAAACCATTGGCCCCACATGCCCCAACCACACATTGTCGTTCCACAAGTATGATCACACGTCACAACACATCAAGATCATTTTACATATTTACAAAGGGGCTTTTATCACATTTTACTTTATTTTAGGGACGTTGTCACACAAGTCATTATCCTGGGGCAATTGTCTTGTTAGCCAAATATAAGCGGTTAGCCAAATTTCATTTTAGGGTGATATCACAACAACCACAACCAAAACATCAATCTCAATACATATATCCAGTGCAAACAAAGTCTTTAAAGACCACAATTTTCCGCGGGACATCAAGCATGTACAATCTACAATATCGTCATAACAATAAAGGTGTAAAAACATGCGAGTCAAACCCCTGTTTACCCTTCAATTTCAATTTAACCAATTTTTTATCTTTAATTAAGTCGGCACAACCATAACTCACAGGTAAACAAAATCAAACCCACTTTGCATGATACACAATCAAGAGAAACGAGAGATTCCCTACCTTAAAGAAGCTTTGTCGACTCGCTGCGCACCGCAGGGCGAAGAAGAACGCCCACAAACCACAACCACACCACAAGAAAACACGGATCAACCTACACCGCAACCAAAGACCATCAAAATGCAACCCAACATATACCCCAAACCATAACAACATCGCCGTAGCGAATCCCCGAGAGAAGAACAGAAGAAAACATACCAAGAAGAAGGAAGAACTTACCACAATTTGCAAACAAACAACTACCGAGAGCAACAGATCAAAGAGGGAGGAGGAAGGCTTGAAGAACTCATCGGAGCTCCTAGGGTTCGCCCAAAACGAGAGGAAGAAGAATCCATGACATAATGAATGAAAATTTGGTTGGAAAGAACTTTTAAAACTGCACTGCATCGGGGATTTACATGACATGTAAATCCCCTTTCACGTCGTGTAATTCTTAGGGTTCGGTTTCGCCGAAAAACGCGTAACCTTTTTATTATTTAACCCCAAAAATCTACACAACGTGAACCAGCCCCGCACAAGCTATGAACCACCATTACACGTTGTGTTATACACTTACACGACATGTATTTCCTGCAGCAGTTCTGCTGCACTTCCAGCTTCCACCGAAAACTCCCGGAACCTCCCTTGAACGCCTCCAATAACCAAAACTAGTAAAGTAACAAACCGAAAGGGCATGTGACGTTACATATATAAATTAAAATATCACACATTAATAACACATATTCACACACACACACATATTCATATAATTGTTTAAATTATTTAAATATATACTAATATATAATATTTATATTAATATACACATTCTGTAATTAATATATATAACTAAACATTAATTTTAAAAATAGATATGATAATTTTATATATATTGATAATTTTTTTTATTAAAATTTATACTAATCTTTTATCCCTAAGAAAAATATCGGTAAAGCGACAATTTTATTACCGCTAAAAAATGTGGTGACAATCGAGCTGAACAAATAAAACGTCGGAGTTTATGCTTCTTTGCCCCGACACACTGTTTCTTTTCCAACCAAGCACACGCGAAACGCGCGGTGAAACAGTACACAGCAATGCGAATGGTGAAATGGAAAAGAGATAAATAGAAAATAAAAAAATGAAAGAAAATCGTGTTTGGGTGAATTTTGAATTTTCCAAACGCCCGGAGCCGTAGCGGAGTCGCTGGATTCGCGTCTTCCCAAGCCGTGCGTCCCCAATGGAGATCGCGCCCGCGCCTTTGAGTTCCTGCTCCCGGGAGCACCAGAAGATCTATCAAGAATGGTTTAATTGCGCTGATTCTGGTTAGCTTTTTATCCTTCCCCGTACCGACTGGGATTTGTATTCGAATTTTTTTCGGAAATTTACCCGCTTTACGCGTTTTGGTCCAGATGGCGATGGCCGCCTCACCGGGAACGATGCCATCAAGTTTTTCTCCTTGTCGAATCTTTCTCGCCAAGACCTCAAACAGGTTTTATACTGGTTTTCTTCAACGGTAGTCTGGAATATAATGATTTTTTCCTGATTACCCGTTACGATATTCTTGTAATAGTCAACCCTAAATCAGTTTTTTTTAAACCGAATGTAAAATTTGTTTTTTGATCTTAAAACAGAAAAAAGAACTGGATTCTTATTATCTGTGCTGAATCCCGAAATAGCCGAGTCTTAAATGCATTTAAGAAACTGCCTAAGCATTAATGGTTTTAAAAGATGATCACATATGGTCTTCATATGATCCTCTTTACGTCTTTGCCTTTTGCCACATCTATCAGGGCACGTAGTAAGGATCCAATGATGACTTCACACGGACTATCCAATGATGACTTCACACGGACTTAACATGATCACATTTGGAAAACAAGTAACTTGCAATCATTAAAATTCCCAGTCCCAGTTTGATTTACCTTATAGGATGATTTTTTAGAATCCTCTTTTTAGTCATAATATTTTCTTTTTTATCGGCATCATATGTTTTGCATTGCTGTGACTACTGTTAACTGTTACTTCATCTAGGTCTGGGCAATTGCTGATCAAAAACGTCAAGGATTTCTTGGTTTCAAGGAGTTCATAACTGGCATGCAGGTTTTGGTCTCTCGGTGCTCTTTTTAAGTCCGATTTATTTTAGCTTCTGACTGGCTTCGCATTATTGTCCAGTTAGTTTCCCTTGCACAAGCTGGACATGCAATAACATCTGACCTTCTCAGTACTCAAGGTGACCCATTACTCTCATTCTCATTGGTTCTTGATACATGTTAATTTTAACAATTTCCAGCAGACAATTTTGCACATCGATAGCCACTTCCTCTAGTAAGTTTCAATTCAGGGATCTTATTTGATGGTATTGCTTTATAATTTTTGTAGCTAACCTGGAAGATGTACAGCTTCCTGTGATGGAAGGTTTGGATGTATTACTAGTTGTAAGTACTTGAATTAATAATAAATGAGGCTTCGGCCCCAACCTTAAAAAAAAAAAAAAAACTAGCTGTAAGTACTTGATGTTCATTTATAGTAAATATGTTTCATTCGCATTCCATTATTTTTCCTTTAATGATAGTTTTGAATTGATCTTTAAACGTTTAGAAGAAACAACGTGCACATAAACCAGCAGAGCAAGATGTCAATGGTAAGGTGCTTTTCTTCCTTTTTAATTAAAGTAATGCAATATTATCGTAGATGGAGCACTTACTAATTGAAGCATTGCAGGTGGTTCTCTGGTTCAAGCATCACCTACTGCTAATTGGTTTACTTCTAAATCATTGAAAAAGGTGGACACTATTTTTGTTTCACTCAATTTATTACTTGCTCTATCCAAAATAATTCTGCCCACTCTCCCAGTTATGAAAACTTCTAATTTGATGTCTATTTCATTGTCTACATTTCCCGACGCAATGCAGTCTTGGTTTCAGTTTATGCCGGCCGACTCTTTTTCATTTATTGTTCATGCAATGCCTGAAAAATCAACATCATGAAGTTTTTTTTGAGTTATGTTGAGAACACTTGCATGTCTATTGATTTATGGTTGTGATTTGATTATATGTTAATCATGATAAATCACTATTTTCTGCCACAATGCTTCTCAAAAATGTTGTTTTACTGTATCATGTGCTGCTACGGTCTTATGTTTTTATTTTATATTTCCTGAATTTGCATTCCCAGGTTCCTTTGGCCGCTGTCACTTCAATAATTGATGGCTTGAAGAGATTGTATATTCAAAAGCTGAAGCCATTGGAAGTTACATATCGTTTCAATGATTTTGTTTCCCCATTTTTGGTAAGTTCAAATTTGCTTGCCATATGGCTATTTTATATGTATAAGATCCCAGACCTCTTCAGATTCTGATTCCATTCTCATTGAAGTACTGTTTTGCCTCTGTTACATTCAGACAAACAGTGATTTTGATGCCAAGCCTATGGTAATGCTTTTGGGGCAGTACTCTACTGGGAAAACCACATTTATTAAACACCTGCTTAGAAGCAGTTACCCAGGCCAGTTTTCTTTTTCATGATTTTTTCCCTTTCCTATATTTTTTAACAAAAAAAATATCTGTGATTGTAGCTATAAAGAATATCATTGATTACTTTTTCATGTTAGACCATTCCTTTTCCAGGAGCACACATTGGACCTGAGCCCACTACAGACAGATTTGTTGTTGTAATGGTATTTTGTAACTTATGTTACCTTCATATCAATTGAGATTATGTTGGGCATAAATATTCATGTCTTTTATTCAGTTGTGCTCTGAAGGGTGATGCATGAGTTTTAAATGCATGGGAAGATTGTTAAATTCCTGCATGAGTTTTAAATGCATGGGAAGATTGTTAATTTCCTGCAAGTCTTCTTAGGTATCAATTTGTATAACTATGCACAGATGATTTGTTTCAATATTGATTATAATAATTTTTTTTTTGTATACATTTTTTACTGCATACAAACATGATCAACTTCAGCTGTTGGCTTTTTTTTTTTCCGGTTCACCCTGCAAGTGAGCACGTACCTTAGTTTTAAGCAAACTAGCTCCAAAGTTGATAAAACAATAATATCATTTTCTTTTCAGTTTCCTAATTTTTCTTGTTGGCTTCTTCTATCCGTCTTCTGTTTATTTTTGCGATTTTATTTTTTAGTGGTGAATTTTCTTCCTCAGATTTTTCTCTTTTATTGAATTGGAGGAAGGCAATGCTGGGTACCTTTCTAAGTCTCTCGTGCATCTGTTTGTAGGTGTTCGGAAAGGATTGGGCGGGGTGCAATAAATTTAGCTTACGAACTATCTTATGTTTTGGTAACAATTAACCAATCTTCATTAACTTGGATATGGTTGGAAGCAAATTTTAATTTTTGTGAGAATCTAGCATCATTCATTGTGTTTTGGAAGAAAAAAACCCACTGCCTGAACAATTCTTTGATGAAGAATATGCAATTTTCACCAATCTTGGAATGGAATGGTGCATACTGCTGTTATGATTTCATTAGTTTCGAACTGAAGTTACTCTTCATCACTCCTTCTGAGTTTTTGTTGGCACGTAATATTCTGTGTGCAGTCTGGGCCTGATGAAAGAAGTATCCCTGGGAATACTGTTGCTGTTCAGGCTGATATGCCATTCAGCGGTCTCAACATTTTTGGAACTGGTTTTTTGTCAAAGTTTGAATGTTCACAAATGCCACATCCAGTAAGTAATGAATTTGGGCTCTTTTTGATAACAGTTGCAAAAACATGTCTCTAATACCTCACTCGTAATTAGTGTCGGTGTTGGTGTATGCTCAAAAATCAATCTTGTGATCATAATTGAGATTTGTAATCAGGCCTTTAAAACAGGTTTGGCCTTGGAATTGAAAAATCTTAGTGTGGTGGCACTATGCGGGCCAAGCTGACTTTGATATTTTTTTTTATAATCTAAATTTTTATATTTAAATATAATAAAATAAAATATCTTTTAATAAATTTATGGGCCGACTCAATCCAAATCAGTGACCCGGGTAGTAATCGAATCCTGTAATTTATTTAAGACATTACATTCATCATTCATTCATATTGTGTTGTTTTTAAATATGTGATCTGAACAGAAAAACTCTGGAATATTTACTGATCCTAAATTCTTCGAGTCAAGGATCATTACGGTTTTGGTCATAATGTTTTAGATTAGCATGAGTGTGGACTTGTTTGGGGATACGATGTCTACTCACAAGGAGCCATTTAGAAACTTAGACCAAACCATCCTGCTATAAGGAAGATTGCATGAATTGTCATTTGTGTTTTTAGTCTTTCTTTTGTAGGAGCTGATACTTGTTTTGAAACCCAAGGCCAGTAAAATCTTTTGCATGAAGTTTCACACTGACATTTATTCAGCATTATCTTTAGATATTGATCATAAATATAGATGATCAAGTATCTCATGGATCATACTTTTTTGAAACCCATGCCAGTAAAATCTTTTGCATGAAGTTTTACTAACATTTATCCAGCATTATCTTGAGATATTGATCATAAATACGGATGATCAAGTATCTCATGGATCATGCAAAGAGATTTAGCTTATCAAGAAGAGATTAGTCCTCTTATATGATTGGCATTATATCAAAGTCATCGATTGAGAAAATTGAGGAAATGTATGACAATGGTTAGATGGATTACATAAGATAAAATTATTTGTTTTTATCACTATTGATAGAGCAGGGAGGCCAGACAACTAGGCACCGACCACCTCTTCTGTACACTTATCAAAAAGGGGGAAGGGTTATAATTGTTTTTCTGTTAGGCTGGGATAACTACATGAGGGTAGTTATGTAAATGTAGAGTCAGTTACATACCGTTGGGCTAGGATAACTACCTGAGGGTAGTTTTGTAATTGTAGAGTCAGTTACATACTAATAAGAGGGAATAACTGATCTGGGGAGGGGGGTTGATTACAGTTAGAGCGAGGGTATAAGTACTAAGGTGAAATACTAGTTGGGAGTTACAAAAGTATTATTCTGGAGGCTAAGTGCTGAGGCTCTAGGAGAGAGAAGTTCCCCTAGAGAGAGGAGTCTGTCGAATGTAATTTAATTTAAGGGAATTGAGGTAAGAAATTCTTGATCTACTTTGTACTCTATCAACTATTGCTGAGAATTGAGAAATGATGTGTTATTTTATATGAGATTGACATATTTGATGTCTCATGCATAAACTTGATGCATTGGACAAAAAACATACTTATGGGATACCATCAATTGACCACGGGTGCTAGAGGAGTGTGCACCACCATGTCTTACGAGTTCACTATGATCTATAATATCGACATACAAAGGAAGTTGGCGACGAGTCTTCCCAACGTGGTGATATACTGGTGGGATTTCAAGGGTGGATAAACTTAAGAATTACTGACCCCGCTGAGCCCGATTGCTTCTGGTGTCCAAGGAAGTGGTTGCAACTCAAGGAGATCATTATACCGGGCCTTCCATTTGGTAAGTATGTTGGAAAAAGACGGTGATGTTAGCAGGAGGTAGAGAGTTGATGTTGAACATACGATACATGAGCCAAGTTGTTGGTCCCTGAGGACATGCGATGGAACACGTCATTGAAAGCAAGAAAAATGAAGGGTGTGACGCGGGAGAAGAGATTCAACACCCAATTCCCACAAATTCATTGGACCCGTTGCAAGGAATTGGTGAATCATAAGAACAAGATCGAGAAGGATGAAAGAGGCTTTACAAGACCAAATTTTTAATATACAAGTAAAACTCCAACATGCATGCATGAGAGGAGCAAATGAGCCAACAATAACTCTTATTCAAACCCAAAAGTGAAAGTGCTCTTACGAATTTCAAGTTCACTTGCACAAAGGAATCCCTCCAAGTTAAACATGGTGAGCTAATTGTCTCCAAAGTCAAGTGTGGTTTGATACTTGTCTCCCAAGTCATGGTGAGAATTTTCACAATCTTTCGTGGGTGCAAGAAAGTCATCACGATGGAAAAATTGTCCCCTAAAACTACGGACATGGAAAAAAAAGTAAAAAAACTTGGATTGGGTTTAGACTTGAGAGAGTTAGGTGTTTGACAATTTTATCCCCAATTTGGTTTTAAATAGCCACCTTCACTGTACTCCCCAAGTAGTAGCATGAATTTAGGCGTTTTCGAGCATTATGATGCTTGTGTCTCTTGTGTTCTTAGGTGGATGTAAGGTAGACTTATCAAAGGAGTGACCCTCCTTTATGATGTCTTTATAATTAGGGTTTTAAGAGGCAAGTTTTCCTGGGGTCCTAATTGACCACATTTCCTTTCATCTTTTAAGCTCTCCGTTTATCTTCTTCATTTCCATTACTTGCATTTTCCCATTAAGCCAATGAATACCGTCCCACGTACGGTATTGCATCAACATGTGTCTAGGAGTCCCTGAGTTTCTTGACTGTGTTTGCAGTTTGAGCAACATTCCATGTAATTCACAAGCAAGGCAAATTTTTTGCTATGAACAAGCTTTCTTATCTTGTATTTTGGATCAATTAGCGGTAGCGGAGGATTGACAAAGTGAGAATTGAGGTCCATTCCAGCGAGTTACATGAGGATTGTCTTATGCCAAACAAAAGAATTGGTCGCGTCAAGACATTCATCCAGGAGGCAGGTGGAGGTGGTGGTCAGTTGTGTAAGGACGTATTGTTGAAGTTGGTGACTCGCGCACTTAGATGTATTGACGAAAACCGTGATGACGGATGTTCGCGGTGAGATAGGATATGTTGGGTGCGTTGCGAGTAATACTGTATTAATGAATAATGCGAGAAAGGATTTGTCACTTCTACGGAAGTAGATATCTCAGACCTTTTGATGGAAATGATATAGGGTAACTAAATCCATGACCATGGTTTTCTCTAGGCAAGTTCAATTTCAGGAAGTCAAAGAATGAGAAATCAAGTACATGGGTTGATGACACTTGCATGCAACCCGCTTGATTGGAGATATCGGGATAAAAAGATTATATTACACGGGTAAACGTTCGTATGAGCTAACATGTCATTGCGACATCAACTTTTTTCTCTTGGGTGCCTTGACCCGTTGTTAGACAATAATCTTGGACTTTAGGCAAGCCCGTCTAATGCCAATGAGAAAGAGGCCTAGAGGGCCACACACCTAGTGTAACCCGTATCTCAGTTAAATAATTTATTTATTTAACAAGTTGAATAAATATTATCCTCGGTTGTGGTTTAATAATTATTCAAGTTTGCCTGATCGTATTTATTTCGTCGTTAGTTATTCGAGAGAATATATTGCGGACGAAATATTTATTTATTGGTGAATAATGCAGTTATATTTATTTAATAAATAAATATTCATTATTCAAGGCCCGATAAATATTGAGGATTGGCGGATCATGTTATGGGTTTGGTGAGAAGTAATTTTAAATATTATTTGGTTAAAAAATATTTAAATATAACGTGTAAGTTAAGCACATGTCATGGAAATAATAACAAACATACAAGATGAAATAATTTTTTTTTTCAGGATTTGGGAGTCCACTCAACAGATCAAGGAGCTGTGAGTTAATGCAGTTGACATTTGGAATGCCTACCTAAAACCTTTCAAGTTGGGGTAATGGGAAGAACAATATGGATCCTTGCCGCTGGAATGTCCAAGCAACAAGATATTCTGAAGCCAATGCTGAGGGCTATTGGGTTTCGACAAAAATAGTGGGAGATTAATAGATATTAATTAATTTATTTGTCTATATTTATCAAGATAAAATATTAAAACTCTGTTTATCTTTATTTGTAGAAACAACAATCAAAAATGACATCAAACATATCATTGCGATCCATACTCGAGAAGGAAAATCTTTTTACCGACACTAATTTCTAAGAGTGGCAAAGGCGCTTTCGGGTTATCCTTCGCTATGAGAGGAAACTTTATGTGCTTGAAGAGGCTTTAACCAGTTGCGCCTGACAATGAGGCGAGTGATGAGGAACTGATGATGAACTTTCTGTGTACGAGAAACATCTGAATGGCACTACGGATGTTCAGTGTCTCATGCTATCATCCATGACCAATGAGCTCTTGAAGCAACATGAGGAAATGGATGCTTATAGTATGATGTCTCATCTCCGGGATCTCTATCAAGAGAAGGCGAGACATGAGAGGTATGAGATCTCCAACACTTTAAGCTTGGAGAGTCTGCGCCAGTTGGACCACATGCAGTACTTATTGGCTACACTGAGCGTCTGGACATCTTAGGGATTAAATTTCCAAATGAGTTGCGTACAGATCTCATACTATCATCGCTGTTTAAGACCTTTAGTTTTATTGTGAATTATAATATGAGCAATAATGAGATGTCTATCAGAGTTTTTTACCCTGATTCGCCAAGTTGATAAGGACATGAGGCGTGAAAAACCCGCAGTTTTTATGGTAAATAGGAAGAGGAAGGACAAGGCAAAGGGGCCTAAGATTTATAAACAATCTAAACCCTCCGAGCACCGTCCGACCAAGAAGAAGAAGATCTAGAGGCAGGACAAGGAAAATGAGGCAGTATGCTTTGCATGTGGCAAGTCAGGCCACTGGAAGAGGAACTGCACCCAGAGGCAAGGGGAAACCAAAGGTGCGTTCGTTATTGAGTGCAATCTTTCCATTTCTACACATTGGGTATTAGATACAGTTTGTGGGGCTCACATTTATATTCAAATGTAGGAACCAAGTAAATTTCGGAAAATTGCCAGTGGAGAGGTTGATCTACGAGCTGCCAATGGTCCGAAGTTGGCTTCTCTTGCCATTGGTGACTACCACCTCACATAGCCGACGAGAATGATTTTGGTTTTACATGGCTGTTATTATGTACTTAGTGTTATCAAGAACATAATTTCTGTATCGAGTTTAGATACAGATGGATTTATTTTCAAGTTCGGAAATAAATGTTATTACTTTTGTAAGGACAACATATGTTATGGTATGACGTATTTAAATAACAGTCTGTATGTATTAAATTACGAGAACCAAGTATTGACAATTGATAACGAACCAAGTTCACATGACTCATACAACACTCAGTTGTGACATCACCGCCTTGGTCATGTAAACGAGAAGCGCCTGACAAAGCTCTGTCAAGATGATTATTTGGACTCTTCCGAGCTAAAACCACTTGATAGATGCCATGCTTGTTTACAATGGAAAATGATCAAACCACCATTTGGTGGACAGAGTGAACGGTCCACAGAGCTTCTAGGATTGGTACACACGTCAGACGTGTGTGGTCCATTTCCCGTAGAAGCTAGAGGTGAATATTCTTACTTCATTACTTTTACTGATAACTTGAGTAGATATGACTTATGTTTACTTAATGAGGTATAAGTCCTAGTCTTTTGAGAAATTCAATGAGTTCAAAAATGAAGTATAGAATCAGCTTGGTAAGAAGATAAAGAAGCTTCGATCAGATTGAGGTGGAGAATATCTTAACAAAGAGTTCATCGACCTTTTATAGGAGTCTGTGATTCTATCTCAACTCACTCCACCTTATACACCACAGTGGAATGGTGTTAGTGAAAGGAGGAACCGTACCTTGTTGGACATAATAAGGTCGATGATGAGGCATGCAGATCTTCCACTATTCTTTTGGGAATATGCATTGCAAACTGCGACATACACATTAAACCAAGTACTAACTAAGATAGCAAATGAGATTCCCTTCGAGTTATGGAGTGGAAAGAAACCCACTTTGTCACATTCACGTGTATGGGGATGTGAGACGTTTGTTAAGGCTTTCTCAGGAAACAAACTAGCACTCCGGGGCACAAAGTGTATCTTTATAGGGTAGCCCAA
This sequence comes from Viscum album, assembly GCA_963277665.1. Taxonomy (NCBI): domain Eukaryota; kingdom Viridiplantae; phylum Streptophyta; class Magnoliopsida; order Santalales; family Viscaceae; genus Viscum; species Viscum album. The sequence goes on from OY728152.1 coordinate 909,218,612, forward strand.
GGAAACAAAGAGATACTACCTATACAACCCCTCAGACAAAAAAGTGACTGTTGCCAGACATGCTGTATTTCTTGAGAGGGAGCACATCCTCAAAAAGGATAGTGGCAGCAAGATTGACTTCGATGAAGTTGATGCTCAAGATGCAAATGAGTTGGTACAGGAACAAGTTCCACAGGTCCCTGTGGAAGAGGTAGTTCCTGAAACACAAGTACTGCATATGAGCACAAGAGAGGTAAGAGAACCAGAGAGTGATGGTTTCCTTGTCACCGAGGAAGGTGACTCATTATTGTTGGACAATGATGAACCTCCCTCCTACAAGGAAGCAGTAGAGAGCTCAGAAGCTGCAAGATGATTAGAAGTTATGAATTCTGAGATGAATTTCATGTATCAGAACCAAGTCTGAGTTTTGATCGATGCACCAATTGATGTAAAGCCTGTTGGGTGTAAATGGGCATTCAAAAAGAAACTGGACATGGAAGGTCAAGTTAGTACCTATAAAGCAAGGCTATTTTTAAAGGTTTTAAACAACGTCAAAGAATTGACTATGATGAAACCTTTTCACCCGTTGTCATGTTTAAATCCATAAGAATCATACTTGCCATAACAGCTTTCCATGACTATGAGATTTGACAGATGAATGTCAAAACTGCATTCCTTAATGGGAACCTTCAGGAAGATGTCTATATGACACAACCAGAAGGGTTTGTGACACCAGGTGATGTGAAAAGAATATGCAAGTTGCAGAGATCCATTTATGGATTAAAGCAAGCATCCAGATCATGGAACATTCGATTCGATGAAGCCATAAGAGAATTTGGTTTCATTAAGAATGAATGTGAGCCATGTGTTTACAAGTGGTTTAATGAGAATGGGGTCGTTATCGTAGTAGTATATGTTGACGACATATTGCTTATTGGAAACGACATACCCGTTTTGCAGTTAGTCAAGGACTGGTTGAACAAGTGCTTCTCCATGAAGGACTTAGGCGAACCAGCCTACATTCTAGGGATCAAGATCATTTGTGATAGATCCAAGAGGCTGCTTGGACTAAGTCAAAGTACATACATTGACCAAATATTAAAGAGATTTTGTATGAAACAATTCAAAAGGGGATTGGTTCCAGTGTCACATGGTATACATCTTTCCAAGAAAATGTGTCCCCAGACACAACATGAGAAAGATAGGATGAGTAAGATTTCATACGCTTCAGCGATAAGATCTATCATGTATGCCATGTTATGTACCAGACTTGATGTTGCCTATGCACTGAGCATGGTAGGCAGATATCAAGCAGATCCAGGAGAACAACATTAGATTGTTGTCAAAACTATCCTTAAGTATCTGAGAACAAAGGATATGTTCCTGGTGTATGTAGGAGATGAAGAGCTTGTCATCAGAGGGTATGCTGATGATGGTTTTCAGACAGATCAGAATGATTTGAAGTCGCAATCAGGATATGTTTTCTGTCTCAACAGAGGAGCTGTGAGCTGAAAGAGTTCAAAGCAGTCAGTTGTCGCTGATTCTACAACGGAGTCCGAATATATAACGGCTTCTGATGCTGCCAAGGAAGCCGTCTGGGTTCAGAACTTTGTCAAAGAGTTTGATGTGGTGCCTAGCAGTAAAGATCCCATTACATTGTATTATGATAATACTGCAACGGTGGCTCTTGCAAAAGAGCCAAGACCACATCAACGGACAAAACACATACTCCGAAAGTATCACCTTTCGAGAGATTTTTATCAAAGGGGTGAAGTTGCAGTGAACAAAACGTCCACAGAAGAGAACGTGACGGACCCCTTAACTAAAGACCTATCTCAGCGGACTAAAGATTGTTAGCAGTTGACTCCAGTGCAAGTTGGAGTATGTTGGAGTTGGTGCCTTAGAAACCAACTTCTTTGTACTTTATGATAAACTTGTATTCATTGGATGAATATTAATAAACTACTTATCGTATCATTATTGTTCTTCTGCACGACTTAGTATGTGATAATGTCCTAAGAATAATTGTCGCATTAAAAGGTTATTGCAGATCCCTGCTATGATGAGAACCCGGAGGTGCCATGACAATATTTTTGAATATATGTTCTATAGCCGGATGATATCATTTGAAGAGACACAAATGATACAGGCTATCAGGGGTGGAGACTCATGAAACTTTGAGGCACCTTCTCATGGTGTGCGCTCTTGGTAATATCCAGAAGGATATTATGAGAACAAGACCCACCAGTAGGAAATCCACATTCATAAGTGTCATTGGATGTTCCTATCTGCGGACGTGTGTATTGATCCTTAGATTTTATGATTATTATTAATGGGTTATTATGACTCGCGCACTTAGATGTATTGACGAAAACTGTGACGACAAATGTTTGCGGCGATGTAGGATATGTTGGGTGCGTCAGGTGTAATACTGGATTAATGAATAATGTGAGAAAGAATTCGTCACTTCTACGGAAGTAGATATCTCAGGACTTTTGATGGAAATGATATAGCCTTACTAAATTCATGGCCATGGGGTCCTCTAGGCAAGTTCAATTCTGGGAAGTCAAAGAATGAGAAATCAAACACATGGGTTGATAACACTTGCATGCAACCCGCTTGATTGGAGATATCAGGACAAATAGATTATATTACAAGGTAAACGTTCGTATGAGGTGACATGTCGTTGCGACATCAACGTTTTTCTTTTGGGTGCTTTGACCCGTTGGTAGACAATAATCTTGGACTTTAGCAAAGTTCGCTTAATGCCAACGAGAAAGAGGCCTAGAGAGTCGCACAATAAGTGTAACCGGTATCTCAGTTAAATAATTTATTTATTTAACAAGTTGAGTAAATATTATTTCTGGTTGTGGTTTAATAATTATTCAAGTGTGCCTGATCGCATTTATTTCTTTGCTAGTTATTCTAGAGAATATATTGCAGACAAAATATTTATTTATCGGCGAATAATGCAGTTATATTTATTTAATAAATAAATAGTCATTATTCCAGGGTTCGGTAAATATTGAGGAGGATTGGCGGATCAAGTTATGAGTCCGGTGAGAAATAATATTAAATATTATTTGATTAAATAATATTTAAATATAACGTGCAAGTTAAACACATGTTATGGAAATAATAGCATTGCTATTATTATTTGACACGGGGTTTCACTTGGAATAATAAATTAAGTAACGACACCTGTGCTAATTATTTACTATTACCCGACGAATTAAATTTCCCGTTATGTTATTATTCTCTAAATTAGCCAAGGGGTCATTCGACTGGCTAACCAATCGCTGTGTGCACAACATCCTTGGAGAAAAGCTCTCGAGCCTAGAGAACTGTTCCCTCTCCAAGAACGCTCTTAAGAACGAGAGAGATCCTCCTCCATCAGATCAAGGAGAACGCTTTGAAAGCAATTTTCAAGGCGATCGAAGGCGGACATTACAAGCGTAAGGATCTTCCGCGCTAGCACCCGATGACTCTTTCAGCGACGTCTGGAGATACGTGGAACACGTGTGGATCACCGTTAGAGGATTAATATCCTTGGATTCTACATCGCAACGAAGGCGCACCTCGAACCCATGGTTGGACGTATCAACGAAGAATCACTTTGGAGGTAATTTTATAATTTAAGGTAATTTTATAATTTAATTAAATTAATTATAAACAAAATACGTCGATCCTCTATTCTCGGTTCCGGGTTCTCTTCTCTGTCTTTTATCTTTGATTCAATTCCATGGATACTAGCGTTCATCGTCGTATTGATCTCGGATTAATCACTGATTATGACAATTTGCAAAGTTGGGTACACACTCATCCTGCGCTTCCGTTGCGCCCGGAACCTACAAGTATTCAGGAACTGGTGAAGAATCATTGTCGAACTGGTAGGAAAAGGCGGTAAAGTGAAGACCCAAACAAGAACTGTCTGATCTGACTGGGTCCAACTATTTTCATTGTGCATTTTGATTTGATGCCCCTAATCTGATTAGTAGTAGTAAGTGCTTTATATAAGTTTTTTCAGTTTGCTTCTTATTACTTTTTTTTTTCACTTAATTTTTATTGAGAATTTAAAGGTATGTGCAAGTATTTTTTCACAAATGAAACAAATAGCCTTTTATGTTTTTAGAATGTATGATAATTGATAAGTGTTGTAAACTCTTTAACAAGTGATGTCAATCATGACCTAACACATGTAAGTTCTGTATCGTTGATATGTTGATTAGATTTGTTTGATGACTTTGATTTGTGTTTATCTTTATGAAGCTGCTAGAGCAAATTACATTTGTGGATACCCCTGGAGTGCTATCCGGGGAAAAACAACGAACACAACGTGCCTATGATTTTACCGGCGTAACATCTTGGTTTGCTGCGAAGTGTGACCTTATTTTGTTGCTCTTCGATCCACACAAACTCGATATCAGTGATGAATTTAGGCGGGTGATTTCATCCCTGCGTGGCCATGATGACAAGATACGGGTGGTTCTGAACAAGGCAGACCAAGTTGACACTCAACAATTAATGCGGGTTTATGGAGCATTGATGTGGTCACTTGGGAAGGTTCTGAATACTCCTGAGGTTATGCGTGTTTATATCGGGTCTTTCAACGACAAACCAGTGAATGAAGGGGCTGTGGGGCCAATTGGCAAAGAGCTTTTTGAGAAGGAGCAAGAGGACCTTCTTACTGATCTCAAAGATATCCCCAAGAAGGCTTGCGATCGGCGTATTAACGAGTTTGTAAAACGAGCCAGGGCTGCGAAGATTCATGCCTACATTATAAGCCATCTCAGAAAAGAAATGCCTGCAATGATGGGCAAAGCCAAGACCCAGCAGAGGCTCATCGACAATCTCGACGATGAATTTGCAAAGGTATTAAATCTCCCTCCTTCCCTTCATTTTGTCTCTCCTTTGCTGCAGGGAGGGTGACTTGATTCATGTTGGGTGTGGAAATGTCAGGTTCAGAGGGAGTTTCATCTGCCTGCTGGGGATTTTCCCAATGTTGGAAGCTTCAGGGAGGTGTTGGGGGGCTACAGCATTGATAAATTTGAGAAACTAAAGCCCAGAATGATTCAGGCAGTGGATGATATGCTGGGTTATGACATTCCGGATCTCTTGAAGAATTTCAGAAACCCTTATGATTGAGGGAGTGTATTAACAAGGCAAAATAATATGTGAGTATTATAAATGTTTTCTGAACTTTTATGTTCATTTTTTACGTCAATTTTTTAGTATCATATGACATGCACGCCAAATTTTCAACAATCAAAGAAACCATAATTGGTTTATTGAAGAAATTACATATCTTTAGCACATACCAAATATGATGTCCATGAGCACATATCCCTTATTTTCTAAAAAACCAGTTAACTTATATTGAAAGACTTATGTCACATGTTCAAAAGGATAATTAGTGAAACTAGGTTTGCAAAACAATTGTTTTAATTTGATTATTGTTTCAGCACATTACACTTTTTTGTATCTAATTCAAACCCAACCTATGCATAATGAAAAGACAAAAATAAAAATAAAAAAATAAAATAAAAATAAAAACATACATTATTCAAAGAATAATTGTTCTCTACGTCACTATTAAAAAATAACTTCTATGTGATGGTTTTTTTTAAGTTACATGATGGTTATACACAGTCACATACTGAGCCATGAAATATATAATATCGAATCAATCTCCCTGTTAAGGACTTTGGGTCACCCCTCATATGTAAGGCATCCTCAAATATAACACCCTCAGTCCAAGATTTTCAAGCTATTTTTTTTTTTGTGTTGTGATTGTTTTAAGAAGGAATATATGATAATTTTTAAGCTTTCATTATATATGATGGTTATTTATAATAACCATCAAATTTTGGGCTGATTGAAGAGAAAAAATATGGCGATTATTTGTAATAATTGTCATATGTTATTCCAAATATATCTGTTTTATAAACCATCATATATTTTTTTAAAATAGATTTTAAAAAAATCATAAATGTTCGGTGAACATTTATTTTAATTGTCCGCATGACATTTACACATATAAATGTTTTGTGAACATTTATATTATATATTCATTTTATTTTTAATTTAAATGTTCATAAAACATTTGTAATAGATATTTCTTATATATATAAATTTAATATACATTTATGTATGTTATGTGTTCCCAAAACATATATATCATATGTTCACTTTATACATTTATATATATGTTCTGTAACATTTATGTGCAAATATTATATTTTTAGTGAACATTTTTCTTATATATTCATTATATGTTCAGTAAACATTTGTGTGTATATATTACATGTTAAGCGAGCATTTTTCTTATGTTCTGTAATAGATAAGTGATGGTTATCTGAAATGTTAATGAAAATTTAAACATAAACTCATCATATAACATATAATACAAAATCATACAAAACATTTATATAATTATACACCCACACGCAGAACATTAATAATATAGCACAAGCACTCAAAATATTTATATCATGGAACACGCAACATTTATAACATTATAAATTGAAAAACAAGTTAAAAAAAATCGACATAACATAAGACTTGACCCAAAACATTATCTGTTTAAAAATACATGTTTTGTTGTGAACATGCAATTTTAGATGATTATAAAACTCAAAATATAATTATATTCTTAATGAAAACTAAAACATGTAATGACCATATAACATGCAACTCAAAATAAAAAAAAATTTGAAAAGTAAAAAATATAACATAATAAAAATAAGAACAAAACATGTACACAGGCCATATATCATATTCCGTTTTAGAAACACCACACACAGTCCATAGAATATGTAGTGCATCACACACATTGATATATATTTCACATGACATGTATATACATATATTTCATTAATGAACGAGGTCTATAAAATGAGAGTTCATTGCCTCATTTGGTGGCGCACTTGTATGAGTCACAGTAGTGGATGATCTCTTCGTTCTTTATTCTTTAACCTAAAGTGGTATTTGCATACATTTGACAAACAAAGAAGATTATTCCCAAGAGTTTGAAGATTCATTATCGGTGGATCTAAGTGGCCATCATCAATTGCACGAGTTGAAGATCACAAGACATAAATGTCATTAATACCCATTAGTAGTAACAAAACCATCTTCAGTGAAGGATTAGAGAATCCTTGAAATTTTGGAAATTTTGAATTTTATAAAGAACAATTGAATTGAGGTCGTGATATACAAATATTGATGTCTATGATATGATGTGACCTAATCAAAACCATTTATCATGAAATCACGTGCAACAGTATGAGATATCACTGCACATGATATTACGTACCATAATCCAAACCATTTATCATGAAATCATGGACAATAGTATGATATATCGTTGCTCATGATGTTATTAGGCCGCATGTAACAAAACAAAACATTGTAATGTTGTAAAAAAAACTTTGTAATGTTGTAGCGATAAATCAATATTGCCATGCCCTTTACAATTTAAAATGCTTGTTTTGCTTTATCTTTGGGAGTGATATTGACTATCCACAAAACTAAACACAATTAATGACATGACCATGCAACGATAGAGGTAAACATGTATATTATAAGAAGTGATATGCAGATATCACTATCGACGATAATAGAGGTATTGATATGCGATAACGCTCTACCCCGAGTTGCGATATACAATCACCTATATTGTGGGAAGCGATATAGAGATATCGTTATTCGTGATATAATAATTATTATTTTTAGAATTGGCATCTGGTGGAGTGAAATATGTTGATCCCTCTTAAATATAGCCAAATTAATATTTTTAGAATTAAATGAATAATTTAGTGTTTATAAATTATAAAATAAGGTAACTATAAAATGACTATATTAGTATTTATGAAAGGTTCATAAGTTTTAATATGAAATGTTCATATTATTGCCATATTTATAAAAATATCAATTATTTGCATTATTAATATAAAATGTTCATATGAAGAATATTTCATGATGAATATTTGAATTGATCATTTATGTCATGAACCAACCTGAATTACCCAACTACCTAGATCCCAAACTAGTCTTGACACAGCCCAAATAGCATTCCTGATCCCCACGGGCTGACGACAAGTCTTTGAGCATCATGAACTACATTTGGGAATGATTTTGTTTAATAGAACATAAAACAGGATAATACGAACAATGGAAATGTCGACATGCCAATACAAGTCCACAACGAGAAAGATACAAAAGACAAAATAGGTGTCCAAAAACTAAAACGAAAAACCAAAACACAAGTACTGTAAAACCCCAACTCCACGTGACATGTAGTCACCTCCAAAATCCTACACCCTGTTAACAAGCAAACCTGCCACCACATTACAGTGTCTTGCCTTTACCTGCATTAGACCAAACAAGATCTACATATACCTAAAGGTGTATGTAGGGTGTGAGCAAACCAAGTCCAGTAGGATCCCACCAAGCGTTTCATAAGCAGATTTTATAAAATAAACCAATTATGCTCGAGTAAATAAAAGCAAGACATGGAATACAATTTTATACAGTTCAATATAAAACATGGAAAATCCCCCCTTTTCACAATTTGTAAAATATACCAATATCCCAGTTTTTGAAAGCATTTCTATAAACATTCCAAACATACATTTCAAAGATAATCAACAAGAAAAGTAGCCCTTGGGGTCACATCAGTTCAAAGTTGGTGAGGATCTTCGTAACATTATCATGGTCAATATGCCACCTAGTGTGCACATTACCCAGTAAGAGTTAACCCCTCAGAGTAGCTCCTTGCCACAAATTAGGCTACATGGTGCACACATTACCCTAGTAGAATCAACCTAGGGGGTAAGAGTTCATCCCTGAGGATGACTCCCTGCCTCATCGTCGATCATTAATGTGCTTACCATATTAGAATCATTCAAAGGGAATTTCATCTTTGAAGCCATATAAAACATGCTTTAACCATTTATGTTAACAACACCAAGGGAGAAATCCATTTTCATAAACATTACCAAAACCATCATATTTCACAAGTCATGCCTTTAAAACCATTTCAAAATCCATTTTCAAGATAAATCCATAAACCATATTTTCCAACCATTTTAGAAACCAAATTCAAGGAATGGGCAAACAAGTTTCGTAGAACAAAGTTAATTCCCAAAACCACCTACCTTGAGACACTTGGGGAAATCACCCCCTGTGTGGGAACAATAAGCCAAGATGAATCAGGGATCCTAAGAATTGAGGAATGTTCCTAAAATCATGAATTTCCAATCAAGAATCTCCAAATTACCAATTTCTAGAACAAAGGAAACAAAAGGAATCACTTACTACCACAATTCCCGAACAACGCACCAAGAGGATTGGAGACCCGAACATGAATCCTCAATCCCGTGACAGATCCAAGAAGAATATGTTTAGAAATCTAGATCCAATAAATTCCCATCATTGACACAGTTGATCCATAGCAAGAAACAAAAGCAAAGAAGAATGCGATCCAAGACCAAAATAGAGATAAACTTATTTAGAGAGGTTCACAGCTTCAATCGACACTTTGATTCGCTAAGAATTATTGTTGGGAGAGCCAAAGACATCCAAGGAGAGTCCCCAAGTTCAAATGGACCGAGTTTAGTTCGAGGGAGGAGGATTAAGAAATAAAATGGGGGTTTCAATGACATTAAAAGACGATAATACCCTTACTAAAGTGTCCCAGATCGGTGCCACCAGCTAATTGCTGGAGGCCCACTAGTTGGCCGGTATCTACTACAGAATGTTGTAGCCACTACCAAGCCCACCAGTTGGCTGGTGGCCCTCACCGATGAGCCAGTGGACCACCTGCTGCTTCATCAGTTGCGGGTTCAAGTCTACACCCCACCGAATTCTCAAGACACACCTCTGACCCCTCTAAACGAACTAAAACCAACCAGAGGAAAGATGAGATTGGCAAAAAGAAGATGAAAACAAAAGAAGAAAAATGTCATATCTAAAAAAAATGTGGAAGAAAAATGTCATATCTAAAAGCAATGTGGAAATGTTACAATTCTCCCCACCATATTTCTTTTTGCTCCCAAAAAGCTAAGTCGAAGAAGGTTGGTCTAAAAAGAGATGAGACCACCGCTCCCTCATCATAGGCTCCCGCTCCCACATTTCATGCGAGTCTGACCCATGATGGCACAAAACTCGAACCAATGGTATAGACTTTCCATGTAGAACCTTCACTTGAGAATCAATAACTCAGAATAGTTTCTCGGTCACAGACATACCGAGCTCTATGTCAAGGTCTTCCCAATTCAGAACATGAGACGCATTAGGCTAATACTTTTTTGAGTTGAGACACATGAAACACATTGTGAATCGAAAAAACCTGAGGTGGTTATGCCAAGTGATAAGCCACCTTTCCAAGCCGCTCAATGATCTCAAATGGTCACACAAATCTAGGAGTGATCTTCCCTTGCTTACCGAGTCGTCAGTGACCCAACTGGGGTGAAACTTTTAAGAGCACTTGGTCACCGATCAGAAACTCCAAAGGATGAAGACGTCGATCGACATAAGACTTGTACCGACTTTGAGCTGCCACTAAACGCTAACGAATCAATTGGACCTTTACTATTGTTTCCTGAACCAAGCTTGATCCTATCAAGGAAGCTTCACCAACTTTAGACCAACAGGGAGGAGAGTTGCAAGGTCGATCATATAAAGCTTCAAAAGGTGTAATTTTGATGGATGATTAATAATTGTTATTATAAGAAAACTCAACCGGCCCCAAATGGCCATCCCAAGCACCTTCGAAATTCAAGACACAAGCACAAAACATATCTTATAGAACTCGATTGACCCTTTTTATTTTCCCATCTATATGGGGATGATACACTGTGCTCAACTTGACTAGAGTTCCCATTGCCTCCTAGAGACCCTTCCAAAACCGTGAGGTAAATCAAGGGTCTCTGTTTGAGACAATGGTTGTAGGAATCCCATGCAACCTTACAAACTTTTGCCTATACTTATTCTTAAAGTGTTCCACTTTAGCGGTGTAACGAATTGGTAAGAAATGAGCTAACTTGGTCAACCAATCAATCACCACCAAATGACATTCTTACCTCGAAGAGTCCAAGGCAATCCAACAATGAAATACATCGATATCTCATTCCATTTCCATGTTGGCATAGGAATATGCTAAAGTAAACCAAAAGGATTTTGGTGCTTAACCTTAATCTGTTGGCATGTGTAACATCGAGATATGAACCTGTCTATGTCTCGTTTCATACCAGGCCACCAGAACCGATGCTTCATGTCTAAAACATCCTTATAGTGCTAGTTTAGACAACCCACAAAGAATGCTGGCTGTCTCCAAACACGACCTTCCTCATAGTCGATGGAACAACTTACCGATTTTGAAGCAAAGAATACCTTCCGTGGAGAGAGACCACTCACTGATGGTCTCCCTATCATATAAAGAATCTATGATATTCCAGAACTTGTTGTCTTGCTTCCGCTCCTGGAGAATCATCTCAAGGAGCGAGGATGTCAAATGAAAACTTTCCAGAACATTACCAGAATATTCCTCCCAAACTCCTAAGTGCATCTGAGCAAAGAGCCCCATCAAGTTCCATTCATCCTTTGCTTTCTTCACTATCTGACAAGAAAACTTCCTAATAAGAACATCAACAATTACATTACCCTTTCCTGGAGTAAAGGCAATGTTAAAGTCGAATGATTGCAGATATTCCACCCATCGTCTCTGCCGTAGGTTCAAATCTTTTTGAGAAAAGATGTAACCCCAACTCTTACGACAAGAGTAAACGATAAACTTCTCTCTAAAAAGATAATGTCGCTAATATTCTAATGGAACACACAACAACTGCGAGTTCCAAGTCATGAGTGGGATAATCCTCTCGTGAGGTCGAAGCTGATGTGAGCCATAAGCCACCACATGATCTCCCTGTTGGTTCCAGGCGCAATAGAAGCGCGGATGGGACGGTGGCCAACTTTAATTTTTTTCATAACCGATGATCAATCCGGGATCAATATGATGATGAATGCCAGTATCCACAAAATTGAATCAAGGATTTAGACAAAGGAATAGAAACCCAAAACCAAGAGAGAGGATCAATATATTTTTTTTTATAATTAATTTAATTAAATTAAAGAATTACCTACAAGGTGATTCTTTCTTTGCTGATTCGTTCGACCACAGATCTGTAGCGCACCTTCATTGCATTGTAGAGATCAAGTGTAGATCTACTCTAGTAGTGTTCCACATGTGTTCCACGTATCTCTGGATGTCGTCGAAGGAGTCTCCGGGTGCTAGCACAGAAGATCCCTGCACTTGCAATGTCCGCCTTCGATCACCTTGAGAACCGCTTCCAAAGCATTCTCCTTGATCTGGTGGAGGAGGATCTCTCTCGTTCTTGAGAGCGTTCTTGGAGAGGGATGAACTCTCTAGGCTTGAGAGCTGTTCTCCAATTCATTTTGCACAACAATAACAATCGTCGCTTGGCTAGCGCTTGGCTAAGAAGAGAATAATATAATCAGACATTTAATTCACTAAGGTAATAATAAATAATTTGCACAAGTGCCTTAATTATTTTATTAATCCTAGAAAACTCCCCATGTCAAATAATAACAACAACATTATTATTTCTTGACATGTGCTTAACTTGCGAGTTATAATTAAATATTATTTAATAAAATAATATTCAATATTATTATTCCTCACCAGACCCTTAATTCAGTTCGCCAATCCTTTACCATATTTATTGAACCTTGAATAATGACTATTTATTTATTAAATAAATATAACTGCATTATTTTCTAATAAATATATAAATATTATATTCACTAAATAGCAAATAAATATTTATTAATTATTCCGTCCACATTATATTCTCTCGAATAACTAGTATCGAAATAAAATGCGATCAAGCATCCATGAATAATTATTAAACCACAATCGAGAATAATATTTATTCAACTTGTTAAATAATAAATAATATATTATTTAATTGAGATATTGGATACACTTAGTGTGTGACCCTCTAAGCCTCTTTCTCAGTGGCATTAGGCGGAGCAGCCTAAAGTCCAAAATTGACGTCTATTAACACGCTAAGGCACCCATATAGAAAGAAGTTAATGCCGCAACGACATGTCACCTCATATGAATGCTTACCATGTAATATAATTCCTTTGCCTTGATATCTCCAATCAAGTGGGTTGCATGCAAGTGCCATCAACCCATGTGCTTGATTTCTCATTCTTTGACTTCCTGAAAATTGAACTCACCTATAGAACACCATGACCATGGATTTATTTAGGCTATATCATTTCTATCAAAGGGCCTGAGATATCAACTTCCGTTATGGAATAGAAGGGATAAATCCTTTCTCGTATTATTCATTAATGCAATATTACTCATGATGCACACAACATATCCTACCTCACCGTGAACATATGTCGTCATGATTTTCACCAATATATCTAAGTGCGCGAGTCATAATACCCATTAATAATAATCTTAAAGTCTAATGACTAATACACACGTCTGCATATAGGAACATCCAATAACACTTATAAATGTGGATTTCCTAATGGCGGGTGTTGTTCTCATAATATCCTCCTGAACATTACCAAGAGAGTACATCATGAGAAGGTACCTAAAAGTCCTATGAGTTTCCACCCTTGATAGCTTGTATCATTTGTGTCCCTCAAATGATATCATCCAACTATAGAACATATATCTAAGAATAGTGTCATGACACTTTTGGGTTCTCATCATAGTGAGGAACTGCTATGATCTTTTAGTGTGACAACTACTATTGGGACATTATCACATGCAATGTTACACAAAAGAACAATCATGATGTGATAAGGATTTTATTGACATCCATCCAATGAATACATGTAAATCATAAAGTACAAAGAAGTTGGTTCTAGGGCACTAACTCCAATAGACCCCCACTTGCACTAGAGCCAACTGCTAACGACCTTCAGTCCTCTAGCTCTCACATGATACTCATGGTTTTGCTGAGATATTCCTTTAGTCAAGGGGTCTGCCACATTCTCTTCCATGGATACTTTGCTCACTATAACTTCACCCCTTTGATATAAATCCCTCAAGAGGTGATACTTACAGAGTATGTGTTTTGTCCTGTTGATGCGACCTTGACTCTTTTGTAAGAGCCATCGCTGCAGTATTATCACAATACAATGTGATAGGGTCTTTACTACTAGGTACCACATCAAGATCCTTATCACGACCCGTCCCCCGGGGCCCGTGCCGTGACTACCCCAAGCCCGCCTCCTGAAGGCCATGGGCTGGTGACTAGCGCCGAAAGCGTCAACCTGCAAGTGTGAGGCATTATCCTGGATACCTGTACGCACAAACATGCCCAAACAAGTCCCAACTCACAAAAGGGAAACAACATATCACTGAATAAACTGAGTGCAAGTACAACTGAAAGAAAGTGGGCCAGAATACAAACCCGAGAAAAAGTACTGAAAACTGTAAAGTACGAAAAGTGCTCTGATGGACATCTGTAGTAAACCCCACCTGATCGTGAGAGTAGCGAAGCTACTGGATGCCGAAGTATTACGTCTTGTCCGCCCGATCCTATTGGGCCCCGCTTGGTCCTAGGCCACCAAGTCCACCGTCGTAGCGTCTGTCCGTCCCGTCTCCCTGAGCACTATTGTCGAAACATCAGTCATCTCCACCAGACACAACACGTGCGGGCGGAGCCCGTGCAGGGGCCAGTAACATAGTACTCAGTAAGGACCCCAAAACAAAAAGAAAGAACACACATAAATTTTTTAAAGTAAAGCACGAAACACAAGGAAACTCACACCAGATATATTCTAGGGTAGTAACAGTAGCATCGTCAGTCAAAAACATTGAACTCCTCGGCTGTTGGAGAACTCCTGATCTATCGAGTACAGTGGGCCTGTCGGGTTACATAGAGCCTCTTCCCACTAACCTTGAACTGCCGTGGTACTCATCCCCGATGAGTACCGTGGGTATGCTGGGTCACACAGAGCCGCTCCCCATCGTGGGCCTGCCAGGTCACACAGAGCTGCTTCCCACCTTGGTCAAACTGAGGTACTCCTCCTGTCGAGTACCGTGGGTCTTCCGGGTCACACAGAGCCGCTCCCCATTGTGGGCCTACTGGGTCAAACAGAGCCGCTTCCCACTGGGCCATCCTCAAACAGTCTTTAGGTCTCAGCCAACTGCAGGGTTCTGTATGTAGCATGCTTGGGAGAACCACTACTCAAGCCATTTGTCACTTCTCGACATCCATGAAAGTCACCAAAAAACATGCCGAAAGATCCACCTCCTCGAGAGGGTCCCAACGCCGCAAACGACCCGTTAATTGGATGCACAGTTTGCAAGATACGAGCGTTTTAGTAACCAGGGGGCCGATTGTGATGGGGCCCGATCCGACCTGGTCGGACCATCCCGACCAACCCAACCCAGGGGTTCCACATACCCCGATTCATTTAGATGGACTCAACTTGACCTGGTACGGGTCGAGGTCGGTTTGGTTCGACCTGACCAGCGGGACAGACACAATAGGCCTCGCTGGACCCGACCCGATTTGGCCGAGGGTCCAGCCTGCCGGGTCACCCGGTGACCTGGTCTAATCTGGCCTGACCAGAAGGGGCGCGGGTCCGGCCCACCGGGCAGCGGGACCGGCTCGGCCCTCCAGCAAGGGGACCAGCCGCGCCGTGCGGCCGATGTGAGCCCCTGGGACGCGACGACCAGCCGCGTCCCCTCTGGTCCGAACGCTGCCCGCAAGGGCGGGCTGTACCTCTTGCGCGACACCCTCTTGGCGCCGCTTCTGACTCCTACCGCGACCGACAGGCCGCGACGCCTCCAGCCTGCTGGGTGGCCCAGACGCGGGCCACCCCTCCACACGGCGCCCACCTGGCGCCGCGTCCTCCCGCGCGCCGCCGCGGCCTTTCGATCAACGCGGCTCGCCGGTGCGGGCCGTGCCTCCATGCAGCCGGTGAGGCCGGCCTCCGTTGCTCCTGCTGGCACCGGCACATCGACAGAATCTTCGGCGGGCCACCAGACGTGTTCCGGTGGTCCGTTCCTTGCACCGCTTGTGCCAACAGTCTCTGGGTGAGGATGTCTTTACTGCGAAGCCTTCAAACCGGCCTTGCCGTCGCTTCGAGAATGCTGCCACCAAGAACACACGAGCGGAGGTGCTCGGGCCTTGTTCGTGTCAGCCCAGGCCCTCCACGTTAGAGGTTTTAACAAGGAGGAGGCTCGGGGAGGTTTGTGTTCAATCATTCATGCCAATGTTTAATCCTGGATAATCACCCAAAAAAGTCACCCTCCCATTATAACGCACAATCCGTGGATTAACCTATTCGTGGGTTAATCCACGTTCATCATTTAGAAATGGATGGGGAAGAACAACGAATCAAAAACCCCTACCTCTTTGAAGTTTGTTGCCGCACGTTCATCCTCGAGGGGTTAAGATGTTGACGTCGCTTCTCGGCTCTGGTCTTCGAAAGGCGTGACGAAGAAGATGAAGTTCCGCCGGCGTTCTTTGTTCTTTTCTGGGGTGGAATTCCGTCAGAGGTTCACCAGAGAATCCTTCAATTTCTTTAATCCATATTTCCCCAGCGCATCGAATTATAAATAGGAGCACATCGCATCGTTCCCATTATGATGCGACGTCGTTTCGTTACACTGTTTTAGAAACAACGTCACTGTTACGCATCATTAAAGTGTCGTTACGCTGTGAGTTTAACGAGCCATTAATGAGTCTCATTGATGCGCATTGTCACCACCCTGTCGCTGCCCCACAATGTCGCCGTCCGCCACTCCAAAGTGAGAAAGAAAAGAAAATAATTCATTTAAATTATTTTATTATTTTTCTTGAAAAGTTTGAAAAATAACTTTTCCGCCCGACCCTTACTGGCGAAGTTAAGTAATTTCTAGGAAAATCCCGACGTTCTGAATTCAACGGTGTCCTTAGATTTTTGTTCCAAGCGATGATTTAAAAGATAGAAAACCCCGCTCACACGTTTACTAAACCTACCTTAAAAAAAGTTCAAATTCTGTTCTGGGCTCTCCGGACCTCGGAATTATGTGCCATCAAATTTCACGGTCTCAAAATAATTCCATATAAATAAAAAAAATTTACACAGAAATTCAGAGATGTTACATTCTCCCCACCTTAGGGTTTTACGTCCTCAAAAGCCAAAACAACAACTAAACAAAAAGATAGGGGTACTGAGCACGAATCTAAGCCTCCCGCTCCCACGTGCTCTCCTGGAGAAACCCGTGTTGCCATCAGACGTGCACTAGAGGATTCAACTGTCCGCGTAGGACTCACTCCTGTCAATCCTCTATCTCCATTGAGAACTCCACAAACGTCACCCCATCGTCAATATCCAACTCGCCCCAGTCGACGACGAGCGATGGATCATGCACGTACCTCCTCAGCTGCGACACATGGAAAACATCATGCACCCGGTGTATCTGCGGGGGAAGAGTTAGGCGGTACGACACCTCGCCAACTCTGCTCAGGATCTGAAAAGGACTGATGAACCTCGAATATAGCTTACCGCCCCGGCCAAATCTCCACAATCCTCGTTGGGGCAAGACCCGAAAGAACACATGATCTCCCTCCTCGAACTCCAATGGTCTCCATCTCCTATCGGCATAAGACTTCTGCCTGCTCTGTGCAGTCCTCATCCGCTCCTGGATAATCTGCACCTTCTCGGTGGTAGACCGTACCAACTCTGGACCTATGAGTGCCGACTCCCCTGGGTCTGTCAAGCATATGAGTGATCTGCAAGGCCACCCATACAAGGCCTCAAATGGTGCCATGCTAATGGTGGAGTGATAGCTGTTCTTTCACGCAAACTCCACCAGCGGGAGGTAGTCCTCCCAACCACGACCAAAGTCAAGGACGCAAGCACGTAACATGTCCTCCAAGGTCTGCATGGTCCGCTCCTTCTGACCATCAGTCTGGGGATGAAAAGCTGTGCTCAAGCATAGCTGCGTCCCAAACACCTCATGTAATCCCTTCCACAATTGGGATGTAAAGCGGGCGCCATGATCCGGGACGATAGTCAAAGGCACCCTGTGAACCCGTACTATCTCCTAGATGTAGAGGCATCCCAAGCCCTCTACCGTTCCCTGCTCCCGGATGGGTAGAAAGTGAGCCAACTTGGTGAGTCGGTCAACGATCACCCAAATAAAGTCATGACCTCTAGATGTATGTGGTAACCCCGTCATGAAGTCCATTGTATACTATCCCATTTCCACTCCGGTACCTCAAGTGGCTGAGTCAAGCCTACTGGAACTTGGTGCTCGGCCTTCACTTGCTGACAAGTGAGGCATTGTGAAACGAACTCGACCACTGCTTTCTTCATCCCTGGCCACCAGTACTGACACCAGAGGTCCTGATACATCTTTTCCACTCCAGGATGTATCACCAGAGGGGAAGTATGGAACTCCCTCAACACCTCCTCCCGCAACACCACTGGTACTAAGGTGCGCCCTCTGAAAAGGATGACATGCTCCCCACCTATTGAAAATCCATCAGGAGTCTGTCTTGAGGATATCCGAGCATGTCGGGCCTCGCAATCAACATCCCCCAATTGTGCCTCCCTGAATCGCTGTACGAGTGGGGGAGTAACAACCATCGATTGGAGGTAAACAACTTCACCATCATCCACGAGGGATACCTGTATCGCAACTAACTGCTCTGTCACCTCACTCAGCAGTTGCAACCCAACCCTCCTGCTGAGCACGTCTGCCACCACGTTCCCCTTTAGAGGAGTATAAAATATCTCAAAATCATAGTCCTGGAGGAACTCTAGCCATCGTCGTTGTCTCAAGTTCAGGTCCTTCTAGGAGAAGATATACCTGAGACTCTTGTGGTCAGAGTAAACTGTAAACTGCTCGCCCATCAAGTAGTGACGTCACGTCTTCAACGCAAAGACCACTACTGCTGTAACATCCCGGTTCCGGAAGCCACCCATAGGCGCCCCGTACCCGGTTGGTCACACGGCCTCAAGCGTATTTCCCCAAACGCCAGAGGCTGTCGACTAGCAGGGAGGGCCTTGGGTGTGATAGTGGGGAAACTATGCCCTCATTGGCAGAGTACATTGCGGAAGAGAAAACAAATAACAAAAATAGCAGAAACAATAGACATACATACAAGAGTAAACGATAAACAACGGAAGACTAACAAATAAACAACTAGAGAAGAAGCATATGTAAATGATGCATGATACATATATGTCTAGGAAAAAGAGCCAAACAAGTCACAATGCTAAACATAGTACTAAGCCAAAGTACAAAAGAAAAACAGATGAGAAACTCCTCAGCATCGCAAGCCTCGGCTTGGTCCCATGCTCTCCAGCTCCAGTGCAATCAAGAACCTGAAGTAGAAGGGCGCTTTCCCTTATCTATACCTGAAACAACATAATCTGTTTGGGTCCAAAAGCATGACCCAAACAGGGTGTGAGAAAAAGTCCCAATAGGCAACCACCCAAAGATCTGTGCCTAACAGTTAGTGAATACATGGCAGTAAAGAAATACAGTAAGCAGTAAACAGGATACAACACAACAGTAACAATCCAAAATTTCTAGCATATAATCTACAAACGAGAAACACCCACTCAAGAAAGTAGAACAAAAAGGTAACCTCTTTGTAGTTCTTACAGCCTAACCCATAAGGTTCAACCTACAAGTACTAGCAACCCTATGGGAGGCACACACAGTCTCACCCCTCTGGTTCATCTAAAATAATCGACTCTCTGAGGAAGCACTCACCGTCAATTCCCCCTACAGTCTCGTAATGTACTAAAGGCTCTCTGGGGAAGCACTCAACATCAATTACCCCTGTGGCCCGCGTCGAGGAACTACAGACTCTCTGAGGAAGCACTCAATGTCAATTCCCCCTGTGGTCTCGCATCGTAATTAAAGACACTCTGGAGAAGACCTTACATCCATTCTCCCTATGGTCCACTACACTAGGTTCTCACAGCCCTATGTATAACAACATGCATAGCGCGCGTATCGGCCCAAGTAAATCTCAAGAACTACTTGGCTATCATTCTAAGGCACAACAACATAACAATACAACAATTCCACTATTCTACAACTAGGCATGGCAACTGGAAAAACGCCAAACAAGCAAAAAAAGCATGGAAAAACATCCAGAGTACAGTAAAACTACACTATTCACAAGCAATTACCTCTACTCAAGCAATCAAGAAAAGCAGGCAACAAAAAGGGCAAAACAGGAAACACACAATACCCCATTCTAGGGTATTGGTGGAATTTGCACAAAATACTCACAGACTTCCTACAGAAAGGCACAAACCACCTACCTCGATGCTAGGAGAATGATATACGTGAACCACGATGATTGATTCTCCTTAGAACGTCGAAGATCTGAGAAAACGTCAAACATGCTCAACCAATGATATCTTGAGAAAGAAGAGAAATTGGAAAACAAAGCTCTAGGAGAAGGAAGAACTTACCGCAGCGGTTCCAACGCAATCGACGACGGATGAAACGGAGATCAGACAGAGGCTTGGGAATCCGGAGAAGAATCACGGCCGTACGGGTCGCTCTCGGACAAAGAACATGAAGGAGTGTTTTCTGTCCTTCAGGCGCGACCCCGGTCCGTTTAATGAAAAAAAAGAAAATACACGACGTGTACTTCTGGGGTACACGGCGTGTACTCTGTTTTTCCGTACTCTGCTTTAAGCGGCTGCCACATCGCCTCTACACACTGTGTGTGTGGCTCGGACACGACCAACACACGGCTTCGAGCGACAAGGGAGTACACGGCGTGTACTTAGAAAGTACACAACGCGTACTTCAAAAATTTCCAGAAAACCCAATTTTTCTCAAAAACTCCAGAAAAGGAAAGACATACCTAAAACGAAGATCCGAGTTCTTACAAACTTCCCCCCTTAAAGAAATTCGTCCCTAAATTTCCCTAACGAGACAGAGAAGAAGAAACCCCAAACAGCTCCGGCCACTGCGATCGTACATCGGCCTCCCTTTCCCAGGTCTCGTCATGTACTCACCCGTGCTGCCATAACACCCGTACTAGAGGAACGGACCGCCCATGGAGAACCTTCGTACTGCGATCGACAATTCGGATAGGATGCTCCTCAAACGATGCATCCGCTTCAAGCTCAACCTTCTCGGGATGAAAGACATGAGACGAGTTTGAAAAGTAACGTCAGAGCTGAGAGATGCAGAAGACATCGTGCATGGCCCGATACCTCTGAGGTAACTGCAACCAATAGGCAACCAGACCAACTCTCTCCAAAACCTCAAACGGCCCGACGTACCACGGTGAAAGCTTACCCTGTCTCCGAATCCTCTTGTGTCCCGACCTCGGTGAGACACGCAGGAAAACCTGATCCTCAACCTCGAACTCCAGAGGTCATCTCCGCTGATCAGCATAAGACTTCTGCCGAGACTGTGCTGTAGCCATCCTCTTCCGAATCAACTCTATCTGTTCTGAGGTCTCCTGAACAAGACGAGGTCCCAGTAAAGCTGCCTCTTCTACCTCCAGCCAGCATAAAGGTGATCGGCATGGCCTACCGTACTAAGCCTCGTAAGGTACCATCTGAATAGTCGCCTGAAAAATGTTGTTGTAGGTGAACTCCACCAGAGGGATATGCTTCTCCAAAGAACCGCCAAAGTCTAGGATACAAGCTCGTAGCATATCCTCAAGCACCTGGATCGTACGCTCGGACTGACCATCTGTCTGGGGATGGTATGCTGTACTCAAAAGTACCTGTGTACCCAAGGCCTTCTGAAGTCCCTTCTAGAACCGAGAAGTAAATCGCGCATCTCTGTCCAAAACAATGGAGTGTGGAACTCCATGCAGACGTACAATCTCTCGGATGTACAGTCGTCCCAGATCATCAACATTGAAGGTCTCCTTGATTGGAAAGAAGTGAGCAACCTTCGTAAGTCTGTCGACGACAACCCAAACAACATCGTTCCCTCGAGGAGACCTTGGCAATCTGGTCACGAATTCCATCACGACATCATTCCACTTCCACTCTGGAATGGGTAACTGCTGTAAAAGGCATGTTGGTCGCTGATGCTCCGCCTTTACCTGCTGACAAGTAGAACACATCAAGACGAAACCAGCAATATCCCTCTTCATTCCTGGCCACCAGTACTGGCGATGAAGATACCGATACATCTTGGTGACTCCAGGATGAACTGCCCAAACTGAGGAATGAAAATCCCGCATCAGCTCCTCGCGTATGTCTGCTGGCACCCATACACGTCCCTGGAAACACAATATTTCATCCTCCCCCACTGTCCATCCAGGAAGAGGGTCCTCTCCTGACACACTCCCCCGCAGGACTAAGCCTTCTGAGTCTGATAGCTTCCTCATCCGTACCCGATCAAGTAGTGTAGAGGTAACAACTACAAAAGATAGGAAGGTCTATCCCTATCTGTCGTGCACCTCCAGATGCATCTTAGAGAACAGAGCCATAAGATGCCACTCACTACTGGCCTCCTGAACTGCCTGAATCTGAGTTCTCCTGCTCAATGCATCTGCCACTGTGTTGCCCTTTTCCAGCGTATAGGAAATCTTGAAATCAAAAGAATGAAGATACTCGACCCACCTGCACTGTCTCAGATTCAGATCACGCTGAGTGAAGATGTACTTGAGACTCTTGTGGTCGGTGAAAACCAAAAAGTGCTCTCCCAAAAGGTAGTGTCTCCAACAACGTAAGGCATGAACAACTTCCAACTCCAGATCGTGCGTCGGGTAGTTCCTCTCATGTGTCCTCAACTGCCGAGACCCGTACGCAACGACTCCATCTCCCTGCATAAGCACAACGCCCAACCCGATACCTTAAGCATCACAATAAATAGTATAGCTCATTCCTGGCTCTGTCAAGACTAGTATCGGTGCTGACGTCAACCTTCCCTTCAGCTCCTGAAAGGCTGACTCATAAGAAT
This sequence comes from Viscum album, assembly GCA_963277665.1. Classification (NCBI taxonomy): domain Eukaryota; kingdom Viridiplantae; phylum Streptophyta; class Magnoliopsida; order Santalales; family Viscaceae; genus Viscum; species Viscum album. The sequence goes on from OY728152.1 coordinate 909,241,548, forward strand.
ATGACCATAAGAACTTCGTCCCCTTCTTGGTCAGACCTGTCAAAGGTGATTCTAGGCGTGAAAAGTCCTGAATGAAGCATCTGTAGTATCCAGCCAGCCCTAGGAAACTCCATACCTCAAAAACGTTCTTCGGCTGCTCCCAGAAAACTACAGCTCTCACTTTCTCTGGGTCTACAGATACTCCTGCCTCTGAGATGACGTGACCCAAGAAGTGAATCTGGTCTATCCAAAAGTGGCACTTCGAGAGTTTAGCATAAAGCCGATACTCTCTCAGTGTACTCAGAATGATCTCAAGATGGGTAGCATGGTCATGTTGAGTGTGAGAGTACACCAAGATATCGTCCATGAAGACCACGACGAAGGAGTCCAAGTAAGGATGGAACAACCGGTTCATCAGTTCCATGAAAACTGCTGGTGCATTCGTGAGACATAACGGCATAACCGTATACTTGTAGAGACCATACCTGCTCCTGAAGGCTGTCAGAGGTATATCTGATGGTCTAATGCGCAACTGATTATAATTGGACCTCAAATCGATCTTCGAGAACACACGGGATCCTTGAAGCTGATCGAAGAGATTATCAATCCTCGACAAGGGATATCGGTTCTTGACCGTCAACTGGTTCAACTTCTGATAATCTACACAGAGTCTAAGGGTACCGTCTGCCTTCGCAAACAGGACAGGCGAACCCCAAGGGGAAGTACTGGTTCGGATGAAACCCTTTGCTTGTAACTCCTCCAACTGCTTCTTGAGCTCCTGCAACTCAGGTTTAGCCATCCTATAGGGAGGAATGGACACCGGTGCCGCTCCTGGCACGAGCTCAATAGAGAAGTCCACCTCACACTCTAGAGGAAAACCTGAAAAGTCCTCTAGAAAGACATCCTTGAAACGATCCACCACTGGAGGAAATTCCAACTGTGAAGTCCCCTGGTCATCCAGATAAAGACTAGAAATCTGGGCCATCACCCTTCCTAGCCCATGATGCTCGAGTCCTGCTCGACTCGCCTGAACGTCCCATTCGCCTCTATGAAGAAAAGATTCACCCTCAGGTGAAATAAAACTCACCCTGTGACGATAACAGTCGATGACTGCCTAGAAGGGAACCAACCAGTCCATCCCGAGAATGAAATCATAACTTGTCATCTCTAGGACATAGAGATTCCATAAGAAACGATACCCTACAACCTCGAGAGGGCACTCTCTACACTGACGTACACTATATGTCCTCATTCCCAAAGGTGTGTCTAGTGTCAAAGAGTCGGTAGAAGAAAAGATACAGAGCCCAAGGCTCTCCACAACAACAACAGAGATAAAGCTATGCGTAGCACCAGTATCGAAAAGAGTTGAAGATAAAACTGAGGCTACTAAAATTGTACCTCGAATGGTAGAGGGTCCAGGATCCTACTCCTGATAGGTTTGCTCCACCGCAAAAGTCTGGCCTGCCCCGCAACCCTGTGACCCTGCCTGACCACTCTGAGCTTATCCTCCCTGCTGGTGCTGAAGGACTGGTGACTGACTTGTTGTGGAATTGCCGGGAGACACAATGATAGAAGCGAGAAAAATTGAAAGAAATAAAGCAAAGGACACAACGATTTATGTGGTTCGGGAATAATCCCTACGTCCACGGGAGAGGCATAATTTCACTATTCGGGAGCACAAATTACATAGGTTTTTTTTTTCGGTAGTAAACCCTAGCCCAAAATGGGCTACATATGAAGAAGACGGTCTACTATTCCGAATAGTAAGTCCGCGTTGCTACAGTGATCGGCGACCAACTTTGTCAAAAGAGCTACAGTGACTGCCGGCTGGAGAAGTCAAAAGTTCTACAGTGAAGTTGACTCCGAAGTCCGCACTGCTACAGTTGCGGGCCACAGCATTCGGCCCAACCGGATCGGGCAACACCAATCCAACAATCTCCCACTTGTAGCCTGATCCGCTGCACTGCTATGCTTCGATGCAACTGATGAAGACAACTTACTTAATCTAAGTTCTTCCTCTTCTTCACTCACCAGTGGTGTGATTTCCATTCACAGATTCATGAAATACAAACTATTTTCCTCTTGTGCTCCCATCAGGTCCTCCATCATTCTGCCTCTCATCCTCTGTTCATCAGTGGAGACCAACAGAGGCACAACAGTGCCTCAACTTCTGTATCACCATAGGCTTTGTCAACATGTTTTCCGGATTGTTGGTTCCACAGATCTTCTGCAAAGTTAGCAACCCATCCTGTATCAAACCTCTGATGAAATGGTACTTCAACTGAATGTGCTTCGTCCGGGCATGAAACACTGGGTTCTTGGCAAGATGTATAGCACTCTGACTGTCACAGTGCAATACATTCTCCTCTCGCTTTCTTCCCAATTCATCCATGAAGTTCTTCAGCCAAACCATCTCTTTCCCAGATTCTGTTACAACAATGTATTCTGCCTATGTGGTGGATAAAGCCACCACCTTCTGCAATTGTGATATCCAACTTACCGCAGTTCCTCCACAGGTAAAGACATAACCCGTGGTACTCCTCCTGCTGTCGACATCGCTTCCAAGATCAGCATCCACATAACCCTACAATGAATTTCCTTTCCCAAAGCACAGAGATACCTCCTTGCTGCCCTTCAAATACCTCAGTATCCATTTCACATCTTCCCAATGTTGCTTTCCAGGGTTATCCATATACCTGCTCACAACTCCCACTGCATGAGCGATGTCAGGTCGAGTACAGACCATGGCATACATCAGGCTTCCAACAGCTGATGCATATAGAACTTTTTCCATGTACTCCACCTCTTCTGCCGTCTTCGGTGATTTCTCCTTTGATAGTTTGAAGTTGCTTGCCAGGGGAATAGAGACTGCCTTTGCTTCCAGCATGCTGAATCTTCTCAGAACCTTCCCAATGTAATCAGCCCGTGACAACATTAATGTTCCAGCTGTGCGGTCTCTCTTGATCTTCATTCCCAGAATCTTGCCAGCTTCTCCAAGATCCTTCATTTCAAACTCCTCAGCCAACTGCCCTTTCAACTCATTAATCCTCTGCATACATGATCCTGCAATGAGCATGTCATCCACATACAGAATAAATATAATGTATTCATCACTGAAAGACTTGATGTAGCAACATTGATCCATGCCACATCGTTTATATTCATTTTTAGACATAAATGAATCAAACTTCTTGTTCCACTGCCTGGGTTCCTACTTCAATCCATATAAGATCTTCTGGAGTTTGCACACCAGGTATTCCTTTCCAGACACTACATATCCCTCTGGCTGCTGCATGTAGATGTCCTCCTCCAGATCTCCATGAAGGAAAGAAGTCTTGACATCAAGCTGCTCAAGATGCAAGTCTTCTGACTCCACAATGCTGAGAACCACCCGGATGGTGGTAAGCTTCACTACTGGTGAGAATATTTCCGTGAAATCCACTCCCTCCTTCTGTTGGAATCCTTTCACCACCAGCCTTGCCTTGAACCTACTCTTGCCATCATACTCTTCCTTCACCCGGTAGACCCACTTGTTCTGTAATGCTTTCTTTCCTGCTGGCAGGGATGTCAAATCCCAAGTGTTATTGTCATGCAATGAGGAAATCTCCTCCTTCATTGCCAGCTCCCACTTTCCTGACTCCTTCAGCTGCATTGCCTCTTCAAAGAATTCTAGTTCTCCACCGTCAGTCAATAATAGATAATGCAGTGATGGTGAATACCTCTGCACAGGCCTTCTCACCCTTGATGATCTCCTCAACTCCACTGGAGTAGTAGGTTCCACCGGTTCAGATCTCTCAAGCTCAGACACACCTTCAAGCGCCACTTGCTCTTTGCACTCTGATTCAATGTTCCCATTTTCATCTTCAGCTTCATGACGACCTTTGTACATGAAACCTTCATTGAATACAACGTTCTGTCTCATGATGACCATCTTCTTGTGATCATCCCAAAACCGGTAACCAAACTCTTCAGCACCATAGCCAATAAAGAAACATGGCTTGGACTTAGCATCAAGCTTGTCCCTTGAGTTAGCATTAATGTGTACATAAACTAAACTTCCAAAGACTCTTAAATGTGAGAGTTTTACCTCCTTACCAGACCAGAGCTCCTCGGGTAGGCGTTCTCCCATTGGCACAGATGGACTCCTATTGATCAGATACGCTGCCATGTTCACTGCATCAGCCCAGAAGGTTTTGGGCAATCCTGAGTGCAGCCTCATGCTTCTGGAACGTTCATTCAGTTTCCTATTCATCCTCTCTGCCACACCATTCTGTTGTGGTGTTCCTGGTATTGTCTTCTCCCACCGAATTCCATTTTCAGAACAAAATTCCCTAAACTCCTGACTGCCACACTCTCCACCGTTGTCATACCTCAAACATTTCATCTTTGCTCCTGACTCGTTCTACACCATGACTTTACACTTCCAAAACATCTTGAACACATCCGATTTATTCTTTAAAAATTAAACCCATAACTTCCTTGTTGAGTCATCGATGAATGTCACATAATATTGTGAACCTCCGAGGGATGGTACTGGTGCAGGCCCCCAAACATCTGTATGCATCAGGTCCAGCTTTCCAGCCTTCGGTGTTCTGCCTCCTTTTGCAAAGGACACCTTCTTCTACTTTCCAAAGATGCAATCCTCACATAAGCCTACTTCCACCGACTTCAACTCTGGTAGCAACCCTTTTATTGCCAGCACCTTCATCCCCTTTTCACTCATGTGTCCGAGTCTGTAGTGCCACAGTTGAGAACCTCCGACAGCTTCCAGTGATGCAGCCACGTCCATGCAAGTTTCTGTCATGTTGTACAGGGTTCCATTCTTTGCGCCCCGAGCTATGACCATAGCTTCTTAGGTGATCTTCCATGCACCACCAGTGAAAGTGGTACTCAAACCTGCATCATCAAGTTGTCCAACAGAAATAAGATTTCTTCTCAAGCTAGAGATATACCTCACGTTTTCCAGAACCATCAAAATCCCACTGTTTGTCTTGATCCGTGCATCTCCTTTACCCACAATCTACAAGGGATCGTCATCAGCAAGATGCACCTTGCCAAAATTTACAGAAAAAACATTGTTCAGGAAACCCTTCTTTGATGTAGAATGGAAAGACGCCCCAGAGTCTAAAATCCAGGACTCCATCGGGTTTTCCACGCTCAGCAGCAACACGTCATCAGTTCCTTCAGCTGCAGTGTTTGATCCACTGGTTTCAGGTCCCTTTCGGTTATCTCTACACTCCTTCTTGACATGTCCTTTCTTCCCGCATGTCCAGCAGGTAGGACCATGCCCCTTTGCCTTGTCTCTTCTCTTTCCTCTTGACTTCGATCTTCCTCCGTGATTGTCCCGTTGTGGGTACCTTCCTCTTCCTTCAACGTTCAAAGCAGAACCAGAGAATCTGCCTGATTCTCTTCTTCGAACATCCTCACTAAGGATTAGGTCCCGTATATCTTTCAGAGCCATCTTCGTATTCCCTGAAGTGCTGCTCACAACTGTTACAGTTGCTTCCCAACTCTCTGGTAATGAAGATAGTAAAACTAGAGCACATACCTCATCACCAAGATCAATGTCCACCGATGAAAGCTGACTTATGATGGTATTGAATTCGTTGATATGATCTGCAACATGTCTCCCTTCAACCATTTTCAGGTTGAACAATCATCGTATCAAATGCACCTTGTTTTCCGCAGAAGGCTTCTCATACATGTTTGTGAGGGCTTTCATCAAGTCCACCGTTGTCTTCTCCTCTCTGATGTTGAACGCCACGTTTTTGGCCAACGTCAGGCGCACAACACCCAGAACCTGCCTATCCATTAGCTCCCACTCTGACTTTTCCATGTCCGCTGGCTTCACACCTAGAAGTGTCAAGTGCATCTTTTTCTGATAAAGATAATCCTCGATCTGCATCCTCCAGAAACTGAAATCAGTTACATCGAAGCGATCGATCTTCACTTTGCCTTCATCCAGAGCCATCGTTGGAGAATTCCAAACTCACCCTTTGATACCAGTTGTTGCGGAATCACCGGGAGACACAACGACAAAAGCGAGAAAAAAACAAAAGAAAGAAAGCAAAGGATACAACGATTTACATGGTTTGGGAATAATCCCTACGTCCATGGGAGAGGCAGAATTTCACTATTCGGGAGCACAAATTACAGAGTTTTTTTTCCAGTAGTAAACCCTAGCCTGAAATGGGCTACATATGAAGAAGACGGTCCACTATTCTGAATAGTAAGTCCGCATTGCTACAGTGATCGGCGACTAACTTTTTCAAAAGCGCTACAGTGACTCCCGGCTGGAGAAGTCAAAAGTGCTACAGTGAAGTTGAATCCAAATTCCACACTGCTACAGTTGTGGGCCACAAGCATTCGGCCCAACCGGATCAGACAACACCAATCCAACATGACTACCATGGCCTCGACCTCCACCTCGGCCCGAACGGCCGAAATAACTCCAGTTCCCCGACTGGTGAGAAACTAGTGGTGCTGCTCCTGAATGAGGAGTCATGGAAGAACCCCCGTCACCAGCTACTGGTGAGAAAACCTGGTAGAAACGCTGAAGGTGCCCCATCTTTCCGCAAGATCGGCACTCCACTGGGTCTCTCTGGCACTACGGTCTCGTGTGCCCTTCCCTTCCACACTAGTAGCATACGACCTGACTACCTGAAGATGTATCTCACCTCCTCAGATCACCGCGCGTAGTCTCCCTACGACGCTTCCTGCTGTCAAATGGAGGAACACTAGCTCTGGAAGTAGAACCGCCCTGGCTCATAGCTCCAGAGTCTCTCATATTGCACTCCGCAATCAGTGCCTGGTTGACGATGGAAGTGATAGAAGTCAACTGGAAGATATTCCCCTGCGAGCGGATCTCCCGCCTGAGTCCATCCTCAAAATTCCTTGCCAAGAACACCCCACTTCCATCCCGGAGGGGTGTGAAATGCTACAGCTCGGTGAAATGAGAGGAATACTCCATGACAGAAAGAGTACCCTGCTCTAGACTCATGAACTCCCGGGCTCGATCGACTCTCAGGGTCTCCGGGTAGAAGTAGTCATAGAACACGCGCTGGAACTCCTCCCAAGCCATAACCTGCTGATGACCCGCCTGTGAGATCACGTCCCACCACCTCTTGGCAGAGTCTCGGAGCATGTAGGTAGCGAGCTTGACCCGCCTCTCTGGAGGTGTCTCCAGATGCTCGAAGATAGTCAGCATGGCTTCCGGCCATGACTCTGCAGCCTGTGGTCCTCCTTCCCCCGAGAAAGTAGGAGGATGCTGCTGCTGGAAAACCCGCGTCAAGTCTTCCATAGTCGTGGCAGGAGGCGGTGCTCCCTGAAAGGTCTGCATCATCCTCATAAAACCTTCCCTGAACTGCGCATCAGTGCCTGCAACTGGTATGACAGCCGGTGCCAAGGCTGGCCCGACCGGAGGATCGGCAGGAAGTCCCTGATCAGCCATTTCTGGCGTTTGATCACTGCCTGACAACTGATGTACAACCGGAGGACGTCTCGGAGGCATAACTCAGAAAGATCAAAATCATACCTTAGATTTGAAAAACAAGGACAAAGAACAAAGGAGTACAAAATGGAAACAGGAGAAGGAAACCCTCAAGATTTACAAAACATAACTACACGGCATGTATAAACTCTACACGACATGTACTTAACTCCACTCCCCTGCCCGTGTCTCCTTGCACGACTAACCCACACGGTCATCTTAAACTGAGACTACACGACGTGTTCCCCGTGGACACGGCGTGTAATAGACAAGGTGTCAACGACCCATGTTGTTAGCAACACGGCCGGCTACACGGCTGAGACTACACGACGTGTTCCGAACAAACACGACATGTACTTGAAGATTTTCCCGACCCGTGTTGTTGGCGACACGACCAAGTACACAGCTGACCCTTACACGACGTGTTCCGAACAAACACGACATGTATTGGAGGAGAGAACACCGTCCCGTGTTGTTCGTGACACGGCCAGGTACAGAGGGCAAGGATACACGACGTGTTCATACAAAACACGGCGTGTATGATACGAGTTTCCCCGACCCGTGTTGTTAGTTACACGGTCGGGTACATGCTCACTACTACACGGCGTGTACCTACCGTACACGGCGTGTTCCTGGAGATTTTCCACAACCTGTGTTTCTGCTCACACAGTCAGTGACACAGTTTAAGACTACACGGCGTGTATATATAAAGTACACGCCGTGTATTCTGGGTTTTTCAGGGCAGTAGCTCTGAAATTGCACCGAAGCTCAGAAAACACTGAAAAACGATCATGAAGGTGCTAAATTATGATTCGTGAGGGCCCATACTCCCCACGAATCAAATCTTGGCATCCATTTAAGCAAAGTATGCTACAAACAATCCTCTAACAAACACCAGAGATTCTATCAAAGCATATATCACAACAACATGCATAATCTACACAAAGTCTATCACAACAACATGCAATTGCTAATGCACCCTAGATGGCATGACAAAAATGCATGGCATGTGATTTTTAACAAGTGACTATATGATGCATGAGATGGAATACCCTCATCTCATCAGGTTGCGACATAAATAGAACCAAAATAGCAACAAAAATAACAACACAAGTCATGTGAATCACTCTAGGTGAAATCATATCAACCGTAAAATCGCAAAACCAGAAAACTGCAATAAATGAGGTAGTATGGATTTTCCCTGTACACGGGTTAGCTACTCCCGAGCACAGCTTAATACCAAGTACCGAATCCGTCCTATCCCTGGCTAAAGGCTCCAAACCGTAAATCAAGAGAAAAGAACCCATCTGATACCACTTTGTAACGTCCCAGTTCTGGAAGCCACCCAGAGGCGCCCCGTACCCGGTTGGTCACATGACCTCAAGCACATTTCCCCAAACACAAGTGGCTGCCGACTAGCAGTGAGGGCCTTGGGTGTGATAGTGGGGAAACTATGCCCTCATTGGTAGAGTACACAGCGGAAGAGAAAACAAATAACAACAATAGTGTAAATAGTAGACATACATACAAGAGTAAACGATAAACAACGAAAGACTAACAAATAAACAACTGGAGCAGAAGCATATGTAAATGATGCATGATACATATATGTCTAGGAAAAATAGCCAAACAAGTCATAATGCTGAACACAGTACTAAGCCAAAGTATAAAAGAAAAATAGATGAGAAACTCCTCAGCATCTCAAGCCTCGGCTTGGTCCCATGCTCTCCAACTCTAGTGCAATCAAGAACCTGAAGTAGAAGGGCGTTTTCCCTTATCTATACCTGCAACAACATAATCTGTTTGGGCCCAAAAGCATGACCCAAACAGGGTGTGAGACAAAGTCCCAATAGGCAACCACCCAAAGATCTGTGCCTAACAGTCAGTGAATACATGGCAGTAAAGAAATATAGTAAGCAGTAAACAGGATACAACACATCAGTAACAATCCACAGTTTCTAGAATATAATCTACAAACGATAAACAACCACTCAAGCAAGTAGAACAAAAAGACAACCTCTGGGTAGTTCTCACAGCCTAACCCCTAAGGTTCAACCTACAAGTATTAGCAACCCTTTGAGAGTCACACACAGTCTCACCACTCCGGTTCAGCTAAAATAATATACTCTCTGAGAAAGCACTCACCGTCAATTCCCCCCAACGTCAATTCCCCCTGTGGCCCGCGTTGAGGAACTACAGACTCTCTGAGGAAGCACTCAACGTCAATTCCCCCTTTGGTCTCGCATCGTAATTAAAGACACTCTGGAGAAGGCCTTACATCCATTCTCCATATGGTCCACTACACTAGGTTCTCGCAACCCTATGTATAAAAACATGCATAGCGCATGTATCGGACCAAGTAAACCTCAAGAACTACTTGGCTATCATTCTAAGGCACAAGAGTATAACAATACAACAGTTCCATTATCCTACAACTAGGCATGGCAACTGGAAAAACGCCAAACAAGAAAAACAAGCATGGGAAAACATCAAGAGTACAGTAAAACTACACTATTCACAAGCAATTACCTCTACTCAAGCAATCAAGCAAATCAGGCAACAACAAGGGAAAAACAGGAAACACACAATACCCCGTTCAAGGGTATTGGTGGAATTTGCACAAAATACTCACAGACTTCCTACAGAAAGGCACAAACCACCTACCTCGATGCTAGGAGAATGATATACGTGAACCAAGATGATTGATTCTCCTTAGAACGTCGAAGATCTGAGAAAACGTCAAAAACGCTCAACCAATGATATCTTGAGAAAGAGGAGAAATTGTAAAACAAATCTCTAGGAGAAGGAAGAACTTACCGCTACGGTTCCAACGCAATCGACGGCGGCTGAAACAGAGATCAGACGGAGGCTCGGGAATCCGGAGAAGAATCGCGGCCGTACGGGTCGCTCTCGAATGAAGAACCTGAAGGAGTGTTTTCTGTCCGTCAGGCGCGACCCCGGTCCGTTTAATGAAAAAAAAAAAGAAAATACACGGCGTGTAATTATGGGGTACACGACGTGTACTATGTTTTTCTATACTCCGCTTTAAGCGGCCGCCACATCGCCTCTACACACCGTGTGTGTGGCCTGGACACGGCCAGCACACGGTTTTGAGCGGCAAGGGAGTACACGGCGTGTACTTCAAAAATTTCCAGAAAACCCAATTTTTCTCAAAAACTCCAGAAAAGGAAAGACATACCTAAAACGAAGATCCGGGTTCTTACAGTTGCCAAATCCAGGTCGTGGGTCGTGTAGTTATGCTAATGCTGCCTCAACTGTTGTGCGCCATAGGCGATCACCGCTTGCTCCTGCATTAGGACACAACCGAGCCCGATCCCTGATGCGTCGTAGTAAACAACATACTCAATTCCCTCCTCTGGTAGTCTCAAGATGGGGGCACTAGTCAGTCTCCGCCTCAGCTCCTGGAAACTCTGATGTCATTTCTCCATCCACACGAAGGGATGTCCCTTCCGTGTCAATGTCGATAAGGGTGCTGCTACCCTGGAAAAGTCAGGCACGAACCTCTGATAGTAACCAGCCAGCTCCAAGAAGCTCTGTACCTCAGTCACGCTCCTGGGCGGCTCTCAAGCAATCAACACCTCTATCTTTGTCAAATCTACTGCAACTCGAGCCTCTGGGATGACATGTCCCATAAATTGGACCTCCTTTATTCAGAACTGACACTTCAAGAGCTTACCATAAAGCTGGTGCTCTCAGAGTGTATCCAGGACTATCTGCATGTGTGTAGCGTGCTACTCCTCCGACGCTGAATACACCAAGATGTCATCGATGAAGACCACAATGAACCAGTTGAGGTAGGGCTGGAAGATCCTTTTCATGAGGCCCATGAACACTGCTGGGGCGTTGTTCACACCGAAAGGCATCACCAGGAACTCATAGTGGCTATACCAGCACCTGAAGGCTATCTTCGGTACATCCTCATCCCTTACCTGAAGTTGGTGATATCCTGATCTGAGGTCTATCTTTGAGAACCACTTCGATCCCTTCAACTGGTCAAAGAGGTTATCAATTCTCGGAAGTGGGTACTTGTTCTTCACAGTCGCCTGGTTCAGGCACCGGAAGTCCACACACAACCTCAAACTCCCATTTTCCTTCTTGGAAAAAAGCACCAGGACTGCCCATGGTGAAACGTTGGGCCTTATGAACCCCTTCTCCTGCAAGTCCTCCAGTTGTACCCTCAGGCCGCGAAGCTCTACGGGAGCCATTTGATATGCCAGTGTGGATATCAGTGTCATCCTAGGGTACATGTCGATACAGAAGTCTACCTCTCTATGAGGAGGTAGCCCTGGAACCTCATCAGGAAAAACATCCTCGTACTCTTCTACCACTATAGGGAAGCTTGGACTCCTCTCCTCCACTGCACCAAGGGTGAGGGTAGCCAACTGGTGAGTGATCGGCTGCACCCTCCTCTGAGAGAGTCCATCCTGCGCTGCAAGGGTTTCCTTCTCATCGATAAAGGAAAACCTGGTCCCATCTTCACAGACACACCGCACTGAATGCCTAAAATAGTCAACCTGAGCATGGACCGTGGATAACTAGTCCATACCCAAGATGACATCATAAGGCCTCGACGCTGCTACTAGGAGATCCCAACCGAAGCTCTCACCTCCTAGAGTAAGCTCACACTGCCGACATGAGTGTGTAATCATAAAATCCCCTCCCATAGGAGTCTCTAGCCATAAGGATTGAGCCAAAGACTCCACTGGAATCTCCAAGCTCTGAACGAGAGCCGTGGAAAGGAAGGAGTGGCTAGCACCTGTGTCTATAAGTACTACAACTAGGGTGGAGAAGGCACATATCATTCCTCAAATCATCTCTGGAGCACCGTGGTCATAAGCCTCTACTACCTAGAGCTGAGCTCACCCCTTTCCACTTGATCCCTGAGGTCGGGGTGGACCACTTAAGGGTGGTGGTGGTAACATCTCAAACCATTGCTCACCGCTTGCAGCTCGTCCAGCTCCCCTGCCACATCCGTCGCCCTACAGACCTCCTCGCTCGAACCACTGCCGCTGCCTCAGCGGCTCCTCAACCGTCTACCGGTCATCTATATGGTGGGCCGGGCAGTCATGTTCCATGTGTCCTTACCCACCGCATGCGTAACACTTCCTGGATCCCTGCTGACTCCCTACGGATTGGGAGACCTACACCACCGACCCTGAGTCCTGGGGCCATCCTCTGTAAGACCTGGCCCGTTTGGACCCATGCGTCTGCTATCTGCTTCCCATCGAAGATTCCGCCACCTGGGGTCTTCTGGTAGCTCTAGCCACAGGCGCCTTCTCCACCAAGAAACTCTCCATCAGAAGGGCTCGCTCCAGCACCTCGTCCTGGGTAGGGATGCTAAGAGACACCACCGAAGCCCTGATCTCCCACCTGAGTCCCTTCTCAAAGTCTCGAGCCCTAAAGAAAGGGTCTCACAACATATCTGTGGAGTAGAGGGAAAGCTCCGTGAACCTCGCTAAGTACTCAGACACTATCATGCTATCCTACTGTAGGTGAAGTAGCTCTTGGATGCACACAGAGTGCAAGGTCGTGGGAAAAAAATCCTCCCAAAAAAGCCTCTTGAAGTCAGCCCAAGTGAGGGTCGCCTCATTGTGAGTTTGGATGGTCAAAATCCACTATCTCCCTATCGAGCACTGTAGAAGGCTTGCTGCCAAGATCTCCATCTGGTCGGGCGATGTCCTCACTAAGCGAAAGACCCACGTCACAGCCTCCATCTAGTCCTCAGCAACCTGAGGATCTATCTCTCCCTCGAACCTGGGAGGTCTCTGTCTCTGAAACTCATGTAGGGCACTGAGCCTACGAACGTCCTCTGCCAGAACCGCCAGCAGTAGATGCTGACCATCGGGTGGTGGTAGCATTGGTGCACCACCCGGTGGGGCCATCTCTAGAACTGGTCCCTGAACGGATTCCTCGTCGCTAGGTGGGCTGTCCTCACGACCTCATATCGGGATCCTGGCTGGTCGTCCACATGGATACATCTTGAGATAGATCAAGATGTATCATAGTTAGAAGGTTATACCTGGTGAGTTGACTCTTATAAAAAAGGAGACATTTATGCAACCAGTGTTTTCATGTATTGAGATGAAAACAGAATTCAAGGTCCTGGTGTATGGATACATCGGCCGCCGCACCAACACTGGACTCCCCGAATCTGAAATTCGAACTCGTAACACTTAACACTGTTACCCCAAAACAAAACATCAGACTCCTAGTCTTTGAGGGGGGACCGACCGCCCTCTGATACCACTTTGTCACGACCCGTCCCCTGGGGACCGTGCCGTGACTACCCCAAGCCCGCCTCCCGAAGGCCAGGGGCTGGCGACTAGCGCTGAAGGTGTCAACCTACAAGTGGGAGGCATCAGCCTGGATACCTGTATGCACACACATGCCCAACCAAGTCCCAACTCACAAAAGGGAAAAAACATACCATTGAATAAACTGAGTGCAAGTATAGCTGAAAGAAAGTGGGCCAGAATACAAACCCAAGAAAAAGTATTGAAAACTTTAAAGTATGAAAAGTGCTCTGATGGCCATCTGTAGTAAACCCCACTTGATCGTGAGAGTAGTGAAGATAATGGAAGCCGAAGTAGTAAATCCTGTCCGCTCGTTCCTACTGGGCCCTGCCTGGTCCTAGGCCACCAAGTCCACCGTCTTAGTGTCCGCCCGTCCCGTATCCCTAAGCACCCTTGTCGAAACGTCGGTCGTCTGCACCAGACACAACACGTGGGGGCAGAGCCCGTGTAGAGGTGAGTAACATAGTACTAAGTAGGGACCCCAAAACAAAAAGAAAGAAAACACATCAATTCCTTAAAGTAAAGCATGAAACACAAGGCATCTCACACAAGGTATATATATTCTAGGGTAGTAACAGTAGTATCGTCAGTCACAAATGTCAAACTCCTCAACCATTGGGAACTCCTCCTCTATCAGGTACAGTGGGCCTGTTGGGTCACATAGAGCTGCTTCCCACTAACCTTGAACTGCTTTGGTACTCATCCCTGATGAGTACTGTGGGTATGCTGAGTCACACAGAGCCGCTCCCCACCGTGGGCCTGCCGGGTCACACAGAGCCGTTTCCCACCTTGGCTGAACTGAGCTACTCCTCCTGTCGAGTACTGTGGGTCTGTTGGGTTACACAGAGCTGCTCCCCACCATGGTCCTGTTGGGTCACACAGAGCCGCTTCCCACTGGGCCATCCTCGAACAGTCTTCAAGTCTCAGCCAATTACAGGGTTCCATACGTAGCGTGCTTGGGAGAACTGCTCCTCAAGCCATTCATCGCTTCTCGACGTCCATGAAAGTCACCACAAAGAATGTCGAAAGATCTGCCTCATCGAGAGGGTCCCAACACCACAAACGGCCCGTCAATCGGATGCATGGTTTGCAAGATACGTGCGTTTTAGTAACCGGGGGGCCAGTTGCGATGAGGCCCGATCCGACCCAGTCAGACCGTCTCAACCAACCTGACCCTTGGGTTCCACATACCCCGGTTCATTTAGAGAGACTCGACCTGACCTGATACGGGTTGAGGTCAGTCTGGTTCGGCCTGGCCAGACCTAATAGGCCTCGCTGGACCCGACCCGATTTGGTCGAGGGTCCAGCCCGCCGGGTTGCTCGGCGACCCGGTCTAATCTGGCCCAACCCGAAGGGGTGTGGGTTTGTCCTGCCAGTGCGGGTTTGACCCGCCGATGCGGGTCTGGCCCACTGGGCAGTGGGACCAACCTGGCCCGCTGGGGGCTCGGCCCGCCAGCAAGGGGACCGGCCACGCGGTGCAGACGACATGAGCCCTTGGGGCGCGACAGCCAGCCGCGTCCCCTCTGGTCCGAACGCGGCCCGCAAGGGCGAGCCACACCTCCTGCATGGCACCCTCTTGGCGCCACACCCGACTCTTGTCACGGCTGATGGGCCGCGGCGCCCACTCGGCGCCGCATCCTCCCCCGGGTCGCCGTGGGTGACAAGCTGCGACCTACCGGTCAATGCGACCCACCGGTGCGGGCCGCCGCCTCCACGCAACCGGCGAGGCCGACTGCTGCTGCTGCTGTCAGTTCCTGCACGTCGGAAAAATTTTCGGCGGGCCACCCGACGTGCTCTGGTGGCCTATTTCTTGCACCGCTTGCGCCAACAGTCTCTGAGTGAGGATGTATTTACCGTAAAGCCTTCAAATCGGCCTTACCATCGCTTTAAGAATGCAGCCACCAAGAACACACGAGCGGAGGTGCTCGATCCTTGTTCTTTTTGGCTCGGGCCCTCTATGTTAGAGGTTTTAACAAGGGGGAGGCTCGGGGAGGTTTTCTTTCAATCATTCATGCCAAGGTTTAATCTCGAATAATCACCCCAAAAAGTCACCCTCTCGTTATAACGCACAATCTGATGATTAACCTGTTTGTGGGTTAATCCACATTCGTCGTTTAGAAATGGATGGGGAAGAACAAAGAATCAAAATCCCCTACCTCTTTGAAGTTCATTGCCGCACGTTCATCCTCGAGGGGTTAAGACGTTGACATTGCTTCTCAGCTCTGATCTTTGAAAGGCGTGACGAAGAAGATGAAGTTCCACTGGCATTCTTCATTCTTTGCTGGGGTGGAAGTCCGTCAGAGGTTCTCCAGAGAATCCTCTAATTTCTTTAATCCATATTTTCCCAGTGCGTCGAATTATAAATAGGAGCACATCACAACATTCCCATTATGATGCGATGTCACGTCGTTACGCTGTTTTAGAAATAAAGTCGTTGTTACGCGTCATTAAAGCATCGTTACACCACGAGTTTAACGAGGCATTAATGATCCTAATTGATGCGCATCGTTGCCGCCCTGTCGCTTCCCCACAACGTCACCGTCCGCCACTCCAAAGTGAGAAGGAAAATAAAATAATTCATTTAAATTATTTTATTATTTTTCTCGAAAAGTTAAAAAAATAACTTTTCCTCTCGGACCTTGTTGGCCAAAGTTAAGTCATTTCTAGGCGAATCCCGACGTTCTAAATTCAATGGTGCCCTCTGATATTTGATCAGAGTGACGGTTTAAAAGATAGAAAATCCTGCTCGCACGTTTACTGAACGTACCTTAAAAAAGTTCAAAATTCTGTTCTAGTCTCTCTAGACCTCAGAATTACGTGCCATCAAATTTTTTGGTCTCGAAATAATTATATATATATTTATATAAATTTACATAGAAATTCTGAGACGTTACACTCCTAGACAAAGTTCTGAATCCAGACAGCTTCCTTGGTTGCATCAAAAGCCGTTATATACTCATACTCCACTGTAGAATCAGCGACAACTGGTTGATTTGAACTCTTCCAGCTCACAGCTCCTCTGTTGAGACAAAAAACATATCCCGATTGTGACTTCAGATTATTCTGATCCGTCTGAAAACCAGCATCAACATACCCTCTGATGACAAGCTCCCTGTCTCCTCCATACACCAGGAACATATCCTTAGTTCTTCTCAAATACTCAAGGATAGTCTTAACAACAGTCTAATGCTGTTGTCCTAGATCTGCTTGATATCTTCCTACCATGATTAGCACATAGGGAACATCAAGTCTAGTACATAATATGACATACATGATAGATCCTATCGTTGAAGCGTATGAGATCTTACTCATTCTATCTCTCTCCTGTTATGTTTGTGGACACATTTTCTTAGAAAGATGTAAACCATGTGACACTGGAACCAATCCCCTCTTGGATTGTTTCATACTAAATCTCTTTAGTATTTGGTTAATATATGTACTTTGACTTAGTCCAAGTAGCCTCTTGGATCTATCATGAATGATCTTGATCCCTAGAATGTAGGTTGCTTCGCCTAAGTCCTTCATGGAGAAGCACTTGTTCAACCAGTCTTTAACAGATTGTAAGATCGGTATGTCATTTCCAATAAGTAATATGTCGTCAATATATACTATAAGGATAACAACCACATTCCTATTAAACCTTTTGTAAACACACGACTCACATTCATTTTTAATGAAACCAAATTCTTTTATGGATTCATCAAATTGAATGTTCCATGATCTAGATGCTTGATTCAATCTATAAATGGATCTCTACAACTTGAAAATCCTTTTGGCATCACCTGGTGTCACAAATCCTTATGGTTGTGTCATATAAAGTTCTTCTTGAGGGTTCATGTTAAAGAATGTAGTTTTGGCATCCATATTCCAAATCTCATAGTCATGGTAAGTAGCTATGACAAATATGATTCTGATGGATTTAAACATGGAAATTGGAAAAAAGGTTTCATCGTAGTCAATTCCTTAATACTGTTTAAACCCTTTATCCACTAGCCTTACTTTATAGGTACTTACTTTACCTTCCACATCCGGTTTCCTCTCGAATACCCATTTACATCCAACAAGCTTTACATCAACTGGTGCATCGAACAAAACCTAAACTTGGTTCTGATACATGGAATCCATCTCAGAATTCATAGCTTCTAGCCATCGTGCAACTTTTGATCTCTCTATTGCCTCCTTGTAGGAGAGAGGTTCATCATTTTCAAACAATAATGAGTTACCATCCTCGGTGACAAGAAAACTATATCTCTCTGGTTCCCTTACCTTTCTTAAACTCCTACGCAGTACTTGTGTTTCATGAACTACTTCTTCCACGGGGACCTATGGAACTTGTTCCTGTACCAACTCCTGTGTATCTTGAGCATCAACTTCATCGAAGTCAATCTTGCTCCCACTATCCTTTTTGAGGATGTGTTCCCTCTCAAGAAAGACGGCTTGTCTAACGACAATTAATTTCTTATCTGAGGGGTTGTATATGTAGTATCCATTTGTTTCCTTGGGATACCCTATAAAGAGACACCTTGTGCCCCGGGGTACTAGTTTGTTGCCTGAGAAAACCTTAACAAACACCTCACATACCCATACACGTGTATACGATAAAATGTGTTTCTTTCCACTCCATAACTTTAAGGGAATTCCATTTGTTTCCTTAGTTGGTACTCAGTTTAATGTGTATGCCGTAGTTTGTAATGCATATCCCCAAAAGGATAATGAAAGATCTGCATGACTCATCATCGACCTTACCATGCCCAACAAGGTACAATTCTTCCTTTCACTAACACCATTCCATTGTGGTGTATAAGGTGGAGTGAGTTGAGATAGAATCCCAAACTCCTGCAGAAAGTCGACGATCTCTTGGTTAAGATATTATCCACCTCGATCTGATCGAAGCTTCTTTATCTTCTTACCAAGCTAATTCTCTACTTCATTATTTAATTCCTTGAATTTATCAAAGGACTCAAACTTATACCTCATCAAGTAAATATATCCATATCTACTCAAGTCATCAGTAAAAGTTATGAAGTAAGAATATCCACCTCTAGCTTCTATTGGAAATGGTCCACACACATCAGTGTGTACCAATCCTAGAATCTTTGTGTCCCTTTCACCCTGTCCACCAAATGAAGGTTTGGTCATTTCCCCTTGTAAACAAGCGTGACATCTATCAAGTGGTTTTAGCTCAGAAGAGTCTAAATAACCATATTGATAGAGCTTTGTCAAACGCTTCTCGTTTACATGACTGAGATGGTGATGCCACAACTGGGTGTTATATAAGTCAAGTGAACTTGATTCATTATCAATTTCCAACACTTGGTTTTCATAATTTAATACATACATACCGTTATTTAAATGCGCCATACCAAAACATATGTTTTCCTTATAAAAGAAACAACCTTTATTTCTGAACTTGAAAATAAACCCATCTGTATCAAAGCTTGCTACAAAAATTATGTTTTTGGTAACACTAGGTACATAATAACAACCATGTAAAACCAAAACCATCCCCGTTGGAAATGTGAGGTGGTAGTCAACAATGGAAAGAGAATCCAACCTTTCATCATTGGCATCTCGCAGATCCACCTCTCCTCTGGAAATTTTTCAGAATCTACTTGGTTCCTGTATTTGAATATAGATGTGAGCACTACAAGATGTATCTAATACCCAATGTGTAGAAATGGAAAGACTGCACTTGATAATGAACACACCTTTGGCTTCCCCTTGCCTCTGGGTGCAGTTCCTCTTCCAATGGCCTGACTTACCACATGCAAAGTATACTACCTCCTTTTCCTTGCCTTGCCTTTGGGTCTTCTTCTTCTTGGTTGAACGGTGCTCAAGGGATTTATACTATTTATAAGTCTTAGGCCCCTTTGACTTGTCTTTCCTATTTCTATTCACCATAAGAACTGCGGGTTTGTCACACCCCATGCCCTTATCCACTTAGTGAATCAGGGTTAAAAGTTCCGATAGGCTCTTCTCATTATTGCTCATATTATAATTCAAAATAAAACTGGAGAAGGCCTTTGATAGTGATGATAGTATGATATCTATCTGCAATTCATCAGGGAATTTAATCCCTAAGATGTTTAGATGCTCAATGTAGTTGATAAGCTTGACTATATGAGGCTCAGCTGGCGTAGACTCTCCAAGCTTAGTGGTGAACAAATCGCTGGAGATCTCATACCTCTCTTGTCTCGCCTTCTCTTGATAGAGACCCTGAAGGTGAGACATCATGCTATAAGCATCCATTTCCTCATGTTGCTTCAAGAGTTCATTGGTCATGGATGATAGCATGAGGCCCTGAACATCTGCAGCATCATTCAGATGTTTCTCGTACATAGAGAGCTCCTCATCACTTGCCTCATTTCTAGGTGCAACTGGTAAAGGTTCTTCCAGCACATATAGTTTCCTTTCATGGAGAAGGATGACCCGAAGGTGCCTTTGCCGATCTTATAAATTAGTGTTGGTGAGAAGGTTTTCCTTCTCAAGTATGGATCACAACGATATGTTTGATTTCATTTTTAACGTTGTTTCTAAAAATAATATGAACAAAGTTTTAGTACTTTATCTAATAAAATTAAGACAAATAAATAAATAAATATTCATTAGTCTCCCACTATTTTATCATGAAATCCTTAATTTTGGATTTCCTTAACCTTTGCCTCTATGCTTTGACAGTCAACCCTTGATGTAAACTAAGTTAAGTCAACCCAAAACCTCAAATTATAATTCTATAATAATTGAAAGCACCCCAACTTTGGCTGGTCAAGCACTTTGAACTATGGTTTGATTCTAACTGAAGTAATATAAGGCTATACCGACTTAATATTTTATTGAGGTATTTTCTCTTTTATGCATAAATTTTCATTTATTATCTTTTCACATGCTTGTTAATATTAAGTGGGATAAGCTTAAGTGATTAATCATGTATTAGATAATATTTATGCATAAACCAGTTTATTTTAGTTCCATCTTGCATTCTTGTTTAATTCATTAATTATGTAATCGCGATAATACATCCATAATGAATAAACCATGCAACTGAATAAAATAAAATAAAGGGTATGATCATGAGCTTGTTCTAATGGTTAGTTTATCTAGCGGTTGATAAAATAATCACTGACCTAGGGGAGAAACACCTTGAACCAATTAGGTTTGTGTTTACAGCTTTCCACCTGTCCATCTTTGTATCTTCTTGGATTGGTTTCGCCTCGACTCCTAACTTGAACTGCCTCCACTAGCTTGATATCTCCATCCATTACATATGCTTTTACTCACACTTAGGTGAGGAGTAAAAGGGGGTTTACATAAAAGAAATCATAGACACACAGACCCTATATATTAATGAGGAGAGAAGGCACACAGACCAACAATTTAATTTAATAATAAATTAAAAGGGAAACCAATCACATACAAAGGTCTGGTCTAGGTCATGATTATCCACATGCATGCAATGAATTACACATTTAATAAAACTAGCATTCAATTATTTAATCGTTCTTATTTAAGATAAATCACGCTTGAATCGATTAATTATTATCTTTAATTAATCAATCCTTTTATCTTAAACCTTTTCTGAATTTCTTTGAGATTCCCATCCATTATAATTTTAAACAAATTAATAAATTAATTTAAAATTAACTGTGTACATAACTTGTACCTTGGAGGTAACCTGATGAATACCCGTCTAAAACTACCCAACATGTATTATACTTGTATACACTTTATTCTTTGTGACATGTAGCATGCACACAAAATTATAATTGTAATACAACTCATACACATTACGCAGATGTTAATTAAACATTTATATATATATATATATATCAAACACCTATCACATGTTGTGTCCCAACTTTACACCCACACGAAGGTACATGTCTCAAGGGTTATATAATATAATAACAAATTTTAAATCTACGCAATCTGAAAAGCGTACACGACGTGTAGATCCGAATACATGGTGTGCACCCTCCTCACCATCCATCTGAAGTACACCCTTGGGGAAACGACATGTGAGGCATACTTCAGAAATCTTCGGAGTACACGATGTGTCCATTGGGACACACACCGTGTTGACTCTGCGTTACACGATCACCAATTTGCTAATCTGTATATTGGATACACGAACCGAACCTAACTCAAAAGGGACTACATGCCGTGTCCAGTGGGCCACACAGTGTGTAGTCCGGTTGACCGTGCGCTAGTCTGTCCTGGTCAACACATGGTGTATGAATTAACAACACCGCATGTCATTAATGCACATGGGTTGAGTAATCGCTGAACTACTCCTGATGCATTGAACACAACTACATGACGTGTAGATCCGACTACACGGCGTGTATTGTTGTGTTATCTGGACAGAACCCTTAGCATTTCTGGATGAGATCCTCAATTTAATTTTAATCAAAAAATTAGATCTGCAAGAAGCAATAAAGAAAGAAATAGATCTCATAATTCAGATTTAAAAGAATGATTAAACTTGAATTGAAAAACTAAATTATTAAAGCATAAATCATCAACGAATTATTAAAATAATTATAAACAATAATATGCCCAATCTGATACCACTAGTAGGTTCTGGGTGTAGCAGAAGCACGGATGGGACGATGCCCAACTTTAATTTTTTCCATAATCGATGATCAATCTAGGATCAATGCGACGATGAATGCTAGTATCCACGGAATTGAATCAAGGATTTAGACAAAGGAATAGAAACCCCGAACCAAGAGAGATGATCAACATATTTTGTTTATAATTAATTTAATTAAATTAAATAATTACCTCCAAGGTGATTCTTTCTTTGTTGATGCGTTCGACCACAGATCTACAATGCGCCTTCATTGCATTATATAGATAAAGGATAGATCTCCTCTAGTGGTGATCCACACGTGTTCCACATATCTTAGGACATCGCTGAAGGAGTCTCTGGGTGCTAGCACAGAAGATCCTTGCGCTTGTGATGTCTGCCTTAGATCGCCATGAGAACCGCTTCCAAATCGTTCTTCTTGATCCGATGGAGGAGGATCTCTCTTGTTTGTGAGAGCGTTCTTGGAGAGGGATGAACTCTTTAGGCTTGTGGGATTTTCTCCAATTTGTTGTGCACAACAATAACAATCGTCGCTTGGCTAGCGCTTGGCTAATAAGAGAATAATATAACTGGGCATTTAATTCACTAGGGTAATAATAAATAATTTGCACAAGTACTTTAATTATTTTATTAATCATAGTGAAACCTCTATGTTAAATAATAACAACAACATTATTATTTCCTAACACGCACTTAACTTGCTAGTTATAATTAATTATTATTTAATAAAATAATATTGAATATTATTATTTCTCACCGAACCCTTAACTCGGTCCGCCAATCCTCCACCATATTTATTAAACCTTGAATAATGACTATTTATTAAATAAATATCACCTCATTATTCACCAATAAATATATAAATATTATATTCACTAAATAGAAAATAAATATTTATTAATTATTCCGTCCATATTATATTCTATCCAATAACTAGTGTCGAAATAAAATGCGATTAGGCATCCATGAATAATTATTAAGCCACAACTGATAATAATATTTATTCAACTTATTAAATAATAAATAATATATTATTTAACTGAGATATTGGATACACTTAGTGTGTGACCCTATGAGCCTCTTTCTCGGCGGCATTAAGCGGAGAATTCTAAAGTCCAAGGTTAGCATCTATAAACACGCCAAGACACCCATAGAGAAAGAAGTTAATGCCACAACGATATGTCACCTCATACAAATGATTACCGTGTGATATAATCCCTTTGCCTTGATATCTCCAATCAAGCAGGTTGCATGCAAGTGTCATCAACCAATGTGCTCGATTTCTCATTCTTTGACTTACTGAAAATTAAACTTGCCTATAGAACACCATAACCATGGATTTATTTAGGATATATCATTTTCATCAAAGGGCCTGAGATATCAACTTCCATTATGGAATAGAAGGGACAAATCCTTTCTCGCATTATTTATTAATGCAGTATTACTCGTGACACACCCAATATATCCTACCTCACCGCGAACATATGTCGTCACAATTTTCGTCAATACATCTAAGTGCGCGAGTCATAATACCCATTAATAATAATATTAAAGTTTAAGGACTAATACACACATCCACAGATAGGAACATCCAATGACACTTATAAATGTGGATTTCTTACTGGCGGGTCTCATTCTCATAATATCCTCTTGGACATTACCAAGGACGTACACCATGATAAGGTGCCTCAAAGTCCTATGAGTCTCCACCCCTGATAGCCTGTATCATTTATGTCCCTAAAATGATATCATCAGGATATAGAACATATATATAAGAATAGTTTCATGACACTTTCGGGTTCTCATCATAGCGGGAAACTACTATGACCTTTTAGTGCGACAACTACTCTTGGGACATTATCACATGCAATGTTACACAGAAGAACAATCATGATGTGATAAGGAGTTTATTGATATTAATCTAATGAATATATTTTTATCATAAAGTACAAAGAAGTTGGTTCTAGGGTACCAACTGCAACACTCCCTGTATAAGGATGTAACCCAAACCCGCATATGAAGCATCATAATAAACCGCGCAGCCTTGCTCGACCTCTGGTAGAGTCAGAATCAGTGATGAGGTCAAATGATGCTTTAGTTCATCAAAGGATGTTTAACACTTCAAATCCAACAAGAACTTCACCCCCTTCAGGGTGAGAGCAGTAAAAGGTGAAGAAAACTTCAAGAAATCCTTTACAAACCACCAATAATATCTTTCCAAACATAGGAAGCTTCAAATATCAAAGACATTCCACGGTTCTTCCCATGACATGATGACCATTACATTTTCATTATTAACAGAGATACCATGTTATGAGATTACGTGTCCTAAGAACTTAACTTTTTGAATCCTAAATTGGAATTTTGACAATTTTTCATATATGCGACGATCCCTTAGAATTCACAAAAAATGATTTAATTGGTGCACATGTTCTTCATTGGTCTTTGAGTACACCAAAATTTCATCCAAAAACACCATAAAAAAGTGTTAATATATTGGTGGAAAATTCGATTCATCAGTTCCATGAAGACTACATGAGCATTAGTGTTGGGAAAAAATCCCTCAAGTTAACATTGATGCATTTTTGGGTTGATTGTGTTTTTTGACAAATCGGGTTTCCATGGTTAGTTGTGGAGTTCCAAAGATATTGTTGAAAAACTATGTTGACAAGGATCCATGACAAAGGAATGGATGAACTGGAGGTGATACAAAAAGATTGTATTCAAGGTGGCGCTGTTTCCCAGTGTTTGCCAAATTTTTGGGTCCGAAAATTAGAGAATGGAGAAGTGTTTTTTGGAAATGGAAGTTGTGCACAAGTGTTAAGAATGTTTGGAAAGTTTCATGCAAGGCATTTTTCAATGTCATTACATCAAAATATGGAAAAGTAAAGAAGTGTGCACAAGTTATGGTTGCGCACGAAAGGTGGGTTTTGCGCGAAAGAGACTTGTGAGAATGTGAGTTGCACGCTCAGGGAAAATTCGTGTGAGTTGTACGCAGGGTTGGAAAAATGCCTATAAATAAATGGATACCCCCCTCATTTGAGTATGCTCAATATTTAGAGGAAATCTGAGCTCTGGATCACGCAAGTAGAGAGTTGCACGCAAGTAGGGAGTTGCACTCAAGAAGGTAGTTGAGCGCATGTATTGAGTTACGTGCAAGAAAGGAGTTGTGCACAAGTAATGAGTTGCACGTAATAGTTGTGTGCAAGTAGAAAGTGGTGCGCAAGTTGTTTTTCTATGATAAAGGCAAAAGTTGCATGCAAGGCATTAAGGTTGCACACAATTCACCCTAGGGTTGCGCAAAAGTTTGAAGTTACCCAGTACATCTATGGTAAAGTGGTATTCATCAGTGGATGAAAGTGGAACTTCAAAAGAGCATTTACCTACAGTTAAGGATGCATTCATTCATGAAAATGAAGAGACCTACAAGTCTATAAACTGTGATTGAATCCCTTCCAAGTGTAGTGAGCAAAATAAGAGGAAGGCGGTGATCCTTTCCACCGATAGTGAGCTAGAGAACGAGACATAGGGAGTGACCCTTGGGGAAGTAGTGAGTTGACCCTAAACATTGTAAAGGTAGTGAGTCTGACCATATAAGTGATCTAACCTGAACCTTATAATTGGCAGTGAGATTTATTGGATTTGGTACATCGACACATCGCTGTTGTATACTCCTTGGATGTATCCCAATGAGGGTGAACTAAGTAAAATTGTTGTGTCCTATGCATGATTTAATTTCTGTTCATACATTGATATGGGAGAAAGAGAGAAGTGTGTTTTTTTTAACGATGAAACAAGATCCAAAGGGGTAGTAGTTTTAATCTGTCATATCTTGATTCACCCCCTCTCAGGGTATTTGACCTAGTGGGACTAACAATTGGTATCAGAGCTAAAGGTTAAAAGTCCGTAGACCTCTCTCAGTAGAAGAAATAGAGGTGGTCAATCATAAAGTGATTATGATCTTTGATGGAAACAATTTTCAACCATGGAAAAATCAGATGTATCACTACTTCTGATCATTAGGAATGGATGTCTTTACAGTAGCTATGCATGGAATATCAGCTAATATCGATAGTGGTGCTTTATCAGAAGCTGATCGAAGAGAATTGGATACTGATGCTAAGGGAATCAATTCTTTAGGGGGAGCCCTATTAAATGCAATAAATATGAAGGTGATGTCATGTAAGTCATCATATGCTATGTGGGAAAATACGTTGAATATTTTTGAGGGTGACTCAAAAGTCAGAGAAGAAAAACTGTAGGTTCTATGGAACAAATATGAGGATCTCAGAATGCACCCTAATGAGTCTGTTGATATATTCTTTGACCGGGTAAATTTTGTTGTAGAATACATGCATGGTCTTAGAGAAATTATTGAATACATAAAGATTGTTAAGAACATCCTGATAAAACTACAAACTCAGTTTAATCCAAAAGTTTCTGTTTTGGAGGATAAAGATATGAAGGAGCTGACACTGGATATCCTGCACAATAATCTTGTTTCATAAGAAATGATAAATGATGATAATGAGTCTATGGAAAAGGGGAAGTCTTAAGAAGTGGAGTTCAAGGCCATGAAGAATCTAACCATTGAAGATGGCCAGGAAGATGAAGAGAAAGATGAGGTGATGTCATTCCTTTCCTCAAATATCTGAAGAGGAAAAGGAAACTTCAAAGGGAAACTACCTCTTTCATGCTTTCTATGTGGAAAAGTGGGACATCTTGCGGTAAGGTTCCCCAAGAAGCTTCAATAAGATTAAGATGATGAAGCTGAAATTCCCTTGAAGAAGTCTTCAGCCTATGTGAATGGAAAGAAAAATTTGGAGAAAATTTCTTCAGAAAAAAGAGTCTACTTTTGAAAGAAGATGGCAGTTCAGAAGAATCTGAGGCAGAAGAGTTGGAAGACTACAAGGATCATGAAGTAAATTCTATGGTGGCTATTTTTGGAAATTACCAAATGAGGGAAGAAGGTGAAAATAGAGAAGGATAAGTCGAAGGCAAAGTTGATCTTCAAGTTGAATTAGAAGTATCTCTTGAGGAAATAGATGTTTGGAGATCCAAAATGAAGAAATACAACAAAGTGGTTCATGATGCCAAACTCTATATGGAGTAGTAGGAAGAAGAGAAGTCTGAGTTGAATGAAGAAATTGAAAAACTAAAGTCTTCAATGCTAGAGAGCTCAGATAAGGTTGTTGAGTACAAGCTCAAAATTGAAGAATAGGAAAGAGAAATCAATAGTTTAACCCAAATTGGAAAAGATCAAATCAAACGTATCAAAGAACTAGAGGAGGAGGTCTTCGGTTTATGACGAAATGTTAAGGATCAAGAAAAACTATTGACTATCAGTACGACATCGAGAAAGAATATTATTCAGGTAACTAAGAAGATGTAGGTGGAGTATAAAGTTCCAATAGAACAAAATAAAAAATAAAATCCAAATGATAAGGCTGATATGGGGGTTGATAAAAAACAAAGAGGTGTGATGATTAAGTCAGACCACAAGCACCTGCTCCGAAAGTGAAAATTGATTTGAGTATGAAGCATAGTCAGAATGTTCAGAAAACTCAAGGGATAACCAGTGGTGCAGAAGTGGCACACAGGAATGCACCTCACATAAGGTGTTATTACTGTTGAAAGGTGGGACACTCACAAAATGTATGTGCCATAGCCAAGAGATACCTAAGGGCACAAGAACAACAATGAAAACCAAACAGAGTGTAATACTCTAGAATATCTTTCAAGGTTCATTTTTTTTGGTGTGGAGGATTTGGACACCTGATAAGATACTGTACATCAACCATGCAAAGGAATGTGCCAAAGCAAAACTAAATTGGTCGCAAGTAGCAATTCAGTAAACCATCAAGCGAGCTGAAAATGAAAAATCGGTTTGCAGTGTTGCAAGATGAAGCTAGTCCATCATACACCAAGGAAGATAAAGATTATCAATCCATAATGAGTATGAAATAAAAAGCATGGATCAAAAAGAAAAGAACCGAGAAGGTAGTGGTTACAGATATTTCTTTTAAAGCACCAGATCACACTGAAATATGGATTATTGACAGTGGATACACTTCTCATATGACATGAAATAAGGATCTGGTGACTGGAATCAGGTACGATAAGGAAGGTATCGTAAGATTTGGTAATGATGAAGGGCTAAAGATTGTTGGCTAAGGAAAATCCAAGTTTAGGGGAAAAGACATGAGATGTGCAGATGTCTTGGTAGTTGAAGGTCTTAGTCACAACTTACTAAGTGTCAGTTAACTGTGTGACTCGAGACATGCCATAAGTTTTTCAAAGAAGTCATGTATCATTATGGAAAAATATGGTGCAGTTTTTTTTCAGGGAAAACATACAAAGGGAAATATTTACCTTGTAAATGGAGAAGAAGATATGTGATTCCTATCCAAGGAAGAAGAAAATAAGTTATAGAACAAACATCTTGGACACTTGAGCTAAACTTCCTTGGAAGATCTGGTGAAATTTGATGCTACTCGAGACCTCTTAAGATGATCACATGATCGTACTCATACGTGTGATGCTTGTCAACAAGGGAAGATCATTCAAATGACATATAAGGCAAAAGAGAAAATGTCAACAAAAGTGCTTGAGCTGGTGCATATTGATGCGTGCAGACCTATTTCACCATGATCTATTGATAGGAGGAGATATTATGTTATCTTTATTGATGATTTTAGAAGAATGAAACAAGTTTCAATCATCACCCACAAATCTAAGGTGTTCAGTTGCATAAAAACTTATCGAAGAGAAGTTGATAAGATGCTGGGTCAAACAATCTGGAAGATTCGAACAGATAATGGAACAAAGTTCACAAATTTCCAAGTGGAGGATTATCTCAAGAAACATGGAATAAGTCACCAAGTTTTAGTTGTAAGAACTCCACAATAGAATGGAGTAGTTGAGAGAAGAAATTGGATTATCAAAAACATGGCTAGAACAATACTCATTGAGAAAGACCTTCTAGAGAAGTTTTGGAAAGAAGCAGTCATGAAATTGGTCTACATATCAAATATAGAATTATTATGTCCAGAAGAGGAAAAGAGTCTATATGAGCTTTGGTATGGAAATAATATAACATTGAAGTACTTTCAAGTCTTCAGAAGTAAGTGTTTTATTCTCAGTAAGGAGAAACACAAGAAGTTTGAATCCCGTGGAGACGAAGGGATATTTCTTGGATTCTAAAAGAAAATAAAAGCATATAAATGCTTCAATAAGCAGCTGAGAAAGGTAGTTGAAAGCAATGATGTAACTATTGTAGAGAATGAACGGAATCTTCAAAAAATACATGATCAGACCCAGGAGGATAGTGATGAAGAGATAAGCAGATCAGGGGATGTTCTAGTTCCATAGGCTGATTCAGAAGAATACTCAAATAATGAGAAGGATGAGAATAAATTAGTATCTGTGCAGAAACCAATGAGAAGAGTTGAAATTGATAGAAAAAACATAATTGGTGATCATACAGAGCCAGTGCAGACAAGGAGGATGAAGACTCTAAAAAAAGTAGCGTACTTATCACAGGTAGAGCCTAAATGTTTTGATGAAGAAGCTGGAGATGAGAATTGGGTTCAGGATATGAATGAAGAGTTTGACCAAATTGAGAAGAATCAAACATGGAAGATTGTTTTGTGGCCAATTGATAAGAATTTCATCAGTACTAAATGGGTCTTTCGTAACAAGATGAATGAAGGTGACACAATGATTCAAAACAAAGCACGACTAGTGTGCAAAGGGTACTCCCAGATAGAGGGTATTGAAGTTGATGAAACTTTTGTATCTGTTGTACGAATAGAGACAATCATATTATTCTTAGCCATAACAATGCAAAGAAAGTTCAAAGTTTTCCAGATGGATGTCAAGTTTGCATTTCTGAATGGGGTTATGGAAGAATAAGTTCACATTGAGAAGCCAAATGATTTTCACATTCATGAAGATGAGAAAAAAGTTTGTAGGCTGAATAATGAGCTTTATGGGTTGAAGCAAGCACTGAGAGCATGATATTCAAGACGAGATCAGTTTTTGAAGAAGCTCGATTTTCAACATGGTGTAGTTGATTACAATCTATATTTCAACAATGAAAGTAATCAAATGATGATGGTGCTAGTTTATATTGATGACATAATATTTGGTGGATCAAATGAAGCTCAGTGAAAATAGTTTGTAGAATTCATGAAAAGTGAGTTCAAAATGTCAATTATTGGTGAAATGACATTTTTCCTTAGTTTACAGGTGACACAAGGAAGGAATGACACATTAATTTCTCAATCTAAATACTCCAAGGAGGTTTTGAGAAGATTTGGAATGGATAATTTCAAGGAGATGACGACTCCGGTGGCTACCCGGATGAAATTGTAACGAGATGATGAAGGCAAAGTGGTTAATGTCACAAAATACAAGTGGATCATTAGAAGTATGTTGTACTTAACAGTGACATGACCATATATTATTTTTTTCACATGTCAAGCAGCGCAGTATTAAAGAAATCCTAATAAAATCCACTTGCAGTGAAAATAATACTTCGGTATATCAAGGGCACGGTGGATTGCGACTTGCTGTATAATGAAAAATCTCAAAAAGAGTTATTAGGTTATTCATATGAAAATTGGGATGGTTCAACATATGATAGGAAATCAACATCAGGTGGTGCTTTCTATCTTGGTGGATTATGTATTTCTTGGCTTAGTAAGAAACATGATTGTATTTCGTTGAGCACCGTAGAAGCTGAATATATTGTAACTACTCAAGCATGCACATAGTTATTGGGGATGAAGCAACAACTTGATGACATGGAAATTGAAGTGAAGTCTCTGATTGAAATTTATTGTGATAATTCAAGTGCTATAAATCTTAACAAAAATCCATTCCATCACTTAAGGATAAAGAAAATTGAAATTAAATATCATTTTATAAAGGAGAAAGTGGATCAAGCTCTTGTGAAGTTTTAGTATTTGACCACATAACTACAGGTTGCAGATATTCTGACAAAGGGCTTACTCAAAGAAGCATTTGAGAGGCGTCGACTAGCTTTGGGAGTTCAGTCGACTCCCCATACTTGAAAAAGTGTGGATGTGGGACCCCATATCCCTGAGGTATGATGTATTTTTCCCTAATGTACTGATCTATGTGCTTTACTATGTTGCCAACCATAATGAAGTGACATTCAGGTTCATTGACAAAGGGGGAGAAATTGTGGATTTTTAAAGGGAGAAAATGTTTTCATCAAGACATGGGGAGAAGCTGACTGGTGGAGTAGTGAGATAGGGGGAGCAATGAGATAAGGGGAGTTTTAAATCTAAAAATATGAAAGCTGATTGATCAAAGGTTACATATCATGATAGTTGGAGTTTGTGATGAAATCAGTTGACTGGTTTCAGAATGAAGTGTCTCATTGATGAACTTTGCATTATATTCTTGTTTCTCACACCAGGCATGAATCATGTGGGGTTAGAGTATGTGTTGAGTAAATATTTGATAGCTATCTGAATCACATGAAGAAAATGGTGGTATAAGATGGAAGAAGCTTTCACGAGGTATCAAAATGTGAAGAGTTGTCAACAAAACCAAAGTGGGAGATTATTGGGAAAAAATCCCTCAAGGTAATTTTGATGCATTTTTTGATTGATAGTGTTTGTTGATAAAGCGACTTTCCATGGTTAGTTGTGGATTTCCAGAGATATTGTTGACAAACTATGTTGGCAAGGATCCATAAAAAAGGAATGGATGAACTGGAGGTGGTACAAAAAGATCATATTCAAGGTGGATCTATTTCTATGTGTTTGCCAAATTTTTGGGTCCAAAAAATGGAGAATGGAGAAAAGTGTTTTTGGAAAAGGAAGTTGCGTGCAAGTGTTAAGAAGGTTTGGAAAGTCGCGCACAAGGAATTTTTCAAGGTCGTTACATCAAAATATGACAAAGGAAAGAAGTGTGCACAAGTTATGGTTGTGTGTGAAAGGTGGGTTTTGCGTGAAAGAGACTTGCATGAATGTGAGTTGCATGCTTAGGGAAAAGTTGCGTGAGTTGTACGCAGGGTCAGAAAAATTCCTATAATTAACTGGCTACCCCCCTCATTTGAGTATGCTCAAAACTTAAAGGAAATATGAGCTCTATATCACGCAAGTAGAGAGTTTCACGTAAGTAGGGAGTTGCACGCATGAAGGCATTTGAGTGCATGTATTAAGTTACGTGCAAGAAGGGAGTTGCGCGCAAGTAGTGAGTTGCACATAATAGTTGTGCACAAGTATTTTTTCCATGAAAAAGGAAAAAGTTGCACGCAAAGCATTAAGGTTGCACACAAGTCACCCTAAGGTTGCACAAAAGTTTGGATTTACCCATTACATTTGTGGTAAAGTGGTATTAATCTGTGGATGAAAGTGGAACTTCAACAAAGCATCTACCTATAGTTGATGATGCATTCATTCATGAAAATGAAGAGACCTATAAGTCTATTAACTATGAGTGGATAACTTCCAAGATCAGTGAGTAAAGGAAGAGGAAGATGAAGATCCTTTCCACCTGTAGTGTACTAGAGAAAGAGACATAGGGAGTGACCCTTGGGGAAGCAGTAAGCTGACACTAAACATTGTAAAAGCAGTGAGACTAGGAATAGAAGTGATCTAGCCTGAATCTTGTAATTGGTAGCGAGCTTTAGTGGATTTGGTATAGCGACACATCACCGTTGTATGCTCCTTGGATGTAGCCCAGTGAGGGTGAACCAAGTAAAATTGTTGTGTTCTGTGCATGATTTAATTTCTGTTCATACATTGATATGAGAGAAAGAGATAAGTGTGTTTTTTTAATGATGGAACAAGATCCAAAGGGGCAGTAGTTTTAATCTATCATACCCTGATTCACCCCCCTCTCAGGGTATTTGACCTTGTGGTCCTAACAATTAGTTAGGCCAAACAACATCATAAGGCACTTGAACTAGCCATACCTGCTCCTGAAGGCGATCTTTAGGATATCTAGCTCCTTAATTCCATTTTAATAGTAGGTTCCCTAGACCCAACTTAAAAAATAATTTTCAATTACCATATTATGTATATAGTGAGTTATGCATGATGTATACTTACTATAATGGTGTGGATATTTCTATGTCCACTATTCATATAGTAATGTCCTTAGATTATTTATCGTATCAAAAGGTTATAGCAGCTCTCGAGCTATAATGAGAACCAAGGGATACCATGAAAGTAATATTAAACTTATGTCCTATAGTCTAAATACATCATGCTGATAGAACACATGCGATGTGTGACTATCAGGTGCTGGAGGTTCATAAGCATTAATATTTCTTCTCATGAAGTTCGTACTTAGTGATCTTGAGTAGATGAGATCATGAGGTCTGACCCACCAATAGGAACACCACATGTTTTAGGTGTCATTGATAGTTTCTATCTATGAACATGTGTAATGGAATCTTGGATTGAGATTATTATTAGTGTATTCTATTTGATTATGTACTTTGATGCAAGAAGAAAACCATGACATTTATGTCATGTAGGTAGCTTGCGTTGGGTGTGCCACTGGTGGTATGACATTGATTGAATGATCAAGATAGATTTTTTTACTACTAAAATGAAGTTATGTCTCGATCCTAGTTGATCAGGATGGTAGCACCTTCACTAAATTCATGGCCATGGTAGAAGAAGATAAGTCTGTCCAGTAAGGTCAACGAATAATAAAGAAAGAAAGGATGATGACACAAAGTGTGTGTCCTATTTTATGAGATATATCAAGACAAAGAGATTATATTACATGATGTATGTTCATAGGAGGTTGTCGTTGCTATTGAAGTTTCTTAGGATCGTTGGAACCACTAAGAAGAGGGGATTGAATCAGTGGTTATCTTTTTACAATTTCAAATCTCTGAAATAATCCCTACAACTTGTTAAAGTTATTTTCATCGTCAAACTTTTATAACAATATCACAAGCATGTAATGATAAGAAAATAAACAAGGCATGTAATATTTTCAAGGTTTGGCCTTAGTGTGAGAACCAACATCTTTTCCAAGCTGGCTCTCATTGATCCATGAAAATTCACTATTAGAAAGAAGTGAATACAACTTGAGACAACTCCCGTTAGAATCATTATATCTCTCGGTAGGAATTATTATACTGAATCCTACCAGCTTTCAAAGTTTTTCTTACAAAACCGATCCAACACAAAAGTTGTGAGACTTTGTAAAACAACTCCCAAAAGTACATTCAAAAATATATGTCTATTTTTCTCCATCCGGTATCTGTCTGATTCACCTGCCTTTGTCTGGTATTCTCTATCTAGTGTGCCTCACTAAAACTGTGCTACCTTTCTAACCTATATTCTATCCAATTAACAAAACCACTATGCCTCAAAATTTTCTTGAAAACTCTCTCTGTTACTCTTTGTCTGGTTTTCTGAATGACTTTTCCATTCGATTCATCTATATTGAAACTCTATCTGGTACTTTTCTTCAATCCAAAAGTAATCTCGGTTGGAAACTCACCCTGACACAAAATCTTCAGTGTTTTAGTTTTTTTCCTTATGAACAGAGTTAAGTACAGTTGTACGTTGCACCCCCTTTTTATAGGTGTACTCAAAGTAGAATCGGTGGGAACTCAATTTTATTTTTCCGCTCATCTGAAACCCACTTGAAGCTTCTTGAGCCCTGAACATACTGGAAGCTTTAGAAAACTCAATGTCTCTAATCTTTCTTCAAACTTCCTTAACCTCATACATTAAGGAACTTCTTTGATATTCCTTAGTTTAGATAGATAACAAACCAATTGAAAAATAACACAACATCATCATTATAAAAAGGGAATTTACAATGTTATGTAAAGTTTCTCAAAATCTATATCCAGTGGAATGTTTGTTCGGTGACTTTGTTAAGAATATTCCATATGGTTCTTCTTTCCAGTTTTCTTCGTCTATCTGACTCTA
This sequence comes from Viscum album, assembly GCA_963277665.1. Lineage (NCBI taxonomy): Eukaryota > Viridiplantae > Streptophyta > Magnoliopsida > Santalales > Viscaceae > Viscum > Viscum album. The sequence goes on from OY728152.1 coordinate 909,276,861, forward strand.
TTTGGTCATCCTGCTTTGGATCAAACTTTATACATTGCTTTGATTCAAAAAACTTAGTTTGGTGAAACTTTTATGAATTGTATGTTTGATGACATCGACAATGTTTGTCCAATGCTCATTCATATGATGCACATTCTTCATAAACTCATTGAATATGGTTGATTACATTGTTTCAGCTTCTAGAGACTTCTGTTACATGAAAATTCTATGTCTGGTTTCCTATTTGGATTTCTCCTCATTTGTATTTACACAAATAGAAAATCAAATTATGACTTCTCATTTTTGGATTTCACACATTGTACATCGTTGAACATTTTCTCCTTTTGTACAAAACTCAACATATGGTTTTCTTGCAACTCTTTTTTCAAAACTTCTATCTGGTTATCTGCATCTCATGATCTTTGTTCAAAAAAGTGTGTTCAGTAGCAAGGTTGTGCTACTCTCCCTTTATCAACTCTTAGTCTGATCACCTTCCATTTGGTAATATGTGTCTAGAGATCTGCGTTTGGAAGACTTCATTTGTAAATCTCCATCCTAAAATCTACATATGGTGATCTTGATCCCCACCTTTGACTTCACACATTTCATGCATTCTTGCACACTTCAGCTTGGATCATGATGATTCATGATGTTAGTAACTTTTGAGAAAGACTTATCATTGTCAGACTTTGTTAGAAAGTTTTTTAACAAAGTTAAGAAAACTCCCTAACCTTTTCCAGTAAATTCATACCAAAACTTTCTTAACAATATTTCAGCAAATTATTTCTCATCTGTTTAACAAAAACATACTTAACAAAATATGTTGTCACTAAATACAAAACTTTGTTATGAAAAAATCACAAAGGATCTTCAATCTCCCCCTTTTGTTGACAACACACGCAACAATTTTTCAAATTCATCATTTTTTATAACTAATTTTTTTAACAACTCTCTTTTTCTCAACTTTTACCAAAACATAGTCTTTCTCAAAGAGAATATCCTGACACCACACTACTATATAAATTATTTTTTTTGGAAGAATTCCATCCCTTGGTGGCAAGCAGCTTTGTGGCTATGTTAAGATAAACTCTCCCTCAATTTTATCTTCTCCATTTTCTCTCAATTTTTTACCCCCTTTTTATGATAACCACAAATTTATATTCACACTAGAAAGAGTTGTACTTATTTTTACAAAGATGTATCCACTCTCCCCCTTTGATAATATAATCCAAATCACAATTGGGGATGAGTTCCTTAAGAAATTTAGGAAGTCATTGGTGGAGGCTGAACATGTAGTTACAAACTCAATTGCAAAAACCTTTATTTTGGCATAACATTAGGGAAACCATCATCAATTTGGTACTTTGTTGAAATATATTTCAGCATAACATCTCCACCAACAACTTTATCCTTAATGAAATATGCTTAATATGTAACTTCCCATTACCATCTTTTAGGTACTTCTTGACCCTTGTTTTGATCATCCTATGTTTAGATATTGTTCTAGGTTGTTTCTAGGGACTTTTTGAAAATTTTGGAAGTCTTTGGGGTTGTTCATGGTTGGCACACGATTAGGAAAAACCGTGCGATTTAACCCGGAAAACAGTGCACCCTGTTGAGAGGGCCTGGAGGGTGGCGCACAATTGGCGCATGGTTAGTCCAAACCATGCGCCCACCCCTCCAAACCATGCAGCCTTAGGCAGTGGGGGTTTTCATGATTGGTGCATCATTAGACTAATCACACGGCCAAACCGTGCACCCTTTCCAGAAGCCCAGTGAGGGTGCATGGTTAAGGCACACAATTACTATTAACCGCACGACCTAACCAGGAAACCATTCATGTGAGTTTTTAATCCCCCTATTTTTTAATTAAAATCCTGAGACCCCAGTTTAACCTCTGATCACCCCTATTCGACCCTAATTGAATTCCTTGAATTTTGGAGTCTCTCTAGAGGATTCCTTGGCTCCTACAACCTCTTCTCTTGCGAATCAAAGTGTCGACAGAAGATCTCGATCCCTATACAGTATGTGGTTTCTTTCTTGATTTGGGTTTTCTCTCTCCTATATTTCTCTCCCTTTTGAGAGTGCTAAATCCTCACATTGTTGATGGATTAGATCTCAGTTTTGATGGATCTTATTCTGATGGTTTGTAACTCTTGGGATTCCTCCTAGATCCTCTTCACCCTCGTCTCCCCGTTGGCGTTTCCCATTGTAGGTGTAGATTTTTTGATCACGTGATTAAAGGTAGGTGGTTCCATAAGTCTTTACCCTACAATTGAAACCCTATATTTCTCTATTGATTTGAAATGATTTTCCAACTAATTTATAAAACCTTGATTTGGAACAATTTGACGTTTGATTTGAAAAGGACATGAAAATTGTAAAAAACCCCAATTTCAATGGTGTTGAAATTGTGGGGCTGATTTTGAGAAAAATGATGGCTTGAATTGAAAGATAATTTGATGTAATGATTTGACAATTGATTCTTGAGAAAATTAGGCTTTTAATGAAAGATGATTTTAAAGGCATGAATTTGATGAAAACCCATGGTTTGGTTTTGAAACTGAAAAGACATGTTGAATTTGAAATTGGGCATTGAACTATGAATGATGAATTGATTTGAAATGAAAGATTTTCCGATGATTGATTAATTAACTAAAGCACATGTGAGATTGAGTAGTTAGTGGGTGATTAAGGTAAGCACGCTAGGACTTTAACTCCATAATAATGGATTGATGATGACATCACTAACTAAACCTAGTTTGACATGATTACCCCTGATGGGAAGTTGATTGATTAGTCATGTTGGCTTGATCCTAGGGACGTGTGCACACATACTTGATCCATGATTAATGATTGAGTAATGAAAGGATCTGAGAGCCTAGAATTAACGTAACTCAGAGATTATGACCATGGTGCTTTGTTTTGTTTGACTTGATTATACATGCCATTGTTTAAAGAACTGTTTTATTCATGTATAACAGATCGAGCTTTTCATACATAGATATTTCATATTTTTAAATGAATATTCAATACATAACAATATCATCCACGCTATAACCATAATGGTTCAGAGTCTTTGGAGATTAGATATACAATATTTTTATTCTTCAACATATTTCCCAAAGATCTTATGACATAGTAATCCTCTTAGTAATACCCTAACCCAAACCTTTCTTCATCACATGGGGAAGGAAACACAAGAAAGGGTGAGCTCAGATGCTCAGTAAGGGTAAACATAGGAGATATCAATCCATGATCATATAAAATCATAAGATAAGAATAAGGTTATGTGATCATGAACATAACTTACGAAGTTCATACCCAACCGTTCATAGATCATAAACATGATTCATGACATAAACATTATCATTTCAGAAAACATGGACCACATAAGAGTGATAAATCATCATAAATCAACCATGAACCCTAATATCATGTCATAAAAGTGTGTCACCATCATAAATATAGAAAATCATTTCATATGTCAAGGTTAACTACTAAGACCATAAATGTAGTTGACCAAGATACACCTATTTCCCATATTAGATCAGGGCACACTTGTTTCCCATAGTAGATTAGGACACATCTATTTCCCATTGTGGATTAAGCCCATCAACTTGTTTCCCATTATTATCTCATGAGATATTAATCTTTACCCAATGAATTGGAGAGAGATATAGGTCTCACCTGTCACATAATAAAAACCATACTTATGTGTGCTACAAGATCATAAATCAATCGTCATATCAAAACCCATGAAAATAAATGGGTTTCATAAACATTTCATCATAAAATAACTCATGAAAAAATAATAGGATTCATAAAAATCATGCCATCATAAACAAAAACAGTCCAGAGAAAGAATAAGGATATTATCCTTGGATAATATCCCTAGTAAATAATAAGTAACATCAAATAATTTTATCTTAAGATGAAAAATGATTTTGAAAGATCACTTGAAATAATTCTTGAGAAAAATATCATTTCCATTTTGAAAACATTTTTTTTGAAAAACCATGAAATTACAAAGGAAAACGTTTTCTTTGAAAAAACCTTGTAAGCTTGTATAGGAAGCTTCAAAGCATTAAGGCATAATGATAGTGGGAAAATCCTCTCATGCCGTATAAGTTAAAAAAACATTCCTTATGTATTTTTTTTAGGAAAGTCACAAAGTACCTTGTTTGGAAAATGATAAAAATATTCCTTTCAAACCTTTTGTAAAAAGTCAAACATGAATAAAAATGAATTTAAACTTTAATAGGAGAATAATTAAAAATATTTTTGAAAATATTTTTAGAAAACATGGACATGGAAGATAAATATTCCCCAGTGGAGACTTACATGTAAATAATCTCGAATAATGATGAAATTATGAAATAAACCCTTACCTCAAGTCTTTTCTTTTTTTGTTCATCTTCAAACATCCTGTATAATAAATATGGATTTATTATACATTTATTCCATAAACTTAATGCTATCATACCATGTATTTATTTATAACATCTTATCACCTGTTTATTAATAATTTGTTATTAAAACCACTGTTTTTGGGTGGTAATTGCTTTGTTTTCCAAACATCTTTCGGTTCAAAAATCTTGGTAATTATAATTTGATCTTGGTCTCATAATTTCTAGAATGTTAATCATGGTAAAAAAATCATATATAATAATTATATACATATTTATAATCATTCATTGAATATAGATATAGAAAAATGAATTACACCGTTCATGGAGACAGTAGGCCGTATGTACGCATGAACACCGTTTTTATTTTTCAATTGATGGAATGAAATAAAGGTAAATAATAATTAATATTTAAAAAATAATTATTATATAATATATATCATATTTATTAATTAAACCTATCATAATACCCATCCATAAAATATGGTAATGAAAAATGAATTGTATCGCTACATGGAGATGGTAAGCCGTACGTACGCATATGCGATACTTTCATTTATTTTTTGATGGGAAAGAGGGTGTATAATGATTTTTTCATAATCATAATAACATTTCATAATATTTAGGATAACTAGAGTTATTATTTTATGATAAACATAACATATTTATAGGAGGTAAGGAAAAGTAGAAAAAGAAAGTGATCGGTTAGAGCGATTACCTCTTCTTTGAAACGTCTTCTTTGGATCTCCTCTAAAGAGCTCTAGGGCTTGTCTTTTGAGAAGACCATAACCTCTAGAATGTAGCCAGAGAAGTTCATAAGAGAAATTGACAAATTATGGTTGATATATAAGGCTCAAAGTGGTGTAAATAAGTGAGGGAGGAGGTGCCCTTTTATAATTGAGGTGAGAGACACTTTTAGAGTTTCTCAAAATATTAAATTATAATAAATTAATTTTCCATCCAAATACCACAAAATTACCATGGATTCGAAGATAAGATATGATAATGTTGTAATATCATCAACCAATATGTTTTAGACAAGTTTTGGTGTTATTTTAAGCCATATTATTTTGATTAACCCTCAGTTAACCTATTTTAATTTTAATTACGGTAACAACTTTTTAATATTAAAAGGTTGTATTTTTTACTTATATAGTGTCAATTAGACCTTAAATGACCAATTTATGAAATTTTCAACCATTTAATAATCACTTTGTATTTTTTAAATATTTTTATGAATTTTAAATAAATTAATAAAATATTAATCTCATAAAATATCATTATTGTCAATTTTGATACTATTCACTACTTTGACTTTTAAAAATAACAAGACAACATGTAAAATTTGAGAAAACTATTTTATTATATCCCTAACATGTCAAGGTAATCTTTAGAATCTGTGGATCACCTTAAATATCTCAAATAATATTAATTTTAATATTTTTAATATCATTTATTTGATTTTTCTGTTAATTGAATAATTAATACATCAACATTGTATAAGCATTTAGGACAATTATTTAATTACTAAAAATTATGAATAAATTACTATGATGAAGATAAATATTTTAGCTTTAAAAAGACTTTATATTCAAACATATCCTCTGGATAAATCCATATTAAAAATATTATAGTTATTAAAAACATAAATGGGACATTCTTGATTTTTCTTTAAATAAAATATTATAAAGGTTATAATCTCATCCATGTGGCCCCAAAAAGTCATAAATAAATTTATATCATGAAAATAACTTTATTAAGTTCAAAATGGATGCTCATATCCATTCATAACCTACTTTTTCCCCCATTTACATAAGATATATTTAAGACAAAGGAAGTGACATTTTGTGATTTTCTTTGATTTAAATTATCTATAAGTTATTTTCATGGAAAAGTGTCTATTAAAAATCCCAATTTTGAACCTTAGGTGTTAAGGGTTGAATTAACTTCACCCAATAAGAAATGGGATGAAAAATTATGGCTTTATCAATTATTTTTAATCCATATTAACCTATTTTACCCTTTACCGTGGTAACAAAATTTACAAAGGTTACTATTAATATTGAAAAAAAATAAAAGTGACCTATTTACTAAATTTGGACCCACTGATTCCAAATATGGAATCCATTTTTCAAAATTCAAAATATTGAAGTTTTAGAATTTAATTTTCAACAAAATAGACAAAACACAATGAAAAACAATTTTTTTAGAAAAATTCCCTTTTAAAATATAAAATGTTTTTATAATAAATTCAAGTATAAAATCCACTTAAAAAACCATAATTGGATTATTTTAAATCAAAATGAACTAAAAAAATTTAAAACTAATACAAATCATAATTTTACCTTGTAAAAATTTTAAACAAAAATACAGCTTTCAATAATAATTAGTATTTTCACTATTCCTTGAAAAATAAATGTGTTCAGAAAATTCTAAAAAAAATATTTTTAAGAAAATTTTGAAAAGATGAAGTCAAAAATGAAATTAATTTTTTCAAATACATTTTATTTACCATATATAAATTAATACTCATAAAAATAAGAAAAACTCATTTTTGAAGAAAACGTATTTTTTGAAGAATGAAAAGAATTTACCAAAAAAATTCTGTGATCATTTTTTACACACCAAAAAATACATTCATATTGAGTTGGATATTTATTTCATAAATTAGTTATTCCTATTCATTCCCACCAATTTAATTATTAGGTTATAATAGACATAATATTTTAATAATATTTTGTGGTTCGTCTAAACTTTTTATTATGCGCAACGTAAGATACCAAAGAAATAAAATTATTTAAAAATTTATTTCATAAATATCCCGGGGTGTTACATCATGCCTGCTTTTTTATATAATTTTTTTATATAAAATTTTCATTTAATCCTGTTTTGATATATCTGCCATTTATTTGATTTGAAAGCATGTTTTGGATGTTAAATATGTAAATGATTTGTCATGACTTGTTTTATTTAAATTGAAATCATAAATGGTTTTATTGTTATGGAATTGATTATGGAACACATGGTGAGACTGTACCAGGATGTTTATCTCACACCCTACCTTTGACTTTGAGTGTTTGTATATTTTGTTATGCCAGGTCTAGGGAAAGGGAAAGCACCACTTGGAGGTGGTAGTTGTACTTAATCCGAGGGACTCTGGAGTGATGGTGGTGACAAGTGGAGCTATGGTCCACTTATTGCATAGGGATTGTGAGACTTTTTCTTGATGGTTTTTGTGTAGTCATTTGGTTTATGTTTTACCTTGGGATGTTTATATATCTATTTGTGGTACATTTATCCTTGAGTAATTTTGGAATATCGATAGGTTGTTGTTTTTTCTTTCTCAATTATGTATTAATGGTTTTTTCTTGTGAAAAAACCATTCCCTTTATTGTTTGATATGATTTCAGGTGTTAGTCGTCAATCTGTGGGGATCGGGAATGTCATTTAGGCTATGTCAGGACTGACTTGGGTATTAATGTACCAGGGTATCCAGGTTGTTTCATGAAAAATTGGTATATGAGGAGAACCATAATAAAAAAGGGTAATTGCGATGAGTTATTTGACATGGGGAAGATTCTTGTCGCAAATAGTCTTGAAGAAAGAGGGATTTGCGATAAAAAATTAGGTTCATAGCAAAGAAATTTGGAGCAAATGTGCGCCATCCTGTGGGAAACTTAGTTGCAACGACTAATAGAGATATATTTTTATATCTGTTGTTATTATCCAAACCATCGGGACCTTTTTCTATAGGTAATGAAGTCCGTTGCAATAGGTCCTTGAAAATCATCCTTTAGCGACAAAATAAAACCCGTCGTTAATAACCCGTCACAATTAATAATAAATTAAAAACCCGCAACCTTCCTTCTCCTCCCCACTTCTCCCGATTTCACCTCACCCCCATCGCGCAACACACCTCGATTGGCCTCCCCCTCCCAAATCTTTTATTGCGCTTGATATTTGCAGATCTAGGTTTGATTCATCTTGGTACAAACTCCTCTTATCACCTCTTTTGTTCCTTTTGTGATTTTTTATTTAATCTTACATGAAGTAGTTTAAGAAAACCTGAGGTTAAGAAATTTACCCTATTTTTATGGTTTATTTCATATTTAGGGTTACTGCAAATTTATTATTCCCTATTTAGACGTCCATCAGGTTTGCATGAGTTATTCCAATTGATTTTATGTATTTTCCTCATTGTTTAACCTTTAGATTTAATAGATTTTTCTGTTTGGTATTTTGGATTACAACATATATATTATTTTATGTTATTATTAGAAATATGTTTATTATGAAAATTATTTATGGATATTTGATATTGAAAGAGTTTATATAGATCTATTTAAATGGTCAATTGTATTTCATGTTTATGGTGATGCAATTTTTGATGAATTATGATAATACTTTAATTGTGGTAGTGATGTTAAACCATGTTTGATTGTTATATTATGATTGGTTTTCATTTTTTTTAATTCATGTGAATATAGTTTTGTAAACATTTGGATATGTATATATATATATATAGATATTAACATGTGAATATATATATAAGCATTTTTATAAAAACATGTAAGAATTTTGATATATATATGTATGTATGTATGTATGTATGCATGTATATATAGTTTTGATATATATATTTGTATAAAAAAATGTCAGAATATATTTTATGTATTTATATTTAATTAAGAAATCATGTAATATATATATATATATATATATATTAACATGTGAATATACATATATAAATGTTAAAAAAATATGTAAGGTTTTTAATATATTTATATATTTATATAAAAAACATGTAAGGTTTTTGATATATATTTATATATATATTTAAATATGTATGTATGTATATTAACATGTGAATATAAATATATAAATGTTTTATAAAAATGTATAATGTTTTTGATATATATATATATATATATTTGTGTATGTATATATAGATTTGATATGTATATTTGTTTTAAAAAAACACGTAAAAATATATTTGATTAAGAAATCATGTAATATATGTATATATATATATATACATATATTAACATGTGAATATGTATATATAAATGTTTTCAAAAAATGTGTAAGGTTTTTGATATATATATATATGTATGTATGTTTATATAGATCTGATATGTATATTTGTTTAAAAAATCATGTAAAAATATATTTTATTAAGAAGTTTTGTAATACATAAATATATAAACATGTGAATATACATATATAAACATTAAAAAAACATGTAACATTTTTGATATATATATATATATATTTAATATGTATATTTGTTTAAAAATGTGTAAAAATAAATTTGATGTAAATAAATTTTATTAAGAAATTATGTAATATATATATATATAAACATGTGAATAAACATATATAAATATTAAAAAAATGTGTAAGGTTTTTAATATATATATATATATATATATGTATATAAATTTGATATGTATATTTTTTTAACAAAACATGTAAAAATAAATTTGATTAATAAATACTAATTAGATATAACTAAAATATAATAATAATTTGTAATTAGTCATAATTAGGAATAATTATTCTTATTTATGTTGTTTTTATAGATAATTATAGACTTAGAAAGTAGACATCATTTTCTATTATGTGATCGTGATTGGATAAATCATCAAAAAAATCCCAAAGGATCTGGTAAAAATTCTATCCACATTGAGGGTTTTGTAACATTTATATTATTTGAATAATTAAATTCAGAATTTGTTTCTGAAGGAACAATTAAATGTCTATGTAAGAAATGTGATCTTAAGAGATTCAAAATGTTTAACAATATTAGACTCCATCTACTGTGTTTTGGTTTTCGAAAAGATTATGTTTTTTGGTACCAACATAGTGAACATAATTCTGTAGAAAATATATATTTTTTGGTTTCAAATCCATCATTTCAAAATTTAGTACATGAGGATGATGACCCATTTATTCAGGAAACAAAAAATCAGAATGATATTCCAAATCTCTAATAAAAACCTTCTGAATTTTACAATTTGTTGAAATATACTAAGGAGACCTTATATCTGAGATGCCATATGAGAAAACTTGAAGCTGTTACAAAATTTATGGATATTAAATCATATTTCGGAATGATAAATAGTTGGTTTGATCAAATATTCTATTTGGTTAAATCATTGTTTCCCGATGTAAATACATTACCCGTAAGTTTCTATAAAAGTAAGAGGTTGGTCCATAATTTGGGTCTTAGTTATCAGAAGATCTATGTGGGTTCAAATGACTACATCTTATATTATAATGATCATGAATCATTAGTTAATTTTACAACATGTGGAGAATCGAGGTATAAAGATGTACAATCAGGAAAATCTATATTTCCTATGCAACAGTTGAGGTATTTTCCAATTACACCCTTTTTATAGTGTTTATTTACGTCTTGCAACATAGTTTCATTGATGGCATGACATAAATAAAATATTTCTGTCAGTAAAAGATTAAATCATCCATGTGATGGTGATTCATGGAAACAATTTGATCAAATTCATCCTTATTTTACTTTAAAACCTCATAACACATGGTTGGGTCTTTTGACTGATGGTTTTTATCCATTTGGTGCTTACAGAAGTAAATATTCTTATTGGTCTATTTTCATTACTCCGTACAACTTACCTCCTTGGATGCTGATGAAGGAACCATATATATATTTGGCACTATTAATCCCAGAACATTTGAAGAAGAATATCAATGTTTATTTGAAGCTATTAATTGATGAGTTAATTTCATTATAGAACAATGGTGTAACTACATTTTTTTATAGTTTTAGATCAGAATTTTATACTAAAGGTTGCATTAATGTACACGATCAATGAATTTTCGGTGTATGGTATGTTATATGGATGTAGTACACATAGTCTAAAATCATGTTTGTACCACATGGTTGATAATAAATCATTTATGCTTGGAAATGGGAGAAAGACTAGTTGTTTTGGATGTCATCGAAGATTTATTCATGCGGATCACCCTTTTTGAAGGAATAGAAATAATTTTACAAAAGATAGAATTTAAAGAGATCAAACTCCAGCAGCTCTCTTAGGTATTTAGGTAAAATTTATCATCTCTAGATTACCTCTTGTTACTTTTGTACCAACCATAAATGAACAAAAAATAAATGGTTTTGGGAGAGATCATAATTTGATAAAGTAGATTATTTTTTGGGACATTCCATATTGGTATGATTGTTGGTTCATCACATGTTAGATGTAATACATATCGAGAAGAATGTTTTTGATAACGTATTTTATACCATGTTGGACACACTCACTAAGACTCAAAGATAATTTAAAGGCATTGTTAGATCTTGCCCAAATTTATTGACATCCTGAACCTGAGTTATTTGAAGATGAAAAATTACACAATTTAATGAAGGAAAAAAATATTATACACTTTATAAAGAAATTCATTTTTTATTCTATCAATGGATTAGATATCCGAGGTTACCAAATGGCTATTCTTCTAATTTGTCTCATTATGCCATAAATGGTCATATTACCGGGTTAAAAAGCGACGATTTCCATGTCATAATGGAATGATTACTGCCTTTTTATCTTAGAGGACTATTGATTTCTTCAATCTGGAACATGTTAACTGAAATATCATATTTCTTATGATATATTTTTCTAAAAACATCATATTACGATGCATTGAGTATACTGTAAAAAATTATTGTTTTAATTTTATGTAAATTGGATAAAATATTCCCACTGACCTTATTTGACTTAATGGAACATTTAATATTGAATTTTTCATATGAAGCTAAATGTGGAGAGCCAATAAAATTCTTATGGATATATCCATTTGAGACTTTTATGAAAAAATTAAATAATAAAGTACATAATAAAGCATCAGTTGAAGGGTTGATTGCAAAAGTGTACATGTAGGAGGAAATTTCAAATTTCTGCTCTTATTATTTTCAATTAGAATATTCTTCAAAACATAATCGCATGGGACACAATGAGTAAAATGTTTATGATATCACAAAACATAAATTGTCAGTTTTTAATCATCCCTAGCTTGGTTTTAGTGGTTATCGTAAACGATTGTTTTCAGATGAAGAACCACACATAGCTCATATATATGTTCTAATGAATTGTTAAGAAATACACAATTTGTGTAGTAAGTATTACTTATTTTTTTTTTCAAATTTTTACAACAAATACATTTATTTACATTATTTGTTATGTAGACTATATGTTGACCATATAAAAAAACAATTTATACAAATTACATCTACTTCTCTTGAATAATTTCATCAACAGAATTTTTTATATTGGTTTCAAATAATGGTAAGTGAATTTATTTTCGATAGAACATTAAAAAAATTTGGTAATGATATCTATTATTATTAATTTTTATTGTTTGAAGGAAACAAAACATGAAAGTAAAATTGATAGTCGATTATGATTACTAAAAAAATCTCCATAAAAATTGGTAAAATCATATAATGGGTATGTGGTTAATGAATTTTGACTCCATACATGCATATATGGTGAATCAAAGATATCAATGGATAACAGAGTTAGTTTGAAAGGATATCATCATAAAGAAAATGAAGTTAAATTTTATGGTATGCTGGATGAAATAATTGTTTTATGTTATCTAGGACCAAATTATGTTACAATGTTTAAATTCCATTGGTTTGATACTGATCGAGGGTTGTGAGTTCATACAAGACATGGAGTCATTGATATTAAATATAACAGTCTTCTTGCATCAAATGAACTATTTATGTTGGAACATTAATCACATCAAGTTTATTATGCAAAATATTGTGATGTTTTGAGAGATTTGAATGACTGGTGGAGTGTAATAAAAATGAAATGTCATGACAATCAGTTTCTTGAAAATGAAAATGGTTCTATGGAAGTGAAACATATTGAAAATTTTCAAGAAACATCCCCAAATATATCTCTTACCTAATGTGATATAAATATCGATGATTAACCCCCCCTAGTTAGGGGTTGATGATATTGATAATGTTGATGAAGTAATAAGGGATGATGAAACTGAAAGTTGTATGGAAGTTGTCGATGGTAAAAAATGAATATGAAGACACTGTCCTCGATGAAGACGAGGAAGAAGATGATGAATAATGTATTATATTCAGGTATTTATTAGTTTTTTTATATTTTATATTTGTATTAACAATTATTTATAGGTAATATTTTTTGTTTTAGATGGATGGACCTGATGATCTATTTTGTTCCTTTACTAATGCCAATAATTATTAGTTTTTTATATTTGATATCTATATCAACAATTATTTATAGGTAATACTATTATATTATGTATGGTATTTATTAGTTTTTTAAAATTTATATCTATATTAACAAATATTTAAGGGTTATATTATTATGTTCTGGAATTTATTTACAGTTAATTATTATATTATAGCATTTATTAGTTTTTTATATTTGATATTTGTATTAATAATTTCTTATAGGTAAGATTATTATATTCTAGTATTTATTAGTTTTTTATATTTTATATTTGTATTAAAATTTTCCTATAGGTAATATTATTTGTTTTATATGGATGGAGATACTCCCAATGATCTATTTCGTTCTCTCACTGATGTCAGACTTCCTGATGACAAAACTGATTCATCTGATTCACAGGAGGATGTGCCTATTGGGAGGGGACACAGTCTTGCTCGATTGATGATTCCAGACCCTATTCTAGAGAGATTCCAATCTCTTGATTTTGATCCTCATTTATATAGGCATGTTCAATTGTTTAATATATTCATTTTATATTATTTTTTTGTTAATTTTGATAATAATATTATGATTATTTGTTTTTTATTTTCATATTTTTTTTCACATTTAGCTATTGAAAAGGTTAGTGCAATTATAAGAAAATATTTTTATGATCCATGGGTATCATGGGATCAGGTTCCCATTATTTTTCATCACCAGATATTCGATCACTAGATTGTATGTTATTAAATAATATATTTTATTTTAAATTTATTTAATTAGTGACATGTTGTTTTTAATTGTCTTGAAGAATTTATGGCCTCCGATTGTTGATAGCCTAAGAGATCATATCTGAGATGCATGATAGATTTGTATACGTGAATGTTTTTGTCAGTTTTTACACAACCATAGAAAGTGATCCATGGATAGAACCTCTACTACTGTTTTCGACCAGTCTTGCATATCCCATCAACCTGACTATATCTCAGCTCAATCATGGTATGGATTGTGATACTATTGTCTAGTAGAGACTTTTAGGAGGTGTTCATCATCTGGACGTCAGAATCGGGGGAGTAAGGAGGTCACACATTGGGTTGGGAGTCGTACATTTGGTATCAAAAACATATGGTAAGTAATATTATTTATTAATGTATATATACTTTAAATGTAAAATGTTTGTTATATTATGCATGACACTACTAACCCCTCTATTACTGAGTTCAAATTTTATAAGATGATGTACACTAATACTTATATATGAAAACCTATTAGTGACCGACAATTCCATATCATTGTTAATATTTTTTTATATATTTTTATTAATATTTATCTTATTGTTATTCTAATTTCTAATTATATTTGAAGGAAATGTATGAGGCTAAAAATTCTCATTCACGAGATAGTCAACTTGAGGTAAAATAAGATTCTACTAGTGAGTTAGGTTTCAATGATGGGGCTTAGATACAGGTGAGTTTACATGGTGTTGAGAAATTTTGGGTGACCGGTATTGGTTCACGACTGACACATATGAGCTATTATGGAACTTTTGTGATGTTATTGTTCAACTCAAAGAGAGCTTGTAGAGAGTCATTGTAATCTACAACATAGTATTAGTATAGGTTGAGAGCTTGAGATGAGATGATATAATAGATGCAGAGAGATAGGGAGGATGAGTGTGAGCAGTAATGTTTGAGAGATGAGAAGATGTTAGAGTATATTCGATGTCTTTCACGTGGTGTTGGTATGGATTTTTCTCACCCTGATCCTTCGAGTGATGTTGGAGTATATTCTATACCCACTAAAATTGTTTTTTTTAAAATTTATTCTATACATTTACGAAGGACAAGGAAGTCGTTGCAAATAATTTTATTTTCAATGGGTTTGTCACAACTATTTATCTAAAATACTTGCAGGTATTATTTATGATGGGTGGTTTATCCATTGAAAATAATAATTATTTGTGATAGGCCATCTCAAAAAAACATAATTTCGATTTCATTTTATATGATGGCCCATTAGTGACAGGATCCCGCCATAAAATACCATTAGCGATGGGAATTTTATCAAATGACCTGTAAAAAAAATGAGAAACTCCAATAGTGGAGGTTTGTTGCACGTCTTTCCTTAATATTGATATGTATTCTGGGATGTCCTGGTAGATATGAGGGATAACTATTGGGACTTAAGAGGTAGTTATGAGTGATTTCATAGCCATATCTCATCATAGTGATCCTTAAGTCACCATTGGAGTTTGGGAAAAGTGACTTTGAGGAATAACTTGATCTAATTCTTATTTTCCCATAAATTGGAACTGATTTTTTTGAAATCCTAGAAAGTTGATTTCAATTTGATGGAATTTATATTCCTATATTTCTTGATTTAGTTGATGATATGAGTATCTTTGATGATGTTTTTGTGTTCCTTGTTGATGTTGTGTAACATAATGCCTCTAAGGAGACATTTGAATAGACCATAGGAGGAAGCTGCCGATGAACCATGGAAAGTGAACCCTCCATTTGATCAGAACCTTTTTGAGATTATGGTTCATGCTATCCAAGCTCTGGTATAAGTAGCTATGCCCATTCCCGTTCAATCTCTAGTTGTGGAACCTCATATGAATGAATCTTGAGATCTTGCTCAAGAGTTTATTTACTAGAAACCACCATATTTCTAAGTACCAAATGATCCTCAAGAGGTTGAGGGTTGGTTAAAAAGATTGATATTCTCTTTGAGTTCTTGGAAAATCTTGTTTCTCTAAAAGTGAAATGTGTTACCTTCAATCTTGAAGGGACTAGTAGTAGATGGTGGGACTTGATGGTTATAGTGAATAAACATGAAGTCTTAGAGTAGAAGTAATTTATATCCCTCTTTATAGAACATTTCTATCTATATTTAATGGTTTTGGTGAATTCTATGGAGTTTCTCAACATCCAACAGGGTAATAAGACTATGATTCTGTATGAAAACCACTTTGCTAAACTTGTTCACTTTTCTCTTAAGGTGGTGTCAAATGAGAAATTGAAGGATCAAATATTTGAGATGGGTATTTGACCTGATATTCAATATCATGTTTTCATACTAAATCTTACTTCTTATAAAAACATACTAGATAGATCATTGATGGTTGAGCTTGACCTGAATGGTAAGTCATGGTTGACAGAAATTCCAATTACTCCCAGTTACATTTCTATTAGTTACTTTAAAGGAAATAGAATGTGTGATGTGTATCATGGTGGTTTTCGAAAGTAGACTCTATTCCGACCTTCTACATTTCCTGAAAAATTCCCTTTGACTTGATTCTAGCATGGTAAGGTCAAGCATTCTAAATGGGTTTGTAATGAGGCACCTAAGATCTATGGTACATGTAGTTTCTCAGGCCAGTTTTGGATTTTTTTCATTTATTTTATGCCCCATGTAGTGGAATAAGATCATCCTCACCTAAAATTAATACATTTCAATCATATTCTTCAATAAATAATGGGTCCCAACCATAAAAATCTAGTACAAAACTTCTTCATGTAGTGGAAGAGTCTTCAGAGGAAGCTGATGTGGGTCAAGTGACAGTGAGAGGCAAAATCACTACAACTTCATCTTTAGTGACAACTTTATTTGATACCGGCGCATCTCACTCATTCAATTCAACTCATGTTGTGATTTTTTTAAACCTCTCTATGGATCATATGCCTTATGTGATGGATATTTCTATTCCCCTTGGAATAAAGAGGGAACAAGGTCTCTGATTCCCCTCTTGCATTTTCTCTCTATCATAGATTGAGTTTACTTGGAATTTTCTGGTTCTCGATACAAAACCTTTGTACTTCATTATCAGGATTGATTAAATAATTTCTCAGAAGGTCCTTATTAAACGTTGTCTTTAGTGGGTCTCCTTTACTATCTCTGACAAGGTGTGTTGTGTTTTCTAGGGATAATGGGACTTGTGATCGAGTAGATCCAGACCATCTTTCCCAGATTTGGGTAGGGTAATATCAATGTTTTATTTTGACTTAGAGTGGGAATCTTTGGGTGGTTATCTCCCTCTAGTTGTTGTTGAGTTTCCCGATGCGTTTCTATCTGATTTTTATGGCTTGAAACTGGTATGGGAGGTGTATTTTTCCATTGATTTGGTACCTAGTACTTAGCTAGTGTTTATTACTTCTTATCATATGGAATCAACTGAATTTAAAGAGTTGAAAACTTAGTTGGATGACTTATTAAATAAAGGCTTTGTATTTCTAAGTGTGTCAACTTGGGAAACACCTGTTCTTTTTACAAAGAGGGATAACGTGACACTTTTCTATTGTGTTGATTACTGAAAACTCAATTGAGTTACGATAAAGAACAAGTATCCATAAATAGATGATTTTTTTGATTAGCTGAAAGGGTAGAAGTGGTTCGTGAAGATTGAACTTCGGTTTGGTTATCACCAGTTAGGGATTAAAGAATATAACATTTGAATACTTCCTTTAGGAGTAGGTATGACCATTATGAGTATGTTGTTATACCTTTCAGTCTGACCAATGATCCTATAGTTTTTATGGATTTGGTGAATAGAATATTCTATGATTACCTCGACCCGTTCATGGTAATCTTTGTGGGAAACATCTTGGTTTACTCCAAAACTGAAGAAGACCATGTTCTCCATCAGGGAGAAATTCTAGAAATATTTTGAGATCATAAAATTTATGCCAAGCTATCAAAATGTAGTTTTTGGATTTTAGAAGTGAAGTTATTATGGAACGTAGTCTCAGAACATGGTATTTAATTTGATCCTAAGAAGGTGAAATATGATTTGAAATGGGAGAAACCATGGAATTTTTTTAAATATTAGGAGCTTCTTAGGTTTAGTGGGGTTATTACCGTAGGTTTATTAAATATTTCATGATGCTAGCTTCCTTGTTGACTTCAATCACTCAGAAAGTAGTAATGTACTTTTTGACTTATGCACTGGTGTTGATTCTTCTAGAGGCTGGTTAGGGCTATGTAGTCTTTTTTGACACATGAGGTTTGAGTTTGGGTTACATTTTCATGAAGGATGATCATGTGGTGGCCTACGGTTCCCGAAATCTTTGGTCACATGAGAAGAATTATGTAACTCATGATCTTGAACTTGTAGCCATGATGAATACTCTTAAGAGTTGGTGGAATTACCTTTTCATATAAAGGTATACTATCTATTTTGATCACAAATGTTTGAGTTATATCTTCTCATAAACATATTTGAATATCTAAAAGAGGCATAGGGTGGAGAATCTGTAGTCTTTTGATTTTGACATTTCCTACACCCCTAGCAAGGGGAATGTCACTAATGATTATTTGATCAAGAAAATTCTAACCTAGTTCCTGAAAGAATCATCAGAAGAGTTAAATTTTATGGTTCTCTTTGCTCAGTTGCATTTGGGAGTCTGGGAGGATGTGACCAAGATTATTCTGATAAGCATGTAGTTGACCTCCTCTCTTGTTGGGATGATCCTTTAGGAGTAGCATCGTGATGATGAATTCCATGGAATTAGGGACTCTATTTATGATGGGAATACCATTGGTGAGTGGTAGTATTGTTGTTATAGTGAGTTCTCTAGACCCAAATTGAATAGTACCTTTTATTACCATATCGTTTATACAGTTAGATATACATGATGTATTCTTACCATTATAGTGTAGATATTTATGAATCCACTATTTAATGGTAATGTCCATAGATTAATTGTCATATTAAAATCTTATAGCAGATCCTAGTCTATAATGAGAACCTCGAGATACTATGACATTAATCTTAAAAAAAGTTTCTATGGTCTAGATACATCATACTGATTGGACGCAGTTGATTTTTGACTATTAGGTGTCGGGGGATCATAAGCATTGAGACTTATTTTCATGAAGTTTACACTTAGTGATATCTAGTAGTGAGATCATGAGGACAAAACCTCTAATAGGAACACTACATGTTTTAGGTGTCATTGGTTGTTTCTATCTATATACATGTGTATTAATCTCTTAACTTGAGATCATTACCAGAGTTTTCCATTTGATTGCATAATTTTATGTAAGGAAAAAACCATGATAATGAAATTGTGGTGAGGTATCTTGTGTTGGGTGTGTCATTGGTGGAATGAAATTGGTTGAATGGTCAAGAAAGGATTTGTTTCTTCCAAGTTAAGGAAGCAATATATCTCAGGCCTGCTTGATCAGGATGGTTCTACCTTCATCATAATTTTTCTAAAGTACTCAAAAGGTAAATCCATCCAGTTAGATCAATAAATAATAAAGAAATAAAATGATGATGACACAAGTGTGCATCATTATTTATGATATATTTAAAGACAAAGATATTATAGTACAAAGTACGTGTTTTTAGGTTGGTTGTTGTTGCTATGAAAATCCTTATCTCTTTAGGGGCCTTGATGGGTTTCTAGACTCTTCTCTTGGTTTGTGGATTTTATTCACTAATATCGAGATAAGGTTTAGAGGGTCACACACAATATAATATTAAAAAACCAACCTTATTTAGTTGAATAGGTATATTGGTCATGGTGGGCCCCATCACGGGGTCCGAGGGTTGTCCAAGGTATTGATCACCAAAGAAATATATAAATTCATTATTATTCAAGTTATGAATAATTGGGTTGAATTTATTTAAAGTATTTACAAGTTAAGTAAATATGAGAAAATATTAATCGAACAAATATTATTTTAAATATTCTAGGTTTTTTTAATATTAATCAGGAATTACGAGTCGAGTTAAATGACTTGAGTTTTATCACATAATATATTTTGAATATATTACAGTTATGTGATAAAATAATAAATAATTTTGATGCATTTTAGTTTTTTATAAATATTTATTTAGTGGATGTTTAATAAATGGGGGTAGGGGAACCCAATCGGGTATTTTATACATCCACTATATATAGGAGGATATAGGTTCTTTCTATATAATATTCATAGTGATATTTCTAGAGCCTCTCTCTCCTATCCTACTTTCTAGAGATAGAGACTCTCGATCCAGGTGTTTAGATTGAGTTCATCACTATGCATCGAAGGCACCTCGATGCAGTGATCTTCAGAACATAAAAGGCTTCGTTGTATTTCCATGCTAGAATCTTGAATTCTATGGTCAACGTTCCAAAGGATTTTTGAAGCACGTGTGGATGATCTAGAGGGATCCTGCTATGGATCCTTCAAGAAACGACCGCTGATGAAAATTTACAGTCGAGCGTGGATTCATATCTGAATTGGTATGTTTTTCAGTTTTATTTTATGCGATATTTTAATTTATGTGAGATACTTGGACCATACCGAGGTTTAGATCCTTAGAGAAAACAATTTATGTCACTTCGACAATGATTTTTTTTAAATTGTCATCCCACTAGCTTTAGATGATCACCTCAGTACCTTCAATTGGTATCAGATAGAATCATGTAAATTTTATAAGCCTAGAAAAATTAATTTATTTTAAATTTAAGTAGAGTATTTTATTTAGATCTCAACGATTCTGACTGCGAGTCGATCCGAGGTCGGATGACCAAGTTATGGTTATCTAAAAAAATTTTATGGATCATTTGTGGTTTGATCATGGGTATTATTTTTGAAGAACTTATTTTGAATACATTTATTCCACAGATTTTGTGGATTTTTTATAATAATAATTATTATCATCATTTTATTAAAATAATAATAATAATTATTATATTAAAAGTCCATTAAATATACTTTATATTTTTTTGAATAAGGCCATTTTGGCCTGCTATGTGGAAAACCACTCATACCAACAATGGGGCTGTCACTGAGGCCAATAAAAAAAACTCTCAAAAAGAGAAAATAAAAGAAGGAACCAAGGGAGCCCCTGGGTCCACGTCTTCGCACCCTGGGTCTAGTCAGGCATTGCAGCTCCTCTCTGATGAGCCCCCCATCATCAACAGATGAAGGCCGCTACCCAGATACTAGCTTCCGAGGGGTCATCTCCTCTATTGCCTCAAGTCACTACCCACCTAACGAGGTCTAGACCTCCTCCTTACTGCACTGCCCCGTGTGAGCCGATGCCCTATTCTTCCCTCCCGCTGTGTGAGGCCTTCCCAGTGGATGATCCAGAATTTTCAAACTTCTAGGAAGAAACTATCTAACTTGAAGCCACCAGGTTGTACCTTGGCTTGACCAAGCTAGAAGGAGTGCCTCCCCATCGAGCACCGACACTGACACCTTTGGACGGTTCCCGCAATGCCGCTATCCTTCATGGTTATGTTGTGAATCAGATCTAAGGTTCCACTTTTCGGAGCATACCTTCCTCGCGTCGCCCCAGTTATGTCGCAAAGAGCTTGGATCCATCCATTCTAAGTCTGTCCATCCCCACCATGGAGAGGTAACCTAACACGAGTATAGTAGGACCGAGTAATCCCCAAAACGAGCATCAACGGATCTGCCCGACCCATAATGGGTCTAGGAGGACCTTCCTGGCCTATTATAGCCCTTCACAGGCTTTTCTTGGCCCATTATGGGTCTGTACAAGTTCAACTCAACCTGTAATGGACTAGAGCGGGGTTTTTGGGGCCCGATTATCTATTTAAATCAATCAAAATTAATTAATTTAATTAATTTAATTTTATCATTAAATTAAATTAATTAATATATTAATTTTGGTTTAAAATAATTTAATACCTATGGATACAAATTAATTTGATTTTGGAATTAAATTAAATTAATAGTGGACAGAAAATAATTAAATTATCTGAATTGCATAATTCATTTAATTTAATTAAATATCTCATAAGTTATTTATTGAAATTTAATTTTATCACACTTATAATTATACCGACCAGTCTTGAGCATTTCCCAACCAGTGTATGTATGCTTTTATTTAATTAATTATTTTAACTCCATGCAATGATTGTAATTAATTAAATGGCGGTTTGCACATCATCTTTATTTTTGGTCAAAATGTATAAGATCCCCCACATCCATTTTATATAGTGTACATTTTACCCATAGTCCCCCTTGTCCATGCACAAGTATATTTGTACCTTCAATGAAGTCAATGCATGATGTGGACCCTACCAAGATGAGGTGAACTCTAGAAGAGTTGTGGATATACTGGATAGGGGACGAACTGCATCAAGAGTCATGTGATGACTCAGGGATGATGCCCTTAGGTTTTTTTAGATGCTCAAGACCATTCAAGTAGTTTATTACCTTTATGCACCCATTTATTATTTTATGCATTTTTATAACAGTGAGAAAATACATAAAATAATAAATAATAAAATGAATAAAGAAGCGATGGGTGTTTTTTCTATTAATTTTTATTTGTGAGTGTGAAAACATAGATTAAAAAGGTTAATATAAATGGATTACATTCATTTATAGAAAAATAAAAAAACCCTCAAAGAAATATTAAGTCATTAACCACCTTCCATCGTTCAAATTTAGACAAAATCGGGTGTTTGGGGTGCTTGTCATATCAAAGCTGAGGGTGCCACTTACTACCGGGGAGTTCTTATGAGAGTGGTGGGTTGAATTAACTAAATTGGTGGTAAGTATTAGTCAAATATAAATTTATATCATTTTATAGGCAAGTATTGAGAAAATAAAGTTATGATTTTTAAAGATTAGACTTCACTCAATAAATCAAGGAACAGTGAGTTAATGCGGTTGTCCAATCAAACGCCTACGTTGAAACCTTTGAGTAGTGGCATAGCCAAATCTTGTAGACTATTAGGGGAGGTTCAAGGATCATTTCCACTAGAATACTCAAGCGACATAATACTCTGATTATAGTACAGAGGGCTCCTAGAATTCGATAAAATAGTTGGAGGTATTTAATGATTAAAATAATTAATAATATCTAAATCAGTAATAACTATAAAAGTACAATATGATAAAATTTATTTTTGTATAAAATGAAAAGTAATATCACAATATAAACTATGATAAATATTGGAAAAATTAAATTTCCAAACTAGTAGGTATTTCCAAGTGTAGTACAGGTGCTTGCGCACACTACTACAATTTAGGATATTCAAGCTGCTGGTGTCCCAATACCTATTAAGCCACCTCAAGAAGAGAGAGTGTAAAATTTGTTATAGGAGACTCATATATAGACCATATAATGGTTATTTCATTATGCTATAATCAATTTATGATTTTTGTGTGGTTACAACATCAGGACATGGATGATATAACATGTAGTCTCATCTTCGAGAAGTTTTTATGGATAAAGAGAAGCAATATTTGAATGAGTGATCAATTACATTAGATTTGTGTAAATATGAAATATGGATAACAATATTTCAAGTCATCCAAATCTTATTCCCATTTCTTTTAGTTTCATTTAATGTTACAAAATGAACAGGATGGAGTAATCGCTTCATTACCTTTTAGGTAAGGTAATCCAAGTATAAGAATATAAAAGATAGATTAATCTTTAATTCTTATAGTGAACAAATTGAAAGAAAATTAAAAAAGGACAATGAAAAATGTAACTTCAAAGAAACATTCACAATGTCTTTAAATGAAATGAAGTTGTTTATTAAACAAGATGTTATTTGAATTTCATAATATGAAATAAATTCAATGGAAGTTTAAATGCAATAAACTGAATTGTAGAAGCAAGTACTTTAGGTATATTCATCAATATATGATGTAATGTTTCAGTCATACTTCTTGGGTATTAAATACAATATTTTATTCCCATATGGTTATTAAAATATAGTAAGGAAGTAAGTAATAGAAACATTATAAGAAGGCGTCTTCTCTAAGAAGCTGAGAAAGGGTGATTCCTATGTCATCAATCAGAAACACATAAAATCTAATTTATAAGTAAATGATTCTAGTTGAAAAAGTTTTTGAGTATAACCAAAAAATTTATCTCATGTGACCATTGGAAACAAGGAGACATTATTCCATGTTCTGGAATAAATGTTGTTTCTGGTGTATCTTACTTAACAAATATTTCAGTGATACTTGAATCATAGGAAATACGCGATGAACATAAAATTTAAGACTTATATACCCAGTTGTGGAAAGATAATTATTTTTCAAGTAAAAATAAAATTTTATGTCAAGGATATACCCAGTTTAGTATTTAGACTCTGTATAGTTAAATACCTTTGGTATTATTGACATATTTAGTTTGGACAAAGAAACATTTAGAAATAAAGGTATGACACAAAGCTTCTGGAATTAGTTCAACAAGAGAGAATAAAATATTAAAAGATTATTCTAGTGGTATATATATATATATACTTCATAAGATTCCTTTAATTAATTAAGGAATGATAAAGTGAAGTTTTCATGGTCAAAAGATATGAGTTTCTTTGTGCCGACATGCCGAAGAATATCTTGACCAAGTGTTCATCGATCAATATAATGTAGTGTGAAGTAATTCATAAATGAAAATTACCTTATCTACATAAGAAAATTGGTGTTAATAAAGAGGATTGATGATAAGTCTTACATGTTAACATTGATCAAAAAAATTTAGCATGGAGAAATTCCTAAACTCACATTTTATACATCAGATTTATGATGTAAGTAGTATCAATGTTGCAACTTTCATAAAATTCTATTATATTTCATGACATGATTTGAAAATAACAGTGATATACCATAACCATATGCCAACTATAATTAAAAATTAATATCATATGATTCATAGTATGATGGAAATACATTATGTCATAAGTCGTGTTTAGATGCAAATATTTTGTTAGGATATGAACAAACTTGTATCAAATTAAGCACACTATGCATCTAAGTAATTATCCCAACAATTGGTTAGTATATTACATAAATGACTAAGATATAAAAGTGGTAGTCAAGTGATAGACTACATTTCTATAAAATGGTTCACATCTCTATTAGAGATAGTGGGAGCTAGATTTACTTGGGTTTAGTCAATGATAGAGATGCACATATAGTTGGCATATGAACAAGTTCCACAAGTGTACATGGAAGAGGAATGTTTCAGTGACACATACTGAATAGGAAGGTTAAAACCATAGATATGGTTTTATTTTCACCACGGACGGTGATACATTATTCAATGAGAATAAAAATTTATACAATTATGCATTATATGGAAATCACCTAAGATTGACAAGATCAATTAAAATTAAATAATGGATTCCATGTATCATAGTGAAAAGGGGATTTTTTTTTGAATAATCAGTGGGTATTAAAGTGAGATGATACATGGATGGTACAATTTAAGTACCAATAAGGATTTATTGGTAATACTAAGTTAGTGTTCCTAAATACATTATAATTTTACTTGTCATCACTTAATTTCTCAGATTATTTAATTGTCCATATGATATCAAGACCATATTTCATGGAAGGTGTCTATATGAAACAACCATAAAGGGATAGTGACATGAATTCCAATAGGGTTGTAAGTTATTGAAATATGGTTTAGGATTAAAGTAAGCAACAAGATCTTAGAACATTTATTTGGAATGAATCTTTTCCATGTTTCTACTATAAGTAAGTGGGAGTGCCATCGTTTTATAAGTGAAATATGTTAAAAAACACATGCAAAACAAATATTAGTCTTACCAGTTAGTTAAGACCAGGTAATTCTCCTGTGATTTACTTAAATTAGAAATCTAAGTTCTAGGGAATATGATATACTAAGGTAGATCTAACAGTTTCTTGGACCTAGTTAATTATGCATATAATAACATTGTATTGAAAAATACAAGTTGGAATAATTCAAGTTAAGAATTTTTTCTAGTGTCACCTGGCATAAATCTCTCCAATTTGAAATGAAATTTAATAGGAGGAGATTAAGGTGGTGAGTTGAAATGCATTAGATTAAGAAATGGGTCAATCATGTGTGCCATGATATGTACAAGAACTAATATTTCCAAGATATAATTTATAGTAGGTAGATATCAGTTATATTCGGGAGCTCTACAAGGGATGCAGTTAGAACTATCTGATTGTACTTTAGCAAGTACAAAAGATATGTACCTGGTAAGTGGAGAAGAAAGGATACTATTTTTCAGGGGACAAAAACTAGTATTTCTTAGATCCATGTGATCTAGTATCATAGTTAGGCTAAAGGTTATGAGCAAGACAATGTCATATAAGCCATTGATATCCATACCTACAAATACCGAGTATGTTGTAGCTTATAAGGCAGCTAAGAAGTAGTTATTAAATGCAATTATTTGTTCCAGTTCTTGGAATCCCACATACCAAGTAGAGTTTTATCATAATGATAATTATGCTACTGGTACTAGCCAATATGTAAGGTTTTGATATTGAAAAAAGAGATATACTCAGGGTTTTCATCTCTTGAGAAGTTTTACTCAATGAGGCGAGGTCGCACATAACAGAATAGACAAGTGATAGAAATGTGGAAAACCTAACAAATAAATCCGTGACTTAGAAGAAACATGATCTTTATCATGTGAGTGCTAACAAGGTTGGTTATAAAGTTGGATCTAGTGCAAGTGGGAATGTTTTTATAGTGGGTTCGCTAGACCCAACTTGAATAGTACTTTTGATTACCATATCATGTATACAGTTAGATATACATGATGTATTATTTCCATTATAGTGTAGATATTACTGTGTCCATTATTTAATAGTAATTATCATAGATTAATTATCATATCAAAAGGTTATAGTATATCCCATGCTATAATGAGAACCTCAAGATAATATGATATTAATCTTAAACAAAGGTCCTATGGTCTAGATACATCATAATGACTGGACATAGTTTATGTTTGACTGTCAGGTGATGGGTTCTCATAAGCATTTAGAATTATTTTCATGAAGTTTTCACTTGGTTTTTTCTCATGGTGAGATCATGAGGACATACTCCCCAATAGGAATAACACATGTTTTAGGTGTCATTGGTTGTTTCTATTTATGGACATGTGTATTGATCTTCTGACTTGAGATCATTACTAATGTGTGTCATTTGATCACATACTTTTATGTAAGGAAAAAACCATGATAATAAAATCATGGCTAGGTAGCTTGTTTTGGGTGTGTCATTGGTGGTATGACATTGGTTGAATGGTAAAGAAATGATTTCTCACTTCCAAGTTAAGGAAGTTATATATCTTAGGCCTAATTGATCTAGATAGTGCTACCTTCACAAGTTTTTGGCCAAAGAAATTGAAAGGTAAATCCATATAGTTAGATCAAAAAATAATAAATCAAGAAAATGGTGATGACACAAGTGTGCATCCTATTTTATGATATATTTAAATAAAAAGTGATTATAGTACATAATACATGTTCATAGGTTGGTTTTCATTTCTATGAAAATACTGATCTCTTTAGGGTCCTTGTTGGGTTGCTAGAATCTGCTCTTGGTCTATGGATTTTATTCACTGCTATCGAGATAAGGGCTTAGAGGGTCACACAAAATAGTATATTCAAGAATCCTCCCTATTCGGTTGAATAGGTATATTGGACATTATGGGCCCCATCATGGGGTCCGAGTGTTGTCCAAGGTATCAATCACCAAAGAAATAAATAAATTCATTATTATTCAAGTTACGAATAATTAGGTTGAATTTATTTAAATTATTTATAAGTTAAGTAAATATGAGAAAATATTAATCAAAAAAATATTATTTTAAATATTCCATGTTCATTTAATATTAAGCGGGAATTATAAGTCGATTTAACTGACCCATGTTTTATCACGTAATATATTTTAAATATATTGTAGGTATGTGATAAAATAATAAATAATTTTGATGTATTTTAGTTCATCATAAATATTTACTTAGTGGAAGTTTAATAAACAGGGGCTGGGGAACCCAATCAGGTATTTTATACACCCACTATATATAGAAGGAGAGAGGCTCTTTATATATACTATTCACAGGGAAATTTCTAGATCCTCTCTCTCCTATCCTATTTTATAGATAGAGATACTCTTGATCCAATCATTTAGATCAATTTCATCTCTATGCATCGATGGTACCTCGATGTGGTGATCATCGCGATGTCGAAGGCTTCATTGGATTTCCACGCTAGAACCCAAAATTCGATGATTGACATTCCAGAGGATTTTTAAAGCAGGTGTGGATGATCTAGAGGGATACTTCTATGGGTCCTTCAAGAAATGATCATTGATGAAGAGTTATATTCAAGCATGAATTCATATATGAATAGTTATGTTTTTTAGTTTTATTTTATGTGCTCTTTTAATTTACATGATATCCTAGGACCATACCAGGGATTCGATCATTGGAGACAACAAGTTCCGTTACTCCGAAGATGAAATTTTTTAAAATACCTAGCCCATCGGCTTCCATTGATCACCCAAATACCTTCAAGTTCTTCTACGAGGGAATCTTATGTTTCTGGACCATTGCTAGTGAGAAAAGTTGTGATGGGGTATTTCTATAATTCACAGTGGGTGGTGAAACCTGGTACCATGAAGATGGTATATGATATGAAATAAAAATTCTAGTGGCTAGGTATGAGGAGAGACATCAATGACTTCATTTATCACTGTTATACCTGTCAAAAGGTCAAGGCTAAACACTATAAACCTTTAGGTTTTCTTCATCCCCGTGACACACCAAATGACACTTTTATATGGGGGTATTTTTTTCATAGTTTAGTCCCTCAATTTTAAGGAATTTTGGGATGAAAAGGGTAAAATTTGGGGACTTTTTATAGGCCACATGGTTAATGTGCATGGTTAAAATAACAATGCATCCTAAGTATGCATCCCATGAAACTCTTAATAGTGGATATATACATGGTTAGCACATGATTTGTTTAACTGTGTGGGTAAACCATGAAACCCACTTGAAGAGGGGTATTTTTTTTCCTTTTGGATTCTTTTTAATTTGGGTCTCCTCCATTAGATACCCCATTCATTTTCCCCAACTGAGGAACCTTTCATGGAGTTATCTCCCTCTCCATTTCTCCTACAATTGGATTTTCTTGTGGTTTATTGGCAATTCTTCACCAGGTTCAAAAGTTTAGGGTTCCCTTACTATTTTTCTTGGATTTTCTTCCATTTTACTCTTCTAATCTAACCCTAGTGTCCATTTTGGGCTAATTTTCATGATCAAGGTTATTCTAAAATTTGGTTTTTTCATCATAGGGGTTGTGATCCCTTTTAGGAGTTCCTTTCCAGTGGATTTCATCAAAGGTGACATGGTTCTACCACTTGAGGCAGGTTTTTCCATTTAATTTCCTTTTATTTAAGAATTCCATGAATGATTGATGCTTTAAAAGCATTTTTTTTAATTAAAGTGAAGATATATATGATATATAGTTTATATTTTTTCGAAGGTTTTCCATTATTGGGTGGGATTTTCTTTTGGAAAAAATGGCCGAATTGCATAGTTCTATAAAAATTGATTTTCAAATGTTATTTTATGAATCCTACATGTTTGATAAAATTCTAAGAATGGTTTCTATTGAGAAAAACACTTGTTCATTGTGTTTTAAGCTAAGTGTGATTTGGAAATTGGGTCCCCTATTTGGTTTAAGGGTTTTCTATATTTTTAAAAGGGGCGGTGTTATTTTATAAAATGAAATAGAGTTTCTATTTTATTATTGATTGAGATTGTTGATAATAATAGTTTTTTTGGAATTGTGTTTGGATTCCAAATTGTTTTAAAAAGGTATCTCCAAATGTATATGTTATAAGTGATAAGTGAAAGACCAATTGGTACTTTGTGAAGTGATGTTGATTGTTCCCTTTTTGACCCCCTTGCATCGTTGATGATGTTTATGACTATCCATGTGATGGATTCTTTTTTATGTGATTTATATTGGAATCATGTATTGGAGTTATTTCTAAGGATAGTACATGAGATGGGATGGATGTGATCATGGTGTTATCCCTTAGGGATTTTTTATTGACATGAGATTATGTTGTTTGTTCATGGCCCACCTACTTTATCATTCCATGGGGAGACCGAGGCTAATAAGTGGGAATTATTGGGAAGGTGTTAGTATAGTTGAGATTTACACACTGGCTAGTCACTCCTAGTTGTATGTAACTGCTAGCTAGTGGGATTGTCACCAAGTAGACTGGTTAGAGTGATTTGGTTAATGGATGTGTGACCGTTAACCTATCGACAATAGGTATTCTTGTAAGTGTCATATGTTGTCCCATTATGTCCCTACAGTGTTTCCTCATGCTATGTATTATATGTTATGTTTTATTTATTTATAGCACATGAGACTATTATTGTTTGTATGTAATTGTTTGATGTATTGATCCTCTTATGGTTTAGTCTTGATGTTGACTAGTTTGGTTCCATACATTTATTTTTATTCTTTATAAACTTCCATGAGTGTTTTATCATTATTATTTCTTTTATGGGTGTGTATAAGTTTTTAAAGGAAAAGGGGGAAATGGTTTCAAAGTGATAGTTTTGGGTGGAAATGATTTTGAAATGTTTTAATCAATGTGAGGGCTTGTTTTTAAAATTTCATGTTTTAAGATAAATGATTGGTTTCTAAAATGCATGGTTTTGGTAAAAACTTTTATGGAAAGTTTTAAAAATTGTGTTCTTTGATAAAGTTCATGATCCAGGTTTTTTTTTATTCTTATATCATGTAAAGGAAAATGAAAAACTATTTTCTTAAATTACTTTCAAACTATCTATTTTAGTTTCTTTCATAAAAGGAATTAATTGGATTCATGGTGGTATCTTACTAATTTTTTCTCACACCCTACATACTCATGTCAGTGGGAATGTAGTCTTCACATCTTGTATAGGTTTTCCTCAGGTCTTGGATTTTAGGTTGGATATGGTTCCATATTAATTGGGAAGTAGATGATTGTTGGGATCATGGTGGTGACTTGTGAGTCACATGGATATGGTGACCAGACCTTCAGTTTCATGGAACTGGTTGACTCGAGTTTTGTTTTGGACACTTTGGTCTTCTGTTATTTTTCTTTCAGTTTTTTTTGTAGTTTTGTAAACCTTGTATTAAATGTTTTTTTTATATGAGATATCCTTTAGTGTTTTTCTTTATATATCTATAGTTATTTCATTCTTGAATGTTTTATTTGGTTTTTTAAGGGTGAAACCATCCCCAACGGTTATGTTTGACACCCTTGATGATTTTCATCATCTTGGGGGGATCAGGGATACTCCTTAGGTATGTGGTGGGCCGACTTGGGAGTCCGCTAGATGGATGTCCCAAGTTGGTTAATTATAAAATGGTATCGAAGAAACATTATTTATTATTTGGGGTGTGTCTGGATAGTCTGTAGACTAGGATTATCATTGGGACTTGGGTGGAGGGTGCAGGTAAGGGCCTGGTCATCTCTTTATCACACTGAATATCAAGTTTCCATGGGTGTATTGGTATTGAGTATTGATCTTGAGTTTGAATTTGGATGTTTTGATGGATTTTTTTATGTGTTTAGAATATTATTATGATCCTCATTGAGTGAATTAGTGATTTAAGGGTTTTTTTTGAGTTTCAGAGGTGAAAATAGTGAGTGGACCAGGGTTTCACTATTATCATGCACAGTTTGGTGAACTGTGTAGTTCCTATGCGACATGGTTTTTCAACCACGATAGTTCCTGATGCATGTTTTGAGTATGGTTTACTAGCCCATGAATCCAAACTATGCACAATGAATTTATCCTTCAAAATTTTTGTTTTCCCTCCCTTTATTCTTGAATTGGTTCTAATGGAGTATTTCATTGGTGTGTTATGCAGGTTACGATCATAGTGGAAGTGTGTGATGGGTCATGCCCATCTTTTATTTATGTCATGGTCGATGATAAATTTGAGATTTACACAATGATAAACATTATGATCTATGGAATTGAATCAAAGAACATAGACAAGGGATAGAACTTCGGAACCAGAGTGAGGATCATCACATGTAATTTATAATCAATTTAATTAATTAAATAATTATTTTGTTAGAATTATTTATTCATTGATGGATTTGAAAACATATCTACATTGTACTATCTTTGCGTTGTAGGAATCAAGGGAAGATTCCCTCAAGCAGTGATCCACATGTGTTCCAAAAATCTCCGAACATCACCATAGGAATCTATGGGTTCTAGAATGAAATCTCCTATCACTTTTGTTTTCAGCCTTTGATCTTGTTGAGATACGCTTCTAAAAAGTTCTCCTTGATCTCTCTTGACTTGAAAGTGGGAGGTAGAGGAAGATCACCCTTTGTTCTTGGTAGTGTTCTTGGATAAGGGAGCTCTCTAGGTCTTAAGAGGATTCTCAAAATCCATTGTGCACAACCAAATAAATGAATTTTATTTCTGAGAAAATAATATAATTGGGTTTATATACTGCTAGGGTTAAAATAAAATAATTTCACAAGTGCCCTATTATTTATTTAATACCTACAAAACCCCATGTTAAATAATAATATTATTTCTCAACATGCGCTTAACTTGTGAATTAAATCAAATATTATTTAATCAAATAATATTCAATATTTATTATTTCTTACCAGACCATTAAACTCGGTACTCCATTCCTACACAATATTTGTTGGGCCTTAAATAATTACTATTTATTTATTAAAAAAATATCACTGCATTATTCACCAATAAATAAATAAATATTATATTCACTAAATAGAAAATAAATACTTATTAAATATTATGCTCACATTATATTATCTTGAATAATTGGTGATGGAATAAATGTGATCAAGAAAATATGAATAATTATTAAAACACATGAGGGAATAATATTTATTCAACTTATTAAATAATAATAATATTATTTAACTGAGATTCTAGATATACTTAGTTTGTGACCCTCTAGGTCTCTTTCTTAGTGGCATTAGGCAAAGTGGTATAAAGTCCAAGGTTAGAATCTAGAAACATGCCAAGGTACCCATAGAGAATGAAGTTAATGCCTCAATGACATAATACCTCATATGGATTCTTAATGTGTAATATAATCCCTTTATCATGATATCTCTAATCTAGCAGGTTTCATGCTGGTGCCATCAACCTATATACTCGATGTCTCTGTATTTTACTTCATGGAAATTGAACTTGCCTATAGAACACTATGGCCATGGATTTACTTAGGATATATCATTTCTATTAAAGGGATTTTGATATTAACTTCCATTAAAGAACATAAGGGAAAAATCCTTTCTCTTGTTATTTATTAATGCAATATTACTCATGACACTCCCAATATTTTTTACCACACCGCGAATATCTGTTGTCATAGTTTTTATCAATAAATCAAAGTACACAACTTATAATATTCATTAATAATAATCTTAATGTATAAGGATCAATACACATGTCCATAGATAGGAATATCCAATGACACATATAAATGTGGATTTCCCACTGGCGGGTCTCATTCTCATGATATCCTACTAGATATTACCAAGGGCGTACACCATGAAAAGGTACCTAAAAGTCCTACGAGCCTCCACCCTTGATATCCTGTATCATTTTTGTTTCACAAATTATATCATATGACTATAGAATATATATTTAAGGATAGTGTTGTAGCACTTCCGAGTTCTCATCATAGTGGGGAACTGCTATGAACTTTTAGTGCGACAACTACTCTTAGGACATTATCATATACTATGTTATGTAGAAGAAAAATTGTGTTATGACAATGAGTTTATTAATATTTAAAACTATGAATACATGTTATCATAAAGTACACATAAGTTGGTTCTAGGGAACCAACTCCAAAAAACTCCCACTTTCACTAAATTCAACTATTAACAACCTTCAGTCCATTAGCTCTCACATGATACTCATGCTTCTGTTGAGACATGCCTTTAGTTAAGGGGTCTTCCATGTTCTCTTCTGTGGGTACTATGCTTACTACAACTTCACCCCTTTGATAAAAATAACTCAAGAGGTGATACTTCTAGAGTACGTAAATTTTCCTTTGGTGTGACCTTGGCTATTTTACAAGATCCACCATTACAGTATTATCACAATACAATGTGATAGGGTATTTACTTTTAGGTACCACATCAAGATCCTAGAAAAAGTTCTATATCCAAATGGATTCCTTGGCTGCATCATAAGCCACTATATACTTGGACTCCACTCTAGAATCAATGAAAACTGGCTAATTTGAACTCTTCCAGATCACAGATCCTCCATTGAGACAGAAAAAATATCCTGATTGTGAATATAGATCATTCTGATCTGTCTAAAAACTATCACCAGTATAACCCCTGATGAACAGCTCCTCATCTCCTACATACACTAGGAACATATCCTTAGTTCTTCTTAGATACTTAAGGATAACCTTATTAGCAGACTAATGCTGTTATCTTGGATCAACTAGATATCTTCCTACCATGATCAATGCATATACAACATCAAGTCTAGAATAAAACATGGCATACATGATTGATCCTATTGCTGAAGCATATGAGATCTTACTCATTCTCTCTTTCTCATGTTGTGTATGAGGACACATTTTCTTACAAATATATAAACCATATGACACTGGAACCAATCCCCTCTTGGATTGTTCCATACTCTATCCCTTTACTATATGGTCAATGTATGTACTTTGACTTAGTCTAATAATCCTCTTGGATCTATCATGAATGATCTTGATCCCTAGAATATAGGCTACTTCACCTAAGTCCTTCATTGAGAAACACTTATTTAACTATTCCTTAACAGAATTTAAGAATAGTATTTTGTTTCCAAAAATTAATATGTCATCAAAATATACTACTAGGATAATGATTGTATTTCCACTAAACCTCTTGTAAACACAAAACTCACATTCTTTCTTAATGAAACCAAATTATTTTATGGATTCATAAAATCAAATGTTCCATGAAATGGATGCTTTATTCAATCCATAAATGGTTCTCTAAAACTTGAAAATCCTTTTAGAATCACCTGGAATCACAAATGATTTTGGTTGTGTTATATAAAAATCTTCCTGAAGGTTCCCATTAAGGAATGTGGTTTTTACATCCATCTTCCAAATCTCATAGTCATGGTAAGCTGCTATAGCAATAAGAATTCTGATGGATTTAAACATGTCAACTAGTGAAAAGGTTTCATTATAGTAAATTACTTGATTCTATTTAAAACATTTATCCCCTAGCCTTGCTTTATTGGTATTTACTTTACCTTTGATATCCAGTTTCCTCTTGAATACCCATTTGCATACAATGAGATTTACATCAACTGGCACATCGACCAGAACCCAAACATGGTTCTGATACATGGAATCCATTTCGAAATTCATGGATTCTTTCCATATTATAGCTTTTTTTATCTCTCTACTACCTCTTTGTAGGAGAGAGGTTCATCGTTGTCAATCAATAATGAGTCACCATCTTTAGTGACTAGAGAACCATATCTCTCTGGCTCTCTTACCTCTCTTATGCTCCTAAATAATACTTGTGTTTCAAGAACTAATTATTCCATGAGGACCTATGGAATCTGTTCCTGTACCAACTATTGTGTATCTTGAGCATCAACTTCATTGAAGTCAATATCTCTCTCACTATCCTTTTTGAGTATTTTCTCCCTCTCAAGAAATATGACTTGTCTGGCGACAATAACTTTCTTGTCCGAGGGGCTGTATAGGTAGTATCCATTTTTTTCCTTGGTATAACCTATAAAGATATACTTTATGACATGGGGTGCCAGTTTGTTTCCTTAGAAGTCCTTAACAAATTCCTCGCAACCCTATACACATGTATGTGAAAAAACATGTTTCTTTACTCTCTATAAATCTAAGGGAATTCCATTTTCCGATTTAGTTGGTACTTGGTTTAATGTGTATTCTATAGTTTTTAATACATATCCTCAAAAGGATAATGGAAGATCTGCATGACTCATTATCAACCTTACCATGTCTAATAAGGTACAATTAATCCTTTTACTAACACCATTCCACTGTGGTGTATAAGGTAGAGTGAGTTGAGATAGAATCCTAAACTCTCATAAGAAGTCGATAAACTCTTGGTTAAGATATTCACCACATTGATCTGATCAAATCTTATTTATCTTATTACCAATTTGATTCTATACTTAATTCTTGAATTTCTTTAATTTCTTAAAGTAATTGTACTTATACCTTATCAAGTAGACATATCCATATCTACTCAAGTCATCATTAAAAGTTATGAAGTAAGTATATCCACCTCTAGATTCTACTGGAAATGGTCCACACACATTAGTGTGTGTTGAAGTTGGTTCCCTATAACCAACTTCTTTGTACTTTATTATAAACATATATTCATTGGATGGATATAAATAAACTCCTTATCACATCATGATTATTCTTCTATGTAACAATTCATGTGATAATGTCCTAAGAGTAGCTGTCGCACTAAAAGGTCATAGTAGTTCCCTGCTATGATGAGAACCGGGAAGTGTGATGAAACTATTCATAGATATATGTTCTATAGTTGGATTATATCATTTTAGGGACACAAATGATACAAGATATCAGGGGTGGGGGCTCATAGGACTTTGAGACAGGTTCTCGTGGTGTATTTCCTTGGTGATATCCAATAGGATATTATGAGAATGATACTCGATAGCAGGAAATCCACATTTATAAGTGTAATTGGATGTTCCTATCTGTGGACATGTGTATTGGTCCTTATACTTTAAGATTATTATTAATGGGTATTATGACTCGTGCACATAGATTTATTGGTGAAAACCATGATGATATATGTTCTCGGCGAGGTAGTATATATTGGGTGAGTCATGAGTAATATTTCATTAATGAATAATATGAGAAATATTTGTCCCTTATGTTCCATAATTAAAGTTTATATCTTATTCCCTTTGATGGAAATGATATATCCTAAATAAATCCATGGCCATGGTGTTCTATAGGCAAGTTCAATTTCTAAGAAGTCAAAGAATGAGAAATCGAGCACATGGTTTGATGGAACTTACATGAAACCTGCTTGATTGGAGATATCGAGACAAAGGGATTATATTACATGGTAAGTGTTTGTATGAGGTGACATGTTATTGTGGCATTAACTTCTTTCTATATGGGTGCCTTGGCATATTTCTAGATGCTAACCTTGGACTTTTAGGTTGCTCCACCTAATGCTAGCGAGAAAGAGGCCTAGAAGGTCACACACTAAGTGTATTCAGTATCTCAGTTAAATAATATATTATTTATTATTTAACAAGTTGAATAAATATTATTCCTGTTCATGGTTTAATAATTATTCATAGATGCATGATCAAATTTATTTCAACACTAGTTATTCAAGAGAATATAATGTGGGTGGAATAATTAATATATTTTTTTTCTATTTAGTGAATATAATATTTATATATTTATTGATGAATAATGTAGTGATATTTATTTAATAAATAAATAGTCATTATTCAAGGTTTAATAAATATGGTGGAGGATTGGCGAACCAAGTTTAGGGTTTGGTGAGAAATAATAATATTGAATATTATTTCATT
Organism: Viscum album; assembly: GCA_963277665.1. Classification (NCBI taxonomy): domain Eukaryota; kingdom Viridiplantae; phylum Streptophyta; class Magnoliopsida; order Santalales; family Viscaceae; genus Viscum; species Viscum album. Next base: position 909,314,880 of record OY728152.1, read on the forward strand.
AAATAATATTTAATTATAACTCACAAGTTAAGCGCATATCAGGAAATAATAATGTTTCTATTATTATTTTACATGAGGGTTTTTCTAGGATTAATAAAATAATTATGGAACTTGTGAAAATTATTTATTATTACCCTAGTGAATTAAATTCCCGGTTATATTATTCTATTATTAGCCAAGCGCTAGCCTAGGGACAACTAATTGGTTATGCACAACAAACTGGAGAAAATATCTCAAGCCTAGAGAGTTCATCCCTCTATAAGAATTCTCTCAAGAATAAGAGAGATCCTCTTCCACCGGATCAATGAGAATGCTTAGGAAGTGGTTCCCAAGGCGATCAAAGGTGGAAATCACAAGCACAAGGATCTTCCATGCTAGAAACCAGAGACTCCTTTGGTGACATCTATAGATACATGAAACACGTGTGGATCCCCGCTAGAGGATTCCTACAATTGGATTCTATAACATAATGATGGTACACCTACAGATCTATGGCCAAAAACATCAACGAATAAAGAATAACCTTGGAGGAAATTATTTAATTAAATTAAATTAATTATAAAAAAATATGTTGATCCGATCTCTTGGTTCCAAGTTTCTATCCCTTTGTCTAAATCCTTGATTCAATTCTGTGGATATTAGAATTCATCATCATATTGATCCTGGATTTTTCATTGAATATGAAAAAAATTAAAGTTGGGCACCGACATTCTCGCGCTTCCACTGCACCTGGAACATACAAGTGGTATCAGAGCAGGAATATTATTATTTATAATTATTTAATTTTTTTTTGATTTACACTTTAATATTTTAGTTGGTCAATTAAATTTTTATCATTATTTTAATATGAATTATGAGATCTATTTCTTCCTCTATTGTTTCTCACAGATCTAACAGAAATGATTAATTTTATGATTAAAATTATATCGAGGATCTCATCTGGAGGTGCCAAGGGTTCTTTCTAGGTAACACAATAGTACACGCCGTGTATTTAGATCTACATGTTGTGTAGTTGTGTTCAATGCATCAGGAGTAGTTCGGAAATTTCTCAAGCCATATGCATTTATAACACACAGTGTAGTTAATTCTTATACAATGTATTGACCAAGATAGACCGGTGCACGGTCAGCCGAACTACATGTCATGTGGCCCATTGGATACGAGATGTAGTCCTTTTTAGGCTAGGGCCAGGCCATGTATCCCATACACAACTTAGCTGACTAGTGACCATGTAACATGAAGTCTACAAAGTGTGTGGCCCACTAGAAATGCCATATACTCCAAGATTTCTGAAGTACGCCACACATGCCGAGTCCCTAGGCATGTACTTCAGATACATGGTGAAGAATGTAGAAGTCATGTATATTGGATCTACACGCCATGTACTATTACCAGTTATGCATATTTAAAATTTATTATATCATATAACCCTTGAGACATGTACTTGCGTGTGGGTGTAAAGCTGGTACACACCATATGACATTCTTTAATATATATATATATGTGTGTGTTTTATTAACATCTACATAATATTCAAAATATTAACATCATGTATGAGTTGTATTATAGTTATTATTCTATGTGAATGCTAAATGTCATAAATAATAAAGTGTATACAAGTATAACACATGTTAGGTAGTTTTGGACGGGTATTCACCGGGTTACCTCCAAGTTACAAGTTATGTACATAGTTAATTTTAAATGAATTTATTAATTTTTTTAAAATTATAATGGATGATAATCTCAAGGAAATTTATAAAAAGGTTTAAGATAAAAGTATTGATTAATTAAAATTAATAATTAATTGATTTGAGCGTGATTTATCTTAAATAAGAACAATTAAAGAATTGAATTCTAGTTTTATTAAATGTGTAATTTTTTGCATGCATGTGTATGATCATGATCTAGACCATACCTTTTTATGTGATTGGTTTCCCTTTTAATTTATTATTAAATTAAATTGTTGGCCTGTGTGCCTTCTCACCTCATTAATATTAGGGCCTGTGTGCCCATGGTTTCTTTTATGTAAAAACCATTTTATCCCTCACCTGCATGTGAGTAAAATAATATGTGATGGATGGAGCTCCCAATATAGTGGAGGCGGTTCAATTTAGGACCCAAGGTGAAACCAATCCAAGGATATATAAATGTGGATAGGTGGAAAGTTTTAAACATGAACCTAATTGGTTCAAGGTGTTTCTCCCCTAGGTTATCGGTTAGTTTATCAACCACTAGATAAACTAACCATTATAACAAGATCATGATCACACCTTTTATTTTATTTCTATTAGTTGTATGGTTATTCATTATGGATGTTTTTTCACGATCACATAATTAATGAATTAACAAGCATGGAATATGGAACTAAAATAAACTAAGTTATGTGTAAATATTATCTAATACATGGTTAATCACTTAAGCTTATCCCACTTAATATTAAAACGCATGTGAAAAGATAATAAATGGAAATTTATGAATAAAGGATAAAATCACTCAATAAAATATTAAGTTGTTATAGCCTTCCATTACTTTGGTTATAATCAAAAAATAGTTCAAAGTGATTGACCAACCAAAGTTGGGGTGCTTTCAATTATCAGGAAATTCTAATTTGGGGTTTTGGGTTGACTTGAATTAGTTTACATCAAGGGTTGACTGCCAAATCAGGACTTGGTGTAACTAAGAGGAAAAGATTGAGGAAATCTAAATTAATGATTTCAGGATTGGGGGAGTCCACTCAACAGATCAAGGAACTATGAGTTAACGCAGTTGGAATTTGGAATGCCTACCTAAAACCTTTCAAATTGCTTGACGAACCAAATTTTGGGTAGTGAGAAGGAGAATATGGATCCTTTCCACTTGAATGTCCAAGAAATATTATATTCTGAAGCCAATGGTGCGGACTATTGTGTTTCGATAAAATAGTGGGAGACTAATGAATATTTATTTATTTATTTGTCTTAATTTTATCAGATAAAGTACTAAAACCATGTTCATATTATTTGTAGAAATGAAATTAAAAATTACATCAAACATATCATTATGATCCATACTTGAGAATGAAAACCTTCTCACTAGATTCCAGGAGTGGAAAAGGCACCTTTGGATCATCCTTCACCATGAAAGGAAACTATATGTTCCAGAAGAACCTTTACCAGTTGCACCTGTAAATGAGGTGAGTGATGAGGAGCTCTATATATTTGAGAAACATTTTAATGATGATACTAATGTTTAGTTCCTCATGCTATCATCCATGACCAATGATATCTTGAAGTAACATGAGTAAATGGATGCTTATAGCATGATGTCTCACCTTTGGGATATCTATCAAGAGAAGGTGAGACAAGAGAGGTATGGGATCTCCAACTCTTTGTTCACCATTAATCTTAGAGAGTCTACACCAGCTGGTCCTCATGTATTCAAGATTATTGACTACATTGAGCATATATACATCTTAGGGATTAAATTATAGGATGAGTTGAATATAGATCTCATACTATCATCACTTCCAAAGGCCTTATATAGTTTTATTATGAATTATAATATGAGAAATAATGAGAAGATCCTATCAAAACTTTTAACCCTAATTTTCTAAGTGGATAAGGACATGGGGTATGAAAAACCTATAGTCCTTATAGTGAATAGGAAGAGTAAGGACAAGGAAAATGATCCTAAGACTTACAAACAGTCTAAATCCCCTAAGCACTATCGGAGCAAGAAGAAGAAGATCCAAAGGCAGGGCAAGGGAAAGGAGGCAGTATACTTTGCATGTGGTAAGTCGGGCCACTGGAAGAGGAACTGCACCCAGAGGAAAGGGGAAGCCAAAGGTGTGTTTGTTATCAAGTGTAGTCTTTCCATTTCTACACATTGGGTATTAGATACATCTTGTAGTGCTCACATCTATATTTAAATATAGGAACCAAGTAGATTCTAAAAAATTGCTAGAGCAGAGGTGGATCTATGAGATGATAATAGTACAAGGCTAGCTGCTCTTTCCATTAGTGAACACCACCTCACATTTCCATTAGGAATGATTTTGATTTTACATGGATGTTATTATGTACCAGTGTTACCAAAAACATAATTTATGTATCAGATTTGGATGCTGATGGGTTTATTTTCAAGTTCGGAAATAAAAGTTGTTTCTTTTATAAGGACGACATATGATATAGTATGGAACATTTAAATAATAGTATGTATGTATCAAATTATGAAAACTAAGTGTTGGAAATTGATAAAAAATCAAGTTCACATGACTCATATAACACCCATTTGTGACATCACCGCCTCAGTCATGTAAACAAGAAGTGTTTGAAAAAGCTTTGTTAAGATGGTTATTTAGACACTTCTAATATAAAAACACTTAATAGATGTCATGATTGTTTAAAAGATAAAATGACCAAACTGCCATTTGTTGGACTGGGTGAAAGGGCCATAAAGCTTCTTGGTTTGGTACACACTGACGTGTGTGGACCATTTCTAGTAGAATCTAGAGGTGGATATTCTTACTTCATAACTTTTACTGATGACTTGAGTAGATATGGATATAATTACCTAATGAGGTATAAGTCAGAGTCCTTTGAGAAATTCAAGGAATTAAAGAATGGATTATAGAATCATCTTGGTAAGAATATAAAGAAACTTTTATCGGATCGAGGTAGAGAATATATCAACCAAGAGTTCATTGACTTTTTATGGGAGTTTGGGATTCTATCTCAACTCACTACACCTTATACACCACAATGGAATGGTGTTAGTTAAAGGAGGAACTATACCTTGTTGGGTATGGTAAGGTTGATGATGAGTCATGCGAATATTTTGTTATCCTTTTAGGGATATGCATTACAAACTGAGACATACACATTAAATCGAGAACCAACTAAAATGGTTAATGGAATTCCCTTTGAGATATGGAGTGGAAAGAAACCCATTTTATCGCATACACATGTATAGGGATGTCAGGAATTTTTACAAAGTCTTTCTCAAGAAATAAAATAGTACCTTGGGTCACAAGGTGTATCTTTATAGGGCATCCTAAGGAAACAAAGGGATACTACCTATAAAACCCCTAAGACACGAAAGTTATTGTTTCCAGAAAAGTTGTATTTCTTGAGAGAGAGCACATCCTCAAAAAGGATAGTGGGATAAAGATTGGCTTCGATGAAGTTGATGCTAAAGAAATACAGGAGTTGGTATAGGAAAAAGTTCCACAGGTCCCCGTAGAAAAAGTGGTTCCTAAAACACAAGTACTATGTAGGAGTGTAAGAGAGGTAAGGGAACCAAAGAGATATGGTTTTCTAGTCATGGAGGATGGTGACTCATTATTATTGGAAAAATATGAACCTATCTCCTATAAGGAGGCATTAGAGAGCTTAGAATATGAAATATGTCTAGAATCTATGAATTATGAGATAGATTCCACGTACCAGAACCAAGTTTGGGTTCTGGTCAATTCTCCAATTGATGTAAAGATTTTTGGATGTAAATGGGCATTCAAGAGGAAACTGGACATGAAAGGTAAAGTAAGTACCTATAAAGAAAGTCTAGTGGCTAAAGGGTTTAAACAACATAAATTAATTGACTATGATGAAACTTTTTCACTAGTTTCCATGTTTAAATCCATTAGAATCATAATTTCCCTAGCAGCTTACCATGACTATGATATTTGGTAGATAGATGTAAAAATTTAATTCCTTAACGGGAACCTTCAGGAAGATGTCTATATGACACAACCATAAGGGATTGTGACACGAGGTGATTCCAAAAGGATTTCCAAGTTGCATTGATCCATTTATGGATTGAAGAAAGAATATAGGTCATGGAATATTCACTTTTATGAATCCATAAAAGAATTTTGTTTCATTAAAAATGAATGTGAGCCATGTGTTTACAAAAGGTTTAATGTGAATGAGTTCGTTATCCTAGTAGTATATGTTGATGACATATTACTTATTGGAAAGGGAATACCAGTCTTATAGTTAGTTAAAGACTAATTGAACAAGTGATTCTTCATGAAGGACTTAGGCAAAGCAGCCTAAATTCTAGGGATCAAGATCATTCATCATATATCCAAGAGGATTCTTAGACTAATCCAAAGTACATATATTGACCAGATACCAAAGAGATTTATTATGGAACAATCTAGGAGGGGGTTAGTTACAGTGTCACATGGTTTACATATTTCTAAGAAAATGTGTTCTCAGACACAAAAAAAAAGATAGAATGAGTAAGATCCCATATTCTTTAGCGATAGGATCTACCATGTATGCCATATTATGTACTAGACTTGATGTTGCCTATGCACTAAGAATGGTAGGAAGATATTAAGAAGATCCAAGAGAATAACATTGGAATGTTTTTTAGACTATACTTAAGTATTTTAAAAGAACTAAGGGTATGTTTCTAGTGTATAGAGGAGACCAGGAGTTTTTCATCAGAGGGCATGCTAATGATGGTTTTGAGATAAATCAGAATGATCTGAAGTCGCAATCTGGATATGTTTTCTATCTCAATGAAGGATATGTGAGATGGAAGAGTTCAAAGCAGCTAGTTTTTTCTGATTATATAGGGGAGTCCAAGTATATATCAACTTTTGATGTAGCCAAGGAAGCCATATGGATTTTGAACTTTTTCCCAAAGCTTGATGTGGTACATAGCAGTAAAGATCCTATCACATTTTATTGTGATAATACTGTAATAGTGGATCTTGCAAGGTCACATCAATAGGACAATGCACATAATTCATAAGTATCACCTCTTAAGGGATTTATATCAAAGGGGTGAAGTTTTAGTGAGAATATTATCCATAGAATAGAATATGGCAGACCCCTTGACTAAAGGACTATCTCAGTAGAAGCATGAATATCATGTGAAAGCTACATGACTGAAGGTCATTAGTAGTTGGATCTAGTGTAAGTGGGAGTCTGTTGGAGTTGGTTCCCTAGAACCAGCTTCTTTGTAATTTATTATAAACATATATTCATTAGATGGATATCAATAAACTCTTTATCAAATTATAATTGTACTTCTGGGTAACATTACATGTGATAATGTCCCAAGAGTAGCTGTCACACTAAAAGGTCATAACAGTTCCCCGATATGATGAGAACCTAGAAGTACCATGACACTTTTATTAGATATATGTTATATAGACAGATGATATCATTTTAGGGACACAAATGATATGAGATATCAGGGTTTGAGACTCATAGGACTTTGAGACACCTTCTCATGGTGTATGACCTTGGTGATATATAGTAGGATATTATGAGAACGAGTCTCAACAGTAGGAAATCCACATTTATAAGTGTCATTGGATGTTCCTATCTGCAGACATGTGTATTGGTACTTAGACTTTAAGATTATTATTAATGGGTATTATGACTTGCACACTTAGATGTATTGGTGAAAACTGTGATGAAATATGTTCGCGACGAGGTAGGATATGTTTGGTGCGTTAGGAGTAATACCACATTAATGAATAATACAGGAAATGTTTTTTTCCATTTTGTTCCATAACATAAGTTGATATCTTAGGCCCTTTTATGGGAATGATATAGCCTAAATAAATATATGGCCATGGTGTTATATAGGTAAGTTCAATTTCAGGGAATTCAAAGAATGAGAAATCGAGCACATGGGTTGATGGAACTTGCATGAAACCCATTTGATTGGAGATATTGAGACAAAGGGATTATATTACATGGTAAGTGTTCGTATGAGGTGACATGTCATCGTGGAAATAGATTCTTTCTCTATAGGTTCCTTGGCGTATTTCTAGATGCTAACCTTTGACTTTAGGGTGCTCTTCCTAATTCCACTGAGAAAGAGGCCTAGAGGGTCACACACTAAGTGTATTCAGTATCTCAGTTAAATAAAATATTATTTATTATTTAAAAATTTGAATAAATATTATTTATGATTCTGGTTTAATAATTATTCATGGATTTCTGATTAAATTTATTCTGACACTAGTTATTTGAGAGAATATAATGTGGGTGAAATAATTAATAAGTATTTATTTTCTATTTAGTGAATATAATATTTTTATATTTATTAGAGAATAATGTAGTGATATTTATTTAATAAATAAATAGTCATTATTTAAGGTTTAATAAATATGGTGGAGGATTGGCAGACTGAGTTAAGGGTACAATGAGAAATAATAATATTGAATATTATTTTATTAAATAATATTTAATTATAACTTTAAATTTAAGCACATGTCAGGAAATAATAATGTTGATGGTATTATTTAACATGGGGGTTTCACTAAGATTAATAAAATAATTATGGAACTTGTGAAAGTTATTTATTATTACCCAAGTGAATTAAATGCCCGGTTATATTATTCTCTTATTAGCCAAGCGCTAGCCAAGGGATGCCTAATTGGTTGTGCACAAATAATTAGAGAAAATATCTCAATCCTAGAGAGTTTATCCCTCTCTAAGAATTATCTCAAGAACGAGAGAGATCCTCCTCCACCGGATTAAGGAGAACACTTTGGAAGAAATTTTCAAGGCGATCGAAGGAGGACATCTCAAGTGAAAGGACCATCCATGCTAGCACCCAAAAACTCATTCGACAATGTCTAGAGATACATGGAACACATGTGGATTACTGCATGATTAATCCTACACTTGGATTCTATAATGAAAGGATGGTGTACACCTGTAGATCTGTGGAAGAACGTATCAATGAAGAAAGAATCACCTTGGAGGTAATTATTTAATTTAATTAAATTAATTATAAAAAAAATATGTTGATCCTCTCTCTTGGTTACAGGTTTCTATTAATTTGTCTAAATCCTTGATTCAATTCTATGGATACTGGTGTTCATCATCATATTGATCCCAGAATGTTCATTTTATATAGAAAAAATTAAAGTTGGGCACCAGCCCTCCCACGTTTCCGCTGTGATCAGAACCTATAGTGTGTACCAATCCTAGAAGATCCGTGGTCCTTTAACCCTATCCACCAAATGGTGTTTTTTTCATTTTTTATTATGAAAAATCATGAAATCTTTCAAGTGGTTTTAGATCAGAATAGTCTAAATAACCATCTTGACAGAGATTTGTCAAATGATTCTCATTTACATGACCAAGATGGTTATTACATAAATGGGTGTTATATGAGTCACGTGAACATGATTCGTTATCAATTTACAACACTTGGTTTTTATAATTTAATATATAAAAACCATTATTTAAATGTTCCATACCATAAAATATGTTGTCCTTATAAAAGAAATAAATTTTATTTCCAAACTTGAAAATTAAACCCCTCTATATCTAGGAATGATACTGAAATTATGGTCTTGGTAACCATCGATACATAATAACAATCTTTTAAAACTAAAATCATTCTCGTTGGTAATGAAAGCTGGATCTTCCTCTTCTTGGAAGGATGGTGCTCAGGGGATTTAGAGTTATTATTATTCTTAGGTACCTTTTCCTTGTTTTTCCTTTTCTTATTCACCATAAGGACCACTGGTTTATCACATCCCATATCTTTATCCACTTAGAGAATCTATGTAAGAAGTTCCAAAATACTCTTATCATTATTGCTAATATTTTAATTAACAATAAAACTAGAGAAGGTATTGGGAAGTGATGAAATTATGAGATCTATAAACAACTCATCTAGGAATTTAATCCTTAAGATTTCTAAGCATTCAATGTAGTCAATAATCTTGACTACATGTGTCCCAGCTGGTAAAAAATCTCCAAGATTAGTTGTAAACAAAGAATTGGAGATCTTGCACCACTCTTGTCTTGCCTTCTCTTGATAGAGATCCCAAAGGTGAGACACCATTCTATATTCATCCACATCCTCATGTTTCTTCAAAATATCACTAGACATGGATGATAGTATGAAACACTGAACATCCGTAGAATCATTTAGATGTTTCTAATAGAGATATAACTCTTTATCACTTTTCTCATTACTAGGCTCATCAGGAATATGTTCTTCCAGTAAATACAATTTCCTTTCATGGTGAAGGATAACATGTAAGCACCTTTTACAATCTTGGAAATTTGTGTCGGTGAGAAGGTTATCCTTATCATGTATAGATTAGAGTGGTATGTTTGAAGTAGTTTTAATATTGTTTCTAAAAATAATATGAGCAGAATTTTAGTATGTTATTTGATAAAATTTAGACAAATAAATAAATAAATATTATATTTATTAGTATCCCACTATTTTATTGAAACCCAATAGCCCTCACCATTGGTTCTGGAATATCCTGTTTCTTGTACATTCTAATGGAAAGGATCCATATTCCCCTTCTCATTATCCCAAATTTGGTTGTTTAAGTAACTTGAATGGTTTTAGGTAGGCATTCCAAATTCCAAATGCATTAACTCACAGTTCCTTGATCTATTGAGTGGAATCCCCAATCATAAAATCCTTAAATTGGATTTCCTCAACCCTTGCCTCTCAGTTACACTAAGTCCTACTTTGGTAGTCAACCCTTGATGTGAACGAAGTTAATTCAACCCAAAACTTCAAGTTATAATTCCCCTATAATTGAAATCACCCCAATGTTGGCTAGTCAAGTACTTTGAACTATGGATCGAATTTAACTGAAGTAGTGGAAGGATATACTAACTTAATATATGTTATTGATGGATTTTATCCTTTTATGTGTAAATTTATAGTTATTATCTTTATCACATGATTTTTTATATTAACTGGATTCACTTAAGTGATTAACTATATATTAGATAATATTTATGCATAATCCAATTTATTTTAGTTCTATCTTTCATGATCGTTAATTTCATTAATTCATGTGATCACGAAAAAACATCCATAATAAAATAACCATGAAACTTGAAAAAAAATAAAATAATAAAACGGTATGATCATGAGCTTTTACCAATGGTTAGTTTATCTAGTAATTGATAAATTGACCATTGAACTAGTGAAAAAACACCTTGAACCAATTAAGGTTCATGTTACAACTTTCCACCCATCCACCTATATATCTCTATTGGATTTTTTTCTCCTTAGCTCCAAAATTGAACCGCCTCCACTAGCTTGGGAGCTCCATCCATTACATATGGTTTTACTCACACGTAGGTGAGGGGAAAATATTTTATATAAAAGAAACCATGGGAACACATTCCATTACATAATAAGAGGAGAGAAGGAATGCATTCCAACAATTTAATTTAATAATAAATTAAATTAAACCAATCACATACAAAGGTCTGGTCTATTCTCATGATCATCCACATGCATGAAACAAATTATGCATTTAGTAAAACTAGAATTAAATTCTTAATCATTCTTATTTAAGATAAATATTTCTCAAATCAATTAATTATCATATTTAATTAATCAATTCTTTTATCTTAATTTTCATCCAAATTTTCTTGATATTCTCATCTATTATAATTTTAAACAAATTAAATAAATTTATTTAAAATTAAACATGTACATAAATGCACCTTAGAGTAAACACAATGAATAACTGTCTGAATCTACCTAATTTATATTATAATCATATAATTTTTATTCTTTGTGACATATATCATACACAACTTATCGGATACTTTCATGAAATGTAGTATCAACTTAATGATTACATGAATTTCATAATTTTTTTGTAACATGTCATGCTTTAATGCATGTAGAGTAACAACTATAATAAGACTCATACATGATATAGATATCTGAATATTACATAGATATTAATTAAACACATGCACACACACACACACACACACACATATTAAAACCCATCACATGGTGTGTCCTATAAACTTAATGATCAGACACAAGAACATGCCTATAAGGTTTACATAATATAATAAATAAAATTTAAATCTGTGTAATTTGGTATAAGTACATGGTGTGTACAAACGAGCTACATGGCATGTACGTCTTTCACTGTCTATCCGAGGCACATTCCTAGGGACTTAGTGGGTAAATTGTGCCTTTAAAAAATGGATTACATGGAATGTATAATGGGATAAACGACATGTAGTCTCTCAATTACATGATCACCAGTCAAGTAGGCTATGTATGGTAATACACGGCCTGTATATGACTCAAAGGGAATACACGTCATGTATGTGGGCTACATACATGAGAAGTGTATACCTTTGGTCTATGTACCATGAAAGAATAGTTCTGATTCAAATGATACTTGGGATCATGATGAACTAATGGAAGTTTAGTGGCACCATCTATTTGGGCATAAAGCCTTCTTGACAGGATTTTTAGGGATATTAAGTTTTTATGGTGGGGAGGTTGTAACATCCCATTACTTCCTTTTAGGTACTCATTGACCATTTTTTTGATAATCCTATGTTTGGATCTTGTTTGAGATATTTATGGGGACTTTTTAAATATTTTTTAATACTTTGGGGCTATGTATGGTTGGTGCACAACTATGGAAAACTGTACAGTTTGGACCAACATACCGTGAACCCTATTGAGAGGGTATGGAAGGTGGTGCACGATTGGTTCATGGTTAGTAAAAACTGTATGATCACACCTCTAATCTATGTGGACTTGGGAAGTGGGGATTTTCATGGTTGGAACATGGTTATACTAACCATGTGTTCAAACCTTTCACCCTTTCCAGAAGTCTAATAAGGTCCCACAGTTATTACTAACCGTACGAGCTAACAAAAAAACCATGAGTGCAGGTTTTTAATCCCCAATTTTTTTAATTAAAATATATATAACCTTATTTTAACATATAATCATCCCATTAAACCCTAATTGAACTCCTTGTATTTTGGAGTCTCTCTAGAGGATTCCTTTTCTCTTCTATATTTTTCTATTTCGAATCTAAGTGTCGGTGGAAGATCTTGATCCCTGTATGGTATATGGTTTCTCAGTTGATTTAGGTTTTCTATCTCCAATATTTCTCTCCAATTTGAAAGTGGTGAATCCTCACATTGTTTATGGATTAGAAATTTGTTTTAACAGATCTTGTTTTGATGGTTTGTAACTCTAGGTATTTATCCTAGATACTCTTTCCATCATCTCTCCATTGGAATTTCCCATTTTAGGTGTAGATTTGTTTGATCATGTGATTAAAGGTAGGTGGTTCCATAATAAATTACCCAAAAATAGAAACAATATATTTCTTGATTTATTTTAAATGAGTTTCTAATTGATTTATAAAACCTTGATTTGTAATGATTTGATGTTTGATTTTAAAATTGGAATAGAAATTGTGAAAAACCCCAATTTAAATGGTGTTTAAATTGTGGGGTATATTTTTATAAAGTTGATGGATTGAATTTAAATATGATTTGATGAAATTATTTGAAAATAAATTCTTGAGAAAAATTTGTCTTTTAATAAAAGATGATTTGAAAGGCATGAATTTTATGAAAACCCATGGTTTAGTTTTGAAACTAAAAAGGAACATTGAAATTGAAATTGGGAATTAAACTATTAATATGATTTGAAATGAAATATTTTCCCATGATTGATTTATTAATTTAAAAACATGTGAGCCTAAGCAGAAAGTGGGTTATTTGGAAAATAATTCTTGACTATGACTCCCTAGAAATGGATTGATGATGACAACACTAACTAAACCTAGTCCGATATGATTTTACCTGATGGTGAGTTGATTTATTAGTATCATTGGACCGATCATAGATATGTGTGGACATATAATTGATATATGATTGATGATTGAGTAGTGAGAGGATCTGAGATCCTAAAACTAATGTAACTCAGGGATCGTGACCATGGGGATTTGTTTTTTTTGACTTGATTATATATGCCATTGTTTAAAGAAATAGTTTATTTATGCTAGTTGTTTTATATAAATGTTTTATATAAAATTTTCATTTAATATTATTTTGATATATCTTCCTTCTATTTTATTTGAAATCATGTTTGGATGTGAAATTTATAAATAACTTATCAATCCTTGTTTTATTTAAATTGAAATCACAAATGGTTTAATTTTTTGGAATTTATTATGGAACACTTGGTGAGACCTTATGAGGTTTTTTAACTTACAACCTAACTTTTACTTTAGGAATTTGAAGATTTTTTTTATGCTAGGTCCAAGTAAAGGGAAAGCGCCACTTGGAGGTGGTCGTTGTGCTTGATCCGTAGGACTCTGGAGTGATGGTGGTGACTACTGGAGATATGGTTCACTTATTGCATAGGAACTATAAAATTTTGTATTAATGAATGTTGTGTTTTCCTTTGGCTTATATTTTACCTTGGTATGTTTATATGTAACGAACCATGCCTTTCTAACCCATTACTTTTCCAGTTTGGGTGTTGGAGGTGTTTCAGAGGATACTCGAGGAGGTTCGGTGGAGGTCGGAGTTACAATAGAATTTTTATGTCATAAAAGAGAGGCTTATGGTGTAAGAGTGTGGTTTATGTCATGTATGGTTAGCTAGTTTATGAATTTTTTATGGTAAAGGAATAGTCATAAATGTAGGTTTCACACCATATTAAAGGAAATTATGGTGTAAGTTGATTATGGTCGAGGTGCCATGAAAATCGAAAGAACTTCCAAATTTTTAGAGTTTACACTGTTGCATGGTTTTACATCATAAGTTTTGAGGAGCCCATGGGTTTTATGCAATAAATGTTTGATTTACAATGTAAATATGGCAGCTCCTAGGTTTTTTATATGTATTGTTTGAACAATTATTCTTTCATTCGTCCATTGTATCTCTTATTTTATGGATGAACCCTAGTGGTTTTGTTAGACCTTCTGGATTATCTTCCCTTGCTTTTATCCTTAGGTTCCAGTGGTGGTGTTTAGGTAATCAGTGGAAATTTATTCTCCCCTTCTCCATCATTTAATAATGTTCTTCCCTTATATAATCACTATGGTAGTAATGTTTTGATCTAGGTGTGTATCAGGATATGTTTTTTATGATCCCTTGATGAAATATAGGTTGATATGGGGTTTCTATGTGAGGTTGTGGTTTTCAGACAGTTTCTTCTTCACCCTATGGTGCACAAAGAGATCAGAATGCTTCTTTGAGGAAGGGGATCCTCGTTCTCACTCTTTTACATGCTATGTGTGGGGATCACATGATTTTTATTCCCTTTAGGTAGATAATAAGAGTTTGATTAATGATTATAATTAATTAGAAAATCTAAATTGGTGGGGATGGGGAGTTATCACATGATTTTACTTCTTTTACAATATTATTGATTTGTTTAGGAATTCCTATTTCCAATACTAAAAATCACAGCTATTGGGATCCTTTTTTTTGTGCTGTAGATGATATTTTATGGAAAATTTTTTGTGATTTTGTGTGATATCGCCCTGAATAAAAGGATAATGAACATATATTTGGCTAATAAATTGGTTACCCATGGAAATATGGTTTGTGTGATAATAACCATGAAAAATAAATAATTAATGTGATGAAAACCCCTGAATAAATCTTGAAAGTTGGGATATGTTGCTATTTTATGTGTGCTTATGCTTGTTGTGTCTCCCTGTGTGGTTTGGTCTATTATGCAGTGATAGAGGTGACCATTTGTTCTATGTGATGTGTGGGGATATGATGTGATGTCTAGTTGGCACAGATGTGATGTGGGAAGTTGTGCAATGTGGGTATGGTGTGCGATGGTGGAGATATGCGATGGTGATGATGTGTGTTAGTGTTGTATTGTGTGGTGGTGTTGTGTGATGAGGTTGTATTGTGAGATGTAGTGATGAGGTTGTGGATGTGTGGTGGATGAGATGTATGGTTGTTGTGGTGAGATTTGTAGTAATGAACCAGGTGTTTTCAGGTGAGATGTGACGTGATGAGGTTATGTTGAGATGTGATATGTGGTGGGGGTCATGAGTGGGAGGAGGAGGAGGACATGAGGTTAATGTCCTTCACATTCATAATACCTTACTAACCTTGTTATATGATGAGATGTAATGGCCTAGGTGTATTCAGGTGAGATGTGGTGTGGTGATTCTTGATTCTAGCACATGATTATATACCTTTTAAGGGTGGGGTAGGTAGGGATATGTCTTGACCCTCATTAGAGATGACCCAAGTTTCTTTGGGTGATATGTGTGGTGGTTTCATATGTATGAAAGGGATGGGAGCATAGGGCGTTTGACTTTGGGGCTTGAGAATGAAAAATCAGTGGAGAAGCTGCAATATGGTGCCTTTCTTTGTTATGATCTCAATGCTATATTACTATATTGGATGCGTGATTTAGTGGGAAATCCATAGTGAGGATGGTTTTTGTTAGTTAACTTGTTTAAGTGATTGTTTGTTATACTATTTTTTCACTGGTTCATTGGTATGCCCTATTCACATGTGCAATTGAGACCTTGTGTGTGATCCTACTAAGTATACATGTATGTTCATCCTATGAGTATAATTTTTTTAGGTTTTTAGGAGGAATTTTTGGACCAAGATATACATTGGTAGCTTTGTTTTGGAGTTGTTGTTGAGTCATTTCCACATGATCTTTCTCTTGGTATATTTGGAGAATTTTATTTTTATTGGTTTATTTTTTGTTAATTCATTATGGGATGGTTTTGTATTTTCCTTTATATTATATGCTATAGTTTTTTAGAGGTTACTTATCCCATCTTACCATCCTATTTTATTATATAGGGTAATGACTCCCATATGTGATATTTTTATACCCCCACTACTTATCACCAAACCAAGATGTACTAAAGGTGATACTTGGGGGGGTAATTATCTCTCTTCCTTCATTGTGGTATCTTTGGTGGGATGGGGTTATGATAGAGTGATATTAAATATTTTGGTTGAGAGATAGGATGAATTTTGGAGTTAGGAACTATGAGGTTTTCATGGGTTGGTAGGGAAAATTCTAGTTGATCTTGGTATATTACATAGGATAAGAAGACTGGCCACAACATGAGATTTTTGGGCCCCCTATGGTCATGTGCACAAACTCTGATTTTATTGAATAACCAAGTGAGGTTGACCTATTTGTAGGGTAAATACCTAGAGAGGTATATACATCATGATTTATTATGTTTTTTTTCACTGGTTGATCTTGGGAAAGCTAAAATGATTTAATTAAATAATATTTGATAAAATTCCATGCTATTGGGCTTAGGATATTATCCTTTATTTTTAGGAATGGCTCATGTTCATCATCTGTGAGTGGATTAGGTAGTTGAGGTTCAACATGATGATCATGTTGATCATCATATAGTTGATCTAACAGAGGAGTATGGGACATGGCAGAGGTATCTTCATGCTTTTTAGCAGAAGAGTTGGGAAAGTATGAGGGGGCGTCTCAGATCTGGAGATGGAGTTTTGGTTGGAGGAGCTTGAGATCAATTTTAGTCTGATCCAAGAACAATATGAGTTATGGGTTTTTTTAGTAGTTATTCAGTTGTGGGTATCTGCATGTTAGTGGTGTATGTTTTTTCTTGGTTACTGCATGGAGGAAGATATGCTATGGACAAAATTTCAAAAGGAGTTCCGTTCAGAGTTTCTTTCACCAATGATGATGAAAATGAGGTGGCAGGAGATTCTCTCTCTTTAGAAGGGGATGCTAAGTGTTTGGGATATTGGTATTAGGTTCAAGGTCCTATTTTTCTTTTCTCTATATGTTTTTCTAGATGAGGAGTCCATAACATGATGTTTGGAGGAGGCTTTATGCCTAGTGATTAGACATTTTGTCACTCATTTTACGTTCCCTAAATATCTGGAGGTGTATAAAAAAGTGAAGGTTATAAATAGGATACTTAATTTGGGATTTGAGTCTCAAGAGAGTGGATAGAAGAGTGTCTCAAGGAGTAGAGCTTCTGGTAGTGGGATGCATGTGTTCAAGAAGTCAGGGTTTTGGCTAGTGGGGAACCAACTATAGTAGATCTATTTCTATTATTCTGGGGAAGGTGGCTCCCAAGCACCTGCTAGAGGCTAAAAATTTTCATGCTATGTCTATAGAGGAAATGGGAACTATTGTGATCAGTGACCAACCATTCAAGGAGTCCAATATTAGGTGGTTTTTTAGGCCCCTTTCTGGCAGCAACAACAGCTGCCTCCGAGTCAGTTTCCATAGTAGGAATCAATGGTGCTTATTCAATAGCTGAGAGTAGGTGGAGTTGGTATAAGGAAGCCTCGTAATGGTACTCATCTACATGGAACTAGTCTAGAGTTCGTTTTTATAGGTAATTAGTATAGAGTTAGGGGATATGAGCATGTTAAAATACATGCATTAGTGGAGGTAGTTCCAACAAAGTCAAGGGTTGTCTGAGGTATGATTAATTTATCAACTACCCTTGTTTTGCATTGTTTGATTCAGGAGTCTCACACTTCTTTGTTTCTCCCACTTTTTCCCATGCTCTGGGACTAGATATTGAGAGGATTCTAGTTCCCTTGCTGTTATCTATTTTGGTTGGAGGTTAGGACACTTTTTTTTAATGTGTGTTAGGAATTTAGACTGATGATGGGGTAGTACCGGTCAATGGGAGACTTATTCTTTCTATAGATACTTCCATAAAATGTTATCCTTGTCATGGACTAGCTATATTACATGTGGGTAGTCATCAAATGTTTCGAGTGTAAAGTTTTATTTTCCTATTTGGATGGCTAGTGAGTGGAATTCATTGGGGATCAGGGTTATCATATGGGTGGAAGGAAAGTAAAAACTATTTTGTCACAATTGGAGGAGTTGTCGGTGAAAGATAGGTGGAGGATGTTCTTAGGTTTGTGTTGGAGCTCCTGGATGTTTTCCCATTGGAGGTTATGAACCTACCCCCTTTAAGGTATGTTGAGTTTTGTATAGAGTTATGTCCAAACCCATCTCTGATTTTGATGGCTCCCTATAATATTGCACCTATGGAGTTGTATGAGTTGAGGTTGTAGGTGGATGATTTGATGTAGAGGGGTATCATTAGAACTAGTGTGTCTCTATGGGGTGAACTAGTGTTGTTCAAAAAGAATGAGGATGATAGTATGATGTTGTGTATAAACTAATATAGGTTTAATCAAGAAACTATTAAGAACTATTACCCTATTTCAAGGAGTGATGATCTGTTTGACTGGTTGAGAGGAGCTAGTTAGTTTTTGAAGGTCAATCTGGAATCTGGATATCACCAGTTGAGGGTGAAGGATAAGGATATTATGAAGACTACCTTCAGATGTAGGTATGATTAGTTCAAATTTTTAGTCATGCTATTTAGTGTTATGAACACACCATCCATGTTCATGGGCCTCATGAACTCTATGTTCCATGAATTCCTAGACCAGTTCATTGTCGTTCTCATTGATGATATCTTGATCTACTCAAAATTATAGGAGGATCATGTTGAGCATATCAGAGCTATATATCAAGTCCTATGACACCATTAGATTTATGTAATGTTGTCCAAGTTTATATTATGGAAGTGAGAGGTTTGTTTGCTTGGGAATGTGATGTCTCAGCAGGGTGTGGTAGTAGACCTATTGATTATCGGGGTAGTTATCTCTTGGAAAGAACCCAAGGACATGGTATAGGTTCATAGTTTCCTGTTTCACAGACTATTATTAGAGTTTTTTTACCTAATTTATCTTGAGTTATATCCCTGTAAACAAATTTTACATGGAAGGACTAGATTTTTTTGTTGACTGATCAGTACCAGGTGGTGTTTGGTTACTTGAAATAGAAGTTGGCTAGTGATCCAATGCTTTAGTTTCCCAAGGAGGGAATCTTGTTTGAGGTTTTTTATGATTCATCCCTTTTGGGATTAGGATGTGTGTTGATACAAAAGAGGTAAGTGATCTATTATGGGTTTATAAAGTTATATCCCCATAATCATAACTATTCCACCCATGATTTGGAGTTGGTGGTAGTTGTGTTTGCACTAAAGTTTTGTCGGAACTACCTCATTGATGATATCTTTGTAGTTTTCATGGATTATAAGAGACTTAAATATATTTTCTCTCACTGATATCTAAATCTACACTATCAGTGGTGGATGGATTTTCTTCAGGATTATGATTTTGATAACTCTTACACCCCAAGAAAGGGTAATACGGATGGTTATATGTTGATTCATAAGTCCCAAGGGAATGCGGCTTGGGAATCTATGAATGGAATGGGATTGAAAACATTGTAGTGATACATCTTGACATGGGAGAGTGTAGTGGATGAGGTTGTATTTATTAGATAACTATTGAATCATCCTTGATGTGGTAGGTGGAGGAGTCCCAATGGTGAGACTCAAAGGAAGAAGTGATGTATGATCATGTTGGCCATGGTTATTCCCCTGAGATATGGTCAGAGGATGGTCAAAATTGGATATTGTTCTAGGGGAGGTTGTTCATTTTTGGGGCGATGCATGAGGGAGTTCTCCATGAATTTCACAACTCAACTTTAGTGGTACATCCCAATGTGACCAAGATGTATCAAGGATCGAGGAGGTAGATTTTGTGGGTGGGGATGAAAAGGTTAGTGGTAGAGTTTGTGGTGAGGTGTTTTGGTTTTTCAGTAGGTGAAAGAGGAACATCATGTTCCTGTAGGTTTGTTACAAACCTTAGATATTATCGATTGGAAATGGGAGGACATATCAATATAATCCATTATCAAGTTACCCTGGGCTCAGGGTGAATGTGATGTAGTTTGGGTGATGTGGACCAACTGAAAAAGTCAACTCATTTTATGGTGATCCGTGAGTCAAGTGTCATGGATGTTTTGGAAAGGCGGTATGTGGAGGATGTGGTTAGTCCTTACATGTTTCCAAGCATCACCATATCTAATCAAGATCCTCATTTTACATCATAGTACTGGTGTGTATTGAATCATGATTTTGGATTCCATTTGAAACTTAGTAATTATTTACAACCTTAGATAGATGGGTATATAGAGTGGACTATCCATACATTGAAGGATATATTGTGAGCTTGTGTCTTGGACTTTGGTGGATCGTGAGTAAGGAACTTTACTTTGGTTGAGTTTGTGTAGAAAAAAAACTATCACTCAATATATTGTAATGGATCCATTTGAGGCATTTTATGGGTGGTCATTTTGTTCTCTATTTTTTCGGATAGAGGTCTGGGAGTTAGTAGTTCTTAGTCCTAACATTGAACATAGCATGAACGAGAAGATCCAGTTGGTCCAAGAGAGGACAAGGGTGACATAAGACTGTCAGATGGTATATACTGATCGTAGGTGGAGGCCCTTGGAGTTTAAGGTTATAGACCATGTGTTCTTGAGGGCCTCCCCTCAACATGGGAAGTAGAGGTTTGGTAGGGGGAGTAAGATTTCTCCCCGATTTTTTGGGCCCTTTGAGGCATTGGGGTATGTTAGAGAGGTGACACATTGGTTAGAATTTCCACCACAGTTGGAGAGGATCCACAATGTCTTCAATGTGTCACATATTCATTGTAATCTTGATGATGAATCCCACATCATCAACCGGGGAGAGTTAGATATCAAGGATGATGTGATATTTGTGGAGTTACCAATAGAGATCCAGGATCTATGAGAAAAGGTGTTATGTGGATGAACCATTACCTTGGTTTGCATGCTGTGGAGGCATGGTGTCCCAGAGGAGAGTACTTGGGAGATAGATACTTATATTCATGGACAATAACCATTTTTTTAATATTGATTTGTTTTGTTTTGATTATGATGTCATGTTTGGATCTTTCTATTTTATGGGATGTTTTGTTTCCTTGAAGTTGTAATGTGTCATAAATATTCTGACATATGAAGTGGGGAAAAACCGGATTGTTAATTGAGACATGTTATAATTAGATGTTATTAAAACCATGTAGGTGATTCATTGTTTCCCAAAGTGGATAATATCTTGACATGTTGGGTGGAATTCATTGATTTTTTGTTCTCTAGGTAGTGATTTTTTTAGTTGTGGTAGTGGTTGGCTTGGGCTATACGGAGGTTGAGTTGGTCATGTGGATGGTTGTGTGGAAAGGAGGTGGTTTTTGGCTGGTTCTAGATTATGTGGTGTTGGTCATGGTGAGATATGGTGATGAGTTTTTGTGATATTTTTTTGTGGGAATTTTGGTTTGTTGTGTTTGTATTGGTGTGTTCGGTGGTGGTTGTGCTGAGGCGTAACAAGATCCTTAAGTGGTATCTCGCGGAGTGGTTGTTCAAAACCATTTTATTTTATTTGGGTTAGTTTTGATTCTATAGGATGAGAATAATTTTATA
The DNA here is from genome assembly GCA_963277665.1 of Viscum album. Classification (NCBI taxonomy): domain Eukaryota; kingdom Viridiplantae; phylum Streptophyta; class Magnoliopsida; order Santalales; family Viscaceae; genus Viscum; species Viscum album. The sequence goes on from OY728152.1 coordinate 909,336,981, forward strand.
GGTATCTAATTTAATGGTTTATGCCTTCCTATCCCATTACTTTTACATTTTGGGTGTTATAGGTGTTTTAGAGGAGTTTTGAGGAGGTTCAGTGGAGGTTGGAGCTATAACAGAACTACAACATGATTTTTACACCATAATAAAGAGATTTATAACATAAGAGTGTGGTTTATATCTTGTATAGACAGATGTTTTATGGATTGTGTGTGGTGAAGGACTGACCGTAAATGTGGGTTTTACATTGTAAGAAGGGAAATTATAGTGTAAGTTAATTCTAGATCAGGTGACTTGAAAATTGGTGAAACTTCCAATTTTTTGGAGTTTAAATTATAGAATGGTTTTACGATGTAAGTTTTGTGGATCCAATGGGTTTTAAAATGTAAATATGGGATTTAAATCATAAATATGGTGGCTCCCAGGTTGTTTATAAGTCTTGTTTAGATGATTCTTCCTTCATTTGTCCATCATATCTCTTGTTTTGTGGGTAAACCCTAGAGTTTTGGGAGACCTTCTAGACCATCTTCCCTTTCAATGATCCTCATATTCCGATGGTGGTGTTTTGGTGATCAATTGTAAGTTATTTTCCCCTTATCCATCATTTCCTCCTGTAATTACCTTGTAGAATCACAATGGTAGTGCTGTTTTGATCCAAATGTGTGTTCAACTATGTTTTTTATGATCCCTTGATGCAGTATAGGTTGATTCGGGGTTTTTATGTGTGGTTTTGGTTCCTGGGTAGTTTCTTATTCTCTATGTGGTGTGTAGTAAGACAAGAAAGCTTCTTTGATGTAGGGGAACCTTGTTTTCACTATTTTATGTGCTATGTGTGGGGATTTCATGATTTTTTGTTCCTTTGGGAGCCTTTATTTGTGTTTTAGATGATATTTTATAATACCCTTTCCATGTTGTTGTGTGATACCACCATAAATAAAAGGCTAATGGACATATATCAAGCTAATAAACTAGTTTCCCATCTAAATATTGTTTTTGTGATAATATACATACTAATAAAATAAGTAATGTGATGAAAGCCCTAGAATAAATTTTGGAAGCTAAGATGTATTGCTGTTGTGCGTATGATTACCCTATGTGGTTTGGGATGTAGTGTGATGATGAAGGTGACCGACTGGTCTGTGTGATGTGTGGGGCTATGATGAGATGCTTTGTTGGCATGGATGTAATGTGGGAAGTTGTACGATGTGGGTGTGGTGAGTGGTGGTGGAGATGTGCGATGGTGATGATGTGTGGTGATGTTGTGCTGTGTGGTGGCATTGTGCGATAAGGTTGTGGTGTGTGATATAGTGATGAGGTTGGGGATGTGCGGTGGATGAGATCTGTGGTTTTTGTGGAAAGATGTGAAGTGATGGACCTGGTGTTTTTGGGAAATATGTGATGTGATGAGGCTATGATGAGATGTAATATGTGGTGGGGGCCATGCATGGTAAGAGGAGTGAACAAGGTTGATGTCCTTCACATTCATGATACCCTAATTCCCTATTTATATGATAAAATGTGATGGACTAAGTGTCTTTGGGCGAGATGTGGTATGGTGATGCTTGATTATAGAATAAGATGATAGAACTTGTGAGGGTGGGGTAGGTTGGGATGTATCTCGACCCACATTAGAGATGGACCAAGTGTCTTTAGGTGATATGTGTGGTGATGTGGTATGCGTATAAAGGATGAGAGCATATAATGTTCAACGTTGGGGGTGTGAGAGCAGCAAATCAATGGGTAAGTGGAAGTGGGGTGACTTTATTTGTTATGATATCGATTATACATTACTATATTGGATGTGTGATTTGGTGAGTGAGCCATGGTGAGGATAGGTTTGGTTAGTTGACCTATTTAGGTGATTGTTGGTTATGTTGTTTGTTCACCAGTGCATTAGCACACTCTTTTAAAATTAGCACTTGAGACCTTGGGTATGATCCTACTGAGTATACTTATATTCTCACCCTATGTGTATAAAATATTTTTAGGTTTTCAAGAGGAATTTTTTGGACTGATCTGGATATTTCTAACTTGGGTTTTGAGTTGTTGCCACAAGATTTATCTCTTGGTATATTTGGAGATTTTTTTTATTGGTTTATTTTTTGTTTATGTATTGTGGGATGGTTTTGGTTTTACCTTTATATTATATAATGGAGTTGTTTGGTGGTTGTTTATCCTATCTTTATATCCTATTTTATTAGAGGTTAATGCCTCCCATACATGATATTTTTATACCCTTGCTTCATGTTTCCTACTTGGGTCCTACTAGAGGTGAGACTCAGGGGTCATTATCTATATTCATTTATTGCTGTATCATTAGAGGGAGAGGGTTGTGATATTATATGTCTTTTTTTTTGGTATATTTATCCTTGAGAAGTGTTTTTCATATCGAAAGGTTGTTTTTATTCTTCCATTATTATGTACCAATAGTTTATTCTTGGGGAAAAACTATTCCTTTTGATCTTTTATATGATTCCAGGTGCTATTTTCCAACCCATGGGGATCAGGAATTCCCTTCAGGCTATGTTGGGACCAGCTCGTGTATCATTTTACTAGGGTATCCGGGTTGGTTTGTGTCATAATATCAATTTGATTTGATCTCAAATGTTGTATATTATTTTTGTAAATATCAATGATACCCTGATTATCAAAAAGTATCTTTAATGGTTTGAAAACTTGTACTCTCAAATATTCCATCTAAACTTTCATAAAAATAATTTTTGCACAAACATGGGCATATAAAACATATTATGATTTTTCTATACTCAAATTAACTAAAATTTGTTGCTTACTATTCCAAATTATACAACATTCTCCTAAGAAAAAAGTACCTCCTAATGATGATTTTCTATCATTGAAATCTCTATCCCAATCAGCATTAGTATATCCAAGAAAGTTCATGCCACACTTTTTTTATACAACAGGCTATAAAAATATTTTTCTTTTATATACCCAAGTATTTTTTTAGTTTCTAGAATACATGAATCATTTGGATCAATCTAACATCTTTCACAAAAAGTAACATCATAAAAAATGTCTGACCTTGAAGCTATAAGATAGAGTAAGATTCTTATCAAATTTCATAAGTCTTTTTGATTCACACTTTTACAAACTTCATCTTTACTCATATTTATGACAATATAAATAGGAGTATAAATTTATTTGGAGTCTTACATGATAATTTTTTGTAACAATTACCTGGTATACTTTTCTTTTAATAGAAAAATATATCTTTCCCTCTATTTCACTTGTAAGACTATAAATAAAGTTAACTCTATGAGCATTGAAATTTCAAATATTTTCTTCATTTCTTCAAAAAAATATTTACAAAATATTTCCCTATATCCTACAAAAAAATACATTGTCAATGTAAATAATTAAAATAATATTATATGTGCTTACTTCCTTAATATATAGGCTACTATCAACTTTTACTTTGTAAAATCTAAAATTCATCAGGAAACTATAAAGTTTTGAGTACCAGGCATGTAGAGCTTGTTTCAAACCTTAAAAATATTTCTTTAACTTACACACCTTGGTTTCATCTTTTTCAAGTAATAATCCACAAGGTTTCTCAATGTAAAATTCTTATTCAATATCTCTATTTAAGAAATTTGACCTGACATCCATCTGATAAACTTTGTAACAATGATGTGTAAAAACCGACAAGAAAATTATTATAATTTCTAATCATGCAACATGGGAAAAAAGTTTCTTTAAAATATAAACCTTACACCTATGAGTAACCTTTACAAACATGCTGACCTTTTTTTCTTGAAATTTCTCTATATTCATTCATATTGTTTCTGAAAACCCACCTTTTCACTATTACATTATTTCCTGCTAGTTGTGGAACAAGTTCCCAGGTGTCATTTTTCTCAATATTTTCCAATTATTCATTCATAGCATTAACCCATTATTTATGTTCAACTACCTATAAAACTAATTATGGTTCAACCTATGAGATAAGTGATGTTTTATTTTCTAATCTCAGTTTCCTCCTAGCCTGAACTATAATATTATGATTTCCAATGATGTTGTCAAATTCAACCTAATTTTATAAAGTAATCAATTTTATATATTTTCTTCCTATCTCAATTTCTTCATCACATGATTCATATGAATCTTTTTGTACATGTTTTGGCTCACATTCACCTCCATTTTCTTATTCTCTTTGGAAGTCATCAATTTATCTTCTATAAAATTTTCAACAAATTTTGTTAAGGAATTTGGATTTTAAAAAACTTTCACATAATAATAATCCACAAACTTTTGTAAACATTTGTTCCAAAATTTATAATTTCTTTCATTGGATGAATATCCCATGAAAATTCCTTCCTCATATTTTTCATCAAATTTTACAAGATCTGAATTTTTGATCTTTATTAAGAAAGGAATTCCAAAAACCATGAAATATTTCACTGAAGGTTTTTTCCTACAACACATTTTTTAGGAATTAATTTTGGATTATGTCCAAAAAACATCTATTTTTTACATGAACAATAATACTAAATACTTCTCTCCATAAAAACATACAAAGTTTATACTCAGCCAACATACTTTTTCATATTTCCACTAAACTCCTATCCTTCCTTTCCGCCACTCCATTTTTTTGAGGAGTGTATGGAGCATTGTATTGGCATTTTATTCCATGTTTCTTAATATAGAGTTAAAAACATTTCTTGTGTACTCATTTCCTTTTTTTTAGTTTCTAACTTCAGTATATAAACACACATCTCTCTTTTAACTTCCCTTCTAAAAAATTTGAATATTTCTGCAGCCTTTGATTTATGATTTATAAACATTCTTCTGGTCATATGAGTGAAGTCATCAATAAAATTGATAAAGTAAAAATACTTTTTTATTGATTTATGTCTCATAATCCCACAAATATTAAAGTGTATGAGCTCAAGTGGTTTGGTGAATTGGATTTTAACTTTCTTATGACTTTCGCTAATAATCTTCCCTTTCTGACATATTATAAAAGAACCATCTTCTTTACTTTTAAGTGGTGGTAAGTTTCTTATAGAATATACTTTGTAAATTTTTTTCATCATTTTTTGGTCAAGATGACCAAGTCTTAGATGCCACAACTTATTTTCATCCTTATCTCTTAAGTAACATGAGTTACAATGTTCTATATTCTGAAAGAGATTTTAGCTAGTTCTTTATCCCCTAGTAATAAATTTTTAATATTCCACACTTATAATGAAATAAAAGTATATCTTTAAGATAACTTACTTAACATTATCAAAAATTTGGATAACACTTAGTAGGATATATTTGATCCCATAAAAATATATATGTTCCATAGATTTTAGTTTCTGATCTTCAATATCATATGTTCATATTTAAATTATTTTTATAGAACTATCATTTCCAAAAGTAACTTCCTACCTTCATTTTTTTCAACATTTTTAATAATTTCATCACCTTTAATGTGTGAGGAATAACCAATATCAATAATACAAGTTTTTTTTTCATTTTTCTATCTTTCAGAGTCTTCTAAACAACAAACTCTATTTATTCATCTCTATTCTTTATAGCCTCCTTTTATTTTATAGAATGCAAAACTTTTCCCAAAGGAGTTGTCAAGTATTCTTGAGAAAATTAACCCAGTTGGTCACATATTCCAAAAAATCCCTTTAGGAAACCAAAATGATTTTTCATTGGAAACTTTCTAGCATCTTGTGATTTTGTATTTGTTTCTTCCTGTGGCTTAGGAAAGTTTCTTTCTTTTCTTCCATGGTTTCTCCCCCTTTGTTCATGAATATTACCTAGGAGAGACATATTGTGCCAACATTTATAGGATTTTCCCCATAAATTCCACAACAGCAATAAAATCCATCAAATATAAATCTTTTGTAAAATTAGGATCTTGCACTTTAGAAAGTTTGTTGAGGTTCATAACATCTTTATGAGTTTATCTTCCCCTAGCGTGAGGAATATTTCTTACAGGGGTTATTTTCAAATTTTGTTGATGTTATGGATTTATCACATTCTTTCTCAATCCATGCTTCCCAAAATTTTTTCTAACACCTACATGGTTAGTAAAACCAGATGAACTTTTATATTTAGTGGGATAAGATTTCACCTGATTCTTTTAATGATCTTTCTTAGAATCTTGAGATGTTTCAGAATTTACCTCCACAGCCTTATTGAAATTTTCATTCATATTTCTTATGGTACTTTCATCCTCAAGAAGTTTTTATTGAGTTTTACAAACCTCATCTTCCTTAGTAGTAAGTTTCTGATTAAGATATCCCACCATATTTCCTTATTCGGTAACTTATAGTTTGAGGTTTATGATCTCTTGTATATACTCATATTACTATTTAAGGACATATTTACTTCCTTAATTTTATTTAAAACCTTCTTTATTTATCATTTTGATTTCTTTTTTGAGTTTTTTGTTTTTCTCAAGACATTCTACAAGTTCAGATTTCAGCTGATATTATCTATAAGTTTCTTCACCTCCTTTTTCTTCACTGTTTGAGGAATCATCCTTTTTCTCAACATTTTCAAAGAGGGTTATGAAATTCTCTAGATTTTTATCTTTTGAATAATTTTTTTCAGTAGAGTTATACTCAACTTTCTTACTTAACACTCTTCTTATACTTCCATAAAACATTTTATTACCACCAGTGGGTTTCTTATCTTCCTTATATGTTTTGAGAACTTCTTACATTGATGTTTTTCATCAAAATCATATTCATATAACCCAATTCATAGAAAAATTACCAAATCCTCCATGATAAAAAAATTTAAGTGGGAGTTTTTCTCTATAGTTTCTTCCAACTCTTCGATAATTTTTAGAGATAAGATACATGATATTTTCATTCATATCACCATCTTACTTATCTTCAAAATCATTGTGTTCAATAATATTGACATCTTGGATTATTAACTTTATCATATATTCAAAATCCATTTCATCCTTGATCTTATTTTTTAATGTTGGATCTTTCCTCATATCATAAACAACAAGAAATTTATGTAATTCATTAAGAGATAAATCATATTTATCTTCTAAAATTGAAATTTTGTAATCAAAACTATTAGGTAAGTTTATCATGAGTTTCAAAACTATGGTAGAATCTTATGAAACATCTCCAAATACTTTGATGTTATAGACAAATTCATTAATTCTGTTGAATTATTCATCAATAGTTTCTTCATTATCCATTATGATATATTTAAACTTTCTATGCTATATTTTTAACTTTTCTTCCTTCACTTTAGTGTTTCCCTCAAAGATAATTTTGAGTTTTTCCCAAGTTTATTTAGATGTTTTGAGACCCATCACCTTCATAAATTTTTTTTCTAACAAAGTAATTAGAATAGTATTTCTTTATTTCCCATATAACTCAATATTTATTTTGTTAGTAAATGTCATTGGAGTATATTTCTGAATGGGTGGAAACCCAATTGTTGCTGCATTAATTACCTATAATCCAAGATATAGAAGATAGGGTATCATTATTATTTTCCAACCATGATAATTTTTTCCATCGATAGTGGGAATACCTCTATTGTTCACTAAATTTAGATTTTCCATGATAAGGATCAACCGAGGGTAACCTTGGATCTGATACCAATTGAAGTTCCTTAGGATTGATATAACCACTGAGGGGGGGGGGGTGAGTAATTGGTTAAATTTTTATAATTTCAAATACCTAAAATTAACCCCTATGACTTGTTAGATCTATTTTCCTTATCAAAATTTATAAAAATATCACAAGATTGCAATAATAAGAATGTAAACAAGTCATAATAGATTTATCAAGTTCTACCTTAGTGTGAGAACCTACACCCTTTCCATGGTGACTCCTGTTAGTCCATAGAAATTCACTATTATAAATAAGTGAATACAACCTGATAAAAATACCTTTAGACTCCTTATATATCCTGATAGTAATGATTATACCAACTACCATTAGTTTATAAAGTTTTTCTTACAAAATAGATCTAACACAAAAGATGTAATACTTTTTAAAATATCTCAAACAAGTTCATCTGAAAATTTCCTTCTATTTTTATCTATATGGTAAGTGTCCATTTGGTGCACATGACTTCATTTAGTATTCTCCATCCATTGAAACTAATTGAAACTACACTACATTTCTAACCTTATTTATTTCCAATTAATAAAAACACTACACCTCAAACTCTACTCAGAAACTATATATGTTACTCTCTATCCTGTTACTCTGAATGACTTATCTTTCTAGTTCCTTTATACTGAAACTCTTTCTAGTAATTTTCTTAAACTAGAAAGTAATCTTGGTCAGAAACTCATTATTATAAAAAATATTCAGTGTTTCATCTTTTTCCCCTTATAAATAGTGTTAATTATAGTTTTACTTTCCCCCTTTTTATAGGTTCACTCAAAATAGAATTTACAGGAACTCAATTTCATTTTTCTGCTCATTTGAAACCCGCTTGAAGCTTCTTGATCCTTCTAGAGTACTCCTAAATATACTATAATCTTCATGAAAAATCAGTATCACCAACCTTTTTTAAAACATCCTTAACCTTAAATATTAAGAAACTTATTTGATCTTCCTTAGCTTTTCTAGATAACAAACTAATTGAAAAATAATAGAACATCATCATTATAAAAAGGGACTTTACAAATTAATGTAAAGATTCTTGAAATCTTAATGATTATCCAGTGAATTTATTAATAATATTCCATTCGGTTCTTTTTTCCACTTTGCTTTGTCTAGCTAAATCTGTCCAATCATCCTACCTCATCTTAAATGTCATGAATTTATTGAATTCTAAAAACTCATTCCGATACAACTTCTCTGAATCATATATTCAATGGTATAATTTTTTTTTTGTTTTATTATCATCCATATTTTATGCCTTATCTGTAATCTTGATGTAGATAGTTGAATACATTATTGAAATTTCTAGAGACTTCTATTACATACAACTTCTTTGCTCAATTCCTTGATTGGATTTCACTGCATTTGTGTTTGAAAAGATAGAAACATGAATTATTACTTCTCATTTTTAGAATTCACATAATTTTTACTTCATTGAAAATTTTCTCCTTTTGTATAAAACTTAGCATATGGTTTTCTTGCAACATTTTATTTGGAATATTTTTCTAGTTATCTGAATTCAGTGATCTCTATTTAGTAAAGTGAATCTGGTAATAATATTTTTCTAATATCCCTTTACTAACTCTTTGTCTGATCACCTTCCATCTTGTAATATGTGTTCAAAGATCTTTATCTAGTAATATATGTCTGGAATCCTTTATCTAGAAATTTTCATCTAGAAACTTACGTATAGTGATCTTGATATCCACCTTTGAATTGAAACATTTTGTACAAGTTTGTACACTTCATATTGGATCATGAAGTTTCTTGATGTTAGGAACTTTTTAGAATAACTTAGCATCATCTAACTTTGTTAAAACGTTTCTTAATAAAGTTAAGGAAACTTCCTAACCTTTTACAAAAAATTCATGAAAAATTTTTCATAAAAAACTTTCAAAAACTTCTTTATCTCCTTTTTAACAAAAAAATACTTTACAAAATATGTTGTCAAAAAATACAAAACTTTTTTATGAAAATATCATAAAGGATCATTATTTATGACAACTCCTTGTATCCTTAGGGCCTTGATGGGTTTCCAGAATACACTCTTAGTCCATGAATAGTATTCACTGCTATCGAGATAAGAGTCTAGAATGCCACACACTTAGTGTTTTCAAAAGTTTGGCATATTATTATGAATAGGAGTTTAGGAAATTGTAGGACCCACCATAAGGTCTGGGTGATGTTCAAGTTTGAACGATCTCCATGAAATAAATAAATTCATATTATTTTATTTTAGAATAATTGGCATTGAATTTATTTATTACAAGTATTCATAAAATATTTACTAAGTACATGGGAAAATATTTAACAAATTAATATTATTTTAATATTTAAGGTTCATTTAATATTTACAGGAATAATGAGTCAAGTTAATGACTCACTTTTATCATGTAATATATTTATTATATTAAAAGTGAGTGATAAAAATATAAATGATGTTTATGACATAGTTTGTTGGAAATAACATGTCATTTATGGTTTATTTAGTGGGTAATAAATATTCAGGGGTTGGGAAGCCTTTTTCCAGTATTTTGTACCTCACTATATAAGGAGGATTCAAATCTCATTCAAGAGACTATTCACTACATGAATTTGAGAGTATCCCCTAATCTCTCAAGCATCCTAGAGAGAAGAAACCAATCCAAGCCTTCGATCCAACTTCTTCTTCACAGATTGAAGTATTGGTGTAGCGATGATCATTGGTACATAGAAGGCTTAATCAAATATCCACACTAGAACTTGAATTTCAATGATCATCATTCTCATAGACTTTTTAAGTGCATGTGGATGATCTAGAGGGATCCAAACTCAGTTAATTTGAGAAATAGTTTTCGATGATGAGTGGTTGTATAATGCACCTTCAAATAGAATGAGGTAATTATTCATTTTATTTTTGTGCTTAAGTAAATTAATGTGAGATCCTCATCCTTTCATTCTGGGATGCGCATCATTAGATACAATATAGTTACATCGATCCATCAATAAAATTTTAAATCACTAGCCCATTTGCTTCCGCTTCACCCCCTAGTACCTTTAATTGGTATCAGAGTGATCATGTGATGGTTTAATCCAAGTAAAAATTAATTTTTAAATAAACTAATTTAGAGGGTGTTGTCACTATCTCATTGCACCAAACTAGGCTTGGATTCAATCATGGATGACCAAGTTACAACCATATGAAGTTTCAAATATGATCAAAACCAATTTTTTTGTGGTATTAATTTGAAGAAAACACACAAACACATGTTATATATATGTTTAATTTTTCCTATAAGAGGTCAGTAGTGGTGGGTTTTGATGAACCCTGGAACTTCGACCAACTTCAGGAGATGTGAATAATATTTTTAGGTTGGGTCTAACTCCACATAATATTGTAATTTCTTTAAAAAATGTCAAATTCCTAATTCTAGTGACCCATACTTTTTATATATAGATATTACACATTATTTAAGGAATATTCATTACATAACATAATGATCAATTCTAGAATCATATAGATCTAGTATCTTTAGAAACATGGATACCTAAACAACTGGTTCATAAGTGAACTGAATTATCTATTACTAAGTTCTTCATAAATAGTACCCTACTTAGACATATCATACTGAATACCTTTATTCAAAACCAAGGGAAAGGAAACATACGAAACTCTGAGCTCAGATGCTCAGTAAGGGTAAACAAGGGAGATATAAATGATCACATAAGCGTAACATGAGAATAAGGGTATGTGAGCATGAAATTAACATTTGAAAACCATAACCATTGTATCATTGATCATAATATAGAGTCATGTAATAAATTTTGGAATTTGAAAAACATGAATCATAAGAGAATCCAAGAAAACAACCCATGAGAGAATAATATTGTCATAAGACATAGATTTTTGGAACACACATAAGCTTAAAAAATCATTCCCTTAGTATTCAAGGATCACTTACAAGATTATCATGGTGTATTGGATTCACTCCCAATTATATCATAGTAGTCAAGTTTCCCTTCTAATACCATAATAGTTGATAAAGTCCCTTATTGAATTGGGTTTACTCCCCATTCAAGTCCTATTTATCTCATGAGATATCCATCTTTACCCAATGCATTGGAGGCCTATATAATTTCGGGCCCACTCATCGCATAATGAAAATAATACATATGTGTGCCACAATATCATAAAAAATTCATCATATCATAATGTATGAAAAATAAATGGGTTTCATAAACATTTTATCATGGCATAACTGGTGAAAAAGAAACAGGGTTCATAAACATTTTATCAATTCATCATTACATAACCCAAATAAAAGGAATGAGTTTCATAAAAATATTATCATCATAATAATAAATCATTGAGAGAAATAAAAAGGATGATATAATTGGATTATATCCCCATTAAAACTTAAGTAACATCAAATGATGTAATTTTATATGAAAAATGTCTTTAAAATATCAGTTGGAACATTTCGTGAGGAAATACCCCTTTCTATTTGAAATCACTTATTTAAAATCAAAAAATTTCCCAAATATTAAGGAAAACAATTTATTTGAAAAAAACTTTAAATATTTCAAAGTAAATTTGAAATCCTTGAGTATTCATGATGGTGGAAAATTCTGTTCATTCCATATAAGTTAAAATAAAACATTCCTTTCATACTTTTTTTAAAAAGTAAAAAATACCTCATTCAAAAAATGACAAGAAGATACATTTTAATTTTTTTTTTAAAAAATAAATCATGGTTAAAAATGAATTTAAACAATAATTTTATAAAATTAAAAACATTCTTGAAAACATTTTTGGAAAATATAGACATATAAGAGAAATTATTTTTGACTGAAGAGAGAGAGATGAAGTCGATTTTCCTTAAAAACATTTTTTCAGCCTCTTGAGCACTTAAAGAGAGGAAAATGAAAGGGAAAAATGTATTCTATATAAATAACCAGATTATAACAAAATTAATTATATTATTGAGAGTAATATCATTAATTTTCACCATTATAAACATAATCATAAACAATTCTGAAAAATAATGAGATTATAACATAAAACCCTTTCCTCATGTCTGATTTACTTCATACATGTTCAAAACTCATATATAATAAATATATATTTATTATATATATATATATATTAAACAACCATAATTATATATATCATACCATATATTATTTACTTATAACCTTTTATCATCAGTTTATTAACAATGCTTTATTAAAACCACTGTTTTGGGTGATAACTACTTCATTTTTCTTGTATGTTTTGGTTTGATTATTTTGTTCCTTGTAATTTTATCATAATTAAATCATATATATAATTTTAATAATGATATAAATATCATATATATTCATTATATACATATTTATAGTCCTCCATAAAAGTTAGAGATATAAAAATGAATTACACCATTCATGGAGACAACAAGCTGTACGTGCACATGAACACTATTTTCATTTTTTGAAGGATGGAAAGAAAGAAAGTTAAATAATAATTAACCTTTAAATAATAATTATTATATAATATATATATCATATAAATTCATTAAATCTATCCTTAATATCATCCAAGTAAAATAGAAATGAAAAATGAATCACATCGTTTCATGGAGGTGGTAGTCACACGTACACCCGAGTGGCGTTATTTTTTTCCAATAAATCAGAAGGTAAAATGGAAGATATGATATATCATTATAGAAGAATTATTATTTCATAAATATAATATATAAACATTATAAAAATCATATTACCCATCAATAAAACATGGTGATGAAAAATGAATTGCATCGCTACATGGAGGCAGTAAGTTGTATATACGCATGGGTGAAACTTTCACTTGCCATTTGATGATAAAGAGGGTGTATAATGATGGTTTCATAATAATAATAACATTTAATTATATCTAGGATACTAAAGTTATTATTTTATGATAAATACCATAAATTTATAGGTGGTAAGAGAAGAAGTAAAAAGAAGTGACTAGTTAAGACGATTACCTCTTCTTTGAAAGAGCTCCTTTGAAAAAGTGACTCATAAATGAAATTTGGTTGATATTTTAAATCATATTTCATTAACTTAGTAAAATATAACATTTTTATGAATTTTAAATAATTTAATAAAATTTTATTTATTATAAAATATCATTAATGTCAATTTTTGAACCATTCATTTAATTTGACTTTATAGACTCTAAGACAAAGATGGAATTAAAATATAATCTTTTCACACATACATAATATTTAATATTCATCTATAAAATTCATGGAACACTATAAATCACTCAAATTATATTAATTTTAATATTTTTAAAAACATTTATTTTATTTTTCTATTAATTGAAAAAAATACTATGTTGGTGTTGTGTAAGAATTTAAGGTAATTATATAATAATTAAAAATTAAAAATAAATTAACAGCATGAAAATAAATTTATTATTATTAAAATAACCATTTATATTCATTTAAAACTTTCTTTATTCTCTATGTGAACAAATAAGAGATATTTAAAAGTAAGAGAGTGAAATTTTCTATTTTAATTTTTTTAAATTAATATAACGGTTATATTCAAAGAAATATGGAACAAAGCGGCCATATATTCAAGACTTTGATGAAAATAGATGAACTAAACCCACCCAATAGGATAAATTCAAGTATTAGATAAATTTTAAAACCTTATCTAAAAGTTTTAACCCTATCTTACCCTTTTTACCCTTACGAGGTGACAAAAATTCACTATAGTTACTATTTATAGTGCCTAAAAATAAAATGGTACTATATAATAAATTTTTACCTCTTGATTAAAAATATATAATAAATTTTTAATAATTTAATTTCTATAATTGGTACAAATTAATTTTAAAATAAGTACGCAAAACGTGAAAAAAACTGTTTTTTAAGAAAAATAATTTTAGTATAAAATTGGATTTATTACTATCCCATGCCTATAAATAGAATTAGATGAATGTTAAAAAATTTTATTGAATATATAATATATATTTCATTAAAACTATTCACCAATAGTGATTAATTTAGTTTACTTATATAAAAACACATTGTGCGCATAAAAATAGTTTTTCAGAAAAACATCTCCTTTATTTTCAAATGATTTTTTTTTATTTTCAATTAATTGGTAACAAATTAATTCATTTTATGTATATCTAAACAATATGTTTTTCATAATTTAGTTAGTCCTATTCATACCCACTAATCCAATGGTTAGGTGATAACTATCACATTACATAATAATATATTAATAGTATATAATGGTTCATTTAAACTTGGTGTTGCATGTATCATAAGTTATCAAATAAATTAAATTTATTTTAAAATAAATATATCATAAAATATCAAAGTGTTACATTATACCCCCCTTAAAAATGGATTTCCCTCAATTTTTTTTACTTTGATACAAAAAATAAGGATATCTCTATTTCATTACATTCTCAGGTTTCCAAGTATCTTCTTTGAATTTCTAATTCCTCTAGAGAACTTTAAACATGTGGGTAGTCTTGTTCTGTAGCACTTTATCTCTATGTTCCTATATTTCTACCAGTTTTTCTTCATATGAATAATTGTTCTCTAGTGGAATGACCATTGAGTTAGTACTTATGAAGGAACATGTATATACTTCCTTAGAAGAGATACATAGAACACATTGTGAACTTGAGGGAGGTTTGGTGGAATCATCAAGAAATAAGATACCCCTAATTGATCAAGAATATAAAATGGGACAATATACCTAGGGATAAAATTTACCTTCTTTTTGAATCTCATAACCTTAATCCATAGAGAAATTAATAGAAAAAACTTCTCATCAACTTCAAATTCCAGATCACATCGATGATTGTCAACATAAATTTTCTGTCCACTTTGAGCTACCTTGATGTACTGTTGAATGACTCTAACTCTCTATACCATCCTTAAATAGATAGAACCCAATACATTTTGTTCTCTAATTTCATCCTAGAACGTTAAATTTCTATAATTCTTTATATAGAGGTATTTATAAGGATCCATCTAAATTATCAAGTGAAATCTATTATTATAAAATAATCTATCAAGAGGAAGGTGTTGAACCCAACCACATTTCAAATCCATAGAATATTATCTCAACATATCCTCTAGGTTTTGAATGGTTCTATTAGAATGATCATCTGTCTGAGGATTATATGTCATCCTGAAACTCAACTATGTATCCAGAGCATGCTAAATACTTCACTAAAACATTGAGGTAAACCTCAGATCCTGATCAGATATAATAGATTACGGTAATTCATGTAAATTTACTACTTCCTTAATGTATATCCTAGAAATATGATTTAGAGATAAATATTTTCTAATGACAATGAAGTGTGTTGAACTACAACCCAATTAAAATTATGTCCTTTATATTTTTAGGTGAGTCCAATGAAAAAATAAATGGTTATGTTTTCGTATTTCCATTATATTATGGGTAATGGTTCAATATCCCCTTATACTTCTATCCCTCAGCCTTAATTATTAACATACCAAGCACTGAGATACATACTCTACAATATCTCTCTTTATAATATCACACCAAAAATAGTCTTTCATATCTCTATAAATCTTCATACTTTCAGGATGAATAGATATTGATGAAATATGAGCCTTATCCAATAGCTCCTTTAAATATGGTATGGACAGAACACATACATGGTTCCAAAACCTTATCATTTAATCAGAATCAAGTAGGAACATTTTTGACCTTCTTCTATAGTTCCACACCTTCCTTCTATTCCTATTTAATCCTAACATGAATATATGGTTGAACACTCATTTTATAAATAAAATATTCCTCCCCTTCCTTTAATATTTCAATATCCATCCTTTTCAAATCCATAAATACTGGATCTTTTGTGATCCCCATCATAGATAATCTAGTATGATTCTTTCAACTCAAAGCATCGAATACCTTATTATATTTCCTAGATTGGTAATGTATTGAGGATTAATAATCTTTAATCAGATATAACCATATTATTAGAACATATTAAAGTTTTTCTAAGTGAATATATAATTTAAACTTTTATTATTAGTATATATGTCACACCTTTCTCTTTAAAGATAATGGCTCTAAATCATCAATGCAAAAATTTCCATAGCTAACTCCAAATCATGATTTGGGTAATTTTTTTCATGAACCTTCAATTTTCATGAGACATAAGATATTACCCTACCATTCTTCATGAGAAAAATTACCATTCCCTTATTTGATGCTTCACTATAGACCACAAACCCTTATCCACTGTAGGGTGATATAAGCATAGGTTTTCTAACTAACCATCTAATTAGTAACTTGAAATTTTCATCACATTCATATATCTAAAGGAACTTATATTTCTTCCAAGTTAACTTGGTGAGTGAATTATAAATTCATGATAAGTTCTCTAAAAATAATAGATAATATCTAGCCAAACCATGAAAACTTTGGATCTCAGTCATAATGGTTGGTCTAGGCCAATGTTCAATAACTTCTGTTTTTAAGGATCCACCAATATACCCTCACTTGAGGTTATATGACCCAAAAATAATTTTTTTTGTAACCAAAATTCAAAATTTATAAAATTTTCATACAAATTTTATTAGGGTCTTCATTAAAATCTTCAAGTGATCTTTATTATCTTCATTTATCTTTGAATATATAAGAATTTCATCTATAAATACCACCACAAACTAATCAAGGTAACCTCTAAAGACTCTATTCATTAAATCCATAAAGATAGAGGAGGTATTAGTAAGACCTAACAATATCATTATGTATTAATAGTGTCCATACCTTGTATGGAATATTATATTGGGTATA
This sequence comes from Viscum album, assembly GCA_963277665.1. Classification (NCBI taxonomy): domain Eukaryota; kingdom Viridiplantae; phylum Streptophyta; class Magnoliopsida; order Santalales; family Viscaceae; genus Viscum; species Viscum album. The sequence continues at coordinate 909,354,398 of OY728152.1, forward strand.
TACTCCTTGAACCTCAATTGATGATATCTATAATAAAGATTAATCTTGGAAAATTATTGAGCTTAATATAGTTGATCAAACAAGTCATCGATATGAGGAAAATGATACTTATTATTGATTATGATCTTGTTAAGTTCCCAATATTCAATAAAGAGTTGCAATGATCCATATTTATTATTAATAAAAAGAAAATGTGCACCCCAAGGTGATGCAATTGGACGAATGAATCCATTATCAAGATTCCACTAGATTTTCTTCTTCAATTCCTATAACTCAATTAGTGGAATTCTGTATGGAGCCTTTGAAATAGGTATATCATTAGGTATGAATTCAATTGAGAAATCAACTTCACAATTTAGTGGAATACTAGAAAAATATTCTAGAAAGACTTCAATAAACTTCCACACAATAGGCATATCATTAATATTGAGTTTCTCCCCAACCATATAATATAAACATAACTTTTTAATAGGAATCAAGGCCCATACATTGGATATGATTTCCACCATAAGTTCACATTTATCATCACCCTGATAGATGATCATAGGTTGGTTTGTAATATTGAACATGAATTAACTTCCTCAAAATTTGATGTAGGATTTATATAGAGAAATACAATCCATGCCTAAAATAATATCACATTCTATTATATGGTTAATAATAAGATTTTAAGGAATCGAATTCCTGAAAAATTAAATAGGGGAATAATCATATACTTGAGATGTGATCATCATAACATTAGGGATTTTCATTTCTAAATCAACATATAATTATTGGTGTGACATTTTGATACCCTTAGAAAATTATTTATATATAAAATAGTGGGTATATCAAGATTAAAATAAGACATTAACAGCTCTAGAGTAGATGATAAGTGTACCTTTCACCACGTTGTTATTATACCCCTCCTTAGAAATAGTGATCACATGATATTTCCCTTTGTATTTGGGCTTAATAAGTTATTGAATTTGATAATTATAACTAACATTTGTATTTGATAACTAGTTATCATAATTCCCATACATATTATATTTGAAACACTAGAGTGTGGGTGGTGAATTCTATAGATATTTCTCTTTATTTGTATCATTAGCTAACTTCTTCCCATCAATTCAGCATTCGATTGCTTGATAAACTTCCTTTATAGACTTAAAAAATTTACCAATCCCATTAAGATGATTTTCTCCATGTTTACTTACATACATTGAGCATAAAGGAAGGATCATATTCTTCTCTCCATGGTTTCTAGAGTTTACTTTGAATTCCATCTTTATTTTCATATCAAAACCATGCGATTGATATGTAACTCCAATCTTTATTTACACATTGATAGCACATAGGATGATTTATTCATAGTTACTAAAGTACCTTATGGATATATCCCTTCAGATACTTAGTTTTATTCCACTTAATAATAGATAAACCTTACTTTTAGGTTGGATGATAATACTCAAAGAGTACCTTACAAGTCTTGTAAAATTTTCCTCATAGGTACTGACAGATTCATCATCCTTTATCTTTGGAATAAGAAATTAATTATCTATTTTTGTATGAAGAATAAAAAAAATTACTTATTGAAAAATGATAGCTTAAAATCATCCAAATCCATGGAGTCAATTCCATCATATTTCCTCTTATTCTTGATAAGAGTCTATAATTGATCTGCTTCTCCTTCCAAATGATACACAATCAAAATGGCTTTTTCTTGCTCCAAACATTGGAGAAAAAAAATATATTTCCAATGGTACTGAACCCTTACTCAATAAATAGTGGATAAGTGGAACTACTAAAATAAGGTGTACATTTCCACATTAAGGAATTAACAAAATGATGTTCCCTCTTTTTCCCATTTGGAAGTTCATCATGATTTATATCTTAAGAACGTTATGTAAGCATAAAAAATATTTTTTATTCTATCTCCCATAAAATTTAGTTTTTAAATAGGAAAATAATTTCATTTTCTATCATATTAAGAATTAACATAGTTCATTTAGGTTCTATCCATTGAATAAAACCAAAAACCATAGTGGGAACAACAATAATAATAGTGGAAAACTATATAATCCAGAAAAATCATTTATAGGATGTCTAAATCATGACACCTTCTTTTCAATAAATGAAGCCTTAGTTTTTACATAGGTAATTCATAATCATTATCTATTCAAATCCTTCATGATGGTTCATAAATAAAATGTGAATTAACCTAAGCATATCCCCCGAGAGTGTCAAGACAGGTGAATAGTTAGGGCTTACTCACCATACAACAAAATGATAGATTAGATACACTTGACCAATTTTTTTGAGGTTATTACCCCTAGATTAATTTATTCCAAAACCACATCCACTTTTAGTATCTATACATGGATGTTTTGTTAGGGAAACCCTTCTCCTTTCTTTACCATAATTTAGGACATTCTCCTATATATAGGATTATCCTAAGGGTTCTCACTAAAGTTTTCTTATCCCAGTTTCCAAAGGTTAACTAAACCTTGATTTGATACAATTATATTGAACCATACTTTTAATACATAAATATTACATATTATTAGATGAATATTCATTACATAGCATAATGATCCATGTGTAACATCCCCAAATCTGGTACTCTCTCACGTGGCCAAAAAGGGTTGGTCATGAGATCTCAAGCATGCCTCCCCATATGTTAGAGGCTATTGACTAGAAGAGGTGATGTGAAATATATAGTGGGGAGACTATAAACCCTTGTATTAAGTTTCATAGAATAAGAATTTAATTGTATAAATAAGATAAATCAAAGTATAAACATAGAGGAAGATAAAAATAAAATCTACCTGAATAATCCAATAAATAATAAAGGAATAATGTAATGATGTGCTGGAATATAAAAAAATTTCATGATATAAACAATAAAAGTAAAATAATAGAAGAATAAAATAAAGACTCAAAAGTCTCCAATCCCAAACCCCACATCAGTCCCACCTCTAAACTCATGCCCACCCAGCAAGAAAGAAATCAACTACAAGGTCCTTTTCCCTTGTCTAAAACTCATCCATGTAATCTGCTTGGGTACCAAATGAAATCCCGAATAGGGTGTGAGTAAAACTCAATAAGTCAACAACACCATTTCTAAACAAACTAGTCTGATAAGAAGTGTATGCAATGAAGTGATAAAAATGTGTATTAATTAATTTAATAATTAATAAAATACAACAACAACCTACCCCAACTCCATAACAGAATATCTCTAAGCATGTATTATAACCATGTCAACCACAACCATATAACCATGGTAAAATAACCTTCTTCAACAACATGCCATAATATCTCAAAGCATGTCTTACAACCATGAAAACCACCACCATATAACCATGGTATAGTTACAAAAAATCCAGGTCAAATCCCTATAATCATTAAAACATCTAGGTCAAATCTCTATAATCATTACAACATGGGACTAGGCATATCCCACTCTCTATAAGAATTATATCATGGGACTCAGCTGAGATTGCTTAATATAAACATCACAACATATAATTGTGCAAGTGTAAGGGTTGAGACCTAAATATAAGCATTTCAGCCTGGAACACAATTCCTGTCATATAGAATGGATATCACAATATCACATCAAAACTATAAATGGTTAATTATTCAAATTACCATTTATCTTTTATATACCACATTCCATTTATATCAAAATTTATAAATAGTTATATCAATAAGAAAAAATTCACAGCTTAGGGATTCTATATCAGTCAATCATCTATGGTCACATATCTTGATAAACACACTTTAAACCATTATCCAATTCAATTATATTCACTGTTTTCTCACCCCATGGGAAACCATAAGATAAGTTATAAGAAAATTGAACGAAAGGACTCCAAGGAATAATCCCATTTATTATTTAATATATTTGGGTGCACACTACTTTGGTGCAATCATGATATTGCATAAACTTAGCAATTAAAAACCATAGGTTTAAGATTTAGACCCCTACCTTAACCGATAAAGAATGAAATTATTCCAATGGAAAAATACAATGAGAAGGAAGGTGAAGATTATTGAAAAGAGGTTCCTAGATAAAAAAAGATCAAGATCAAAACCAAAAATGAAATCTGTCAAGGGATTTCATCGCAAAGGTTTGAGAAAAAGGGAGAGAAGGAAGAAACAAGACCAAAACCACTTTCCAGGGATTGATCACACAAACAAGATGTCTAAAAAGAGGGTTGGAACTCTAAAGTTTCTCAGAGGATTCCCTAGTATTATGAGGAGAAGAGATGCAGTAGAAAAAAATGAAAAATCAACCGCACAACATTCTTAAAACAACAGGACAAAGAATTACAAAGAGTGTAATGTAGTTACACGTCATGTAAATATTTTTAATGGTATATTCCAAAAAATCCATCATTTTGCATTTATTTTATTAAAACACTTGAAAAATTACACAACATGTATTACATTTACATGACATGTAAATGTTCTATAGATGGATTTTCAACCCATTTTCCATTTAAAAAAATGAACCCCTTTTAAATGTTCTCAACTTACCAAGAACCCGTGTTAACACTTAACCATTTATACATAAACTCCATTAATTCAAACAATAATACATCCCCAAACTTTAGGTCATTTTATCCAACAAAGGATCTCCATCTCTGAACAAGACTTGGCCACCAAGGATCAAACAAAATTCTCAAGGAGGGACGTACCTGAAAAAATATAGGATCTTATAACCTCCCCACCTTATAAAATATCATACCCAATCCACTCCAAGTATCATTGTGAGGTATCAGCAAACAAGTCTGGACATTTTGTTTGTATACCAGACTCCCTCTCCTACATCTCCTCCTGAACTCACCCACGATTCCATTGTACTCAAACCAACAATAAATTCCTACCCTAAAGATATTACTCACTATGATCCACAACCCATATTAGATGCCCCTAAAAGGATTCATAATCACAAATATCAAAATCTACTATGTATATCACATGGGAAGGGTATGGATGATATCTTAATAGCTACAACACATGGAACACCTCATGAATGGCACTGCAGAACTATGGAATGGCTAAATGGTATGCCACTAGACCAACCCTTTCCAATATTTCAAATGGCTCGAAAAACCTAGTTTCTAGATTTACCTATTTCCTGATATGGAATTTCCCCAATCTAGGTGACACCTAAAGGAAAACATGGCGACCAACCTAGAATTAAATAGTACACATTCATTAATTAGAATATGATTTCTTTCTATTTTGTGCTATCACCAAACACTGTTTGATCAACTAAACTTGCTCAGATGTCTCATGCATGAGACTAGGCCCAATAAGTGTTGACTCATCTGCCTTTATCCAATAAAGAGGTGAACGACACAACATTACATACAAAGCCTCAAAAGGTTCAATTTGGATTTATTCCTAGAATATATTATTATATGAAAACTCCAAGAGTGTCATATTTTTCTCCCATGAATTACAAAAATTTAAAACACAGGCTCGTAAAATATCCTCCAGAACTTAAATAGTCTACTTAGATTAACCACTAGTATATAGATGATAGGTTGTGATTAAAAGAACTTGTGATCCTAGATCCATATGAAGAACCTACTAGAAACATAATTTTAAATGAGGATCTCTTCCTAAAATGACACTCCTCAGAATACCATGCAACTGAACCACCTTGATCATGTAAAGACTTCCTAGATCATCAACCATGAAGGTTTCTCTAATAGGCAATAAGTGGTCACCATAGACAATTGATCCATCAAAACCCATACAAAATAATTCTTACAGGTCATCCTAGGTAATCCTATCACAAAATACATTGTGACATCATCGAATTTCCACTCAGGAATGGGAAAAGGCTGAAAAATCCTATTTGGCCTTTGATTCTTAGCTTTCACCTACTGACAAGTGAAGCATCTAGCCACATATTTTTCCACCTCATTCATCATTAATAAACACTATCATTGTCTATGGTGATCATGATACAAATTTGTTAAACCAGGATGCACCACCCATCTAGAAACATGAAACTCCCTCAACCACTCCTTGCATAAGCCTGTAGAAACCCATAATCATCCATGGAAAAGAAGTGAATTTCCATAGATGAGAGACAAACCTGATGGTGTCTCCCCACCATATAATTTGTCTCTTAGAACTGATCCCTCTGAATGGGACAACTGATCTATCTTAATCTATTACAAAAACATGGGCATAATAGATTTCGAAGTCAGAGCTATCCATCCCTAAGACTTATGAACATCTATATGCATGTATGAAAAGAGGTCCATTATCTTACACTTATCACAAGACTCTTGTACTACCTTTTTATGTGTCTTTTGGATCAAATAATTAGAAATTACATTACCCTTTCATGGTGTATAAGACGATTCAAATTTGAAAGATTGCAGATACTCGACCCATCTCCTCTACCGAAGGTTTATATCTCGTTGAGAAAATATGTATATGGGGATCTTGTGGTCTGTGTATACCAAAAACTACTCACCCATGAGATAATGTCTCCAACATCTTAGGTCATGCACCATTGCTTCTAACTCTAAATTGTGAGTAGGATAATTCCTCTCACGTGATCTCAGTTTTCTAGATCCATAAGCAACAACTCAATCCTCCTACATTAGAACTACTCCGAGTCCAACTCTGTATGCATAATACTACACAGTATATGCTTTAACCGATACATGTAAAGTGAGTATTGGTGCTGAGTTTATCCTACCTTTTAGCTCCTGAAAATATTTCTCACAAGAATCAGACCAAACAAAATTCACCCCTTTCTTGGTCATTTTAGACCTTAGTGCTTATAGATGGGAGAAATACTAGATAAAGAACTGATAATAGCCTAATAAAACCATAAATTTATGAATATTGAAGATGTTTTTGGGTTGTTCCCAAGATACCATGGCTGTGACTTTTTCTAGGTCCGCTGAAACTTCTGCCTCTGAGATGACATGACCCAAGAAGTGCACTTTATTAGTACAAAAACTTTATTTGGATATTTTTGTGTAAATTCGATGCTCTCTCAATATACTCAAGATGATTTCAAGATGTTTGGAATGATCATCTACCAACTGGGAGTACACTAAGATATCATCGACAAAAAACCACCACAAACTAGTCTAAAAAAGGATAAAAGATCCTTTTCATTAAGGAAATGAATACCACCAGTGAGTTAGTCAACCTAAATAGCATCACTACAAACTCATACAAGACATACCTTGTCCTAAAATAAATACAATGTATGTATGATGGTATCACCCTTAGCTGATGGTAACCTGATCTCAAATCAATCTTAGAGAAGATATTATCATCTCTCAACTGATCTAAAATATGATCAATGTGTGGAAGAGGATATTGGTTCTTTACTGTCATCTAGTTCAACCTCTGATAATCCACACATAAGTGAAAAGAACCATCAACCTTCTTGGTGAAGAGAACTAGAGAACCCCATGAAGATATACTAGACCGTATTAAGAATTTAGATTCTAGATCTTCAAACTAAACTTTCAACTCCTGAAGCTATACTGGTGCTATTATGTAAGGTGCGATAGAAACTAGATCTTCTCCAGACACCAACTCGATCATGAACTCAATCTATATTTTGAGTGGTAATCCATATAAATTTTCAGGAAATACATAATGAAAATGGTCTACCACTGGAGGAAATTAATCCTACTACATTCAACCATTATCAAGATAAATACCTGCTATTTGAGCCGTGATAGAATCCAATCTGTACTGAATTGGTCCTGCATTACCATCCTAAATATTCCACTCACCATGGTGAGAATAACTACCTACTTCTATAGATTTACTGGAAAATCTCCTCCTACAACAGTTGATATTAGCCTGATATATAACTATCCAATTTGTACCAAGAATCAAGTCAAATACTGTCATTTCCAGCACAAATGGTTCCCAAAAGAAATGGTAACCACCAATATCTAGAGAACACACCTTGAAAAATTTGATATTCTCTGACCGAACTCCCAATGGTGTGTAAATGGTTAAAACACCAACCAATATTTCCACATCCAAGACCAAACCATTTTCAAAAAGAGAAGATAGGAAAGAATGCGATTCTCATGTATCAAACAAAACAAAATCTAAGGTAGATGATATAAGAATCATACCTATGATGGTAGATGGTCCTACATCCAAGATAGTTGGAGTAGTCTTCATAACATACAACTAATTTTTCCCTTTATACTAGGCTCCAATATGACTACCCTAATATATTTCCCCTACCAAGTACTGCTACTAATGCATTGGGGTACCACACCCCTTGCCTCAACCTAAACAGCCAGTGGAACTTCAGCTACCAGCCTGCTGAGGGGTAGCTGGGCCCCTTCCTAAATTAGGTGCCTATTCTGATCCCCTTCCACTATTTTTTTGTGGAATGTTCATACAAAACCTTTGAAGATGACCCATTCTGGCACATATGTGACACTTAAATACAGGGTAAGGGCACTGCGGGTGCTTGTGACCAAACATGCCACACTGATAGCACTGGAACAAAACACAATCTTGAGATGGATATCCACTGCCTTGACTACTCTTTCCACTACTACCTTAGTGTAAAATTTCATAGATTCTATTCTTTACACTTGAAGAAGAGATCCCAGATCTCCCTACTGAAATAGCCTGGCCACTGCTATGTGCCTCTCAAATATTCCATTATATGATGAGTGCTTGGTTCATCACATCCTCAAATATTCTTAACCAGAACATGTTTACCTATGACCTGATCTCATAGCAAATATGGTCCTAAAAATGACTTTCCATGAAGATCTCATCAGCTTCCAAAGATAGTGTAAAGTTCTGTAGGCTGTTGAAATGTCCAACATAGTCCAATTTTGACATTACATCCTGCATCAGATGCCTGAACTCATGATCTTTATCATCCCTAAACATCTTAGGATAGAAATGGATTAAGAAATTATTCTCTAAGTCCTTATAATATATCTTATTATGCTTCCTATATTCCTCTAAAATATCCCACCAATGCTCAGAAGGTCCACAAATCATATATGAAGTAAGTTTATCCCTACTATATATGGGTGTCTCAAGATGCTTGAAGATTGTTTGGATTGTCTCAATCTATAAATCATCTACCTGGGGTACTACTTCCCCATTAAATATTGGTGGATGCTACAACTAAAATTCTATTTTTAGATCAGACTTCAAAGGAACATTATGAATAGTCTCCCTTTCCATGGATCACATGACCCTTAGGAAGCAGTCATGAAACTGAACATCCATCTACTCCGTAAGAACTATCAGAAGCTCTGGTTTATATGTGTTAGGATCATGATGATTTCCACTCTCCTGAAGCTCAAGTAGAAGGTGAATAGGAGAAATTTTCTCTACAAGACAAACACATACCTTAAATAACAAGCTAGCAACAAGTTTAACCTCAATAAGTGACTACAATAGAGAACCACGACTCCTGGTCTCTCAAAACATGGATTAGAAGTGTTTCAACCTGAAACATTAATTCATTTCATTTATCCAGTGAAAAATATATCTCATATCACAGTTCAATAGGAAAATATATATCATATGTAAGAATAGATACACCCCTATCATGAACAATTCATGTCAATATATCCCTATGTGCTTATTATGATGCATGTATTCTCATATCAAACCATACCAGGAAATGAGTAAAAATATCAAGAAATAATAAAATCATAAAAAAATAACCATACACAATATGTGAATCACCCAAGGTGAGAAAACATCAAATGTACTAATCGCATAACACAAACAATAATCCCATCACTGGACAATTGAATTTCCCCCTGTACATGGGTTAGACAATCCCATGCACAAGCTTATTACCAAGTACCAACACATCCTAGTATCCTTTCTACCTTTCCAAAATATTAAAGTAGAAGAAAATAAAAACCTTCCCTTTGATACCACTTTGTAACATCCCCCAATCCGACACTCTCTCACATGGAGGAAAAGGGTTGGTCATGAGACCTCAAGCGCACCTACCTATACACCAGAGGCTACTGACTAGCAACAGGGGTGTGAAATGTATAGTGGGGATATTATAACCCCTAGTATGAAGTGTCATAGAATAAGAATTTAATCATATTAATAAAATAAATCAAAGTATAAACATAGTGAAAGAAAACAATAAAATCCAACTGAATAATCCAATAAGTAATAAAAGAATAATGTAATGACGTGCTAGAACGTAACTAAATGTAATGCTAGAAATATTACAAGTAAAATAATATCAAAATCAAATAAAGACTCAAAAGTCCATGGTCTCAAACCCCATGTTGTTACCACCTCCAAACTTCAGCACATCTAATAAGAAATAACTCAACTGCAAGGTCCTTTTCCCATGACAAAAACACACATCCACATAATCTGCTCGAGTACCAAATGGAGGCCCAAATTGTGTGTGAGTAAAAATCAGTAGGTCAACACCATCGTGTCTAAACAAAAAAGTATGATAATAAGTCTATGAAATAAAGTGATAAACATGTGTATTAATTAATTCAAAAATTAATAAAATACAACAACAACCTTCCTTGGCTTTGTGCCGAAATATCTCTAAGCATGTCGTACAAACATGCCAACCACAACCATATAACCATGGTAAAATAACCTATTTTGGAACTATGATATAATATCTTGGATCATGTATCAAATCCATGCCAACCACCACCATATAACCATGGTATAATCACAATAATTTGGGTCAAATCCCTATAGTCATAACAACATTCAGGTTAAATCCCTATACGCATTACAACATGGGACTGGGCATAGCCCATACTCTATAATAATTACATCATGGGGCTGAGCCAAGCTCACTCAATATCAGCATTACATCATATAAGTCTGAAAGTTTCAGGGCCAAGACAGATATATAAGCATTTCATCATGGAACACAAGTCCTATCATATAACATGGATATCACAATATCACATCAAAACTATAAACGGTTAATTGTGATAATTACTATTTATCTTTCATATAACACATTCCATTTATATCATAATTGATTAATAGTTATATCAATAAGAAAAAATCCACAACTTAGGTATTCTATATCATTCAATGACCTAAGGTCACATGTCATGCTAAACACACTTTAAATCATTATCCAATTCAATTATATTCATAGTTTTATCACCCCATGGGAAACCATAAGCTAGGTTAGAATCCAATTGAACCAAAGGACTCCAAGGAATAATACCATTTATTATTGAATTTATTTGGTCACACACTATGCTGGTGCAATAATGATATTGTATAAACTTGGCAATTATAAAACCATAGGGTGGAGAATTAGACCCCCTACCTTAACCAGCAAAGAATGCAATGCTTCTAATAGAAAAAACCTATAAGGAGTACAAATAAGATGATTCAAAATAGGTTACTTGATCAATACAGATCAAGATCAAAAACAAAAACACAATCGGTCAAGGGATTTGATCGCAACAGATGGAGAACAAGGGAGAGAAGGAAGAAATATGACCAAAACCACTTACTAGGGAATGCTCACACAAACATGACATTTGAAAGGAAGGTTAGAACTCCAAATTTTCCTGTAGGATTCCCTAGGTTTGAGATAAGAAGAGGTGTGACAGAATGAAATGAAAAATCAACCAAATAAGTTTCTTAAAATAGTAGGTCAGATAATTACACGACATGTAATGTAGTTACACGTTGTGTAAATATTTTTAATGGGATACACCAAAAAACCCATCAAATCCGATTTATTTTATTTAAATAATCAAAAAATTACATGATGTGTAATACATTTACATGGAATGTAAATGTTTTTAAAATGGTTTTTTGTCCCATTTTCCCTTTAAAAATCCCAAACCCCCTTTAAATATTCTCAAAATACCAAGAAACCATGTTAACACTTAACCATTTATACTTTGAATCCATTAATTCAAACCAGAATACATCCTCTAACATTAGGCAATTTTATCCAACAAATTCTATCCATCTCTGAACAAGACTCATTCACCAAGGCTCAAATTAAAAACTTAAGGAGGGATGTACTTGAAAAAAGACAGGATCTTAGAACACTCTAGAATCATATAGGTCTATCATCTTTAGAAACATGGATACATAAACAACTTGTTCATAAGTGAACTACATCATCTCCCACTAAGTTATTCATAAATAGAACCCTTATTAAACATATTATACTTAATACATTTCTTCATAACCTGGGAAAATGAAACATAAGAAAGGGTGAGCTCAGATTCTCAGTAGGGGTAAAAATGGGAGATATCAATGATCATATAAGCACAACATGAGCATAAGGGTATAAGAACATGATATTGACATATGAAAACTATAACCTGCATATCATATATCATAATCTTGACTCAAGGAATAAATCTTGTTATTTTATAAGATATTAATAAAAAGGGAATAAAAAAACATAGGCCATGATTGAATAACATTATCATAAGACAAAGATTTATGGCATGCAAATAATCTCATAAAATTATTTTCTTATTAGTTAAGGATTAATATTGAGACTATCAAAGTGTACTGGGTTCACTCCAATTTCATCATAGTAGTCAAGGCTCACTCCCAAGACCATCATAGTGGATATAGTCCCTTACTGAACTTGGTCACTCCCCATTCTAGTTTTATTTATCTCCTGAGATATCCATATTTACACAATGAATTAGAAGGCTATATAATTTTAGAACCACCCATCACATAATTAAAATCATACATATGTGTTCCCCAAGATCATAAAATACTCATCATATCATAAATTGTGAAGATAAATGGGTTTCATAAACATTTTATCATGAAATAACCTATGGGAAAAAATGATTTTCATAAAAATTTCATTAATTCATCATTTCATAACCCATGGAAAATGAACACATTTAATAAAAATCTTGTCAAAATAATCATAAACCATTTAGAGAAAGAATAAGGATGGTATTATTGGATTATATCCCCATTAAAACTTAAGTAACATCATAGGATGACATATTAGATGAAAAATACCTTTAAAATACTAGTTGGAACATTTATTGAGAAAATGCCATTTTCTCTTTGAGGTCACTTATTTAAAATCAAAAAATTTCCCAAATATTATAGAAAAAAATTTATTTAAAAATATCTTGAAAATTTTTAAAGGAAACTTCAAAGAATTGAGTAGTCACAATTGTGGGAAATTCCATTCATGCCATATAATTTAAAATAAAACATTCCTTTCATACTTTTGTAAACAATTTAAAAAGTAAATCATTCTGAAAATGAAAAGAAGATTCATTTTAAACTATAAAAAGTTAAAAATGGGTAAAAATGAATTTAAAAAATCATTGTATAATATTAAAAATATTCTTGAAAACATTTTTTTAAAACATGGACATGAAAGAGAAAGTATTTTGGACCGAAGAGAGAACTATAGTCAGTTTTCCTTAAAAATATTCTTTTAGTATATTGAACACTTAAAGAGAGGAAAATAAAAGGAAAACTTGTATTATATATAAATAACCATAGGAGAATGAAATTTGTGAGATTATTGAGAGTAAGATCATGAAATTTCATCATTGAAAACATAATCATAAGCAATCCCGATAAACAATGAGATTGTAACCTAAAACCCTTACCTCAGATCCAATTTCCTTCATACATGTTCAAAAATACTATATATTAAAGATATATTTATTATAAATCTATTCTAGAACCATAATAATATATATACCATACCATATATTATTTACTTATAACCTTTTATCACTTATTTATTAACAATTATTTATTAAAATCATAGTTCCAAGTGATAACTATTTCATTTTTCATGTATGTCTTGGTCCGATAGTTTTGTTTCTTATACTTTGATCTTGAATCTATAATATATAGAATGTTAATAATGATATAAATATCATATATTTTCATTATATACATATTTATAGTTATATATACAAGTTATATATAGAAATATGAGTTACGCCGTTCTTAGAGATGATAGGCCGTACGTACGTAGAAACACTGTTTTCATTTTTTAACAGATGAAACAAAAGAAAGGTAAATAATAATTAAACTTTACAGAATAATAATTATATTATATATATCATATAAATTAATTAAACATTTCTTTATTACCATCCAATTAAAATGAAAATGAAAAATGAATCACATAGTTTTGTGGAGGTGGTAGTACATAAGTATATTCGAGCGATGTTATCCTTTTCCCACATATTGGAAGGTAAAAATTTATATGTGATATTATAATTATAGAAGCATAATTATTTCAAGAATATCATATATAAAAATTATACCTATCACAATAACCATAAATAAAATATGGTGATGAAAAATGAATTGTATCGTTGCATGGAGACGGTAATTCATACGTACGCACAACCGATACTTTCACTTACCATTTAATGGGAAAGAGGGTGGATAAAGATTTTTTAATAATAACAATAAATTTTAGTATATTTAGGATACATAAGTTATTATTTTATGATAAATACCAAAAATTTATAGTAGGTAAAAGAAGAAGTAAAAGTAAAGTGATTGGTTAAGGCGATTGTTAAGTCAAAAGTCTCTTTTTACTTTTCAATTAATTTTGTTTTAAAAATAAAAAACTATTTCCAAAATATGTAATTTATAATTATTTCATGTACAAAGTATTTTAACAATATTCTTGTATGAAAATGTATCACATTTTATAATACTTACATTAAATCTTTTGTCTTGTGAAAATAAATTCATATCTTATAATAACGATTTTCATAATGCATATGATAAACATCATATTCATAAAAATCATAGTAATGCTTCCATAATTATCATAATGAACCTAGATATGATTTATATCATACACACTAGATACGATTTATATCATACACACTACCCAATATTTCGTACTGATGATATTGATGTAATATAAATCGTACTTACTCGTAATGAAAATCATCAGACTCATTTTAATTTAATTTTCATACATAGAAAATTTAATTATAATTCTAGGAAATATTTTAAATAAAAACGATTTCATGCTTTATGTTTTAATAAAAATGATATCGTGCTTTTAGTTATCATATAACTGTTGGAGTTCCAGGTATCTAGGTCCTCTTGAAAATCTCAGAGAAAATCTGACCATTAGAGATCAAGATGACCATTGGAAGGAATGACTATAAATACTAGGACATATAATCATTTCAACATATGAATGATATAAAACACTATGTGAAAGCTCTGCTTAATTTTCTACTGTGTGCGAGAACTTTGAAGTTTACAGAAGTGAACTACCTGTTCCTTTTCCTTATAATATTAGAGTTCTTACTTTCTTTGTGTAACGCTGATTGTTGTGATTATGATCAAGGGATTCCAAGTCTAGGAAGATATAGGATCCAATCACCTTCTTGATCGAGGTCTTTCAGGTATAAAAAGATAGATTTTTGCCGATCTTTTTCTGATTGAGGGCTTGCAGGGATAACAAGACACAATTGTTACAATCTTTTTATGATTGAGGTCTTTCAGGGATAACAAGATAGAGTGAAGCCGATTTTCATATCAATGGATTACCCTGGTGTGTGTAAGATAGACTTTCTTGAAAGTATAAATCAAGGGACCTTTATCCTAGATTATTGGATACCCTTATATTTGGGTTAAAAGAATTGTATTCAATTACTTTCATTTCATTTCTGCTACATTTGTAATAGAAAGTATATTCTTTCATCTTTCTATTTGTATTCCATGATTATGATTCTTTTATAACAATTTACAGTTACCATTCTTTCATAATTATGATTACATCAATAACTTTGATTATGATTCTATAATATTTCAGATAGAATAATTATTTTCATTAATCATAACCACTGTGATTATGATACTCTTATACTCTGATATATCATTTCCTTATGTGGATACGATTAAACCATTATTAACTAAATACTACTATACTCACTAGAATCAAACATGTGGATTAAATATCATAATAATGTTTATTATGATATTCTTTTCATCAGAACCTTGGGCCCAGTCTGATTATAGTTTTAATACTAAAGAGGTTTTGTGAATATGGTTTTTTTAATACTATTAAACAAAGTTTTTCTTAAGATTAAAAACAAAAGTTTTTAAACTTACAATTCACCCCTATTATATTTATCCCCCTACATATACATTTTGATCCTAGAATTAGTATCAGAGCTAATTCTATGTAATATGGATACTCAAATTTGGTATCTGAGGAAGTTTCCACTACTCATATACTTACTGAATTATTTTACCTTTCCAAGTTATCTTTATTTATTGTTTTAAAAATTTTGTTTATAAATACTTTTTACACCAATGTGTATTGTGATTTTTTTTTATCTATTTTAAAATATGGTAGGACTAAATTATAGTTCTATATATAATCTCAATCCTACCAAACCACCAATTTTTGATTGTAATTATTATGAATATTAGAGGGACAAAATGAATACTTTTTTGATCAACATAGGAGTTGATAATTTTGTTATACTGGCTGGTGACTAAAAAATTCTTGAAAAAGAAAACAAAACTTTTATAAATCAAGAAATGCTTGAATATTATCAAAATTATAGATTAAGGAATAATTTATTATGTTCTATGACCAGAAAAATATATATCCAAATTTCTTCTTGTGAAGTAGCCAATAATATTTGGAAAACTCAGAGATCACTCATTGGAACTTATAAAGTTGTTGGGACTAAAAGAGCTATGTTAGGAGATAATTACCTCGATTATGAATTTATTTATGGTAAACCTATTGTTAAGGTACAACAAAGGTTTATGAAAATTGTTAATAGTTTATAAGATATGTGTGAAAAAGAATTAGATGATGAAATTATTGTTGAAAAGATCATTGATATTATTCCAAATGAATGGGAATCGAAGAGAACAACGATTGATGAGTCTATGAAGATTACAAATCTTACACTCAATGATTTATTTGGAACTCTTTTAAAGTATGAGGGTAGGCTGAAAAGATATACTGAGAAAGAAAAGAAAAAGAATTGTGGAGTTTCTTTTATTTATAATTCAAATCCGATGAAAGATCACACTCCTGAAAATATTGTTAAATCAATAAAAAAGGTGTTTAATTAATCAAAATAAAGTGATTATGAACATTATGAGAATGAGTTGGAAAATCTTGCTTGAAGAATGAACAATATTTTTAGTAAAAAGGATCTTTAGTATCATTACAAGAAAAGTAACAGTGAAAGAAATAACAAGAAAGATTCTGAAGTTAACTGTTATGAATGCAAAAGAGATGGACACATAAGACCTAACTGTCTAAAACTCAAAATGAAAGATTGAAAGTAAAGACATCCTGATAGAAATCAGAAAAATTATTATAAGTCAAAAGGAAAGAAAGTAATGAAAGATATTGACTCATGGAGTTCTAATAGATGATATTCTTCTGATTAAATTCAAGTGCCTTAGTTCTCACTTTTCTCAAAAAAAATGAAAATTATGGAAAGAGGAATATTGGTCTCTATGTCAGAATACCTTTTAAAAATAAATGTTTTATAACTATGGTACACACTTCTGATTCTTTAACAAATATGTTTTTAAATGAAAACTATCTTGATGAAAAAGGTTATATTTCTTCTGATGAATAAAATTATGCATTAGAATATAATACTTTACCTTCATATGATGAAGTCTCTAGATTTTATAAATTTCTTGAACATGAAAATTGTAAAGTTAGTAAGAAAATTTAGAAAGAAAATTATAGAATAAATATTTCGATAAAAGAAGTATCAGATATTTCAAAAGATCTTGATAAGAAAACTTTTAAAATTGACCCTATTTCTAAAAACCTTTAAAAAGATAATTCTGAAAAGGATAAGCTTTCTATTTTTTTTTTGAAAAATTCATTTATGAGAAAAATGTTTTAGAAGAAAATATCACTTATGAAACTAATACTAATATGGATAAGAATTTAGTTATAAAACTAAAGTATAAATTTTTTTCTTTAAATAAAATTTTATCAAAATTTACCACTAGTAAGGAAGGATTTGATAAAATATATAAATAACTCCATCTACAAGGTAATAGTTTTGGAATGGGATATACTCATTCAAACTTTTTTTTAGTAACAACTATTTTTTCTTAAAAGTTCCTCCTTTTGTAAAAAATTTCAAAGCAGAGGACATTGGAAATTTTTTTTTCATTAAATAAAATTAAATCTTTAGGATTTTAGAGAGTACATTTTTTAAATAAAATGTGGATTCCTAAGATTTCATTTTATTACATTTCCAGAACCAACAAGGTTTAGGTTCCAAAAGTCTAATTTTTTTTTCAAGAAAACAAAGGTAGTACCAACAACAAGAATATATATTACATGGATAATGATTTTTCTTGGCATATGACTGGTAAAAAAATACTTATTTGAAAAGATTATTGAAATGAAGGGTGGAAGAGTTACCTTCGGAGACAATTCTCAAGGAAAAATTATTGGTATATGTAACATTGTTCTTCTTGGAAAATCTATAATTTCAAATGTTTTATTTCTAAAAGGTCTTAAGAACAACCTTATAAGCACAGTTCAATTATGCGATTAAGGTTACCTTATAAATTTTAGAAATGATAAATGTGTAGTACACAATTCCAAGGATGAATTCATTATTTCTGCCCATCTACATGAAAATATTTATACACTAAACTTAGAATACCTTAGGAGCCAAGACTTACCTTGTATTAGTGCAATGGAAGATCAATATTGGTTATGGAATAAAAGGTTAGGACACTGTAACCTTAAGAAATTATGTAAATTAACTAAGAAAATACTTGTTAAGGATCTATTAGAACTTAGATTTTATTCTTCAAATGTTTGTGGCCCTTGATAATATGGAAGGCAACATAATTCATGCTTTAAATAAATTATTGAAGTCTAAAATACTGATTCTTTATAATTAGTGTGCATGGATTTATTCGGTCCCACACAAATTGGAAGTATTAGAAGAAAGTATTATGTATTTGTTTTAGTTGATGATTACACTAGATATACATGGGTATATTTTCTAGAAAATAAATATGAAGCCTATTTTTATTTTAAAACCTTTTTAGAAAAAGTTAAAAATGAGAAAAACCTTAAATTGATAAATATTATTAGTGATCATGGTAGAGAATTTATAAACTCTGATTTTAAAAATTTTTGTAGTAAAAAGCCATCACTCGTAGTACTCCTCAGCAAAATGGTATTGTTGAAAGAAGAAATCATATTCTTTAGGAAATAAAAAGAACCATATTGAGTGAATATTAAATTTCTAAACACTTTTGGGCTAAATCTGTTAGTATTGTATGATATAATATAAATCAAGTTTTAATTCGAAACTTTATTAATAAAAATCCTTATGAATTATGGACAGGACAAAAACCAAAAGTTTCATACTTTAGTTTATTTGGATGCAAAGTATTCATCTTGAATACAAAATATAATTTATGAAAATTTGCACCCAAATCTGATGATGGTATATTCTTAGGCTATTCCACCACTTCTAAGGAATATAGAGTTTTCAATAAAAATTATTACACTGTTAAGGAAGAAATACATGCCAAATTTGATAAAACTGATCCTTTTTCTTTTAAACAATCCCAAACTACATCTTCTAATGTGTTTTCCAAAACTGATTATCAACCTATGATAGAATAATCTTCTAATAAAGAGAATACTCAATAAATTTTATCTAAATCATTCACTCTAGAAGACTTTCTACCTTATGTTGATGAACAGGTTTTACAAAACCCAATTTAGTTTTTTCTTAAGAATCATCCTAGTGATAGTGTCATTGGTGATGTAAATCAATCTATAAGGACTAGAAGTTCTTTGATAAATGAAATAGAACATTTTCTATCCTTTATAAATTCAACCTTAAAATTATTGATGAGGCTTTATGTGATGAAGATCTGATTAAGGCCATGCCAGATGAACTAAATGAATTTGAAAGGAATAAAGTCTGGACCCTGGTTGAAAGATCTAAAGAAACTTCAATCATTGGAGTAAAATGAGTTTTTAGAAACAAATGTGATGAAAATTGAATCATTGTTAAAAATAAAGAAAGACTTATTACTAACAGTTATAATCATTAGGAGGGAATAGAATATGAAGAAACCCATTCTTTGGTATCTAGAATTAAATCTATTCTTATTATATTATTCTTTACAACATTATTTAATTTAAAACTTTTTCAAATGGATGTGAAGTGTGATTTCCTTGAAAGATATGTTTAAGTGGAAGATTTTTTTTGTAAAAACTTTAGGTCTTGAAGATACAAAACATCCTGAATACATTTTTAAACTTACCAAAGCTTTATATGGACTTAAATAATCCCCTAGAGCTTGGTATGATAGATTTACAAGATTGTTTCTTCAAAACAATTTTGTTAAGGGAACAAATGATCCAATGTTTTTCATAAAGAAAGAAAAAAAAATGTTTTTATTTTTAAAATATATTTTGATGAAATTATATTCAGATCAACTCAATAATATTTAACAGATTATTTTACAAATATCTTGAAATCTAATTTTGAAATGAGTATAATGGGTGAGTTAACATTCTTTCCTGGTTTTCAAATTTCTCAAAAACCAGAAGGTACTTATATATCTCTACATAATTATATTAAATATCTTCTTAAAAAGTATGTATATAACAATACTAAAATACTGGTACTCCAATCGGTACCTCAAATACACTTGATCTTGATGAAGTTGGGAAACCGATTAATCAAAAAACTTTTAGAGGTATGATAAGAAGTTTGATTTAATTAATAGCTAGTCATATAGACTTAATGTTTTATGTATTACTATGTTCAATATATCAATAAAATCCACAGGAATCCCATTTAAAATATGTAAAAATAATTGTTCTCTATTTAAAGGGAACTATGGATTTAGGACTTTTCTATACTTATGGAAATGATTTTGATTTAAAAAGTTTTTAGGATGCTGATTTTGGTGGTTTTAGAATGGATATAAAAATTACATCTAGAACCTTTCATTTCTTATTAGATTCATTATTTTCTTGTGATGTAAGAAACAACACTCAATATCACTTTCCACCGCTAAAGTTGGATATGTGGTAGCTGAAAGTTGTTGTGCTCAAGTGTTGTGGATGTAACAAACACTCATAGATCATGGAATGAGTTTTACTAAAAATAAAATACTATGTGATAACACTAGTTCCATAGCTTTAAGTAAAAAACCTATACATCACTCTTGTAAAAAACATATAGATATTAGGCATCACTTTCTTAGGGATCACATTATAAAAGGTGATATCATTTTATAATTTATCGGAATGCAAGAACAACTTTTTGATATTTTTACAAAACCATTACCTTCTGATAGATTTGAATACACTAAACAGAATCTAGGAATGATCACTGTAATGTAATCATTCATACCTACTTCTTGTTTAAACCATATACTTATATTAAGATAATCCTTTTCAAAAGGGGAGTACATATGTCTGATGTTTTATAATTTTTTTCCTTTGATAATTTTTTCACACTCAAAATTTTTCGTACTCAATTTTTCATACTCAAAATTTTTCGTACTCAATTTTTTTCGTACTCAATTTTTTTTATTGAATTTGTTTTCATACTCAATTTTTTTTCGCACTCATTTTTTATCATACTCTTAATTTTCCATACTCAGTATTTTTCCATACTCAATATTTTTTTCAAGAATAATTATATATTAAAACCAAGAATTCTATCTTGAAACTTCGAAAGTTACAATTTCTTATCTTACACTTTTTCAATTCAATTATAATTGTTTTTAAATCCTTATTGGATTCATTTTGAATACGATAAATGTTTTTCATTTAAAAAAAAACCTCAATAGTTCATTTTTTTACCATCAGATCACTTTGATTAAATTTGGACTATAGGATATCAATGGTCTTATTACTTTTACTATATAAAGGGACCCCCTACCCTGTCCCACATCATTCTTCTCAATGGTCATATTCCTTTTCCTATATAAAGGGACCCCCTACCTTGTCTGTAGATAAAGCTGCTCATCTTCTTAGCGTACCCACAAATGGACATGCCTTCTGACCTTCTCATAAGCTTCCAAAAGAAAAATGAACATTTAATAAGAAAAGATTTAAGGAATATCATTTTTATATTCACGAGGGAAAAAGAAAAGTTACTCATATTTCTTCTGAAAATTTTCTAATTTTCCTTTGGATGCAAGGTTTTTTGATACCATGAAAAGGTGATAAGGAAACCATTAAGGCCTCAAATGTTTTTATTCTTGATTATATGGTTAATATTATGAAGTTTAATATGATGGGTTTCATCATTATAACAATCAAAAAAATAAAATGCGATGCCATCAAATAACTGTTGATTATGGTTCTAGGAATCATCAGTTTATTTAGGAAAGTTTGATGTTTTTTTATGTTTCAATCAAATCAGTACCAAAGAAAGTGAAAGTACCACTTATTAGTGAGGATAAGATTAAAATGTTGAAACTTCATTTTTATAGTAAATTATTATTTTTTAAAATATGTTCAAGCCAATCCCATGAAAGAAGCTGTTGAAGAACATTAGAAATTTTCAAAATATGTACCCATTGTCTTAGAAAAAGAAGAAAAAGATAAGTATATTTCCCCTAGAAAATCAAGGAATAAAAAAGTTAACAGTGATGAATTTGTTTCAGAATGGATAAGAATAAAAACTTTAGGAAAATAAGAAGGGCCGCAATTTGGTCTTGATCCTACCGAGGCTATAGCCGTAAAAATTCACTGTGAAGATGCTCTCAAAGAAGAAGAAATAAAAAGAAATTTGAAAAAGAAAAAGTTAAATTTTATTGATATTGATAGAATGAAGAAGAATGTTGAAATGGAAATATATAGAATCAGTATCAAGTAAACAATAGAAGAAAGTTAGATAATTCCATCTATTCAAGAATGCGGAAAAGGAAAGCATAAAGTTAGTGAAGAATCGACTTCTCCAAAAGAAAAATCTTTAGAAGAAAAAGACGACAGTTAAATAAGACATATTTAAAAGTACGTTGGTGATGAAGAAAACAGAGAAATAAATAATGATGAAGAAGAGGAAGAAGTAGATAAAGATAAATAAGAAAATAATGGTAGTGATAAGGAAGTTACTCAGAGTTAAAAATCATGTTTAGGAAAATACCCTTGAGATCTTTAGAAGAAAATATTATAAATTACTATCTCCAGCTATTCAGAGAACTGAACCTAATAAAATCATTCATCTTTATGAAAAAGATGAAGAAACCAAGATTGTTGAAAAGAAGAAGCATAATTTAGGATAATTTTATAATTTTGTAGAAGATATTAACTATTCAAATACAATTATAGTGAAATAAGTTCAGTACATTGTTCATGATTTATAAAGATTGGAAAATCAAATTGCATATTTTCCAAGGATTGAAACAAAAATTGATTTGGCTGCTAAAAACCAAAATGATAAAATCAAATCCCTCAGAAGTTTAAGGTAAAGGTTGACCAATATTGAATCCAATTGTAATGTTTTTGAGGAGAGTTATTATGAACACAAAAAGGCATGAAGAAAAGTCGAAAAGTGGTCTCATAATGCCGATGCAAGTATCAAGGTTCTTGAATATTCAATTGAATACATAAGGATACTTATGGATGAAGTCTCTGTTGCTTTCAAAAATATGGATAGTGATACTACCTAAAAACTAAAAAATTTCATAATCATAGATGATATCTAATCTGAAGAAATCAAGGAGACTAATAAGAAATTGAAATTCATTCAATCAGTAGTTTCAAGGTTGATGTTTTACAAGGATGAGATAATGGAATTGAAAAATCAAAATGTTTTTCTAGCTGATAAATTTGAAGTTCAATATAAAATCAATAAGTCTTAGCAAAAAATAATTCAGATTTAGGAATATAAAATAAAATCCTAGGAAGATAAGCTTTGTACTCTAGAATAAAAATTGAAATCTCAGCAAGAAATAATTAGTACTCAAGATCAGTTGTTTTTAGAATAAGAAGAAAAGCTTTGAACTCTAAAAGAATGTATTGAAAAGATGATGGAGGATAGAAAATAATTTAAGAAGAAGAAACAATCTCATTGAACTTCATGGAAAAGAAATAAATTTTTCTTGAACCCTTGTTGTATTTTTTTGGAACATTAATGAAAGAATTTTTCACCTAAATTTAGTTTGAATTAATGTCTTCCAGTTCTCTTGATAGAATATTCTTTCATTTCTTTTTAGATGATTAAGCACTTCATTATTTCATATAGTTTGTTTCTCTAACCCCTTTTTAGGTACCTCAAAGACTATTCCATTTCCCTTTTGAAAATCAAAGAGGGAGAGAATGATATAGACAAGGGGAGAAAACTTATATAATAAGGGATATTGCAATAGTAAGGTGGATATTTTTTAGAGAATATGATCCTTAGGATGATTTTTATCCTAATGGGGAGTTAGTAGTATTCATCATTGTATTCAGATGAGTTATAAAATCAATGGGAGATAAGTATTAATGTTTACTTCTAAATACAAAAGTTCTTTAAAATAATTTTGGACTTAAGTTTTTAAAGAAATTTTTTATTTAAGATCTGTGGTTTGTGCTTTCCAAAAATTGATAGATTGTTAAGTCAAAAGTATCTTTTTTAATTTTCCATTCCTTTTGTTTTGAAAAACACAAACTATTTCCTAAATATTTAATTTCTAATTATTTCATGTAAAAAGTATTTTAACAATATTCTTGTAAGAAAATGTATAACATTTTATCATACTTACATTAAATATTTTTTCTTGTGAAAATAAATTCACATCTTATAATTATGATTTTCATAATGCATATGATAAAAATTGTACTCATAAAAATCATAGTAATGCTTCCATGATTATCATAACAAGACTGGATATGATTTAAATTGTACACACTGGATAGGATTTATATCATACACACAACCCAATCTTTCATACTTACGATATTGTTGTAATATAAATCATACTGACTCATAATAAAAATCATTAGACTCATTTGAATTTACTTTTCATATCCATAAAAGTTAATCGCAATGTTAGGAAATATTTTAAATCAAAATGATGTAATGCTTTATGTGTTAATAAAAATGATGACATGATTTCAGTTATCATGTGATCGTTGGAGTGTTGGGTGTCTAGGTCCTCTCGAAAATCTCATAGAAAATCCAACTGTTGGAGATCAAGATGACCATTAGAAGGAATGACTATAAATACCAAGAAATTTGATTATTTAACCATATGAATTATAGAAAACACTATGCAAAAGCTCTATTTAATTTTCTTTCATGTGTGAGAACTCTGAAGTTTACACAAGTGAACTACTTGTTCCCTATCCTTGTAATCTTAGAGTTCATAGTTTCTTTATATAACACTGATTATTGTGATTATGATCAATGGATTTTGAGTCTAGGAATACAAAGGATTCAATCAACTTATTGATTGAGGGATTTCAGGGATAGAAAGACAAAGTTGTTCCGATATTTTGTTGATCAAGGGCTTATGGGGATAACAAGATAGAGTTGTGCTGATCTTTTACTGATTGAGGGATTATGGGGATAACAAGATAGAGTGAAGCTGATTTTTATATTGAGGGATTACCCTAGTGTGGGTAAGATAGACTTTTTTGAAAGTATAAATAAAGGGACCTTTATCCTAGGTTATTGGATACCCTTATCTTTGGGTTAAAATAATTGTATTCATTTAATTTTATTTCATTTCCACTGCATTTGTATTAGAAATTATATTCTTTAAACTTTCTATTTGTATCCTATGATTATGATTCTTTTGTAATACTTTACAATTAATATTATTTTGTAATTATGATTACATAAACAAATATAATTATTATTCTTTAAGATTTAATATAGAATCAATATTTTGATTATTCGTAACCACTGTGATTATGATACTATTATAGTATGATATATCAATTACTTATGTGAATACGATTAAAACATCATTAACTGAATACATTTCTACTCACTAGAATCAAACCTATGGATTTTATACTGGAATCATCTTTATTATGATATTCTTTTCATTGGAACCTTGGTCCCATTCCAATTATAGTTTTAATACTAAATATGTTTTGTGAATATGATTTGTTTAATACTATTAAACAAAGTTTTTATTAAGATTAAAAATGAAAATGTTTAAACTTACAATTCAAACCTCTTGTATTTATCCATCTACATATACATTTCTATCCTATAACAATTACCTCTTCTATGAAATAAATACTTTGGATATCCTCTTAAGGACCATAGGTTTGGTTTTTTTGGGTATACTAGTACCTATAGAACATGGATAGTGAAGTTTAGAAGAGTATTTTCTGGGTTTTGGTCTGGATATAATCCTTAAATCGATGTAAATAAGAGGAAGGAGGGGTGTCCATTTATATTGGAGGGAGAGGAAACACTTGTAATTTCTTAAAATATTAAACTATAATTAATTCATTCTCAATCCAAATACTTCCAAATGGGAATTAATTTGAATAAAAATAGTATAGGGTTGAAATAAAATCTTTCAATTAAATTTAGACATCTTTTGATGTCATTTTAAACCTTATTTTTTTTATTAAACCATTCACTAATAATTTTTGACGTTAACCATGGTAATAATTATTTCAATCTTAAAGGGTTAATAATGTTACCATAAATGGAAAAGTGGATAATAAATGATCCATGTATGATATTTTAAAACATATTCCATTCAATTTTCCAATGATAATTTTTTTTATGAATTTTAAATCATTTAATAAAATTTTATTTATTATAAAATATCATTAATATCAATTTTGGAACTATTCATTTAATTTGACTTTAAAGACACCAAGAAAAATATGGAATTTTATTTTATTCTTTTAATACATCCCTAATATGTCATATTAATATATAAAATTCATGGAACACTCTAAATACCTCAAATTATATTACTTTTTATATTTTTAAAAACATTTATTTTATTTTTCTATTAATTGAAGAAATACTATGTGAGTATTGTATAAACATTTAAGGTAATTATATAATCTCTAAAAATTTAAATAAATTAAAATCATGAAAAAAATTTCATTATTCTAAATATAATCATTTATATTCTTTCATGATTTGTTTTTCCCTATGTGAAAAATTAAGACATATTTAAAAGTAAGAGAGTGACATTTTATATTTTTATGTTCTTAATTTAATATAATGGTCATATTAAATGAAATATGACACTAAGTTCCCATATATGTAAAGATTATGATTTTTCCATTTTTTGTTTTGGAATATTATATGGATTATTTATGGATATAGGTGATGAGACGACGTGAGATTCCAAGGCCAGGTGTGTCTAGAATTAATTTTTAAAATATATTAAATATACTAAATATTACACATGCTTAGTTTTCTTGAAAATGTGGAATAACTCCTAAAAGGTGGATCAAATTAGAAATATGAGGCTTTAGTTGAGTTCAAGTCTAGGTTTTACCCTAGGTGTGATATAGCCTTGGAACACATCAGACATTTTGTTTGGGAGTGGTCATGGGCAGACATTTAAATAAATTAATTAAATAAATTAGTTTATTTAATTAATTTCCATGATATGGTTTTTGTCTATATATACGTTGCTATGGAAAAATCCCAGTGTTATCCAAATAACCTTGGATATTTGATAGAGGGTGTTAGAATATCTTCCATGGGTGAATGATGATCAGATCACGATTCGATGATTGATGTGCGATGGGACTTGAGGATCTTTCCAATAGTAGTGACATGTGATCATTATTCAAAAGAGATTAATCCAAATCGAGGTAGGTTTTTTATATTTTGTAGATTTATCCTCATTTTCTTATTCTATGAAGAACACAAATCAGTCAACCAATGGGTTGATCTGTGGTTTAGACGTATTGCATGTGAAAGTTTATTCTATAGGGATTATTGAGAGAACTGTTTATTTAATTTGTATCTTCATTCTTCATTCTAATGGAAACAAATTGAGGCTAACAAAACAAGGATGTGGTACATTCCACTTCTGTGTGTTTATTGGATTTCTCCCGCCATTATTCATGAATTAATCACTGGTGTTTTTTTTGACCGATGGTTTGACCAAAATACCAAATAAACAATCATTGCACACCCATTTCTTGGTGAAAAATATTGTTATCGTAGATTCAGGTTTGAGTAAATGATGGGATTGAGTTAAGATGATGAATAATTGATCAGGGAAGGATTTAGAGATACCTATTCTTTATATACTTGGAATTCGATGATGGTTCAACTCAAATGATGTTTTCCATGAGTATCGAGGCATGATATCTGGGGAGCAGGAGACAACGAGGCTTAGCTAGGCAAGATCCGTGATCTCCTAGAGAGATCAGTGGTGGAACCGAAGGGAATGATGTCACAAAATAACATAGAAGAAGAATATTTAATTCTATAAAATGTTGGGTTATACGAAATGTCATTCGAGATCACACTCTGTGTGGTACCCCCTTATGCACCGATCATGTTTCGTGGAGAAGATAAATATCACATGGCATGTGACAGTTGTCACACATCATGTGACCCTTTACCTAGTGGTTCATCATGTACCTCAAAGGGTACACAGACATAGACAAGAGTACACAGGCTCAGGAACAATGTGTACTCAGGTAAAAACATAGCCAGAGGGACACATATACAACTAGGAGTACACATACTTGTACACACTATTTACTCAGATAAAAACATGAGCATGGTACGTGATACATGGGTAGGACCCAGTACTGAATAAACATGTTGTGTACTACTAGTACACATCATGTACCCCCTTCAAAGATATCTTATATCCATTATCCTCTTCAGCTTGGAAAAGTTTCATTAGGGTGCGTTCCCTTGATCCATTCCCTGAGGGTTTAGTATGGAATCATGTCCTATACCTAGGATGATGATCTATTTATAGGGACTTTAGTCTTGGATAGAGTTGTTGGAATCCTTCACTGAGTCCTGGAGTAATATCCTCTATCATCATCTTTTCCCTAGGTGGGGTTCTTGGTATCATCGTGACAAACACTACATGGGTGTCAATCCACTACTTAGCAGGTTAATCTAGATTGGGTTATTGGTATACCCCATGTAATTGGTGTGATCCAATTATATGTATCATTATTTTTAGACTTCCAGTGTGTACTTATTATAGTGAGACCTGATGAGCATGATATCTCAGATTAACACCATCAGTGCTATTTTGAATTTTGGAGTGTGTTATCCTAGATGAGTGCTACATGGGACCTTTGAGAAATAATCCTAGACTGACATTACGGTTGTGACTTTACCTTGAGTATTTGCATTTATGTTGAGTATGTCTAGGTATTATTGTTATATATTATGTATACATGTACTTGTGGTTAGATGACTGTAATTCTTGATGTTATATGATTAGTAATTTTAGGGTTTCCTACTGGGTATTTTTATACTCACCACTACATGGGCCCTACCCACACATGTCATGTCTTATGAAGGCGATCAGAATTTTGATGGATTCCTAGAGGGACAAGGACCAGGAGGATCTTAGTGAGCTATAAAGACCAAGGTGTGTTCCTAAAGTTTCATTGGCATCCGTCCTCATCCATTCCACAAGTTGGAATTATTTTTAGTTTTTTTGTGTGGTGGGATTGTATTTGTAAGTTTTTCTTTAATCACTTGTTATCATACTTTGATAGTGGGATTTTAGATGTATTCAGGCATGGTTTTCAGTTGTTTTATGTTTCATCATTGTATGGGTTTGGATATGAGTGCGTGTATACAGGTACAATAGGCTAAGGACTCCCATGTGTGTGATATGCCTACTCAATGCTGGTCTCTAGCCCCTGGCCTATTGGAGGTGGGATTGTTGTAGTCACAACATGGACCTCATTGGGATGGGTCCTAAAAAAGTGGTATCAAAGGATTCAGTTATACCATAGGAATGGAGTCTTTGAGATTTGTTTGAGGCAAAAATGTTAATTGTTTTGAGTTAATATTTTAGGCCAGTGACTCCAGTTTTGGTGCGGAAGCCGATATATCCATACCCCAGGACTCTGATAACCTACCTTTATACTCGGTATTTGTATTAATTGGTTACAGGGGAAACATCGGTACATGCATCATATAGTAATGAGGTTTAGTTTCCTTTTCATTCTTGAACCAGCCCTCCAGATATACTCATTGAACATGGTATTTCTTGTTTATTTTATGATTCCTACACAACATTTTCCAGCTATGATTAAGCATTATGATCACAAGTATGAATCCCTTATCGATGAGGATTCGATACAAGGACCTATTCAAGAGGTGTTACCTCCTGGTGTTGCACCAGTCATAACTCCACCTGTTGAGGAGAAGATGGTTCTAGTAGTACCAACAGATGAGGTGTTTAGGATGAGCATGATTCATGAGTTACAATGACATGGACCCCTTAGGTTTTGAGGCAAGATCGAACCATAGGTGGCTGAGGACTGGCTTGAGGTGAGGACAAGAGTTTTACATCTTTTCAGGACACTGACATATCAGATGGTGGTCCATTCAAAGAGCCTTTTATATGGATCTTCATGATTATGGTGGGGCTTATTGACCCATTCATACGACAAGGCAATCCTTTCATGGTCAGAGTTTGAGTGAATTTTCAGAGAGGAGTTTTCTCCAACTACGTTGAGGGCTATGTGCGTCTATGAACTCCTACAACTTTAGTAGGGTAGTATCACTATGGATGAGTATTCATCGAGGTTCACCAACCTATCTTAGTACTTGATGGATATTGTGTGTGATTAGTTCTTTTGGTCTCAGACCCTCGAACGAGGACTATGTAGAGATATCTGATCTAGTTTGATACCTATATGCATTACTACCTATGATGGGGTGCTATAGTGTTATTTGGTGGTCTAGAGTTTCCTATATAAGAAGATGAAGATAGTTGGTTCTGATAGTGGGAACACATGAGTAGAAACTTCAGAAGTAGGTATCCTATGTAATAATTAGGGTCTTGAATGTGTTATATGTTTGAAGAGGCGATCCCATGATAGGGGTTTTGAAGTTTAGGTCTTACAGGATGGATCTAGTCAACCTTGAGAGATGCGATTCTACTCCTGTGATGGTAGGGGACATCTCACACAGGATTTTCCGACCCACCGTGTGGATGAAAAGGAGTTATTGGATGGGATTCCTTGGTAGAGTTAGTGGTAGGAATAGGAAGGCCTGCAGGGTGGAAGATGTGGTAAAGTAGATGAGAGGGCAACTAGAGGTGGTAGAAATTTTGACTTGTTACCACCACCCCCTAGGTGGTCCACTCCAGGCTTAGGGAGATAGGTGAAAGGGGTGAGGGTAGTTGTAGGCCATCGAGGTTTATGACCCAGAGGCTTAAGGGATGATACAAGGTATGATACATGTCTTTTCTACCTTATCTAAAACACTTATAGACATAGGTTCTAGTCAATTATTTATTTCCACTTATCTGGTTCAAGACTTAGATATTTAGGTTGAGCCTTTGGCTTGACCCTTAAGCTTAGAGACTCCAACTAGGGGTGAATCAGTGATCACACACTTGTTCCAATAGTTTAACCTAACTCTTAGAGCTTATAGTTTCATTTTGGATCTTTTTGTAGTAGCGATGAGGCCTAAAAAATTAATCTTAGATATAGACTAGTTATCTACACTTCATACCCAAATAGACCATTTAATGTGGAGAATGTGGTGTGTCCACAGTGATGGGACAAGATTTTAATTTTTGGGTTAAAAGGAAACCCAAGAAGAGAATAATGGATTCATGCATAGGAGGGTGAAACCGATCACTCATAATTTAGCTAGAACAAACCTTGGTGCAATAGATGCTATGAGTTTCCAATTTCCTATAGTAGTGGTGGAGTATGAGGATATATTTCCTAAGGATATTCCATGATTAAATCCCCACTGATAGATATAATTCTGCATCTATCTACACCCTAGGGTGACCCCAAAATCTATGCCAACTTATCGGATAGCTTCCATGGAGCTTCGTGAGCTGAGGGTGTAATTGGAGGACTTATAGAGGAAGGGATTTTTTTAGATCCAGTGTTTCACACTGGGTAGACCCAATTTTGTTTTCCAAGAAGGCGGATAGTATCTTGATGTTGTGTGTGTATTACCATCTCCTAAACCCGGTGATTTTAAATAAAAAGTATCAACTACCAAGTATTTATTAACTCTTTGACCAATTGATAAGGGCACAATGTTTCTCTAAGATTGACCACAAATCAGGCTATCACCAGTTGTGAGTATATGATGAATATATATTGAAGACAACTTTCATATGTATCTATGGAATTATGAGTACTTGGTGATGCCCTTTTCCATGAAGAACTCCCCATTAGTTTTCATGGGACTCATGAAATGGACCTTTCATCCTTTCTTAGACTAGTTTGTGGTAGTATTCATTGATAATATCCTAATGTAATCGGTTTATTAGGAGGATTACGTGAGCCACTTGGGGATGATTTTGAATGTAATATGAGAGCACTAGATTTATGGGAATCTCTTGAAGTTCTAGTTATGGATCCAGGAGGTCCAATTTTTGGGGTATGTTATCTCAGTAGACGACGTATCCATGAACCTGACAAAGGTTGAGGCAGTGTTAGCTTGGGATCCACCCAAGAGCATGAAAGATGTGTGGAGATTCATTGGATTGGAAGGATACTATTAGAGATTCATACCTAATTTTTCTAGGATATTGAATCCCTTGATAGCTTTGACACAAAATGGGAAGCCTTTCATGTGGATAGAGAGGTGCCAACATGCTTTCTTGGAGTTGAGGTAGAAATTAATGAGTGGTCCCATATTGAGATTTCAAGAGGAGGGTGTCGAGAATGTAGTGTTTTGCGATGCATCAGGGAAAATTCCTGGATGTGTTCTAATATAGAGGAAGGTGATGATTTCCTATGGTTCATGTTAGTTGAGACCACATGAGCAGAACTACACGACCCATGATCTTAAGTTAACAATGATAGTCTTCACACTGAATATGTCACGACACTACTAGATAAGAAAGTAGTTTATCATCAATTATAACTATAAGAATCTCAAGTATGTATTTTATTATAAGGGTCTTAACTTGAGACATTGGCTATGGCTAGAGTTCTTCCAGAACCATGAATTTTAGAGTATATATACTCTTGGGAAGGGGAATGTGGTAGAATATGTTCTCAGTAAGAGATCTTGTTCGTAGCTACTAAGTGAGGTGTTTGACCAGTTGGACTCATTTTAGTTATCCTTAGTGGATGAATATGGAGCAACTTATCTCCAGTTGATGGTTTTTACCCCTAATATTTTATAGAGAGTTAAGGAGGAACAACTTGGGGATAC
Source organism: Viscum album (assembly GCA_963277665.1). Taxonomy (NCBI): domain Eukaryota; kingdom Viridiplantae; phylum Streptophyta; class Magnoliopsida; order Santalales; family Viscaceae; genus Viscum; species Viscum album. The sequence continues at coordinate 909,387,730 of OY728152.1, forward strand.
CGAACATGTGACCCTACGTACTCAGATATCTACTGGACATGATCAAGATGGATTTTATGAAGGTGGGGAACATTTTGTTCTTTTTAAAGGATACACAATGGTATTAGTGAATTTATAAGATGATGTTCTAATAGAGTTTCATATATCACCGTTGGTGGTATATAAAACTATGGTGAATATGTACCAGGACCTACAATGTCAGTTTTGGTGGCCAGGGATAAAGAAAGGAGTTGCAAAGTTTCTCTCTCATTGCCTTACTTTTCAGCAAGTGAAGGTTGAGCACCAAATTCCAGTGGGTTTATCTCAACCCCTTGAGGTTCCAAAGTGGAAGTGGTATGGGATATACATAGACTTCACGATGGAGTTACCACATATTTCTAGTGGAAACGATGCCATCTAGGTGATCATAGACCGACTCACCAAGTCATCCCACTTCATAACCATCAGAGATAATATTTTAGTAGAGAGATTGGGATTCCTCTACATGAAAGAGATAGTATGAATCCATGGAGTTACCTCAATGATTGTTTTATACTAGGATTCTCTCTTAACATCTTGGTTATGTAAGGGAATGCAGGAGGCTTTTGGGACTCAGTTGCATTTAAGCATGGTGCTTCACCCTTCCAGACTAAACAGACTATTCAAGTCTTAGATGACATGTTGAAGACATACATGTTAGAATTTGAACATAGTTGGGAGAATAAACTACCATTGGTGGAGTTTTTTTTACATCAATATCAACCATTCCACCATCGGTATGGAACCATTTGAGGCCTTGTACGGGTGACCTTATATGTCACCACTATTCTAGACTGAGCTAGGTGAGTCAACACTCATGGGCCTAGAGTTAGTGTGGGCCACTATAGAAAAGTTTAATATCATATAGGAGTGGATGGGGACTATACATAGCCATCAAAATTCATTTGAGTACTGAATACAGAGGCATTTAGAGTTTAAGGAGGGAGACCATGTGTTCCTGAGGGTCTCACCTCAATAAGGATTGTAGAGATTTGGTTGGGGTGGAAAGATTTCTACGAGATTCATTGTCCCTTTCTAGATACTATGTAGAGTTGTTGAGGTGGAGTTTCTCTTATCTCTACCACTTTAGTTAGACTGGGTACATGATTTCTTCTATGTGTCACAACTAAGGATGTATTCACATGATTTGTCACATGTTATCGACTGGGGAGAGATGGACATTGAGGATGAAGATACCTTTATTAAGTAACCAATAGAGATTGAGGTTCATCAAGAGTGGATCCTTCATGGGTGATCAATTCCCCTAGTGCATGTCTAGTGGAATCATATGAATCTTTAGGAGATTACTTGAGAGTGGGAGAATCATATGCATTCTCAGTACCCACATCTCTTTGTGTATCCTTTTGATTTGGATTTCTAGGATGTAAATACCCAAGGTGGGGAGAATGTAATGACTCCTATTTTTCCATGTATTTATTTGAAATATTATATGGATTATTTATGGATATAGGCACTAAGACTATGTGAGATTCTAAGGCTTGGTGTGCCCAATTTAATTTTTAAAATATATGAAATATATTAAATATCAAACTTGCAAAGTTTTTATGAAAAAGTGGAATAAATCCTAAATAGTGGCTTAAATCAGTAATTTGAGGCTGATGTTGAGTTCAAATCATGGGTTTTAACCTTGGAACAATATAACATTGGAATATACTGGATGTTCAGGTTAGCTGTAGTCATGTGTGGATGTTTAAATAAATAAGTTTATTTAATTAATTTACATGACTGGGTTTCTGTATACATATAAAATAATATGGATAAATACTAGGTTTAGCTGCATAACCCTAGAGATTTTAGAGAGGATGTTGGAGGATATTCCATGGGAGAACAATGATCAGATCCTGGATCAACGATCAGTGTGCGAAAAAACTCAAGGATCTCACCAATGACAGTGACGTGTGATTGTTCTTTTCCAGAGATTGATCCAAATCTTGATAAGATTTTTGTATTTTGTGGATTTATCCCTTTTTTATTATCCTATGATGGACACAAATCAATTGAACAATATATTGATTTGTGGTTTGGATGTATTGTGGGTGCAGGTTTATTCTATAGGGATTATTGGGAGAATTTTTTATTTAATTTGGATCTTCATTCACCATTTTAATGAAAAAGGATCAAGGCCAACCAAACATGTACGAGTTTTGTTCCTCTTTTGTGAGTTTCTTGGATTTATTTAACCATTCTTTATGTGTTCATAATTGGTGTTTCTTTTGACTGGTGGTTCAACCAAAATACAGTATAAACAGTTGTTTCACACCTATCTCTTGGTGAAACAGATTGTTATTGTAGATTCAGGTTAATATCAATGATGGGATTGAGATACGATGTTGGATGATCGATCATGAATGGATTTATGGATACCTATTTTTTTATCCTTGGCGTACAATGATGGTGTGGCTCAACAGATGGTTTTCAAGTGGATTAAGGCACGATCTCTGGCGAGCAGGTGACAAAGAGGCTCAGTCAGACTAGATAGAGGATCTCCATGTGATATTGGTGATGTAACCATAGGGAAAACATCATGGGAGAACAAAAAGTAAGAATCTATAATTATAGAAAATTTTAGGTTACATGGCATGTCAATCAGGATCACATGCCATGTGGGACCCCCTATTCAATGCTAGGATTCTATGGAGAAGATAAACATCACATGGAAATTGAAAATTTTCACACAACATGTGGCCCTTTACTTGGAGGTTAGATGAGTACCTTAGAGGGTACACATACACATACAAGAGTGCACAGGCTCAAACATTCCATGTACTTGGGCACAAACATGACCAGAGGGACACAAACACAGTTAGGAGTACATGGGATCATACAAATCATGTAATCAAACATGAACATGACAAAGGTCCCTGATACACAGGTATGACTTAGAGCCAATGGAACACATCGTGTATGCCAGTACACACTTTGTATCCCCTTAAAAGATGGATTATATCCTTTGTCCTATTCATCTTGGACAAGTTTCATTAGGGTGCATTCTCTTTATCCATACCTTGAGGGTTTAGTATGGAATCACATCCTATAACTTGGATGGTGATCCTTTAACATGGAATTCAATCTTAGATAAAGTTGTTGAAATACTTTCATGAAGCCCAGAGTGAGATCCACATTCATCATCTTTTCACTTGGTGGGGTTATTGGTATTTTCGTGACCAACACTTTGCAGACGTCGATCCCCTACTTAGAGGATTAATCCAGATTAGGTTATTGGTATACCCCATGTACTTGTGTGTGATCTTATTATGTGTATAATTTTCTTTAGACTTACAGTGTGTAATTATTATGGAGAGACCCAATGAGAAATAAATCTCAGATGAATGACATCAGTTCTATTTTGACTCAGGTAGCGTGTTCTCTTGGATGAGTACTATGTGGGACCTTCGAGCAGGAATCATAGGCTGGCATACAATTGTAACTTTACCTTGAGACAATGCATCTATGTTGAGTATATCTAGGTATTCTTGTTATATGTGATGTAGACATGTACCTATCATGAGATGACTATTATTCTTGATGTTACATGATTAGTGATTTCAAGTTGTCATACTGGTTTTTTTATACTCACCCATGTATGGGATCTTCCCATACGTGTTGTGTCTTATGTAGATGATCGACCTTTTTATGGAGTCCTATAGGGAGAAAGACCAAGTAGAGATTAATGAGATGGAAATATGGAGGTTTATTCCTATGGTTTCATTGGTAGCTATCCTCACTAATTACATAGGTTGGACCTGTCTTTAGTTTCTTTATGGTGGGTTTGTATTTGTCCCTTTTGATTACAAGTACATGTTTCCATAATCTGATGGTTGGATTTTAGATGTATTCATTCATGGTTATTAGCTATTTTAAATTTCATAATTTTATGGTATTGGAGATGTTTTCATGTGTACAGGTACATTAGGCTAAGACTTCCCATGTGTGTGATATGTCCATTCGACACTGGTCGCTAGCCCCTGGCCTATTAGAGGTAGGCTTCGGGTAGTCATGGAACATGCCCCATTGGGACAATTTATGAAAATATATTTGAAACTTGGATGTAAAAGGATGAAATAAACTCATCAATTAGGATAAAAATAAGTGTTATTTAAATTTTAAAACATTATCATAAAGTTTTAACCCTATCTTACCCATTTTCCCATTACCGAGGTGATAAAAATTTACTTTAGTTAATATGCATAATACCTAAAAATTAAAGGGAACTATAAAATAAATTTTTACATATTTATTTCAAATATGGAATCAATTTTTCACAATTAAATTTCTATAATTGATAGAAATTAATTTGAAAATAAGTGCGCAAAACATGGAAAAACCATTTTTTAGAAAAATAACATTTTAAGTATAAAACTAGATTTATTTCTATCCCATGAATAGAAATAACATTAGATGAATGTTAATTTTTTTTATTGAATATATAATATATAATTTTCATTAAAACCATTCACTAATAGTGATTAATTTAATTTATTAATATAGAAACACATTGCACGGATAAAAATATTTTTTTATAAAAACCACTCCTTTATTTTCAAATGATTTTAATTTTCATTTCTAATTAATTGATAACAAATGAATTTATTTTATACATATGTAAACTTGAAATGTTTCATAATTTACTTATTCCCATTCATACACACCAATCCAATGTCTAGGAAATAACTGTCACATTACATAATAATATTTTAATAGTATATCATGGTTAGTTTAAACTTGGTGTTGCATATATCACAAGATATCAAAAATTAAATTTATTTTATAAGAAATATATCATAAAATTTTAGGGTGTTATATTCTATCAAAATTAAAATGAACTTATCCCTTGATATTTTGATACTTTGATACAAAAAATGAGGATATCTCTATTTCATTACATCCTTAGGTTCCCAAGTAGCTTCTTTGAATTTCTGATTCCTTCAGATATTTTTAAATAGGTGGGTATTATTGTTTCATAACACTTTATCTCCATGATCTAAGAATTTTGTAGGTTGTTATTCATACGAAGGATTTTTCTCTAGTGGTATGACCTCTGAGTTAATACATGTGAAGGATTAGTTATGTACTTCCTCAGGAGAGATACATGGAACACATTATGAACTTGAGATAGGTTTAGTAGAAGCACTAAATGATAAGCTACCATCCCTACTTAATCAAGAATATTGAAATGGGGAATATACATAGGGATCATATTTCCATTATTTCTAAATATTATAACCTCATTCCATGGAGAAATTCATATAAAATATTATTATAAAATTCAAATTCCATATCACATTGACGATTTCCAGTATAAATTTTTATTGACTCTGAGATACCATGATGTGATTCTGAATGGCTTGAAATTTATCTACCATTTACTTATCTATATGATTTCCCAATTGTTTTCTTTATACAACTTCATCCCAAAATGTTGGAGTTCTAAAATTCTTTCCATAGAGGGCTTCATAAGGAGCCATTGGATTGATCGAGTGAAAGCTATTATTATAAGAGGATTTGGAAAGAGGAAGATGTTGATCCCAAACACATTTGAAATACATAGAATATTATCTTAGCATATCCTCTAGGGTTTGAATGGTTCTCTCAAACTAACCCTCTATTTTAGGATGATAGTCTATACTAAAACTCAACCCTGTATCCAAAACCTCTTGAATACTTCACCAGAACATCAAGGTAAACCTCCGATCTTGATAGATATAATATAATGTGGTACTCCATGAAAACTTACCACTTCCCTAATTTATATCCTAGAAATATGATCTTGAGATAAATATTCCCCAATTACAATGAAGTGCATTGACTTCATATGGAAATTAAATACAACCCAAATAACATTATGGCCTTTATATATTTTTGGGAGTCCAATGATAAAATCCATGGTGATGTTTTTCCATTTTTATTCTAGTATGGGTAATGGTTTCAATATCCCATTAGACTTCTTACACTCAGCCGTAACTTGAAAACATACCAAGCATGAAGATACGTACTCTAAAATATCTCTCTTAATGATATCCCACTATAAATACTATTTAATATCACTATAAATCTTTATAATTATAGGATAAATAGAGAAAGGTGAACTATGAGCCTCATCCAACAATCCTTCTTCAAATATGGTATGGAAAGAACACATGCATGATTCCTAAACCTCATTATTCCTTCATAATCAAGGTCAAACTTTGGAATATTTCTAACATTGTTCTATAGTTCCATATCTTCCTTCTACACCTCTTTAATCCTCACATGGATAGATGGTTGAAAACTCATTGAAGAAAGATAAGATTCATCTTGTTCCTTCAATATTTATAGATCCATCTTTTGAAAATACAAAAATATTGGATTTTTTTGATCCTCATCATAGATAAGTTAGCATAATCCATTCAATTCAATGAATCATATTCCTTGTTCACTTCCAAGGGTGGTAATGTATTGGGGATTCATAATATTTAATCAACTCCAACCATCTTCTGTGGTGTATATTCAACTCTTTCTGAGTGAATATATACTTTAAAATTTTATGATCTGTATATATGTCACACCTTTTTCCTTAAAGACAATTACTCCATATAATTAATGAAAAAATTATGGTTGCTAACTCCAAATCATGATTTCGGTAATTTTTATCATGAAACTTCAATTTTTATGAGACATAAGCTATTACTATATCATTCTACATGATAATGAATCCCATTCCATTCTTTAATGTATCACTATAGATCAAAAACCCTTCTCTATTAGAGGGTGATATAATCACATGTTAATTGACCAACCTTCTCTTTAGTTCCTTGAGATTCTCCTCACATTTATCTATCCAAATGAACTTGGATCCCTTCCAAGTTAACTTGGTGAGTGAATTATATAGTCATGATAAATTATCTATAAAGTGTCGACACTATCAATAAAAACCATGAAAACTTTTGATCTCAACCACAATGGTTGTTTTAAGACAATATTCAATAACTTTTGTCTTTGATGGATCTACTGATATACCCTCACTTGAGATTATATCACAAAAAAATGATACTTTTTGTATCCAAAATTTACACTTTGTAATTTTTTCATAAAACTTTAATTTCTTATGGTCTTTAGTAAAATCCTCAAGTGATCTTCATGATCTTAATTTCTCTTTAAATATATAATAATATATTCTATAAAGACTACAACAAACTGATCAAGGTAATATATAAAGACTCTATTCATTAAATCCATGAGGATAGAGGGGGAATTATTAAGACCGAATGACATCAATACATATTCATAGTGTCTATACCTTATATGTAATGATATATTGGGTATATCCTCCTTCTTGACCCTCAATTGATGATATCCAAAATTAAGTTCAATCTTAGAAAATTATTGACATCTATACAGTTGATCAAACAAGTCATAAATAGAAGGAAAATGATACTTGTTTTTGATTTTTATCTTGATAAGTTCCCAATAATAAATGAAGAGTTGCATTGATCCATATTTATTATTAAAAAAAAAGAACATGTTCACCCTAGTGTGACATACTTCTCTGGATGAATACCTTGTCAAGATTCTCCTAGAGTCACTTCTTTAATTCCTACAAATTAGTCAGGTACATTCTATATAGAGTGATTTTTATCTTGCCAAGTTCCCAATAATCAATGAAGAGTTGCATTGATCCATCTTTATTATTAACAAAAAGAACATGTTCAACCTAGGGTGACATACTTCTCTGGATGAATCCCTTATCAAGATTCTCCTAGAGATACTTCTTTAATTCCTGCAACTTAGTCAGGTCCATTTTATAGAGAGTATTTGAAATAGTTGTAGCACAATGTATAAGTGAAATTGAGAAATCAACTTCATGATTTAGTGGAAGACTAGACAACTCTTCTAGAAAGATATAAAAAAACTCCAATACTATAGGAATATCATCGATGTTGAGTTTCTTCCCAACCATCTAAGATAAACAACCCTTTTTAATTGGAATCAAGACCCATACAATGTATGTAATTATAATAGGGAGTTCATATTTATCATCACAATGATAGATAGTCATAGTTTGGTTCAGAATATCAAACATGACTTCCCTTCCTAGGCCATTTATGTAGGATTTATATAGAGAAATACAATCCATGGATAAGATAACATCAAATTCAACCAGAGGGAGAATAAAAATATTTAAAGAAATAACATTCCATTCCTTGTAATTTTCCATTTCATTCATCATTAACATGGTTTCTTCAGGTTCTAAACATTGACTACAATGAAAAAGAATTGTACGAGTAGCAATAATCATAGTGGAAAACCATACAATCATGAAAAATCATTTATTAGATTAATAAATCTTGACACCTTCTTTTCAATATATCACACCTTAGTTTTTACCTAGGTAAATCATGATCATTATCTATTCAAATCATTCATAAAGGTTAATAAAGAAAATGTGAATTAACCTAAGCATATCCCCCAAAAATTTCAAACCAAGTGCGCAGTAAGGGAACACTCACCATGCTTTAGAATGATGGATGAGATATACTCAACTGACTCTTTTCAGGGTTATTAAGCCTAAATGAATCTATTCAAAAACAACATAAACTTATAGTATCCAGACAAGGTTATTTTTTTAGAAAAAAAATACTCCTTTATTTAATATAACTTAGAAAATTCTCATATACTTGGTATTATTATAAGGGTTATCACTAAGGTTTTATCATCCTAGTCTCCAAAGGTTAACTGAACCTTACTCTAATACCAACTAAAGTGACCCATACTTTTCATATATAGATATACCATCTTATTAGATAAATATTCATTACATAATATAGTGATCCATTCAAGAATCATATTTGTATATTATTTATGGAAACTTGGATACATAAACAACTGGTTCATAATTTAACTACATCATCTCCCACTAAGTTCTTCATAACTATCACCCTTCATAGACATATCATACTTGTAACGTACTAGACCCGAATTCCACTAAACAGTGCCTCAGGCCCGGTTGGACACATGGACTCAAGTGCATATTCCTAAATGCTAGATGATTCCAACTAGTAGTGAGGGAATAGGGTGTTTCCATGGGGAAACTATACCCTCATCACTAGGGTGTAACACAACAAAATATCAATAACAGTAAATAATGGAAGTAGTATAATAGTAAGACAATATATAAACTGTAAGAATAGATAAACAATACTAAAATCAATCTTATATACAAAAGCTAATGACACATGCCACATTTCTATAAAATAGACAGAACATGTATACATGGCATCAATATAGTACATGTAACAAAATACCAAAAAGACAAAAAACACTATCTTTGAATAGAATCACAAGCCTCAACTCAGTCCCGTGCTCCCCTGCTCCTAAGCATGGCCCAAAGTCAAGAATCAAACTATGGGATCTTTCCTGAGTCCCTAACTATATTCATAAAGTCTTCTTGGGTACCCAACAATGTTCTAAATATGGTGTGAGATACAATCCTAATAGGTAACCACCCAAAGGTCTATAACAAGTCCTGGATGTGAAATATAATCTAAACAGAGTGTAAAATATATCACAGGTAAGTAGTAAATAAAATTAAATTTCCCATGGTGTATATGATACAAATAAAGTGATATTGTATATCCCAACATGGATCCCTGTAAAACATATGTCAAGATCCTGTAATAAGGAAACTACAAACAATATAGAAACAATTGTCATAGCCTCACCGTACACCCCTACATATCATGTCTACCATAACCTTTTTGTATAATCTGTATATCAAACAACTATGAACATTCTGTATAATCTATATATCAAATAACCACAACCATTCCATATAACTATAAGTATCATAACATCCATGAATGATCCATATAATCAATCATATCACATTTATAATGGTTATGGATTATAATAGAAGTGTTATACCATGAAATTCCATATCAAAGGTATAGAATACCAAGGCATCCTCGTTGAGTCCTAGGATAATCTCAATGGAAATTTGGTAGGCTTGAGTTGGGGTCCAAGGAGCATGTATACCAACCATGTACACTATGATCCCAAGATAAACTATATCTAAGGGGTAGAAAGTCCCCACACATCCCACAGAATCAAGACCCAAGGAGCAATCTCATCCAAGGCATCCACTACCACATTCAAGACCCATGGGATAAAAATCCATGGACTCTAATGGAATCAAGATCCTAGGTATACCAAACATGGAATCCATTACCATTACAATTCAATAATTCATTACTTTAATCATTTATAAATAAACATTCAAGTTCATTGAGTTTACCCACTCATATAATAATTTCTATCAAAGCCATCCAAACAATTAAACATTCCATATAATCCATTTAATTAATTAAAGTACGGAACAACATGTCAACACCTATAAAAAGAGGAAATGAATCTCTTAATTAATAAAATTAGTTTAATTCAATTATTAATAGTCATCCTATTACCATGAAAACATAAAACAAACCCCTTGTGTGGTTTAGTAAAGGAAAAATAAAAGGAACACCCCATAGGTGACCTTGGTTGGGGAAATAACCTCTAATAAGTTGAAATAGAACTAAAGATAATCCCTAAAAGGTTACATTTCATTTAATTCAGTTATTCCATTCATTTTTGGGGCTGTTCTAAAAGGTCCTATGGGTGAAACAACAAAAAATAGATCTATAGAGTACTAAACCACTCAGGAAAAGTATATACCACCTAATGTAGGACTGTAGTGGAGTTATCGTTCAATATCAACTTCTGATTCGACTCAGATCAGAAGAAAAATAAAGAATGGATGAAAAACCTAAAAATAGAAAAAATTATCTTACACATAAATAGAATAGAAGATACAAATAATAACAAATAATTACAAAAAAGGAATTTAGTACTCATCGATGCAGATCCAATGAGACTGACGATGCTCAATTCTTAGAACAGATTAAGGAATGATGATAAAATCTACAAATTGAACTCAAGAGGATTTTACTAATATTTGTTCTGTCTAATGAATTAAGGAAGGGAAATATTTTAGGTTTTAAAATTAATTAAGGGTAATTTTTTAATTTACAAAATAATTCATTGGTCGTATGGTTTGGCCACACAGTTGGACAAACCATGCGCCAACAATGCACCCACTGCTATAAGAAGGGGAACCTTCCATGGTTTTCATCCACAGTTTGACTAACCATGTGCAAACCATGTATCAAACCACTTAAAAACAATATAGGATTCCACATGGGAATTTTACTTCATCTACACAATTTATGAAACCATGAATGCTCCTCCTACCCACTATCCAGCCTCACACAGTTTACAGTAACCATGAGACCTACCCTGGATAGTTTCTACTAAATGTGCATCCTGTCATATTATTCCAAAAGCTAATATTCTGGGTCCAAACAAGCCTTGGGTACCCCTAATACACCCATAAAATCAAAGGGTATTCACATTAGGTCATAAAAAACATTTAAACCAAAAATAAAAAGATACATACCTCATATGAAAACCCATGCTCTTAAAATATCCCCCTTAAAATAAATTTTCCCCGAATTTCCCTCTCAAGGGTGGTCAAGATTCATCTAAGAATAAATCCATTAATTGAGCAAGTATGTTAGTCTCCCACTCCCGAGGCCCATCCTATAAATGACCATGTTTCCATAACTCCCGTACCAGAGGAACTGACCAGCCTCAGAGAACCTTCATGCTCCTATCAACGATATGAATAAGATGCTCCTCAAAGGATGCATCAACTTCTAAATCCACATCATCAAAATAAATAATGTGAGATAGGTATGAATGATAATGGTGTAGATAAGATACATGGAATACATAGTGCATGGCCTAATACCTATGAGGTAACTACAACTGATAGGATATCGAACTGAATCTCTCTAAAATCACAAACAACCTGACATATCACAGTGAAAGATTACATTGTCTCCTGATTCATTTGTGTACCAACCTCGATGAGATACATAAAAAGACACAATCCCCAACCTTGAATTCTTGAGTTCTTATACTAAGATAAATGTAAGATCTCAATCAAGATTTTGTAGTATCCATCTACTTCTTGATCAATTAGACCTACTCAGAAGTCTCTTGAATGAGAAGCGATCATAGAAAAGTTACCTCACCCACCTCTAAACTGTAGAGGGCAGATCAACATGGACTACCATATAAATCCTCATAAGGTTCCATCTATATTTTATCTTGATAGCTATTATTGTAAGAGAACTCAACCAGGGGAATGTGCCTCTCCCAAGAGCCCCCAAAATCCAGGATGCATGGTTGTGGTATATCCTCAAGCACCTATATCATATGTAATGACTAGCTATCAGTCTGAGGGTGATATTCTATTCTTATAATCACATGTTTACCCAATGTCCTCTGTAATCATTTTTGGAAACGATATGTAAACTAGAAATCCCTATCTAAAATGATAGTACGGGGGACCCCATGAAGTCGTACTATCTCATGGATATACAACATCCCAATATAATCTATACTAAAGGTCTCCTTGATTGTTATGAAGTGTGTAAACTTTGTGAGCCTTTCAACAAAAACCCACACCGCATCACTTCCTTGAGGTGACCTTGGAAAACTGGTCAAAAAATCCATCATGACATCATCCCATTTTCACTACGGAATAGGTAACACCTATAAAAGTATGGATGGTCCCTAATGTTCCACTTTTACCTTCTAATAGGTGGAATATCTCATAAAAAAACCAGTGACCTCTCTTTTCATACTTGGCCACCGGTACTGATGGCATAAGTCATGGTACATCTTGATGACATCGGTATGCACTTCCCAAATCGAGGCATGAAACTCCCATATAAGTTCCTCATGTATTTCCACTAAAACCCAAAAATGAACATGGATATATAGGATCTCATCCTCACCTATGGTCCAACCAGGAGGTGGGTCCTCACATGCCACACTCCACCGTAGGACTATTCTCTATGAATCTGATAGCCGCATCATCCTTACTCTGTCTAGTAGGTTAGAGGTCATAGTTAAGGATGAAATAAAAGTATTCCCTTGAAAATCCTACACCTACAAGTGAATCTCAGAGAAAAAATCTATAAGCTACCACTCGCTATTGACCTACTAAACTACCTGTATTTGAGTCCTCTTACTCAGTGTATCAACCACTGCATTTCCATTCCCATGCATGTAGTCAAGATCGAAGTCAGAATACTGTAGGTACTCAAACCATCTTCACTACCTTAGATCCATATCACACTATGTAAAAATATACTTGAGGATTTTATGGATCATATACACAAAAAACACTCTCCTAGTAAGTAATTTCTCTAACAATAGAAATCAATAACAACTTCAGCTAACTAAAGATCATGCATAGGGTAATTACTCTCATGTGGCCTCAACTAATGAGACCCATACACCATGACTCTATCTCCCTGCATCAGAACTGATCCATGCCCGATACCTAATGTGTCACAATTCACAGAGTATCTTCTACCATTGTCTGGAAGAATCAGAACTGATGCTGAAGTCAATCTCCCTTTCAGCTCCTGAAAGGATGTCTCATAGATATCTTTCCAAAAAAACATTATACCCTTCTTAGTAAAGACTTTCAATGGAGCTTCTAAGCATGAAAAGTTTGGTATGAAACTTCTATAATATCCAGCTATCCTTAAGAAACTCCTTATATCAAAGACATTCTTAGGTTATTCCTAGGAAAATATAGCTCTCACTTTCTCTGGGTCAACTGATACTCTTGTATCTAAGATAATATGACCCATGAATTGAATTTTTTCCATCCAAAAGTGGAACTTTGTGATATTATCATACAACTAATTCTCTCTCAGTGTATCCAAAACAATCTCAATATGTTTATATTGGTCGTATCTATTTTGAGAATACAAAAAGATATCATCCATGAAAATCACCACAAAAATTCAAGATAAGGATGTAAAACTTGGTTCATCAGTTCCATGAAATATGAGAGCACATTTGTGAGACCAAATTACATAACTAGATACTATTATAGACTATACCTACCATGAAAAGTTGTGTAAGGTATATCTGTAGGTCGAAAATTCACTTGAGGGTATCTAGATCACAAACCAATTTTTGAGAACACCAGAGCTCCTAGAAACTGATCAAACAAGTAATCTATCAGTGGAAAGTGATATTGGTTCTTAACTGTTAGCTGGTTCAATTTTCAATAATATAGAAATATCCTCAGGGAAATATCTAACTTTTAAAAAAATATACTATCAAACCCACAGAGAAGTACCAGGTCGAATAAATCCCTTTGCCTCCAAATCCTCTACGTACTTCTTGATCTTCTGCAACTCCATTGTATCCATGATATAAGGAGAAATGGATACCGATGAAGCTCTTAGCACTATATAAATATAGAAAACCACCTCTATATAAGGAGGTAAACTCAAAAAGTCACCCAGGAACACATTGATGAAATGGTCAACCATTGGAGTAAATTCCACTTGATTCACTTTCTAATAATCCAGATACAAACTAGTAATCTGGGTTGTCATCCCACCCAACCCATGATGCTCTGGTCCAACTCGACACTCCTAGACATCCCATTCACCCTTTTGAGTATAAACTCTTCCCTTTGGTGATGTGAAAGTCATCCTTTGGTGATATTAGTCAACATATACTAGAAAAGAAACTTGATAGTCCATCTTGAGTATAAAGTTAAATCCATTAATCTTGAAGACAATCAGATTCCAAATGAATTGGAACTCACCAAGATTAAGGGGGAACTCCATGAAATGACATACATCTTCCATTATGATCCCAAAAATAGTGTCTAGCATCATAACACCCATAGAAAACTGAATAAAAAGCCCAAGAATTTCCACAATAGGTACATATATAAAACTATGTGATGCACTTATGTCAAAAAGAGAATATATAAGAGTTGACACAAATAATATTGTACCTCTCACCATAGACAGTACGAAACTTTGCTCCTCTGGGGTAGGATGTACAGAATAGATCTGGCCTAAACCGCGGCCCTGTGACACAACATCACTACCTAGGGTAGGCCCCCTCTACTATCTCAGTGTAACCAGTGCCTGGATAAATCGACCATGAACATGACCACCTCGGTCTGATTAACTGGTACTACTCCAGCTCCCTGCCTGATACAACACTAAAAAACCCACTCCTAAACCTGGTGTCGTAGCTGACCCCGAACCACTCACTATTGGATTGAAGGTCCTGCAGAAACCTTACACATGGCCCATCCTTCTGCAATCTTATCAATTGAATGGGTTGTACTGAAAACTACAATGCTAGCACTAGAGGCCTGGTTGGTACTCATCTCATGGAAAGCCTCAAAATGGAACATCCTACCTAAAGATGTAGAACCACTAGGTTGAGAGACTAAACTACTCATCTCTGTACCCCCAACTTGCCTCATGTTCCACTCTATAATTATCTCATAATTCACAATCTCATTTCAATCTGAACATGTTGACCTAATATCAAACAGAAAGTCAGAGACCTTTCTCGAAGTGTCTCTCCCTCAATAACTCATCAACATGGTACATCGGTGAAAAACTCTACAGCTCTGTAAAGAATTATAAGTACTCCATAACTATCATTACACCCTAGTATAGATACATGAACTCACTATCCCTCTATCCCCTTAGAGTATCAGGGTAAAAGTATTCATAAAAACTAGTTTAGAAATCATATCAAACCATGTGTTGTATCCTTTTATCTTGGTTCAGAACATCCCACCAGTGCTTTGTTTCTCCTTGAAGAATATAAGTTGTGAGATTTACTCTCCTCTTAGTAGGTGTATCTAGATGCTAGAAGATTTATATAATAGTCTAAATCTATAGCTCATCAGCCTATGTACCTCTATCCATTAAAAATGTGGGAGGATGTTGTTGCTAGAACACACACATCAACTTAGATATAGTCAAGGTAGGCTATGGTTCTCCCTAAAAAGTTTGCATGAAGTTGAAAAACCCCTTGAAAAGTTTTTACTCAGCACCTGTGTCTGGTAAATTAGATGGTGCCCCAGCTTTCACTATAGGAGGATCAACCAGTCGCCCATAGACCACCACCTCTAGATCTTGGTCGTCTCCACCCTCCTAGAACATGACTGGAGTTTATCATGGTGGCATGCCTCAACAATGAAAAACACATGCTTGAGGAAATAATGATACCAAATTTCACAACCATAAGAGTATGATAGGTCAAAAACTTCCTATAAGAAAGTCATACTACCCAGTCTACTCCTAAATCTTGGACTGGTAAAAGGAAATAATCACAAACTTTTAATAGAGACACTACCCACTTCCCACTCAAAATCTAGTTCTAGGTTAAGTTATCTATTTATCATATTCAAATTCCATTTGATTTCATTTTCATTTCACAATCAATTTTAAATGAATGAACCAAATGGTTCACCACTTTCGATCCATAAGGGTCCATACTTTTCATGAACCAAAATATAGCATGCACCTAATCCACACCATAACACATTCCATCCCATGCGTCTCATGGTCCATGAATCAATGTGCCACAATTGGCTTCTCAGGGTGTTTTCTATATCCAAATCTGGAAAACACTACTTAGGTTATGACATGCGCTGTAAAGACCCGCAAATTTCAAGGAAATTTTATTCTTAATTTTCTTTGGAATTTTACAAGAGCGCAGCTTCAGACGGCACCTGATTCCGAGGCCCGGTGTGCCCGGAATCAATTTCCGAAGTTTGGCTCGGGTACGTTCAGTGAACGGACGAGCGGGTTTTTCTATCTTTTGAACCGGTGCCCGGAATCGAATTCTGAGGGCACCGATGAAATCGCAGCGCCGGTATTTGCTTAGAAACGCCTCTTCCGGAGTTGCGTTTGCTCAGACGTGGTTTTTAAATTTTGCGGCTTTAAGTCAGAAATAAAAATAAAGTTTGTGCGACAACTTTATTTTATTTCACTTAAACTGCTTGGAAGCCACTTAAAGTCACTTAAAGACGGCTTGAACTGAGTTGAACTGGATAGGATGCTATCCGGAAATATCCTACCCCCTTGGTAGGATATTTGTGCGGTGGGGCCCGCACGAGCCCCGCCGTTTCTTTCGCTAAGTAACGCACCCGCGAAAACCCGTCAAAGTAACTGAAAAGTCAACCGACGCGTTTTCTTTAATTCTTAACAGACCATTTAATTGGGCGGTTTATTTCGTGAATTAAATGGACTGTTTCTTCTTGAATTAAATGGGTCGTTTCTTTCGAATTGATGGATCGTTTCTTAACCGGTTTCGTGTTGGCATGTTTATAAAATAAGACCAACATAAAAATCCTTGGAAAGGATTTGAGAGAATCTTCGTTCCTCCACCCTCTCCGCGAAGAACGCGAAGAACGCGAAGAGCGTGAAGAACGCCGAACCCGGAAGTCGACGACGCTTTCGCCCGAGACGTTCTTCCGATCTCCGATCTCCGATCTCCGATCTCCGATCTCCGATCACCGACCATTCGAGGTGAGTGATTTCGGATTTCCTCTCAAGTTCTTTTCTTTGGTTTTAAACGAAACACAGATTTAAATATTAATAATTTAAATCTGTTGTTCTTGATTTGTTGAGCTCGCCGGCTCAACGCCGGTTTCCGCGACGACGCGACACCTTCCCGCGACGACGCGACGATCGATCTCTTCCGCGACGATCTCTTCCGCGAAGAACGCCCGCGCTCGACGATCATCAAGGTAGGGATTTGATTGTGATTCTTTTTCCCCGTGTTTATTCTTTTTAAGTGAAGAACATGATCTCCGACAATTTTAATCTATTTAAAAATTGTTGTTGATTTTTCCTCCCGTGATTTATGACTAACGCGGAGGTTGCGGGTCTAACGAACAAGACCCGACAACCCTCCGCCGATCTCCTTGTTGTGCGGATATGGCGGACGACGACAAACCGTGCGGCAGAGGCAATCCGTCGATCCCGCAGTGAAGATCGGCCCCCGGGAGGAGCAACGGCGCAGACGGGAAAGAAATCGGGCCACCGGAGCATCTCCGGCGGCCCGCGGAAGGCGGCGGCGGCGGCGACCGGAGGCGGCGGCGCCCGGCGCGCCGCCGTGGTGGAAGCCCGCCGCGGCTGAAGCCGCGGCGGCAACGGCGGCCGGTTCCGCGGCCGCGCGGAACCGGGACGGACGCGGCGGCCCGGCCGCGTCCGCGAGACAGGCGGCCCCCCGCGGGGCCACGGTTTCCCTCAAGCCGCGGGTTCAACCCGCGGCGGCAGCGGCTCCCTCGGCCGCTCGGCCGAGGCCGAGCCGGCCGGTCCGGTCGGCCGGGTCGCGCCCAGGCCGGACCGGACCCGGCCGAGCCGGTTCGGACCGGGTCGGGCCGACCCGGTTCGGGCCGACCCGGTTCGGGCCGACCCGGTTCGGCCGACCCCAGGGGGGGTTCGGGCCGGGTCGCCCCGGGCCCAGTACCCCCGTTTCGGGCCCTCTACGGTCTTTCGCCCATATCTTGGGCCTGGGACCTCCGATTGACGAACCGTCAGCGGCTACGCGATCCTTGGATCGAGACGGTCGTTTCGGTATATTATACTCAAGGTTTCGGAAGACTTTGGGTTCGGCCGGGTTGGTTCGTACACGAAACCAACCGGGCCCTCGGAGCGGAAACGCTCATAACTTGAGCTACGGACGTCCGAACGACGTACCGTCAGCTGTGGTAGTTTCCTCTAAGGGAGACGGAACTTTTGGCATACTCCGCCCGAGGATCGGATACAGGCGGAGTACGGTCGGGTTGGTTTTGCCCTAAAAACCAACCGGGCCCCTGGGACGAAAATGCCAATAACTCTCAGACCGGGCGTCCGAATGACGCGCCGTCTGTCGCGTTGAGATCCTGTTGTCGATACGGAACTTTTGGATACATCAACTTCGGACTACGTGTCAGTTGATGTATCAGCCCCTCGGCTCGTGGAGCGGACCCTCCTAAACGAGCTCGCTACGTGCGGGAACCCTAGCGCTGGCTGTGACTTCGACGGCAGAGCAGAGATCCTCCGTGGACTGCGACGACGGCAGAGCAGAGATCCTCCGTGGACTGCGACGACGGCAGAGCAGAGATCCTCCGTGGACTGCGACGACGGCAGAGCAGAGATCCTTCGTGGACTGCGGCGACGACTGTGCAGAGATCCTCAGTGGACTGCGTCGACTACTGCACTCAGCGATCCCACGTGGATCAGTGCTTCAGGTTCTGTGTGAGCCCGATCCTACGTGGGTCCTTACTACCGGTTCTGTGTGAGCCACTGCCTACAGGTTCTGTGTGAGCCCGATCCTACGTGGGTCTTTTGCGGGGGTTAGTACCTATCGATCCTTCGTGGGTCCGACGACTGAGACGAATCAGTGATCGTCTTTGACGTCATCTGAAAAAGTATACCTGGTTGAGCTGAATCTTATGTTACTCTCCTTTGTGGATTATGTTGAACTATCCTATGTGGATTTACTGTTTACTCTCCTTGTGGATTTGAGTCTTGCTTTCCTTTGTGGATTGAGTTGTTCTTGAGCTCGTGAGCAGAGCTAGAAGTGGGGACTTAGGTATATGTATGGGCATATACCTAAGTCAAGTCAGATGTTACTTCGTGATTGCATCTTTCTTTTGTGCTATATCCTTTGTGGATTTCGGGAGACCTTCGGGGGTCTCGGGGTCCTTACTGAGTAGTTGTACTCACCCCTGCACGGGCTATGCCCGCACCTGGTTGTGTTGGTTGCAGACGACGGACAGCACTGATCACGGTTGGGCGTGGAGCAGGACGGTACCTGGAGGTGGACCACTGGGCGGGACGTGCTCGGAGCGGACGTGAGACCCGAGGAGCCTGGAGGCTATCTGTACCCACCCTTCAGGTGGGATTGCCAGTGGACGACACGAGGCCGCCGTCTTTTCTTCAGTTGCTGTTTTTCTTTTCAGTTGTACTTTACAGTTGGGCTTGTATTTCCGGCCCCTTTACTTTTCTGCACTTTACTTTCTGCTTGCTGACTCTGTGTGGTTGTTACTTATAAAGTCAATGCCTTCCCTGTTTACTGGGATTTTACGCCTTGGTGCTAGTCGCCAGCCCCTGGCCTATGGAAGGCGGGCTTGGGGTAGTCACGGCACGGGCCCCGAGGACGGGTCGTGACAAATTGGTATCAAAGGTGGTCGGTTCTACCGCGGACTCTGATCGTCCTTTCTTTCCATGTGAAGCAATAGTGTTTAGTGTATTGATTGTGGTTATCAGTTCAGGGAGCCCAGTGTTGGTGCGGCGGCCGACGTATCCGTACACCAGGACCCTGACTCCTGATTTCCGACTTAATGCATGAAAACATTGATTGCGTGTGTGTTTCAAGTTTTCTTTGTGGTTACTTGTGTCAGCTCACCGGGTATACTGATCTGCTTTATGAAAGTCTCAAGTTTTCCTTGCGATTACTTGTGCCAGCTCACCAGGTATACTATTCTGACTGTGGTGCTCTTGTTCTCCTTTTCAGGATGGCCCCGCGACGACAGCCAGCTAGGGTTTCGAGTGTAGGGCGCGACGGCAGCCCACCGAGCGACGAGGCCTCGGTGCAGGGCCCTTTGCCAGCAGTGGCACCGGCGGTAGCTTTACCCGCCGAGCCACTGATGCTGCCAGTACCAGACGCTGACGATGCACGTCGCCTCAGGGCACTGCACGAGTTTCAGAGCCAGCGACCGCCCAGGTTTCGCGGTGAGGCGGACCCCCAGGCCGCCGAGGACTGGCTAGAGGCGGTGGTACGGATCTTCAGGCTAGTGAGGACACCAGCGGATCTCATGGTGATTCTCGCGGCCAGCCTCCTGCAGGCGGCAGCAGGACGATGGTGGAGCCTGATGCTCCAGGTTCACGATGAGGCATCCTTGCTCTGGGCGGACTTCGAGAGCCTCTTCCGCTCTGAGTTCGTCCCGGCCACCCTCCGAGCGGTGCGCATCCAGGAGCTTCTCCAGCTGCGCCAGGGCAGTATGACGGTCGCTCAGTACGCGGCGAGGTTCACGGACCTATCTCGCTACTCGACCGATATGGTACGGGACCCCTTCTTCCGGGCCCGGACCTTCGAGCAGGGCTTGCGACAGGAGATTCGGGCGTCGCTGATCTCCCTCAGCATTCCGACCCAGGCGGGAGTGCTGGAGCGAGCCCTCCTGATCGAGAGCTTCCTGGCAGAGCCTTCTTCAGCGGCGAGACCTAGCGCAGGGCGGCAGGTAGCTGAGTCTTCGGCAGCAGGTAGCTGACGGATGACTCACGGGTCCAGGCAGACCAGACCCCCACGCAGACGGCCTCAGGACACCGGCTCAGCAGTACGAGGCACACAGCGGAGTGACAGCCTTTCGAGAGGCAGGCTGTGCTACTCTTGCGGCGGGCAGGGTCACATGGCTCGTGACTGCCCGACTCGCCGATCAGAGGAGCAGCAGACGGTGGAGGGGCCACCCAGGCAGAGGCAGAGGGTCGACCGAGGCGGTCCGCAGGGAGGAGGCGGACGAGGCAGAGGAGCTGGCCGAGCAGCGGGTGGTGGGCGACGCTTCCAGGCTCTACCCCCACCACCACCAGGAGGGCCACCTCGACCACAGGGAGCTGGCGGGCAGGGACAGGCCCAGCTCCAGGCAGTGGAGGCCTACGACCCCGACATGCCAGAGATGATTCGAGGTACGATCTGTGTCTATTCCACCCTTGCTGCAGTACTTATAGACACAGGAGCGAGTCACTCTTTCATAGCCTCTGCCCTTGTTCGGAGCTCGGAGATTCCGACTGAGCCGTTGGCTCGATCCTTACGGCTAGAGACTCCTACGGGAGCAGACTCGACGATTACGCACTGGTGCCGGCAGTGTGAGCTTACTCTAGGAGGCGAGAGCTTCGGCTGGGATCTCCTTGTAGCGGCGTCGAGGCCTTACGACGTCATCTTGGGCATGGATTGGCTATCCACGGTTCATGCCCAGATCGACTGTTTTAGGCGCAAGGTGCGATGTGTTCGTACCGACGGGAGCAGGTTTACCTTCACCGGCGAGAAGGGAACCTTTGCAGCACAGGATGGACTTCCGCGGAGGAGAGTGCAGCCCATCTCTCATCAGTTGGCTAGCCTCATCCTAGGAGCAGTGGACGTGCGGAGTCCGGCTTTTCCTGCAGTGGTGGACCAGTACGTGGACGTCCTTCCCGACGACGTTCCAGGGCTACCTCCTCGTAGAGAGGTAGACTTTTACATCGACCAGTACCCCGGGACAGCCCCGATATCTACTCCAGCATATCGGATGGCCCCCGCTGAGCTTCGAGAGCTGCGGGTACAGTTGGAGGACTTGCAGAGCAAGGGGTTTATCCGACCCAGTGTTTCACCCTGGGCTTCCCCGATTTTGTTCGCCAAGAAGGCGGACGGGAGCTTGCGACTATGTGTCGACTATCGTCGCCTGAACCAGGTGACAGTGAGGAACAAGTATCCGCTGCCACAGATTGATGACCTCTTCGATCAGCTCAAGGGAGCGCGGTGGTTCTCGAAGATAGACCTCCGGTCAGGCTATCATCAGCTCAGAGTTCGAGACGAGGATGTGCAGAAGACGGCCTTCAGGTGTCGGTATGTCCATTATGAGTTCTTGGTTATGCCGTTCGGCGTAACCAATGCTCCAGCAGTGTTCATGAGCCTCATGAACAGGATCTTCCAGCCATACCTCGACCGATTTGTCGTTGTCTTCATTGACGACATTTTGGTATACTCGACGACTGAGGAGGAGCATGCCTACCACCTGCGAGTTGTGCTAGACACGCTCCGAGAGCACCAGCTTTATGGCAAGCTCTCAAAATGCCAGTTCTGGTTATGTGAGGTCCATTTCTTGGGGCACGTCATTTCTGAGGCGGGAGTTGCAGTGGATCCCGCGAAGATCGAGGCAGTGCTAGCTTGGGAGCCACCCAGGAGCGTGACAGAGGTGCTGAGCTTCTTGGGCCTAGCGGGATACTATCGGAGATTCGTGCCAGACTTCTCCAGAGTTGCGGCACCACTCTCAGCCTTGACGAAGAAGGGGAAACCCTTTGTGTGGTCAGACAGATGTCAGCAGAGCTTCCAGGAGCTGAGACAGAGATTGACCAGCGCACCTATCTTGAGGTTGCCTGAGGAGGGAGTTGGGTACGTAGTTTACTGCGATGCATCAGGGACTGGACTCGGGTGCGTCCTGATGCAGGAGCGGGCCGTGATCGCCTACGGATCACGTCAGTTGAGGCCGCATGAGCAGAACTACGCCACTCATGACCTGGAGTTAGCAGCAGTGGTCTTCGCTCTGAAGACTTGGCGGCACTATCTGATGGGCGAGCGCTTCACCGTCTTTTCTGACCACCAGAGTCTCAGGTATATCTTCTCTCAGAAGGACCTGAACCTGAGACAGCGGAGATGGCTTGAGTTCCTCCAGGACTATGACTTTGAGATAGTCTATACTCCTGGGAAGGGGAACGTGGTAGCCGATGCCCTCAGCAGGAGGACAGGCATTCAGCTGCTTGAGGAGGCGACGGAGCAGCTAGCCTCCTTGCAGATATCCTTCGTGGATAGAGACGGAGCAGCCTTTCTTCAGTCTCTCACAGTCTCTCCTCCACTTCTACAGCGGGTCAGAGAGGCTCAGCGTGGGGACGCTGACTGTGAGACCCGGCGTGCACTGATATCCTCAGGTCAGGCGCCTGATGGTTTCTCCCTTGGAGCAGAGCATGACATCCTTTTCAGAGGGCGTACCTTCGTACCAGTTGCTTTACGAGAGGAGGTGCTGAGAGAGTTTCACACTTCTCCCTTGGCGGTGCATCCCGGAGTGGCGAAGATGTACCAGGATCTCAGGCGACAGCACTGGTGGCCGGGCATGAAGAAAGCTGTGGCTGAGTTCGTTTCACGATGCCTCACCTGCCAGCAGGTGAAGGCAGAGCACCAGGTACCAACAGGTTTGGTACAGCCCTTGGAGGTCCCGGAGTGGAAGTGGGATAGCATATCTATGGACTTCGTGACTGGACTTCCACGCACTTCCAGAGGTCACGACTCCATTTGGGTGATTGTCGACCGACTCACTAAGTCGGCACACTTCTTACCCATCAGAGAGCAGGGCTCAGTGGAGATCTTGGGACGTCTTTACGTCCAGGAGATCGTACGGCTTCACGGTGTGCCATCATCTATCGTCTCCGATCGAGATGCTCGTTTCACTTCCCGGCTTTGGAAGGGGTTGCAGGAGGCGTTCGGGACGCGGCTCCATCTGAGCACAGCCTTCCACCCTCAGACGGATGGTCAGACGGAGAGGACCATACAGACACTCGAGGACATGCTCCGTGCATGTGTTCTCGACTTTGGTCGCAGCTGGGAGGACCACCTACCCTTGGTGGAGTTCGCGTACAACAACAGCTACCACTCCACCATCGGGATGGCACCATACGAGGCGTTGTACGGCAGACCCTGCAGATCACCGTTGTGCTGGACAGACCCTGGGGAGTCAGCACTCGTGGGACCAGAGATGGTCCGAGCCACGACAGAGAAGGTCCAGATCATCCAGGAGAGGATGAGGACAGCTCAGAGCCGGCAGAAGTCATATGCTGACAGGAGGCGGAGGCCACTGGAGTTCGAGGATGGCGACCACGTCTTTTTGCGTGTCTCACCTCGACGTGGTTTTCGGAGATTTGGCCGAGGCGGCAAGTTGTCTCCACGCTTCATCGGGCCTTTCCAGGTCCTCAGCAGGATAGGAGAGGTGGCTTATCGCCTGACTCTACCACCTCAGTTGCACCGGGTGCACGACGTCTTCCACGTGTCTCAGCTGAGGAGATACGTGCACGACCCGACGCACATCATCGACTTTGGGGAGCTGGACGTGGACGATGGGGCGACTTTTGCGGAGGTCCCAGTGGAGATCGAGGATCGACAGGAGCGGGTCCTACGTGGGCGGTCGATTCCTCTTGTGCGCGTCAGATGGCAGCACGGGAACCTCCAGGAGAGCACTTGGGAGCGGGAGGCTCAGATGCGTGCTCAGTACCCCCATTTGTTCCCCTAGTTTTTGATGTATCTTTACGGGGACGTAAAGCTCTGAGGTGGGAGTAATGTAAAGACCCGCAAATTTCAAGGAAATTTTATTCTTAATTTTCTTTGGAATTTTACAAGAGCGCAGCTTCAGACGGCACCTGATTCCGAGGCCCGGTGTGCCCGGAATCAATTTCCGAAGTTTGGCTCGGGTACGTTCAGTGAACGGACGAGCGGGTTTTTCTATCTTTTGAACCGGTGCCCGGAATCGAATTCTGAGGGCACCGATGAAATCGCAGCGCCGGTATTTGCTTAGAAACGCCTCTTCCGGAGTTGCGTTTGCTCAGACGTGGTTTTTAAATTTTGCGGCTTTAAGTCAGAAATAAAAATAAAGTTTGTGCGACAACTTTATTTTATTTCACTTAAACTGCTTGGAAGCCACTTAAAGTCACTTAAAGACGGCTTGAACTGAGTTGAACTGGATAGGATGCTATCCGGAAATATCCTACCCCCTTGGTAGGATATTTGTGCGGTGGGGCCCGCACGAGCCCCGCCGTTTCTTTCGCTAAGTAACGCACCCGCGAAAACCCGTCAAAGTAACTGAAAAGTCAACCGACGCGTTTTCTTTAATTCTTAACAGACCATTTAATTGGGCGGTTTATTTCGTGAATTAAATGGACTGTTTCTTCTTGAATTAAATGGGTCGTTTCTTTCGAATTGATGGATCGTTTCTTAACCGGTTTCGTGTTGGCATGTTTATAAAATAAGACCAACATAAAAATCCTTGGAAAGGATTTGAGAGAATCTTCGTTCCTCCACCCTCTCCGCGAAGAACGCGAAGAACGCGAAGAGCGTGAAGAACGCCGAACCCGGAAGTCGACGACGCTTTCGCCCGAGACGTTCTTCCGATCTCCGATCTCCGATCTCCGATCTCCGATCTCCGATCACCGACCATTCGAGGTGAGTGATTTCGGATTTCCTCTCAAGTTCTTTTCTTTGGTTTTAAACGAAACACAGATTTAAATATTAATAATTTAAATCTGTTGTTCTTGATTTGTTGAGCTCGCCGGCTCAACGCCGGTTTCCGCGACGACGCGACACCTTCCCGCGACGACGCGACGATCGATCTCTTCCGCGACGATCTCTTCCGCGAAGAACGCCCGCGCTCGACGATCATCAAGGTAGGGATTTGATTGTGATTCTTTTTCCCCGTGTTTATTCTTTTTAAGTGAAGAACATGATCTCCGACAATTTTAATCTATTTAAAAATTGTTGTTGATTTTTCCTCCCGTGATTTATGACTAACGCGGAGGTTGCGGGTCTAACGAACAAGACCCGACAACCCTCCGCCGATCTCCTTGTTGTGCGGATATGGCGGACGACGACAAACCGTGCGGCAGAGGCAATCCGTCGATCCCGCAGTGAAGATCGGCCCCCGGGAGGAGCAACGGCGCAGACGGGAAAGAAATCGGGCCACCGGAGCATCTCCGGCGGCCCGCGGAAGGCGGCGGCGGCGGCGACCGGAGGCGGCGGCGCCCGGCGCGCCGCCGTGGTGGAAGCCCGCCGCGGCTGAAGCCGCGGCGGCAACGGCGGCCGGTTCCGCGGCCGCGCGGAACCGGGACGGACGCGGCGGCCCGGCCGCGTCCGCGAGACAGGCGGCCCCCCGCGGGGCCACGGTTTCCCTCAAGCCGCGGGTTCAACCCGCGGCGGCAGCGGCTCCCTCGGCCGCTCGGCCGAGGCCGAGCCGGCCGGTCCGGTCGGCCGGGTCGCGCCCAGGCCGGACCGGACCCGGCCGAGCCGGTTCGGACCGGGTCGGGCCGACCCGGTTCGGGCCGACCCGGTTCGGCCGACCCCAGGGGGGGTTCGGGCCGGGTCGCCCCGGGCCCAGTACCCCCGTTTCGGGCCCTCTACGGTCTTTCGCCCATATCTTGGGCCTGGGACCTCCGATTGACGAACCGTCAGCGGCTACGCGATCCTTGGATCGAGACGGTCGTTTCGGTATATTATACTCAAGGTTTCGGAAGACTTTGGGTTCGGCCGGGTTGGTTCGTACACGAAACCAACCGGGCCCTCGGAGCGGAAACGCTCATAACTTGAGCTACGGACGTCCGAACGACGTACCGTCAGCTGTGGTAGTTTCCTCTAAGTGAGACGGAACTTTTGGCATACTCCGCCCGAGGATCGGATACAGGCGGAGTACGGTCGGGTTGGTTTTGCCCTAAAAACCAACCGGGCCCCTGGGACGAAAATGCCAATAACTCTCAGACCGGGCGTCCGAATGACGCGCCGTCTGTCGCGTTGAGATCCTGTTGTCGATACGGAACTTTTGGATACATCAACTTCGGACTACGTGTCAGTTGATGTATCAGCCCCTCGGCTCGTGGAGCGGACCCTCCTAAACGAGCTCGCTACGTGCGGGAACCCTAGCGCTGGCTGTGACTTCGACGGCAGAGCAGAGATCCTCCGTGGACTGCGACGACGGCAGAGCAGAGATCCTCCGTGGACTGCGACGACGGCAGAGCAGAGATCCTCCGTGGACTGCGACGACGGCAGAGCAGAGATCCTTCGTGGACTGCGGCGACGACTGTGCAGAGATCCTCAGTGGACTGCGTCGACTACTGCACTCAGCGATCCCACGTGGATCAGTGCTTCAGGTTCTGTGTGAGCCCGATCCTACGTGGGTCCTTACTACCGGTTCTGTGTGAGCCACTGCCTACAGGTTCTGTGTGAGCCCGATCCTACGTGGGTCTTTTGCGGGGGTTAGTACCTATCGATCCTTCGTGGGTCCGACGACTGAGACGAATCAGTGATCGTCTTTGACGTCATCTGAAAAAGTATACCTGGTTGAGCTGAATCTTATGTTACTCTCCTTTGTGGATTATGTTGAACTATCCTATGTGGATTTACTGTTTACTCTCCTTGTGGATTTGAGTCTTGCTTTCCTTTGTGGATTGAGTTGTTCTTGAGCTCGTGAGCAGAGCTAGAAGTGGGGACTTAGGTATATGTATGGGCATATACCTAAGTCAAGTCAGATGTTACTTCGTGATTGCATCTTTCTTTTGTGCTATATCCTTTGTGGATTTCGGGAGACCTTCGGGGGTCTCGGGGTCCTTACTGAGTAGTTGTACTCACCCCTGCACGGGCTATGCCCGCACCTGGTTGTGTTGGTTGCAGACGACGGACAGCACTGATCACGGTTGGGCGTGGAGCAGGACGGTACCTGGAGGTGGACCACTGGGCGGGACGTGCTCGGAGCGGACGTGAGACCCGAGGAGCCTGGAGGCTATCTGTACCCACCCTTCAGGTGGGATTGCCAGTGGACGACACGAGGCCGCCGTCTTTTCTTCAGTTGCTGTTTTTCTTTTCAGTTGTACTTTACAGTTGGGCTTGTATTTCCGGCCCCTTTACTTTTCTGCACTTTACTTTCTGCTTGCTGACTCTGTGTGGTTGTTACTTATAAAGGCAATGCCTTCCCTGTTTACTGGGATTTTACGCCTTGGTGCTAGTCGCCAGCCCCTGGCCTATGGAAGGCGGGCTTGGGGTAGTCACGGCACGGGCCCCGAGGACGGGTCGTGACATGCGCTCTAAGTACCAACCATGTTTCTCAATTACCTACACAAAATTCAATTACAACAGTAGGTATATCTATCATGAAACCTATCATAACATCATGAAAACAAGTAATGCATCTTATATTGCATGGCATAATGCATTACATGGGGTTTCTAAAAAGTGCCTAAAATCACGCATGAGATGGAATACCCTCATATCATCCAGTTTCAACACAATATAACCCACAATAATATCAATAATAACATCATAATTCAATTTTATCACCCAATGGTGGAATTAAATCAACTATAATAGTCACAATATAGAAAACAATGATTTTATTCAAGGAAATTAGTATTTTCCCTATATGTGGGTTAACTATACCCAAGCACAACACATTAACAAATTATAATTCATTTATATCCATATCTATTATCTCAAAATAGTAAAGCAAACTAGAAAATAAATTTCCTCTAATACCACTTTGTAGCATCCCCGACTTGAGTTCCACTGAATGGTGCCTCGAGCTCGGTTCACCACATGGCCTCAAGTGCATCTCCCCAAATTCTAGGGGCTTCCAACTAGGAGAGATGGACTAGGATGTGTCCATGGGGAAACTATTCCCTCATCACTAGGGTGTAACATAGTATAATGTTAATAATAGTCAATAGAAGAAGTAGTATAACAATGAAACAATAGATAAAAAATAAGAATAGATAAAAAAATTCAAGAAGTAATCTCATATAAAAAATATGATGAAACATGTCATGTATCTAAAAAATATCCAAAATAGGCACACATGACATTAGTGCAATATATGTAACAAAATACTAAAAAGACCAAAAGAAGTATCTCTGAATAGCATTATGAGCCTCAACTTGGTCCTATGCTCCCCTTCTCCTAATAATGGCACAATGTCAAGCATCAAATTGTGGGAACTTTCCCAAGTCCTTACCTACAACTATAAAGTCTATCCAGGTACCCAATATTGGCATATAATGGGTGTGAGAAACAATCCTAGTAGGTAACCACCCAAAGGTCTATAATAAGTCTTGGTTGTGCAATATAAGCTAAACAAAGTGCAACATATATCATGGGTATGCATTAAATAAAAGTAAAGTTCCCAAGGAGTATATTCAACAAAGAAAGTGATACTGTATAGACTAATATTGCTCCCTATAAAAGATATGTCAATCTCCTATAACAATGCATCTACAAATAATACAAAATAACTATCATAGACTCACTGTACACCCATATATATCATGTTAACCATGACCTTTCTGTATAATCTGTATATAAAAAAACCACATCCATGCCATATGATATGTATATCAAACAACCAAGTCAACATTGTATAACCAGAAGTATCTAAACATCCATGAACGAGTCGTATAATTGAGAATATCACATTTACCATGACCATTCCATACAACAGAAGTGTCAGACCACAAAGGGATAGATCCAAGGTATATAAGGTCAAGGTATCCACATCAAATCCCAGGTGAGACTAGATGTAAAATAAAACAGGCTAGAGTTAGGTTCCAAGGAGAATGTATACTAACCATGTCCATTGCTAGCCCAAGATAAACTGGATCCAAGGGGTAGCAAGGCCCAATGTATCCTATAAAATCAAGACTCAAGGATAAATCTCATCTAATTCATCCACTCTCATGTTAGAGACCCATGGGAGAAACTTCCATGGTGTCTAATGGAATCAATATCTGAGGTATACCATTCAAGGCATCAAATACCATTTCAAATCACCAATTCATTACATTAATCATTCATAAACAAACATTCAAGTTCAAGGAGTTTACCCACTCATATAATAATTTCTGTGAAATCCATCCAAACAATTGAACATTCCATATAATCCATTTAATAAATTCATGCATGGAATAACATGTCAAGACATTTAAAAGGAGACAATAAATCTACTAATTAATCAAATCAATTCAATTAAGTTATTTATAGATATCCTCTTACTAGGAAATCATAAAACACACCCCTTAAGTGGTTTAATAAAGGAAAAATCAAAGGCATACCCCATAGGTGATCTTGGTTGGGGAAACAACCTCCAACAAGTCTCAAGAAAACTAAAGGGAGTCCTTAATAGGTTCCATTTTATTTAATTCAATTATTCAATTCGTTTTTTGGGGCCACACTAGAAATTATAGCTGGTGTCATTATGAAAAATATCTTTATAAATAACCAAACCACTCAGGAAAAATATAGACCACCTACCGTAGGTTCGTAGTGGAGTGATCATCCAGTATTGGATTTTGATTCAGCTCAAATCAAAAGAAAAATAAATAATATATAAAGAACCTAGAAAAAGGGAAAATTATCTTGCACCTAAATAGCACAACTAATACCAAGACAAATGAAGAATGAAATAAAAGAAATTTAGTAATCACTAATGTGGATATAATGGGACCGGTGATGCTCAATTCTGAGATCAGATGAAGGAACGATAGAAAAAGCTACAAATTGGACTCCAGAGGATTCTCCCAACATAGGTTTTGTCTGATTAATGAATGAAGGAAATGATTTTATATTTTAACATTAATTAAGATAAATTTGGTAATTTCCCAAATAATTCTTAGGTTTCATGGTTTGGCCGCATGTTTGGATAAACTGTGCACCCACTACTATAAGGAGGGGCACCTTGCATGGTTTGTACACATGATTTGACTAACTATGTGAAAATCATGTCTCATTCCATTGTAAAAAACTACATAGGGTTCCACATGGGTGTGCACCTCCATCCATATGGTTTTTAAAACCATGTGGTCTCCTCCATCCCACCATCCATCCTCCCACGGTTAGCAGTAATCATGTGACCTTCCCCACACATTTTCTACTAACCATTCATCCTGCCCTTTTCTTCCAAAATATGGTATCGGGGCTCTGAACAATCCCCAAACACCCTAGATACAACTGTGACCTCAAAGGGTATTCACATTAGATCATAAACAAGAATTTAAACTAAAAAAAATATCCGTACCTCATACGAAAACCTAGGTTCTTAAAATAATCAATATCTTTCTTCATAACCTTGAGAAAGGAAACATAATAAGGGTGATCAAATATTCTCAGTAAGGGTAAACAGAGGAGATATTAATGATCACATAAGAATAACATGAGCATAAGGGTATGAGAACATGATCTTAACATTTGAAATCCATACCTTTCATATCATAGATCATAATCTTGAGTCATTTCATAAATCTCGGTAGTTCATAAGACATGAATCATAAGGGAATCAAAGAACATAATACACGATATCATTACATTAGCATAATACATAGATTTTTGGAATACACATAAGTTTAAAAAATCATTTCCTTATTTGTTAAGGATCCCTACCAAGAATATCATAGTGTATTGGGTTCAATTCCCATTCCATCATAGTATTCACGGTTCAATCTCAAGACTACCATAGTAGATAGATTTCTTTATAGAACTGGGATCAATCCCCATTCTAGTCCTAATCCCATGAGATATACATGTTTACCTAATGCATTGGAGGGATATATAATTCTAGTCCCACCCATAACATAATAAAAATTATATAGTTGTGTTTCACAAGATTATACAAAACTTATCACATCATAACCTGTGAAAAATAAATAGGTTTTATAATTATTTTATCATGAAATAACCTATAGAAGAAAAAATGGGTTTTTTAAACATTTCATCAATTCATTATTGCATAACTCATGGAAAAGGAATAGGATTCATAAACATATTTTCATCATAATCATAAACCATCTAGAGAAAGAATAAGGATGGTTTCATTGGATTATATTGTAATGTTCCATGCCTTACCGAACCATTACTTTTATATTTTGGATAGCCAGAGATGTTTAGAGGAGGATTGAGGAGGTTATATAGAGGCTGGAATTGAATGAGTATTGAAATAGGTGGTTCAATACATGAAATTTCTTCATGTAATGAGTTGGTCATTCAAAAATTGTGTAGCTAGAGAATTCATGAATTGTATACAGCTATTGAAGAGTCTATGAAACAAATTTACATTGTGAAAGTGTAATTCATGATGTGTAATTAATTCAGAATGAGGTGACTTAAATTTTGGTGGGAACCAAAGATATGGGAAATTCATAGCTTAAAAGGAATTTATGCCTTATAAATCATGACCCATGTGGAATTCATGATGTGAATATGTAATTCATGATGTGAATGGGGCATTTTAAAGTTTGGTTTTAATGTAGGTTTGGATGATCTTTTTATCATTCGACCATTACCCCTATCATTTATAGAGAAACCCTAGGCACATTTTCGATATTTTCTAGATTTATTATCCTTTCTTCAATACTTGGGATCTAGTATTTGTTGATTATAAATCCATGGTGAGTTCTTCTCCTTTATCCCCATATTTTATTTCATTCTTCTTTAGAGTTTCACTACAGTGTTGTTGGTTTTGGTTTGGGGCATGTGTGGGATGCATTTTTTATAACCCTTTGGTGTGGTGTTGGTTGATCCATCATTTCCTTACATAGTTGTAGTTTGTGGGATCTTTTTTCTTCATCATGTGGTGCAAAGTAAGATCAAGAATCATCTTTGAGGTAGGGGATATTTTTTTCACTCATTTTACATTCTATGTGTGAGATATTCATGATTTTTCTTTCCTTTGGGTGGATAGTGAGGGTCAATATAATAAGATAATTAATTGGAATATTTGAAATTGATGTGGATGGGGAATTATAACATGCGTTTATGTATTTTTATATGTTTTTTGTGTGTATATACATGATTGTTTCTAATTCTGAAAATAATGACTATTGGAAGCCTTTTTTACATTATAGTGGTTATGTGCTAAGACCCTTTCCATGTTATTGTGTGATCGCACCCTGAATAAAAGGATAAAGAATTATTTTTTTTGATAATAGTTGATTTCTCATAGTACCTTGTTTGTGTGATAATACACATGATAAATAAATAAGTAATGGAATAGAATCCCTTGAATAAATTGTGGAAGCCTCTATGTGCTATTGTTGTGTGTTCTTATTCTTGTTGTGTTTCCCTGTGTGGTTTGGGTTATTGTGTGGTGATAGAGGGGACTTATTGGGATATGTGATGCATGTGGTTGTGATTCATGTGGTTGTGATGTGGTGGTTAGTTGGAATATATTAGATTTGAGAATTTTTGCGATGTTGTAATGACCCAGGATTTTCATATATTAATATTACATATTTTTTATGAACATTCATTACATTACACAAACACACACATGAGGATCATAAAGGTATAGTTCATTTGGAAACTTGGAAACATAAAAAATGGTTCATAGGTGAACTGAATAATATCCCACTAAGTTCCTCATAACTAGAACCCTTCTTATAAAAATCATACATAATAAAATTTTCATAATATGGGGAAAGAAACATAAGAGAGGGTGAGCTCAAATGCTCAATAAGGGTAAACAAGAGATATATATAAACATAACATGATAAGAAGGGTATGATAACATGATCATAACATTTTAAATTTTTTCCCTCTATATCAAATAACATAATATTGGGTCATGGAATAAAGATTAGTAGTTTATAAGATATGAATCAAAAGTAAATCAAGGAACATAATCCATGAGAGCATAACAATGGAATAATACATGGAATTGTGGCATAAAAATAAGAATTTAAATCATATCCATAGTAGTAAAGGATCATTACCAATTATATCATAGTGAAATGAGTTCAATCCCCAAACAATCATATTATTCAAGGTTCACTACCAATACTATCATAGCAGAAAAAGTCTCTTACTGAACTAGGTTCACTCCCCATTATAGTTCTATTTGTCCTATGAGATTTTAATATTTACCCATTGCATTGAAGAATATATAGGTACCACCCATAAAAAATGAAAAACATAAATATTTGTGCATAAGTACATAAAAAATTCATCATATCAGTACCCATGAAAAAAGTGGGTTTCATAAGAATTAAATTATAACATAACTCATGGTAAAAAATGGGTTTCATATATATATTTCATCATAACATAACCCATATAAAAGAAGTGGTTTCATAAACATCTATTAATCATAATCATAAACCATCCTAATCAAGAATAAGTATGGTACAACTGGATCATATCAATAGTAAAACATAATCATCACCAAAGGTTATTTTAATTAATGAATATAAATTACATAAAAAAAATCATTAATACATTCTTGAGAAAAATATCCTTTCCATTTTGATAAAACTTATTTAAAATCTAAAAAAATCACAAATATTAAAGAAAATTTTTAATTTTAAAAAAATATTGGAAACATGTAATGGAATATTTAAAAAATTTATTGGTCATGATGGTGGAAGATTCCATTCATGCCGTACACTTTAAAATAAAGATTCTTTTCACATTTTCAGTAAAATTCAAAAGTACATCATTTAGAAAATGACAAGAAGATTAATTTTATTTTTTTTTGTGAAAATTCAAATAGGGGTATAACTTAATTTAAAAAATACTAGGTTATTTTTAAAAAACACATTTAAAACTTTTTTTAAACATGGATATGGAATAAAAATCATTTTTTATTGAAGAGAGAAATAAAGATGATTTTTCATAAAAATGTTATTTTAAAGTATTGAGTACATAAATAGAGTAAAATGACGTGAAAACATTTATTTTAATGAAATAAACATAGGAGAATAAAATGAATTAGTTTCATGATTTATGGATTATAATATTTCATTATTAGAATCATAATCTTAAATAATCCCTGATAAACGATGATATTGTAAAAAAAATCATTACCACTTTAGTATATTTTGAATCATAAAAAATATTAAAGATTAAAATCAATTGAAACTTTATATATAATGAAAATAATTATATTCATGATTTAAAATTTCAAATGGAATTATATACATCTCATAAAATTAGATAGGTTCATAACATATACTATTTCCCAAAGAAGGCAATTTGAGGGAAAAATCCCTTACCTTAAGTTTTGAATTCCTTCATACAGGTTAAAAACTACTATATAATAAATACAATTTTACTATACATCTATTAAATAACCATAATAATATTTATAATACCATATATTATTTAATTATGACTTTTTATTACATATTTATCAATAATTCCTTGTTAAAATCACGTTTTAGGTAATAAATGCTTCATTTTTCATGTATGTTTTGGTTTGGTATTTTCAATAATTTTACTTTGATCATGGTTAAATAATATATATAATTTTAAAAATGATATAAATATCATATATATTCATTATACATGTATTTATATTAATCCATAAAAGTTAGAGATATATAATGAAATACACTGTTCATGGAGACGGTTGACCGTATGTATGCATAAACCCTATTTACATCTTTTAATGGGTGAAATTAAAGAAAGGTAAATAATATATTATATTTGAAGAATAATTTTTATATTATATTTATTACATATATTTATTAATTTTATCCTTATTAGATTCCATGCAAATTCTTAGTGATTAACGAATCACATCGCTTCGTGAGGCGGTAGTCCACTGTACACACGAATGACGTTATCGTATTCTCCACGGAATGGAAAGTAATAATATATATATGATATTATAATTATATAAGTATTATTATATCATAAATATCATATATAAATATTATATACATCATTATATCCATCCACGATAAGCGGTGATGGAAAATTAATTTCATCGGTTTGCAAGGCGGTAGTCCGTTGTACACATGATCAATAGTTTCATTTACCATTTTAGGGAGGAGGATATGGTTGTAGGTAATTAACTTAAAATAAAAAAATATAATTATATTTAATATACTTAGGATATTATATCATCATTTTTTAATAATATTTCACGGAGGTGGTGGATGAAATAAAATAACACCTAGTTATGGACATTACCTCTTCTTTGGACAACTTATTTTGGTTTGAACCAAAAGACTTCCTAGGTTGGATTTATGAAAAAAAAGATTATATGATGATGAAATGGAATTATTTAATTTATTTAGATATTTATTGTCTGAGAAAATGGGGTTTGGAATTGTGTAAAGGAGAGGAGAGGGGGTGTCCATTTATAAGTGGGGGAGAGGACACACTTGGAATTTTTAAAAAGAAAGAATTCCACCAGCATATTATCATGGAACAAGGATAAATAATTTAACATTTTATAAAATTATAATATATAAGGTCTTAATATTCCTATAAAATAGGAATTATACATGTTTTGGGACACTTTTAACCCTTATATTTTTAGTTTAACCCCATGGAAAACCTGTTTTTACCTTAACCATGATAATTAATCATTACTATTTTTAATATTAATTATGGTAAAAATTAAGTTTAACATATTTGATAATATTAATTATTATTATTAAAAATATTATATTAATTTTTCCAAATTCCATGCCCAAAAATGGAAAAAAATTAATTTAAAATTAAACCCATATATGCGATGAAAAAGTGGTTTTCTAAAGAGAAAAGTTTCAAAAGTTTTAAAAAAATTTATATCAAAATTTAATATGAAATTGATTTCAATGAAATGTATTGAATTTATTATAATATAATTGAGCTAATTTTACCTTTAATACCATTTTAAAATAAAATTTAAACTTATAAATTCTTTAAATGGAAAGTTAGTTTTCAATAAAAAACTAGTATTTTTCACAATTCATCGAAAAATTAATCTTTTCTAAAGAATCCAAAAAATTAACCCTAAGATGATATTTTAATTTTGATTCAAAATATGAAGTTATTTTTTTAAATCAAATTTTTTAAAAGTTTTAAAAATTAATTTTATTATTTTTTCTCCAAAATCAATAAATGCATTTTTTGAGAAAATTGTATTTCGAAACATATAAAGACTTTACAAAACATTAAGTACATTTTTATCAATATGATTTCTTTATATAAAACCATTATGATTAATATTTTAAATTTTATTATTCCTCTTAATATCACCAATTTTAATAGCTAGGTCATAATGACCATGTTAAATTGTAATATAAATAGTATATTGTAATTTGTTAAAACTCGGTGTTGCATGTATCGCAAGATGTCGAATAAATTAAATTTAATCAAAAAGAAATATTTCATAAAATATATGGGTGTTATATTCTACCCCCCTTAAAATTATTTTTACCCTTGAAATTCTATCACTTTGGTACACACAACTAAGGAAAAAGTTTCCTTATTACATCCTCAGGTTTCCTTGTAGCTTCCTTAAACATGTGGTTTCACCACAAAAACTTGAACATGTGAGTGGTTTTGTTTCATAAAACTTTCTTTATACGATCCATAATATCCATCGGTTGTTTCTCAGAAGAAACATCATGCTCTAGTGGTATGAACTCTGAGTTTAGTACATGTGAAGGTTCATGTATGCACTTCCTCACAAGAGATACATGAACCACATCAAAGATTTGCGAGAGGTTTGGTGGAAGCACTGACCGATTGGATACCATCATGATATGATCAATAATTTAAAATGGACCATTATACCTAGGGATTAGTTTCCCTTTATTTCTAAATCTCATAACCTTCTTCTATGGAGAAACTCTTATAAACACATTGTCACCAAATTCAAATTCCAGACCATGTCAATGATTATCAGTATAAATTTTATGTTGAATTTGTGCCGCCCTTATGTGTTTTAAAATGGATCTAACCTTCTCTTATATTTATTCAGCTATATCAGGTCCCAATATATTTATTTCTCCAAATTAATTCCACCACATTATAGCTCTATACTTCTTTATATAGAGGGATTCATAAGGAGCCATATGAATACTCATGTGTAATCTATTATTGTATGAAAACTCAACTAGAGTAATGTGTTGATCCCAACCACCTTTAAAATACAAATAACAATATCTCAACATATCCTATAGGGTTTAAATTTTTCTCTCAGAATGACCATTTTTTAGGATGATACAAAGTAATGAAACTCAAATCTGTATCAAGAGATTACTAAATACTTTTCTATAACTTTGAGGTAAACCTCAGATCCTAATTAGATACAATGGAATCTGTTAATCCATGAAACATTAACACTTACTTAATTTATATCCTGGAAATCCAATCAAAATATAAATATTCTCTGATAGCGATGAAGTGTTCTAACTTTGTAACGTGATCGACTACAACCCATATAACATTGTTCCCTTTATAAATTTTGGGGAGTCTGATGATAAAATCTGTGATGATGTTTTAACATTTGTATTCTGGTATGGGTAATGGATATAAAATACCCTTAGTCTTTTTTCTCTTAGCCTTAACTTTCTAACATACCAAGAATCAAGATACAAACTCTACAATATCTCTCTTCAATCCATCCCACCAGAAATACTCTTTCAAATATATATAAATATTTATAATTCTAGGATAAATATAGAATTAACAACTATGAGACTCCTTAACAACTACTTATTTAAATTGGGCATGGGTAGAATACATACATAGTTCTCGAACCTTATCATTCCATCATAATCAAGGTTAAAATCAGAAATATTTCTCACCTTCTTCTATAACTCTATATCATCCTTATATTCCTATTTAATTTTTACTCAAATATATGTTTGGAAAATGATTTTGGTAGGATAATATTTCTCTCCTTCCTTTAGGATTTCTAGATCCATCCTTTTAAAATCCATAAATATTGGATATTTTTTATCCACATCTAGGATAAGATAACATAATCCTTTCAACTAAAAGCATCAACCACCTTGTTCACTTTCCCAGGGTGGTAATGTATTGAGCAGTTATAATCTTTAATCAGATATAACAATATCTTATGGTGCATGTTTAACTCCTTATGTGTAAATATATAATTTAAACTTTTGTGATCAATATATATATCACACTTTTCCTTATAAAGATAACTCCTCCATATCTTTAATGCAAAAAATACCACAGCTAACTCCAAATCATGATTTGCTTAATTTTTCTCACGAAACTTCAATTTTTTTGAGGAATAATCTATAACCATGTAATTATGAAAAATAAAACATCCCAATATCATCTTGGTTGCATCAATAAATATTACAAACCCTTATCCACAATAAGGTAATTTAAGCATAAGTACACTGACTAATATTCTCTCCAGTTCCTTGAAATTTTCCTTGAATTCATTTGTCCAAAGTAAATTGGATCCCTTCTCAGTTAACTTAGTAAGTGGATTAGATAGTCATGATAAATTCTCCACAAACTGTCAATAATATCCATCCAAACCAAGAAAAATTCAGATCTCAGTCATTGTGGTTAGTCTAGGCCAACATTCAATAGCCTCCATATTTTATGGATCCACCGATATACCCTCACTTGAGATTATATGACCCAAAAATGAAACCTTTTGTAGCTGAAATTCACTTTTCAAATTTTTCATAAAACTTATCCTTCATCAGGTTCTTGAGTACCATTATCAAGTGATATTCATGATCTTCCTTTTTATTTGAATAAATCAATATATCATCTATAAAGACTACAAAAAACTGATCAAGGTAATCTATAAAAACTATATTTATTAAATATATGAATATAGTGGGGGAATTAGTAAGACCAAATATAATCAATATATACTTGTAGTGTCCATAACTTTTATGGAATTCTTTATTGGGTATATTATCATTATTGACACTCAATTGATGATATATAAAATAAAGGTCAATATTAGAAAAGTATTTAACTTCACACATTTGATCAAACAAGTCATTAATACGAGGTATATGATACTTTTTCTTTATTGTGATCTTGCTCAGCTACCGATAATTAATGAAAAGTCACATTGTTCCATATTTCTTTTTGAAAAAGAGAATGGGTACACCCAAAGGTGACACACTTGGATGAATTAATATCTTTTCAATATTATCCTAGATTTTCTTATTCAATTCATACAACTCAATCTGGGGAATTCTATAGGGAGTCTTTGAAATAGGTGTGTCACTAGGCATGAGTTCTATTGAAAAAAAAAAATTCACGATTCAGTGGAAGACTGGGAAATTCTTCCTAAGATACATAAAAAACTCCCACATAATAGTCACATCATTAATATTTATTTTCTCTCCAACCATTTGAGATAAATTCCCCTTTTGAATAGAAATAAAAACCCATACAATAGATGTGATTTCCATTGAAAGTTCATATTTATCATCACACTGATAAATGACCATAGGTTGGTTTGGAATATCAAACATGAGTTCACTTCCTTGAAAATTTATGTGGGATTTATAAAGATAAATCTAATCCATGACTAATCTAACATCAAATTTAACTAGAAGAATAATGACAAGATTTATAGGAAAAATATTCCCAGAAACTTTAATCAGATAGGAATCATATACTTGAGATATGATCAGAGTACCATTAATGGTTTTCACTACTAATTATATATATAACCATGTGGGTGGAATCTTGATACCCTTTAAAAATTCTTCATATATAAATGAATGGGTAGATCCTGAAAAAATAAGATATTAGCAGTTCTAGAGTGGATGGTAAGTGTATCTTTCACCACATCGTTATTGAACCCCTCATCATGAATAGTGGTAGCATGAGATTTACCCTTTTACCTCAACTTAAGAGGTTGCTAACAACGATCTTCAACATTAGATTTCTATATTTGGGAACTAGTTATCATAGTTCCCATACTACTTGCATTTTAAACACTAGAGTATGGGTAGTGCATTTTGTGGAGATTTCTCTCTATTCACATCATTAGTTAACTTTTTCCCATCACTTCAGTATTTGATTTCTTGATGACCTTCCCTTCCACACTTAAAAATTTTACAAGTACCCTTAATACACATTCCTCTATATTTCCTGACACAATTAAGCATGAAAGAAATCTCATATTCTTCTCTCTAGGGTTCTTAGTGTATCCCTTGAAATCCATCTTTCTTTTCTTATTAAAACCATGTAATTCATGGGTGACTCTAATCTCCATTTCCAACATGAGAGTACATAAAATGATTTATTCATAGTTACTAAAGTCCCTTATGGATAAATCCATTATAATACTTAGTTTTAATTCACTTAAGTATCTATCAACCTTACTTTTAGGTTGGATGATAATTCTATAAGTGTACCTCACAAGTCTTGAAAAATTTTACTCATAGGTACCAATGGATTCATCATCCTTATACTTTAGCTCAAGGAATTCCTTCTCCATTTTCATATGAATAATTCAAGGGAAGTACTTATTGAAAAATAACCTCTTAAACTCATCCTAATATATGGAGTCAATTTCATCTTATTGCCTCATATTCATAATGAGAGTCCACTATTTACTCACATCACCTCCCAAATTATATACAACCAAAATGAATTTTTCATGTATTGAACACCGGAGAATGAAAAATATATTTTCAGTGGTACTAATCCATTGCTTAGAAATTATAAGATCAGTGGAACCAGTAAAATATGTTAGGTGTTTTCTCATGAAGGAATCAAAAGAATGATGTTCCCAGCTTTGATAGTTTGGAATTTTAACATGTTTTATAGCTTGAGAAAGTCGTGTGAGCATAAAAATGATATTTTTCATTCCAAATCTCATAAAATTAGGTTTCTTATGAGGAAAAGCATTTC
Organism: Viscum album; assembly: GCA_963277665.1. Taxonomy (NCBI): domain Eukaryota; kingdom Viridiplantae; phylum Streptophyta; class Magnoliopsida; order Santalales; family Viscaceae; genus Viscum; species Viscum album. Next base: position 909,429,811 of record OY728152.1, read on the forward strand.
ATCATCCATTACATTAATAATTAACACATTTACTTCAGGTTACATCCACCGACTAAAACCAAAAAGTATATCTTGAGAAATAATAATCATATTGGGAAAACATATAATCATGAAAAATCATTTATAGGATGTCTAAATCAAGACAACTTATTTTAAATCCATGACACCTAAGGTTTAACCTAGGTTATTCATGGTCATCATATTCAAATAATTTATGATGATTCATAAAGAAAATGTAAATTAACCAAAGAATATCCCCTAAGAGTGTCAAACCAGGTGCACAATAAGGCCTGTTGTTGTGTACCTAGTAATGCTTGAGTCAATCCTGACATGTCTTTATTTGAGTTTTTACACCTAGATACATATTTGTTAGAACCACATACACTTATATTATCTAGGAAGGGATGTATTTATAGGTAAATCACATAATCTCTTCCTTTCCAAAACTTTAGGATATTACCCTATACCTAGGCTTATCCTAAGGGGTTTCAGTAAAGTTTTCTCATCCTAGTTTCCAAATGTTAACTAAACCTATCCTATGATACCAATGATAATTTACTAGTATTTTGATACATCAATATTACATATTTTTTGATTAGATTTTATTATATTACACAAACACACACTTGAGGATCATAAAGGTATAGTGCCTTTGGAAACTTGGAAAGATAAAAAACTGGTTCATAGGTGAAATACATCATCTACCACTAAGTTATTCATAACTAGAATCCTTATTATAAAAATCATACATAATATATTTCTTCATACCCCAGGGAAAAGAAACATAAGATAGGGTGAACTTTGATGCTAAGTAAGGGTAAATAAGGTAGATACATAAACATAACATGATAATAACATTTAAAAACAATACCTTGTATATTAAAGATCATAATCTTGGATCATGGAGTAAATATTGGCATTTCATAAGACATGAATCATAATGTAATCAAAGAACACGATCCATGATAGCATAAAAATGGTATAATACATGGAATTATGGAATACACATAATCTTATAAAATAATTTCCATCGTAGTTAAGGATTATTTCCAAGTACATCGTAGTGGAATAAGTTCACTCCATAAACTATCATATTAGTCTAGGTTCACTCCCAAGACTATCATATTGGACAAAGTCCATTACTGAATGAGTTCTCTCTCTATTCTAGTCCTTCTTATCTCATGGGATTTCAATATTTACCAAATACATTGTATGGATATATTGGTCCCACCCATCACATAATAAAAATAAAAAATGGGTTCCATAAGATCATAAAACATTCATCATATTAAAACCAATGAAAAGAAGTGGGTTTCATATGAATTATATCATATCATATCCCATGGAAAATAAATGAGTTTCATATACATTTTATCATAACATAAACAATAAAAAAGAAATGGTTTGATAAAAATATATTCATCATAATAATAAACCATCTTGATAAAGAATAAGGATGAAGCAAATAGATATTATCCCTAGTAAAAAATAAGTAATAAAAAAGGTTTTTGTCACTGATGAATAGAAATTCCATAAAAATCATTAACATATTCTTGAGTAAAATATCCTTTAAATTTTTAAAAGACTTAATTAAAATCTAAAATCACCCCAAATATTAAAGAAAACATTTTATTTTAAAATAATCTTGGAAACTTGCAATTTTATCTTTAAAATATTTAATGTTCATGATGGTGGAAAATTCCATTCATTCCATACACTTTAAAACAAACATTTATTTTATAATTTTGGTAAATTTCAAAAGAACCAAATTTAGAAAATTCCAAGAATATTCCTTTTAATTTTTTTGAAAATTTAAACAAGGGTAGAAATCAGTTTAAAAAATCTTAGGGTATTTTAAAAAAATCATCTTTAAAAATTTTTTTCTGAAAAAATAGATATGGAAGAAAAATAAGTTTTGACCAAAGAGAAAAATAAAGATGATTTTTTCATAAAAAAATTATTTTTAACTCTTGAGAAGATAAAGAGATAAAAATAAAGAAAAAAATTTATTCTAATAAAATAAAAATATAATAATAAAATTAATGAGTTTCTTGATAGATGGATCATAATATTTCATTATTGTAAACATAATCATAAACTATCCTGATAAATGATGAGATTGTAACAAAAAAATATTTACCACTTTGGTATCGTTTTAATCGTATTAATCGTTAAATATTAACATAAAATGAAACATTAAAAATCATTAAAATAATTATATTCATGATATAACATGTTAAAGGTTAGTATATACACCTCATAAAAGAAGATATATGCATAACATTTCTTATGTCCCAAAGAAGAAAATTTGAGACAAAAATCCCTTACCTTAAGTATCATATTTCTTTGTACATGTTTAAAACTCCTATATAATAAATAAAAGTTTATTATATATCTATTAAAGAGAAATAATAATATCTATCATACCATATATGATTTACTTATTACTTTTTATTACCTTCTTATCAATAATTATTTGTTTAAACCACCTTTTGGTTAATAATTATTTCATTTTTCATGTATGTTTTGGTTTGGTATTTTAAATCATTTTACTTTGATAATGGTTCCATAATATACATAATGTTAAAAATTATATAAATATCATATATATTAAGTATATATTTATTTTATTTATCCATAAAAGTTAGAGATATAAACTAAAATACACCGTTCATAGAGACGGTAGGTTGTACGTACACATGAACAATATTTTGATATTTTAACGGATAAAAAAAGAAATTTAAATAATATATTAAATTTAAATAATAATATTTATTTCATATATATCACATATATTTATTAATTTTATCCTTATTATCTTCTCTGAAAAGTGTTAGTGAAAAAAGAATCATATCACTTTGTGGATGGTAGTTTGCCGTACACACAACTGGCATTATCATATTCTCTATAGAATGAAAAGTAAGAAGGTATATATTATATTATAGTTACATAAGAATTATTATATCATAAATATCATTTATAAATATCATATATATCACTATATCCATCCATGAGAATCAATGATGGAAAATTAATTTCATCAGTTCATGAGGTGGTCGTCTACTGTGTGCATGATCAACAGTTTCATTTCATTTCCAATTTGAGGGAGGTGGAGATGATTGTAGGAAATTACCTTAACATAACAATATATAAATATATTTAATATAATTATTTTATTATATAAGTATTTTTTAATAATATATGATGTATGTGGAGAAATAAATAAAATAAAATTCTCAGTTAAGGACGTTACCACTTCTTCCGACAACTTCTTTTGGTTTGCACAAAAAGCCTTAATTAGTTCAATTTTAAAAAAAAATAAGTTTTCTAGGATGATGGAAGGGAAATATATATTTTTTAGGTAGGTATTTTCTAAACCAATTATTTTTTGAAGTGAGTAAAGGAGAGGAGAGGGGGCATCCTTTTATAAGTGTGGGGGGAGGATACACTTGGAAATTTTGAAAAGAAAGAATTCCACCCACATTTTCTCATGACACAAGGCTCTAAAATGAAACATTTTAAAATATTAGAATATATAAGGACTAAATATGACTATAAAATAGTAATTAGACATTTTGGTTCATTTTTAACACTTATCATTTTAGTTTAACACCTGGTAAACTTGTTTTTACCTTAACCACAATAATTAATTTTTAGTGTTTTTACTATTTATTATGGTCAAAAATTAAGTTGAACTTATTAGATAATATTAATTATTATCATTCAAAAAATTTAATTCAATTTTCCAAATAAATTTTCTAAAATTTTAAAAAATTATATTTATTATTTTTATTTTAAAATCAATAAAATAATTTTTTTGTGAAAATATTATTTTCAAAATGAATAAATAATTTACCAAAAAGTAATTTTTTTATAAATATGTTTTATTTATATAAAAATATTATATATAATATTTAAAAGTTATTTTATTAATACCACCATGTTTAACGACTAGGTCATAATGGCCATGATAAATATTAATATAAATAATATATTGTGGTTCCTTAGAGATCAGTATTTCATATAGAAAAATCTATCGAAGAAAATAAATTTAATCAAAAAATATATTTCATAAAATCTTAAGGTGTTATAGATATGAAAAAAGAGTTTTTAATGCATGGTGTCTATGGTGTGTGGTAGTGATATGTGGTGGTTACGTATGGTGGTGGTGCACGGATGATGTGTGTGGCGGTTGTGTTGTGAGATATTGTTGGGATGTGTGATGTTTGATTTCTATGAGGAGATGACTTGAGAGATGTATCATGGAGATGATGGTGGATGTGTGGTGCTGAGGTGATGGATGTGTGAGTTGGGATAGTTGTCATGTGGCGTGGTTGTGATAGTTTCCCAGTTATCCATGTAATAAATTATGATGATAATACGTAACAAAATAAGATGGTAAATAAGAAATATGGTCTGGAAATTGATGTGTGATAAATGTATTAAATGAAATAATTGGTTATGTAATGTGAAATGGAATATCTAAATGAATAAAAATTGTTGAACCTATAATTAAAATTGGGAAATATTGTGTGGATTGTGTGGTGTTGTATATAGTGGTGGTGGTGGTTGTGATAATTGATGTGTGGTATAATGGTGGTGATGTGGTGTGATTTAGTGCAGTTGATGTAAAACCATAGGTTGGGTGATGTGTGTTATCTATATCATGTATATTTATGATATTTCTATACATTCCCCAACTGATTTGGATAACCTTACCAATGCTCAAAAAATTTGGGTGTTTTCCCCAACATCCTGGTTTATGGTGATACAGATAGATGGATACCCCCTCTTCCCCACTCTTCATTCAGAAGTGATGGCCCAAGTTTCTATAATTGAGATGTGTAGTGATGGACCCAGTGTGTTTGGGCGATATATGACTATTGTTTCTATGATGAGATGTGATGTGTGGGACTAGGTGCCTATGTGAGAGATGTGATATGATGGTACTTGATGCTAGAATTAGATACTAGACCTTATGAGGGTGGGGTAGGTAGGGATGTGAAACCATAAGTATGGATAGTATGTGATGTGGTATGTATGGAAGGGATGGGAGCACCTAACATTCAAAGTTGGGGTGTGAGAGCAGTAAATTATTAGGGAAGCAGTAGTAAGGAACCTTGTTTTGTTATGATCTTGATACTATATTACTATATTGGATGCATGATTTAGTGAGTGAGCCATAGTGAGGTTGTGATGGATAGTTGACCTTCATAGGTTCTTATTGGTTTTTCTATTTTTTCATTGGCGCATTATCATGATCTTTTCACATGTGCACTTGATACCTTGTTTATGTCCCTATTGAGTAAACCTGTTATGATCACCCTATGTGTATAAAATATTTTTTCAGGTTTCCAAGAGGAATTTGGTGACTGATCTGGACATTTCCAGATCAGGTTGGAGATATTATTGAGTCACTACCATAGAATTATCTTTTGGTATATTTGGATACTTTTATATATATCATTTTACCTTTTTCATGAATTTGTGGGATGGTTTTGGATTTATTTTATACTAGTTGTCGGAGTTTTTTAGTTATTATTTATCCTATCTCCTAATACTATTTTTTATTATAGAGTGTAATGCCTCCAATACTTTGAGATTTTTATACCCTCGATGCTAGTCTCTAACCCAAGGCCTACTGGAGGTGGGACTCAGGGGGTCTTTATCTCTATTCCTTTATTGCGGCATATTTGGAGGGAGGGGGTCATGGTAGAGTGGTATTAAATGTTTTGGTTGAGTGATATGATTTATTTTGGAGTTAGGAACTGTGAGGTTTGCATGAACTAAAAAAAAGTGGAATTTACCAATAGAAAATTAGTGACAAATAATATATGTCTTGGTGAAAATGATTAATTCCAACATATATTTGGTTTTGTTAGTATTAATTTTAATTACCAGCATTTTTTTTACTAACAGGTATATATGTTGGTATTAACTATTCAATACCAACACATATTTTACTAACAGTAAAATTTGTCATCTTTTTCATTTTAATACTAACATTTTTTACCAATACATGAATATATTATTAATAACTATTATGACTAACAAATGTTTTACCATTAGAAAAATTTGTTCCAATAAATGTTTTTATAATGAAATGTTATACAAACAATTGAATATATATATGTATAACAACAAATAATTTTTTAATACAAATATATATTTATAATTTTAATTAAATTAACTATTAAATAAAAAATATTTGTTGGAATAAATATGTACATATATACAAACATACATACATATATATATATATATATATATACAGTGTGTGTGTTTCTATTAACATGTTACCTGAGTTTTTTGGATGTTACATCCAATTAAAACTCAACTTACTAGTAGTGGAAACAAATGAAGGGTATTAGTGTCAGTACGAAGGACCCACTATAAATATATTTTAAATATTATCATCCATATTCAGAAAAACACATATGAGCTAATTTTGAATCCATTCTAAATAATTTTTAAAAAATATTTGAAACAAATAAATAAAATTCAATTTGAAAATATTAGAATTTAGAATTATTTTAAAATATATTTTCAATAATAATAGAAATAATTAAAAAATTAAAATAGGGTATTAACCCTAATGATGTGCCTGAAACCCTATCCTAACTCACTCTTCACCCGTTCCACCTCCCAACTTCTCCCCCTCCCCGTCCTGCCTCCCCCATCCCGCCTCCCCCGTCCTGCCTCACTGTCCTGCCTCCACATCCCATCATCATCCCGCCTCCCCCGTCCTGCCTCCCTGTCCCACCTCCCCATTTTGCCACCCTGTACCATCCCCTTCCCACCTCCCCTATCCCATCCCCATACCGCCCTCCTTGGCCTTCCTCACTCGACCCCTGCCGTCCCTGACCTTCCCCGCTTGACCCCCACCATCACCAACCTTCCCCACCCAGCCTTCCCCACATGAGGTATGCCCTAATATTCATTTGGTTTAATCGCCACCCCTATTTATTCATTGATATGACTATAAATTTAAATCACCACCCCTATTTCATGTCATTCTTTACTGGTGCTCATTGATATTCATTTAATTAATTATGTTGTTAAATGTAAAAATTTTATAACAACAACCTTGCAACCATGTGCAAGAAATGTTGTCAAATTATATTACTTATGTGTGGTATGTGGTGAAAGAATCAAGGTGAAATGTCTTCAAAAGTAAACTATCTAATATTTTTGGGGTTTCACCTCAAATAATATTGTCAGCACCCTTTATATTATTCACTAGTTGGTTTTCTCTTTTTTTTTCTACCAGTGAAAAATATTTATTATCAACGATTAATTTATTTAAAAATTCAATATTCAATGACCTTAAAAGTATGTGATATATATATATATTGTTGATCAGTCTACTGTGTTTTTTTATCATACATCCTGTAATAGTTTGCCTGTTTATTTTAAGAAGTTTGATTGAAACTTTTTTGATTATCCTGTATCTACAACAAATTTTAGTTTGAACAGTGTGCTAAGGGCTTGCAACATCAACAACAACATTATTACCTATTCTAGGCCATTATCATCCTACTGCTCATCAATATGATCCTTATGGTGGAGGTTTGAGTAATCATATTTGAAGTTCATCTCCAGTTATCACAACACATGGTCCATTGATTAGCTCCAAAGGACAATCCCCTCAAGAAAACTCAATGGGGAAAACAACACTCCCATAGGATCTCCTTTCTATAAAATATTCTCCTTTAACAGCTCCTGGATGGAATTTGAATTCATATAATCCAATGGGGTTCCCATTCCTTATAACACCACTATGGAAAGGCTTTCAACAACCTCTAAAATTTTCAACTCCATTTGATACTTTTGCTGATCCAGCTCAAGTATCCATGGTTCGTTAATCTGTTTTTTTCTAGAATTATTTATTTTTTGATCATTTTATTGTTTCCTTTAATTTCACCACCACATATTCCTTATATTTTTTTCATAGAGGGACCAACTATTGAGATTCCAATGAACGTTAAAAAGGAAAGTAGAAGATTTCAAGATACTGCGATCTTGTTAAGATTTCATTGATTCATAACAAATCCTGTATGAATTTTATAGATCTGATTATAAATTTCTATATAATTCCTTTTAAATGAATCCGAGTATGAAATTTTGATGATTTAAATTTATAGTAGTTGATCTAAAAATATTATTTGGTATATCTCAATACATTCAAGGCATTCTTCCTCCTTCAACAACATCTAGATGTAATCATCTAGAACTATTGATTTCTCTTTGGTCTGCATAGAATTCGTATACCTCAATACATGCAAGTCCTTATTACTATTTTTATTATTTGTTGAAAATTTATAGTATGGTTAGTAAAGTGCATATAATCCTTTTTATTATGCAGTGAAAAATTTCTTCAGCATGTTCCCTGACATGGTTTACACTGGCAGTGGGGTAAATGGTCATAGTAACTTTTGTAAACCATGATAGTGATAGCTTATAGTTATGGTTTACATGAGTATAGGGGAAAAGGTTTACCCCACTTCCAATATAAACCATTTCAAAAGTGATATCTTATGGCTATGGTTTACACCTGTTATGGGGATACCAGTGTAAACCATGATAGTGATAGCTTATGGTTTATGAAACTTATTTCATTTCCTATATTCATAAATGTTTTTTGTAATTTTCTTTAGCATGTTCACTGACATGGTTTACATTGTGTAAATGGTCATAGTAACTTTTATATTATTCACTACAGCATGTTCCTTGACTATGTTGTGAATACTGTGTAAATGGTCAGTGCAACACATATCACCCTTCCTCCTCTCTCTATTATTCTTCTGACCTCGAATTATCAGTCTAAAATTTATAGATTGTAAAATTCCAAATCAAGTAGGATGGGTTTTTTTAAAATTTTAAAATGTTTCTAGCATCATGTTGAATAATATGATCGATATATGATTCATTTGGAATCTTTGGTTTTAGTAAGTCTTATAGTTAGTGTTGTAGTTTTTTTTAGCATGTCTCAATTTTCCTAAAATGGATTCACTATTAGTTCTAGATTCCATATGGTGTTTTAATGGTTATACTAATGTCCATAAGTTGAGGCTATAGTTTTATGTGGAGTTTGAATACAAGATTTGGGTTCACAGCTATTGTATTTGGTTGCAAGGTGTGCCTTGGTGTGGCTATAACCAGTTTTTCATGAGGGTGTTCCTTTTGAAGATTAGCAGGTGTCTAGGATAAGTTTTCAAATTTATGGATAGATTAATGATAATATTAATTTCTATATGAAGGTATAAAATATTATAATTTTATTACCATGCCTATGAAAATGAGAGTGGGTTGCTTGTCTTGATGAAGCCTCTAATCGTATTTTAGCATGATGCTGAATTTGGATTGTTTTTTTCTTGATGATGACTATTATTTGGATTTTGAATCCATGTGATGATATTGGAATATAAAGGGAGAGTAATATGTTTTTACATAGGGATGTGGGTGTTTTATCATCACTATAATAGAGAATCCTGAGGTGGATATGACATATTTCTATGCTTTGGGTCTCCGGGTGAAGGGAGTGTTTTCTCTAGTAAAGTCAGAATGGTTTGTAGGATTCACCTTTATTTTATCTTATTTTTTTTGAAAGAATAATCTTGAATATGCCCGAATCTGAGTACCATATTATTATCTTGGATTTTTTGCTCTTAATTTTGATCTGTTAAGAGATGTGTGAGGTACAAATTTTTACGGGGGCCTCTGAGAGGCTTCGCTCTCCCCTCTCCCCACATTAGGGTTTCCTCCAGTGGAGATTCAGAGGGGGGAGGAACTCCGGCTTCGTCTCCCCCCTTCTCCTTTTCCTCTTCACCCCCCTGGCACCGATATCTCTCGGCGCTCCCAGCGCACCCGCCTCCCCCTTTTATTCCTTTTCTCGGGCTTTTGCGTTTACTATCAGCGGCGAAGGCGCTCCTAACTTCACTTCGCCTTGTCCTATCTTCTTTTCCCCCTGTCCTCCTCCCCCTCTCTCCTGATGTTGTTCACTAGTGGGACTTCATTCACCTTTACCGCCCCTATTTCCGCCTTTCCCTGTGCATTAAACCCCCATTTTGGGTCTCTGGGCGGGTGTTTCAAGAGGCTTGGGTCGGCGCTGGTGGGGGTGTTTGAGGTTCTTCTTATCCTATTCCCTTATTGTACAACCCATTGTGCCTGAACCCATCTTGGTCGGGCTCGATGCGGGTTTTGGGACATCTTGGGATGGTGTTGGTGGGGGGCTGGCAGCGGTCTCAGTGCATTTTCGCTGCCAGAGTTGGTTTCTTTTTCTCCGTGTTCGTTGGTGGTTCAATTTGATGCGTGGACTTGTGATGGATGTAGTGGCCATCGATGACAGAACTGTTTATTTCAGAGATGTGCTCGATGTTATGACGATGAAGAGATCAGAATACATTTTGTGATAGTGTTATGATGCTACAGAGGGACGTTCACCGGCTGTGGTGCGTCAATGCTGCGGTCGACGGTTCGTGGGAACGACTCGAGGTCTGTCACTCAAGTTATCGTATCCCAGGATGGTGTTCAGTTAGATGCGTGATCTTTTGATTTTCATATTCATATTTGGTTGTTGTGGTTTGGGTCATGGTGCGAGAATCGAGGTTGTTCAGGCACTATGATGGTTTCTGTTTGAATTTTGAATCTTGAAGATTGTACTGTTTGAAGTTGTTCTCATCGGCATGAGTTTTCTTTGGATGGGGACCTCGCTGACGGCTTCTTCTAGGATCTCTATGGAGGTCCGATCTTCTTGCACACTGCTCTGGCTTCTATATCCCTTACTCCTTTCCAGGTCGGTTGGGCGTAATGGTATCAGATGAGGTTCTGGGATGTGTTTTTGTGAGCGACAGGGTTCTCTAGGAGGCACGTCTTGTGGAGATCTTCCCCTCGATGGTTGTTCTTCTTTTTGAAGTTGAAGATGTCCTTGACAATGGTGGCTGGAAGTTCTGTACTCATTCTGATTCTTGGAAAACTTTCTCCGGCAATCGGTACCAGTGGTGTTTGGGTGACAACGACGATAGGTGGAAATCATGAAGGCTGGCGACATGACTTTATCTGATGTGCTGATGGTGATCTCCTCGGGTTTCAATCTTGATTTGGTTGTTTTTGAATTATGATTTTCGAATCCCTCCTGATGTTGTTTTTGAATTTTTTATCTGAGGTTCTCACTAACCCAAAAAGTGGTTTATCTAGAAAATGAAAAAAAAGGATTTGGACCAAGAGAGGTGTGAGGTGAGTTTGCGAAAATGTTGATTGTATTTTTTTAATTGTTTCTCTTGATGTTTTTTAATTTATTGATGATATAAAGATATGCAGATAGATTTTGGAGGACTGTTTTATAGCCTTGTGATGATAAGGATGGCGGGAAGATAATGGAGGTCCAATATGTTGTTCTTTGTGGTGGTTTTAAATGATTCTATCGTAGTGTAATGGTGTCCTAGTATTGGAAAGTTTCAAGATCTATTTCATTGCACTCATCTTGGTTAGAATTTTATTCTTTAAGTATAGCCTATTATTGTTATCTTTCATGTAGTTTTGACACATTTTTCCTTGTAAAAAATAATTGACATTTTAAATTTTTTTTCTATCTTGGCAGATTTAGTTGTACTTGTAGGTATTTCAACGCTTAAAATGGAATTATTTCTTTCACACAATAACCCACAATTTAAATTAAATGAAATTGGATTTTGATTTAATGATGATATCCCATTGGTATATTAATTTCTGTAGTTGGAAAGTGTGAAGGTAACATTGTTGGGAGCAAGAGAGAAATATATTTCCTATGTGAATCACTACAACAACAACCGATGTTGGAAGATAATGGATGGATGCTGGAGGAGTATACGATTCAGCTTGGGTTTCTATTTTTTTTAACATGTTTAGTTTCTATTTCCAATATACATCTTGAAGTACTGCTTGAGTTTCTATTTTATTTTTTTGTATTGTTTTGATTATAAGTTGGTGAATTACCACTTTTCTGTATAATTATTATTGAAGCAGGTTGATGTTGGAATACCATAGATTAATTCTAGAGGAGCATGATAAGCATCTTGGGCCTTCTAGCATAGTGGTGGATTATGATGTTCATGATACTACACCAAAACTCCTCTGTTAAGTTAATCCTATTTTTATCTAGAGCTGGTCGTTGGAGTTGGAGGTGACTAGAATGCATGGGCTTCTGACAGATTGGGGCGCTGGTGCTGGTGCTGAGTAGATGGCATGGATGGGTCGCTGGCATGGATGGGTCACTTGGAGGAGGTTGGTGAATACTATTTGGGAATCCGACATGGGGGGTGGGGGGGGGGGTGGGGAATTGGGGGATCCAGTGTTTTGTATAAAATATTTCATTATTAATATAATTTATTTTTTTCTATGTTTGAACATGTGTTAAAATCTTGTTTAGTTTAGAAATAAAAAACTATGTATTATATATGATAAAATAATAAATATAATACAAAATTTTACTAGTAATAAAAATTTATAATTTTTATTCAAATGTAATTTATAAAAAAATTTATATTATATGTTGGTAATTTTATTACCAACAGATAAATTTATCACCATAACATGTTTCTAAACACTTTTACCAACATATATATTATCTATTGGTATAATTATAATTATAATAGAACTATTTTATCTATCACAAAAACATTTAGCGATAGAGTTTTTACCAAAAGTTTAGTGATAGAGACATATATGCTGGTAAAACATTTTACCAACATAAAATTCACTTTTACCAATAGATATGTCCCTTTTGGAAAAAGTGAAATATTTTTTAGTGGTGGGTTGGTAAGGAAATAGGGATAATTGATCTTGGTGCATGACATAGGTGGGGGAGACGAGCTAGGAAACTAGATTTTATTCCCCTTCATGATCTAGTGCATGAACTCTAAGCATATTGAATGACCAAGTGAGGTAGACCTATTTGCAGGGTAGATACTAAGGAGAGGTAAATGTATCATGCTTGATTATGTTTGTGTTGAATTGGGTTGTTGTGGGGAAATAAAATGATTCAATTAAATAATATATGAAAAATTCCATGCTACTAGGCTTAGGATATTCTATTTTCTTTTAGGAATGGCTCCAGTTCATCATCCATGAGTGGCTAAGAAAGTTGAGGTTCATCAATATTATCTAATTTATCATTTAAGGTTTGACCTAACAAAGGTGGATGTGTCTTGGAAACAATATTTTCATGCCTTTTAGTGGAATTTTATGGGAAATGATGAGGGGATCATCTTAAATCTAGAGACAGAGCGTTGGTTAGAGGATCTCAAGATTGATTTTGGTCTAATTAAAGAATGGAATGAGTTATAAACACCTTTAGTAGTTATTCAGTTATTAGAATATGTGTGTTAGTGGTGGGATCTATTTATTGGTGACCGTAATGAGGAAGATGTGTTGTGTCATGAATTTTATAGGGAGTTTTGTGCGGAGTTCCTATCATCGATGATGAGGGTATCCAAGAGGCAAGAGTTTATCTCTCTTTAATAGGTAAGTATGAGTGTGTGGGATCTTGGGATGAAGTTCAAGGAACTTCTACACTTTTCTCTAGATGTTTTTTCAAATGAGGATCCTAGATCTTGATGTATGGAGGAGGCTTTATGACCAATGATCAGGTATACAATCACTATGTTTATTCTCCCTATGTATCCAAAGGTGTAAAAAAGGATGATGTTATTGAGAGGAAGATTTATTTAGAATTTGATCCTTGATAGAGTGGCTAATAGGGTGACTCAAGGAGTAGGGTTTGAGGAAATTGGATATGGGTATTTATGTAGTTATGGTTCTGGCTAGTGGGGAGTTGACTATGACAGATATTTCCACGTTCTTCTAGGAAAAGAGTCCTTCGAGCACCTATAGGGTGATTTCCATTTTCATTCTTTATTTTCAAGGGACATGGACACTACCAAGCTCAATGTACAAGAACCCAGGGAGGCCAATATTAGGTGGGTGTTTAGGCCCCTTTTTAGTAGGAGAAACAATTTCCTCCAAGGAAGTTTTAGCAGCATGGACTGCTGACGCTTTTTCAATAGCTAAGGGTAGGTGGTTTTGGTAAATAGTAACCTCGGGATAGTCCCTTTTAGTAGGTTCCTATGATAGATTGTGGTCATGGGGTCTAAAAATAGATGGTTAGAGGATTTGGACATGGTCAGATTCACACACTAAAGGAAGTATCACCAGTAGAGCCAGAGGTAGTTTGAGGTACAATTAGCTTATCATTTACTCTTTTGTGTGATTTGTTTGATTCAAGATCCTATAAATCCTTTTTTTCTCCCACTTTTTTCCATGATTTGTGACTGGATGTAGAGAGTATTCTTTTGCCTCTGGTGTTATCTATGCTAGTTGGGGTCAATACTATTTTGTTTGATGTGTTCTAAGAATATAGACTGGTGATGGGGCAGCACTAGTTAGCTAGAGAATTTTTCTAATCACAGATAAAACCATACAATGTTATCCTCAACATGGATTGGATGTATTTCATGCATTAAATAATTTAATTCTTCTAGTGGAGAGTTTTTTTTTGATGTGGAGGGCCAACAAGTGGTATTCATTGGCAAGTGAGGTTTTCAAATGGGTGGTAGGAAAGTGGATCCTTTTGTCTCTGTTGGAGGAGCTATTAATGGAAGATAAGATAGGGATTGTTCTAAGAGTTGTGGAGGATTTCCTAGATGTTTTACTAGATGATGTTATGAACCTACCTCCTCAAGATAAGTCGATTTTGGGATATATTTTCATTTAAGAACTTATCTGATTTTAATGGATCCCTATCAGATGGAACTTGTGGATTTGTGAGAGTTGAGTTTGTAAGTGGATGATTTGATGAAGAGGGGTTTCATCTGACCCAGTGTGTTACCATGAGGTGATCCAATGTTGTTTTCTAAGAAGGAATACATTAATATGAGATTTTTTATAGACTACAAGAGGTTGAATCTGGTGATGGTCAAGAACTATTACCCTCCTCCCATGATAAAAGATCTTTTCGACTACATGAGTGGATATAGTTGGTTTTATAAGATGAATATATGGCTTGGATACCACTAGTTGAGGGTGATGGATGGGGATATCCCAAAGATTACCTTCAGTTGAAGGAATGGACACTTTCAGTTTTTAGTCATTTTTTCAGTGTTAAGAACACACTAGCCATGTTCATTGGGTTAAAAACTCTGTGTTTCATGAATTCCTAGACTATTTCATCATCATATTAATCAATGATATCTTGATCTAATTGATGTTAGAGGAGGATCATGCCATGCATATTAGAGCTATCTTGCAGGTACTTCATCACCATAAATTTTATGTAAAGTTATAAAAGTGTATGTTTTGGATAATATGGGTTCATTTCCTTAGACTTGTGGTGTCTCATAAGGGTGTGGTAGTGCACCCGTGTAAGATCAAGGTGGTTGTTTCTTGGACAACACCCAAGAACATGGAATAGGTTTGCATTTTCCTTAATATTACAGGCTATTATCAGAGATTTTTACCTGATTTCTCTCAATTTTTATCCCCATTTATTGTGTTACCAAAAATGGACTAGGTTTTTTCATATAGTGATTAGTTCTAGGTAGTTTTAGGTTACCTGAAGGAGAAGTTGTTTAGTACTCTAGTGCTTCAGTTTCCTAATAAGGGTGTGTTGTTTGAGATTTTCTGTGAAAAATCCCATATAATATTGGGATGTATGTTGATTCAGTAAAGGGATATAATATATTATGGGTCTAGGAAGTTATATCCCCATGAGTATAACTATTACATCCATGATATGGATCGATCATTAGTCATGTTTGCACTAAATTTATGGTGACATTACCTCATTAATGAGCACTTTGTGGGTTTTACAGACCATAAGAGCCTGAAGTATGTTTTTTTTCTCAGTGGGTTCTAAATCTATTCCAATGAAGGTGGATGTAATTTCTTTATGATTATGATTTTGAGATCTCTTATACCCTAGGAACAAGAATGGGGTTTCCGATTCATTGAGTTAGAAGTCACAAGGTAACATGGCTCAAGAATATACAAATGTTTGGAAAGGGATGGATGTGCTTGCAACAATGCATCTTGATGTTGGGGAGATTAGTGGATGAGGTTTTATTTTTAATGTGACTATGGATTCATATTTTATTAAAAAGGTGGAGGAATCTTAGTGGGTATACTTAGAGGCATAGGTTATTCATGTCCATGTTGTCCATATTGATTCCCATGAGGGTTGGACTAAGGATGGTCAGAACTGGGTGTTGTTCTAGGGCATGCTATTAATTATATATGAAATACATGAGGGGGTTCTACAAGAGTTTCAAAGATCACCATTAGTGGTAAATATAGGATTGATAAAGATGTATCTAGGCTTGAGGAGGCATCTTTAGTGGCCAGGTATAAAACACACAGTGGAAAATTTTATAGCGGGGTGTCTCCTTTGTTAGTTGGTCAAAGAGAAGCATCATGTTCTGGGTTGTTCTTTGCATTCATTAGATTTCCCAAGTAGGAATGTTAAGAAATATTTATGGAATTATTTATAGGGATACCCCAGTATTATGAATTTTTTGATGCATTTTGAGTGACAATGGTCTCAATGACCAAGTTGTCTCATTTTCTAGCGATCCATGAGTCGAGTACCATGGATGTTTTGGAAAGGCGGTATATGGAAAATGTGGTTAGGCTTCATTAGGTACTTAGGACCACCATATTTTTCTAGGATCCTCATTTTACCCGACAATTATTGAGGGTATTGGATCATTCTTTTAGCTCCAAGTTGTGCCTTAACATTTCTCTCTACCATCAGAAAGATGGGTAGATAGAGTTGACCATCAAGATACTAGAGGATATATTGTGATATTTCATCCTAAATTTTGGTGGATCATGTGTATATAAATTTACTTTCATTGATTTTTCATATAATAGTACCTATCACTCATCCATTAGAATGTCCCTATTTGAGGCATTTTATTGGAATCCATATTGTTCTCTGTTGTGTTGTACGAATATTGGGGAGACATCATTTCTTATCTTAATGTACTATAGATCACTAATAAGAAGATCAAATTGGTTTGAGAGAGGATTAGGGTTGAATATGATCATAATAAGGCCTATGATGATCATGGTTATATTCCATTAAAGTTCAAGGTTAGAGAACATGTGTTCTTGAGAGTCTCCTTTTAATGTGGGCAGTGGATGTTTGGTAGATATTGTAATCTTTATCCCGGTTTTATTGGGCCCTTTGAGGTATTGGGGCATGTCGGTGAGGTGGCGTATCGGTTGGTGTTTCCACCATGGTTGGAGAGGATCCTCAATGTCTTCCATGTTTCTTAGATTCATCATTATCTTCATAATGAATCCCACTTCATTTATTAGGGAGAGTTGGATATTAAGGATGTTGCAATGTTCATGGAGTGGACAATAGAGATATAGGATCTTCAAGAAAATTTGTTGTGTGTATGAACCATTCCCTTCGTTCATGTGTTGTGGATGCATGGTGTTCCAGAATATATTACCTAGTATTGAGAGATGTAGATGTGTTCCTAGTAACTAGATCCATTTTGAGTTTTTCTTTGCTATGATTTTCTTTTTGTTGTGATGTTTTTATATTATTATGTTATGGGATGTGATGTTTTCTTGATGAGTGACATGTGATAAAATTTACTATATATGAAAAGGGGAGGACCTGATTCCTAATTGAGAAACTTATACTATGATGCGATTAAAACCATGAGGGAAAGTCAGTTCCACCTAGAGTAGATAACATCTTGACATAGATGATAGAATCCCCTGATTTATATGCTCGATACGGTGTTTTGTGTTGGTTGTGATTGTTCTCATTTTGTTCTATGTGTAGGTTTATATAGTTGTGTGGAATGTAGTGGATTGTGGCTGGTACCAGATGATGTGGTGTTGTGCTTGGTGATAGGTGGTGATGTGGATGTGTGGTGTGTTTTGTGCGTGTTTTGGTTTGGAACGTTTGGATGGTGGTAGTGTTTGTGGTACGATGAGATCCTTGAAAGTTATCTCACAAAGTGGATGTTTTAACCCATTTTCTTTATTTAGTATTTTTTTATCCTTGATGATGATAATTTTTTGAGAGGTATCTAATGTGATTATCCATGCCCTTACAGATTCTTACTTTTACATTTTGGGTAGTCAAAGGTGTTCAGAGGAGGATTGATGAGGTTCTGTGGAGTTTAGAGATACATGAGCACTACAATAGGTGGTTAATGACATAAACCCGATTCATGTCATGAGTTATTCATTCACAACATGTGTAGTTAGTGAAATCATGACTTGTATACACCAGTGGAGTAGTCTATGAAATGGATTCACATCATAGAAGTGAAATTCATGAAGTATAATTAATTCAGGATGAAGAAACTTATATTTTGGATGAGACTAAAGATATGAAAAATTAATTTTTAAAACAAATTCATGACATGAAAACCAAAACCCTCATGTAATTCATGACATGAATCTTTAATTCATGATGTGAAATCGATGTTTTACAAGTTATTTTTAACATGGGTTGATATTTTTCTCATTTGGCTATTCCTCCTCTCATTTTTAGAGAAACTGTAACACCCCAGGTAAATAAAGAATATGACAATTTCATATTTATCCATATTTGTGAATAAAATATTAATATGACATTAAAGGGGATTCTATGCTCGATGACGTACCCAACACGCAACAACGAGTTTCTTGGGAATCTTACGTTGAACTCTAATAATAAAATAATATTATTTTAAATGGTAGTTAACGCCTAGCTATTGTGATGGTGGGAATGAATAGAACTAACTACAAAATTATTATATATGTTTTTCAAATATTTTTACTTTTTACAATAAATGTTAGAGGATTAAAAATGTGAATAAATCCAATTTTAAGCGTAAACATTCTAATATTCTTTAAAAGGTCGATTAACCACCTTTTGATGGAGAACCTCTTTTAAATCAACATTTTGACAATGGTATGTGTTATATTTGACAAAATAAAATTCTTCTTTAGAATCGGGACATAAAAATTTACTTTGTGTAAATTTTTGGTATTTTTCCAAAAAAGTTCAATTTTTAATGAATAGTGAAAAATGTTGTATTTTAATTCAAAACCTCTTTTTAATCTAATTTATTTATATGATTAGATTATCTTTTGAATTGGTTTTAAAGTTAAATTAGAATATATTTTTACCATCTAATCCAATTGTTGTCTTTGGAATTAATTTCACTTTGAAATCGGACTTAAACTAGTGTCAATCTTTTGATACATTTTGTTTCATAAAAACACGCTATTTGTTTTGAGAGCGGGAATTAATTATTAAATTAATTAATGCAAATTATGTGTTTTGAATTTTTTAAAATATACATCATTTTTTAATTCAGAATATCAAATATATCTTAGGGTGAATTTTTGGTAATTTTCTGAAAAAACTCAATTTTTGATGAATAGTGAAACCACTAAGTGGTACTTATAAAAACTGATTTTTCCGTTTAAATGAAATTTTGTCATATTTGTGTTTTGAATTTAAAAAATCTGACATACATGGTTGTCATTAAGAAGTAAAATGTGGTTCAATGGGATAAAAATAATTTTTTGGTGAATAGTAACTTATTAAGTTTTTAATCGCGATTAGAGGTAATTAGTGTAGTTTAAGGTAAGAATAATGTTTTAATAAAATGAAATGACCTAGACACATGTCCTACCCTCATTGGATGTGTCATGGCTGACCAAGACAATCCATGGGTCAACTTGGGGACCCCATGGATCCACTTTGGTTGGAAAAAGACATAAATACCTTTTTATTTAATGTTAAAGTAAAAATGACACAAACATGAGATGTTTTACTAAATTTTTTTTACATGGGGTTATACAAGTCATATTTTTGACTATAAATAGTCATTGGAAAGATAAAAATATTTCCTACATCATAGTATTTTTTTTATAATTTTTAGACATTAAATAAAGTAAATTATTTATGACATCATGATGATGTAGTGATGACCTCATTGTTTAATGATTTAAATAAAATATAAAGATAATGTAATATCTAAGACCTACACATGTCCAAAATCTATTGGATGAGTGGATTTCGAACCCTTATCACATTATCCTCGAAATACATCAATGTGGGACCTTTAAAATCAGAAACTCTTTTGAAAATAAAGTAACATTTTGTAACTTTACAAGAGTGCCCCTCCTCTCCTCTTATAAAAGGACCCCACCTCTACCTCCTTACCCACACTCCCAAAGCCTTTGGATCGGCCAACCTCTGCCCATTTTGTCTCTACACTTCCCTATCTTACTCCTTGAAGCCTCACTTTGGGAATAAGTCTTCCCAAGTAATCCTTTGAGCTCAAACCAAAGGGAGTTACCCGATTTTAAGGACGTTAAAGAATGATCGAGTCAAGTCGGACCCAAGGTAAGGGATCCTACTCCTCTCTTTCTTTTTAAGTACGCTCTTTATGTCATTCCTTTTAAAGATGATATTTCTTGTTATTGGGATGTTCTTTTATATTACTCTTACTGTATTTTTTATTATTCATATGATGAGAGACCCTATTTTCTCTCATCAATCCATTTTGGAAGTTTTAAGTGGTGCCGTTAGGCTGCTGAGTTTTCGTAAGGGATTTTTCATCTCACTTTTATTCCCGTGAGAGTTATGCTAAATTTCCCACAATTTACTTAGATTGGTGTATGTACTTCCAATTATTCTACTCTTTGTGTAATACACTTTCATTTATGAGTATTTACATCAATGATGTATTGACCTTCTTTCATGGGGTGTATGTTTCGTAAGATGCCCAAGTCGGTAAGGGAACCTTTCACCCTCCTCTTTTTAAAAGACTTCTTTTGTTGGGTCTTTTAATTCACATATTGTTATGTTGGGATATGTTCTCATATATCCTTATTGATGTAAATTTTAAGTGATGAGATACTTTTTTTTATCTCTCATCAACTCTTTTTCTGAATTTTGAAGTGATGCCGTTAGGCTGTCAAATTTTTGCAAGGGAACTTTTTAACCCAAATTTGATTCTTTGGGATAAACTTGTAATCCTTGAATATGTCGTTCTATGAATATGTTTGAATAACCTCTGATTGTTTTACACTTAATATCCACTTATATTTTGTGTATTCGTTTGTCACACATAATTATGCAATTGGTTTATCCTTAAACCAAGGATACCGTCTTTGTAAGGGTATTCGTCTCAATCTCCATTCATTGAGGCATATTTTGTTTTATACGCAACCTTCTTTTATACGGTGTATAAACCCCTTTTATTTTTACGTTTATTCAAAAAGAATCTTTTTTCTACGAAGCGTTTTACTAAACGATAAAAAAGAATGTTTCTTTTACTTACGCAGTGACAACGACCTTTTCCGCCACCGCGAGTATTATTTGATCTTTGGCTTCCTCAACAAGCCGTAATGTTTTTAAAATAAAATAAATACCATATAATTTTTTTTGTATTTTGGTATTGAAAATGGTTTTGATAAAGGATTATATTATGTCAATATATTTAAATGATATATTGTGATTGAAATGTGGAAATGTTATCATTCCTTTATGTTGGTTTTATGTGTTATAATTTTATAATGGTACTTGGACATTTTACGGGTGGTTACATGATAAACCATATGACGGGGGGTGCCGTGAATACCAGGACGGGTGGTTATGTTATAACCTCCAATGCATTGGGTATGGAAGTCGGCCGTATGGCTATTCCATTAGGTATGTATGGAAGTTGGCCGAATGGATATTCCATTAAGTGATATGTGTGGAATTCGACCTTATGGTTATTCCACTTAAGTATGTTTATGTCCCAAGTTACCTTTATATGTTATGTGTTCTTTATATGGGTTTTATGGTAATATTTTGGTTACAGAAAGGTAAGTAATGAACTTTTATTCACTGAAGAGTTTTTACTACTTTGAAAAGGTGAAAAGTATTACTTTGATAAAGTATACATGGTTTACTTGTTGTTTTGAAAAACTAACAGTTTTCATTCTTTGTGTATCCCTTACTGAGATTTTTATGCTCATCCCAAGTTTTTGAAATGTTTTTCACAGGACTTGGCGTAGAATAGGGTCAAGGATGGGTTCAATGGAAAGTCATGCTACCTAAAACATGGAACTAGACATGTTTCTTTTTAAGAGCTTTTATTTTATAGAAATTTTAGTAGAAGCGACTACTTTGTAATCTTTTGAGATGTAATAGTTATGTCCTAATTCTCTAAAACTCTAAACCTGAAAAGATCCTCAATGTGAATTACTCATTTAATTCAATGTTAAGTAAGGTTTAAGGCTTGGGCCTTATAGTTGGTATCAAAGGTCAGTTTAGATAACTTTAGAGGTTAGGGTATTCTTTAAGCATAAGTGACATGACCATAATGGTTAGGATTTCAGAAAGAGTCATAGTTTTTAGATAAAGTGAATGAGTAAGTATATCTTAGTGTGTATCTTCCTATTTAGTACATGATGGTTTTGTTGATATACTCACACTGACCTTCTTGGTTTTAGTAAATGGCTGGATCTAGTAGGCACCAAGGTAATGGTGGATGTGAAGGAAACTGTGACAGTTTTCTGAGTGAGCAACTGAATGATATGGGAGCTGCAATGAGAACTCTTGTGTTTATCCTCAACCAACTATCTAGAGTCATGATTGACCACCTAAAACTTGGTGATTTATATAAGGCATCATATATGTGAGAAACAAATCCCTACGGAACTACAGGTAATAATCATAAAGGTAAGTGTGTACAAAAACCTATGTGTCAAAGATGTGGAAAGAAACACCTAGGAAAATGTTTCAAAGGGACAAAAATATGCTATAGATGTGGAAATGAAGGTCATAAAGCAAGAACCTTCCATGGAAAAAGGAAGCATCTAGTTGACTCGCGGAAAGGGAAAGAAGTTATTTCTGAGGGATCAATTGAAAGTTTTAAATGTGGTGTGCATGGTCATTATGAAAACACATATCCTATGAAGAAGTTTCAGGAATGGGATCTCCAAGATCGTACAAATATTCATTTACCAATACCTAATGCCATTCTGATTGAGGATGAAGAAACTGACAATGACCAATCAAAGTTATGTATTATTTCATGACTATTGTTTTCCTATTTTGGAATCTTAGGATATGATTCGTGATTTTGTTTGTAGGAAAGAGGTATTTTGGAATAAGTTGGAAAGGAATGGTTAATGGATCATGAAGAATTTTGAATGAGTAAGATGTCAACATATAAGGGCTTCAAGAGTTATGGTGAAATTCTTAAGAGTATTAAGTCTCTTTTGATGATGGGGTTACATTAGAAGAATTTTTATATTATGTGTAACCCTGATGTTTAATATATGAAAATTTTATTCAAGGAATAGTTATCTTTTCTTTTGTGGACATAGTTATAAAGAACCATTTGGGTTTATATGATCCTTACTTTTGAGGTAATTATGGGTTACTATATGTTATGATTCAAGTGAAAGGCATGAGATAAAATTGAGGTTAAATTATGTTATGGTTATTTTTGATGATTTTATCCTTTTTTTGGGGAATGATTTGAGAATTATATAGTTTTGGAAGAAGGACAACACGCAGACCGTGTGACTACCCATCGTGTCAGACAAAGCTATGGGAATCGAACCCACAACAAAAGTGCGACTGGTATTTATCGCCTACCACTGGACTACGTGAAGTCCCTGGTTAGTTTGACTGATTCTTTTTAGTTATATGATTTTATGAATTAAGAGTAAGTTGATTTTGGGTTATTTATGAAAATGATTAACCTATCATGGAGGATATGTGATTAGGTTAATTACTTTTCAATATGAGACTTTAGGAGAAACTGATGTTGTTTGGAGATAAATGTTACGATTTAACTTGGAAGACTATGTGACTAAATCCTTCAAATATTTGGGTTTCAATCTTAGATTGGTTTACTTTGAAGAATTTTATGGACAAATTGTTTATCGGATAGTCCTCATTGAACTTTGGGTTTTGTTGGACAAATTTTGGAGATTAAGCATAGATTTTTTTTAAAGGGTTATCCTTTTCTGGATTATCTGATCTTGTACTAACCTTTTTGGTTTTGGTTTTGGTTAAAGCCTAAAGACACGGGAAGTATATAGTTCTCTTTGGTGGATTAGGTGATTCTCTAGAAGTTGATTATAGTAATCTTAATATGAACAAGTCTTCCTAAATACTCGTCTTTTGGAGAAAATATGAGTTTGTGTAAGGAATCTAATAAAAGTTGAAAGTCAACATGATAAGTGATTATTTTTCCTTATGAATAAATTCCTCAATAAAAAGTAACTTAAAACAAAATGTTGTCTATTAACTTTTCCTACTGGGGAATCAAATATAGTTTAACCCATCACAAGTTTGTGATTTTCTTATGGTTAACTTTCTCCTTGACATGTTTACTATCACTCTCCCTCAAGAACATAACCCTTTGCCTTTTCTTCCAGGTCCATGTTTTCCTACACAGAATCCTATTATGGGTTAACTCGGGTGACCTATGTACTTATCTTTCTTTATTTTAAAGTGATTTTTTTACCGACTCTTGTTCCGAAGTGGGACTTTCAAGGATGTTTCCAAGCTCAATTTTAAAATTGCGAGGACGCAATTCCCAAAAGGGGGGAAGGATGTAACACCCCAGGTAAATAAAGAATATTACAATTTAATATTTATCCATATTTGTGAATAAAATATTAATATGACATTAAAGGGGATTCTATGCTCGATGGCGTACCCAACACGCAACAACGAGTTTCTTGGGAATCTTACGTTGCACTCTAATAATAAAATAATATTATTTTAAATGGTAGTTAACGCCTAGCTGTTGTGATGGAGGGAATTAATATAACTAACTAAAAAATTATTATATATGTTTGTCAAATATTTTTACTTTTTACAATAAATGTTAGAGGATTAAAAATGTGAATGAATCCAATTTTAAGCGTAAACATTCTAATATTCTTTAAAAGGTCGATTAACCGCCTTTTGATGGTGAACCTTTTTTAAATCAACATTTTGACAATGGTATGTGTTATATTTGAAAAAATAAAATTCTTCTTTAGAATCGGGACATCAAAATTTACTTCGTGTAAATTTTTGGTATTTTTCCAAAAAAGTTCAATTTTTAATGAATAGTGAAAAATGTTGTATTTTAATTCAAAACCTCTTTTTAATCTAATTTATTTATATAATTAGATTATCTTTTGAATTGGTTTTAAAGTTAAATTAGAATATATTTTTACCATCTAATCCAATTGTGGTCTTTGGAATTAATTTCACTTTGAAATCGGACTTAAACTAGTGTCAATCTTTTGATACATTTTGTTTCATAAAAACACGCTATTTGTTTTGACAGCGGGAATTAATTATTAAATTAATTAATGCAACTTATGTGTTTTTAATTTTGTAAAATAGACATCATTTTTGAATTCAGAATATCAAATATAGATTAGGGTGAATTTTTGGTAATTTTCTGAAAAACCTCAATTTTTGATGAATAGTGAAACCACTAAGTGGTACTTATAAAAACTGATTTTTCCGTTTAAATGAAATTTTGTCATCTTTGTGTTTTGAATTTCAAAAATCCTACATACATGGATGTCATTAAGAAGTAAAATGTGGTTCAATGGGATAAAAATAATTTTTTGGTGAATAGTAACTTATTAAGTTTTTAATCGCGATTAGAGGTAATTAGTGTAGTTTAAGGTAAGAATAGTGTTTTAATAAAATGAAATGACCTAGACAAATGTCCTACCCTCATTGGATGTGTCATGGACGACCAAGACAATCCATGAGTCAACTTGGGGACCCCATGGATCCACTTTGGTTGGAAAAAGACATAAATACCTTTTTATTTAATGTTAAAGTAAAAATGACACAAACATGAGATGTTTTACTAAAACAATTTTTACATGGGGTTATACAAGTCATATTTTTGACTATAAATAGTAATTGGAAAGCTAAAAAGATTTCCTACGTCATAGTATTTGTTTTATAATTTTTAGACATTAAATAAATTAAATTATTTATGACATCATGATGATGCAGCGATGACCTCATTATTTAATGATTTAAATAAAATGGAAAGATAATGTAATATCTAAGACCTAAACATGTCAAAAACCTATTGGATGAGTGGATTTCGAACCCTTATCACCTTATCCTAGAAATACATCAATGTGGGACCTTTAAAATCTGAAACTCTTTTGAAAATAAAGTAACATTTTGTAACTTTACAAGAGTGCCTCTCCTCTCCTCTTATAAAAGGCCCCCACCTCTACCTCCTTACCCACACTTCCAAAGCCTTTGGCTCGGAAAAAATCTGCCCATTTTGTCTCTCCACTTCCCTCTATTACCCCTTGAAGCCTCACTTTGGGCAGAAGTCTTCCCAAGGAAGCCTTTGAGCTCAAACCAAAGGGAGTTACCCGATTTTAAGGACGTTAAAGAACGATCGAGTCAAGTCGGACCCGAGGTAAGGGATCCTACTCCTCTCTTTCTTTTTAAGTACGATCTTTATGCCATTCCTTTTAAATCTAATATTTCTTGTTATTGGGATGTTATTTTATATTACTCTTACTGTATTTTTTATTGTTCATATGATGAGATACCCTATTTTCTCTCATCAATCCATTTTGGAAGTTTTAAGTGGCGCCGTTAGGCTACCGATTTTTCGTAAGGGATTTTTCATCTCACTTTTATTCCTGTGAGATTTATGATACATTTCCCTCAATTTCCTTTTAGTGGTGTATGTAATTCCCATTATTCTACTCTTTGTGTAATATACTTTTGTTTATGAGTATTTACATCAATGATGTATTGACCTTCTTTCATGGGGTGTATGTTTCGAAAGATACCCAAGTCGGTAAGGGAACCTTTCACCCTCCTCTTTTTAAAAGACTTATTTTGTTGGGTCTTTTAATTCACATATTTTTATGTTGGGATATGTTCTCATATATCCTTATTGATGTAAATTTTAAGTGATGAGATACTTTTTTTTATCTCCCATCAACTCTTTTTCTGAATTTTGAAGTGACGCCGTTAGACTATCAAATTTTTGCAAGGGAACTTTTTAACCCAAATTTGATTCTTTGGGATAAACTTGTACTCCTTGAATATGTCGTTCTATGAATATGTGTGAATAACCTATGATTTTTTTATACTTAATATCCACTTATATTTGGTGTATTCATTTGTCACACATAATTATGCAATTGGTTTATCCTTAAACCAAGGATACCGTCTTTGTAAGGGTCTTCGTCTCAATCTCCATTCATTGAGGCATATTTTGTTTTATACACAACCTTATTTTATACGGTGTATAAACCCCTTTGACTTTTACGTTTATTCAAAAGGAATATTTTTTCTACGAAGTGTTTTACTAAATGACAAAAAAGAATGTTTCTTTTACATACGCGGTGACAACGACCTTTTCCGCCACCGTGAGTATTATTTGATCTTTGGCTTCCTCAACAAGCCGTAATGTTTTTAAAATAAAATAAATACCATATACTTTTTTTTTGTATTTTGGTATTGAAAATGGTTTTGATAAAGGATTATATTATGTCAATATATTTAAATGATATATTGTGATTGAAATGTGGAAATGTTATCATTCCTTTATGTTGGTTTTATGTGTTATAATTCTATAATGGTACTTGGACATTTTACAGGTGGTTACGTGATAAACCATATGACGGGTGGTGCCGTGAATACCAGGATGGGTGGTTACGTTATAACCTCCAATGCATTGGGTATGGAAGTCGGCCGTATGGCTATTCCATTAAGTATGTATTGAAGTTGGCCGAATGGCTATTCCATTAAGTGATATGTGTGGAAGTCAACCTTATGGTTATTCCACTTAAGTATGTTTATGTCCCAAGTTACCTTTATATGTTATGTGATATTTATATGGGTTTTATGGTAATCTTTTGGTTACAGAAGGGTAAGTAATGAAATTTTATTCAGTGAAGAGTTTTTACTACTTAGAAAAGGTGAAAAGTATTACTTTGATAAAGTATACATGGTTTACTTGTTGTTTTGAAAAACTAACAGTTTTCATTCTTTGCGTATCCCTTACTGAGCTTTTTATGCTCATCCCAAGTTTTTGAAATGTTTTTCATAGGACTTAGCGTGGAATAGGGTCAAGGATGGGTTCAAGGGAAAGTCATGCTACCTAAAACATGGAACTAGACATGTTTCTTTTTAAGTGTTTTTATTTTATGGAAATTTTAGTAGAAGCGACTACTTTGTAATCTTTTGAGATGTAATAGTTATGTCCTAATTCTCTAAAACTCTAAACCTAAAAAGATCCTCAATGTGAATTACTCATTTAATTCAATGTTAAGTAATGTTTAAGGCTGGGGCCTTATAGAAACTCTAGGCACCTTCAGGATTTTTTCCATCCCTCTTCTCCTTGCTTTGATCCTTAGGTTTTAATAGTTGCTGGTTAGAGATCTATGGTGAGTAATTCTCCTATATCCTCATGTTTTATTTAATTCTACTATGTGGTTTCATTGAGGTATTATTGGTTTGGGTTAGGGGAATGTGTGGGATATGTTCTTTACAACCCTTTGGTGAAGTGTAGGTTTATCTATCTTTTCCTTACACGATTATGTTTTTTAGGCTGTTTCTGTCACATACAAGACATATTTTAAAGGTATTTTTCATTTAATTTACATCCTTTCTTTGTTTTGGGGGTTTCCCTAGGTTTTAGGGAGGAATAGATGAGTATTCATGAATTGGGCCAAACCGTGAGCCCAATTCCAGATTAAAAAAAAATTTGTATCTTTTATAACTTTTTCATTTTTCAACATTTTTCATCCATTCAAATTCCTAATTGACCTCCCCTAACCTATTAACACCACCAAGGTAATTTGGAGCTTTTAGAAATCCATAACCAGGGGTTATTTGGGTTTTTGTCTAAGGGGTTGGGCCTGCCCGAAAGCCCAATTCCTGTTTTAAAAATAAAATTTGATTTTGTTATAACTTATTCAATATTTGGGCGTTTTCGGTGATTCCAAGTCTCACTCAAGACCAAGTAACCCAGCCGCGGGTCTGAACTCTCTCCCACCCATTTGGATCTTTGTAGAATCGCGATTTTGTGCCTATCTTCATAGGGTTCCTCAAATCGCCCATATTTGAAGAGGTAAAGTATGTCTTTCATAAATCTCTCAATTCTCAATCTTTTTCCTCCATTCCAGTTCATAAATGAGATAATACATCTTGGTCGAACGTACCCTAAATTTGGGCTCTTTTAAATTTCAGATACTGGAGTTTTGGAGTGATTACTTCAAGATACGTCAAGTAAATGAGCCCTTTTCTTTCCTCTTTCAAATTACTTTGGGTTTAACTCATTGTTCTTAGGGTTTATTCAGTTATAATTGAGTTTACTAATGTCTAGAAACTAGGATTTCGAACCTAGGGTTTAACTTTGGGATTTCTTGGCCAATTTGTGTGGTTTTAGGTTTGATCTAGTTCTCTCTTGGTGCGGCGGGGGTGCGATTTGATTTCGCACGGAGATTCAAGGGGTTTTGTTAATTTGGTAGGTGATTCCATTGTGTGTGCAATTTTTGTGAATTAGCTTGCTATTTTCATGGTACTCTAATTTTTATTTCACTTGAATGTTTCTGTAAAAATTGGTTTTAGTTGCATTTATAATGCAAATGAATTTTAAGTTCCAATTTTTGGTGAAATTGAGGGTTTTCCATTCAAATCTTTTATTGGTACATTTTGGGATGCCCCATAACTGAATTTTTGGTTTCATTAAAGGGTTTTGAACTTCAATTTGGTTTTAATATCTTACAAGTGTTATCATAGTGTGAAAGGTGGATATCTTAAAGAGCTTTGGGTGAAAAACAATGTGATGTTTTGAGAGGTTGTTTTATTGGAAAT
Organism: Viscum album; assembly: GCA_963277665.1. Taxonomy (NCBI): domain Eukaryota; kingdom Viridiplantae; phylum Streptophyta; class Magnoliopsida; order Santalales; family Viscaceae; genus Viscum; species Viscum album. The sequence goes on from OY728152.1 coordinate 909,459,692, forward strand.
AAAATTATTTTATTGTGTGTTTTAAATGGTATAAAATGTGTGTAGCTACTGTACAATTTGTTTGTGACCAGTAGTGATATTTTATATGAAAGTGGATGTGTGTTGTTTGCTGAAATTGTTTGAGCACAAAAGGGGTGTTCCTGATTTTGATGCTCATAGAATTTGTGGTATTTACCCTTGTTGTGGGTTGTTTTTGGCAGTACATTACAGTAGCTCACATGTCTATTTAATGTTCTAACATTCTGAAATTCTCGGATTGAAAACTGTTTTCATTTGAAAGTTGCATTTCTTTGAATTTTAACACTGTTTCACCTTGTGTATTAAAATTGCTTGTTTTGTTCACATTGTATTGCATACTCTTTGGAATCAACTGGTGGTATCCTATTGGGCTTAGGCTCACACCCTACTTACACCCCTTGGGTGTAAGTAGACCTGCTTATGCTTGACTCAGGTAAAGGGAAGGCTAAGGGTGATGGCGGTTCGGGATGTTAGTACCCATCATTGGGGCGGAGTTGCGGGGATGGATTGCGTGTGATGATCCCCTTGTCTTGTGGAGTCCATGGGGATGTCTTTATGTTGTCATTATTTGTTTTTAGACCACTTGTAGTGTCTTTAAACTTATGTATTCAGATCTGGTTTTGTTATGAATTGTTTAGCATGGAAATTTCAGATTTTAATAATTGATTTTTTTTTATGATTTATGCTGTCATACTCGGGTAAATCGTTCCCAAACCAGATTTATTTGATACCCGGGCACTTGTGCCAGCCCGTGGGGATAGGGAACGCCCTTCGGGCCTTGCCACGGTCCAGGTTTGGTGTCGTTAATGGTGGCGACCAGATCCGATTCGTGACAAAATGGTATCAGAGGGGGTTAATGTTTTTGGGTTATATTGTTATTTTGAGATGAGTCGGGATAGACAGGAGCTAGGACTGTCGGGGCTCGGGGTATTGGTTGTGAGTAGGGTGCCTGGCCCGCACCTCTCATGGAAGACCTTGAGTCACCAGAGGATGTTGGAATTTACTGATTTACTTCACTTCCAGGTGAGACGTGTGGGCTGCAGACCACATGTGGACATCAGGCAGATGTGGATTAGTTGTTTCTTTTATTACAAGAATGTGTTTAGTTTGTTTATATTTGATGTATTTGATTACAATTTTCAGAATTGTGGTATTGACTATTTGTTTTGTGACTGTTGCATTTTGTAGCAACATGCCTCCCCGGAAAGCTCCCACGCACCCACAGGAGGAAGCTGGAGAGAGTTCTCCCACGCCGATTGATCAGAGGCTAGTCGAGGCCATGGTCCGGGCTGTCCAGGCTCTAGGATATGGACCATCTCCAGCTCCAGCTCCTGTTAGAGAGGATTATACTTGTCCTAGAAAGGACAAGGCCCAGGAGTTCCTGAAAAATAAGCCTCCAACCTTCCGAGGCAGCTCAGAACCCCAGGAAGTAGAAGAATGGCTCGAGAAGATCGAGCGTATGTTTGAGTTCCTGGAAACACCCGAGGAGCTCAGGGTGAAGTGTGCCTCCTTTATTTTGGAGGGTCCCAGCCGTAAATGGTGGGAGTCAGTGCTTCAGTCTGGGAAGAATGAGCAGATGCGCTGGGGAGATTTCAAGGCTGTCTTCAATGAACAGTATTGCCCTGAGGTGTTGGCTTATGCCAGGTCTAGAGTGTTCATGGAACTTGTTCAGGGGAATCTATCTGTGATGGAGTATGCCAACCGTTTCGCTGAATTGGTTCGGTATGCTCCAGAAATTGTCTCTAATGAGCAAGCGAAGGCCCAAAGGTTTGAGAAAGGCTTGCGACCAGAGATATACTCCCAGGTGTTCTTGTTTAAGCTGAGGACCTATGCTGAGGTCGTTGATCGGGCGTGCATGGTGGAGATTGATAGAAAAGGCATGGCTAGTTTCTATGGTTCTGTATCAGCAGTGGGAAGTGGAAGCTCCTCAGAGAAGAAAAGGAAGCGGGAGGATCATGTGAAGAAAGGAGGGGGCAGTTCAGGCCACTCTTCCAGGCAGTTTTCTTCTGCAGCTTCTGATGCGAGATCGGTCGTGTGCCACCAATGTGGGAGGCCTGGGCATATCCGACCAGCATGTCCTCTTACTCCGAATCCTTGTTACCAGTGTGGAGGTATAGGGCATTTGCAGCGCTTCTGCGGTGTGGCACGTCCACTCCCAAGTGGGGCAGGGTCAGTGGCTTCAAGAGGAGTGCCAACACAGTCCGAGCCGTCAAGGACTGGGGGATCTCGATTTGGTGGTCATGGTGGTAGGGATGGATCATCTTCTGGGCAGAGCCAGTTCAGGGCACAACCACAGACTAGCGGTCGTCCTCAGGCAGATACTGGACATCTCCATGCAGTGGATCAGTCACCAGTAGGATCAGAGGCGGGACCGTCGACAGTTCGAGGTACCGTTCTGATCGCATCTTCTATAGATACTGCTCTTTTTGATACTGGTGCCTCTATTTCATTCATTTCTGGAAGTTTTGTGGACATTCTGAATTTGCCAACTGAGTTGATGTCTTTGGCGATGGAGTTGGTGACACCATTGGGAAAGAAGAAGGAGCAGGGCCTGAGGTGCCCCTCGTGTGCACTTTCTGTGTCAGGGGTCGAGATGGAGTGGGACCTCTTGGTCTTAGATATGGACCTTTTTGATGTTATGCTCGGGATGGATTGGCTAGTAAACTTCCAGGCACACATCGATTTCTACAGACGGCGGGTGAGTTTCACATCACCTGATGGGAGTCGTCAGGTTTTTCATGGAGAATGGGATCCACGATCAAGTCGCGCAGGGCCTCCACTCCCAGAGTTGGGAAGTGTTATCTTCCAGTTATCTTCGATTGTGCTAGAGGATGGTCTTTCCCCTGAAGGTGCACTACCTCGTGTAGTGAATGAGTTTCCCGAGGTATTCCCTGATGATTTTTCTGGTTTGCCCCCGGAGCGGGATGTGGAGTTTTCGATTGATCTGGCGCCGGGAACACAGCCGATATCTCTTCCCTCCTATCGCATGGCCCCCACCGAGTTGAGGGAATTAAAGATACAGCTGGACGACTTAGAATCCAAAGGATTCATTCGCTCGAGCGTCTCTCCTTGGGCTGCTCCTGTGTTGTTTTCAAAAAAGGATGATGGATCCCTCCGGTTGTGCATTGATTACCGGAAGCTGAATAAGGTAACAATTAAAAACAAATACCCTTTGCCTAGAATAGATGATTTGTTTGATCAGTTGAAGGGGGAAAAGTGGTTCTCAAAGATAGACCTGTGTTCAGGGTATCATCAAATCAGGGTGAAGGAGTCAGATATCCCTAAGACAGCCTTTCAAAGTAGGTACAACCACTTTGAGTATTTGGTCATGCCCTTCGGATTGACCAATGCTCCAGCGGTATTTATGGCACTTATGAATAGGGTGTTCCATCAGTATCTCGATTCCTTTGTTGTGGTGTTCGTGGATGACATTATGGTATACTCTAGCTCTGAGGAGGAACACGAACATCACTTGAGGATCGTTTTGGGTACATTACGAGATCACCGCCTCTATGCAAAGTTGTCAAAGTGCACTTTCTGGATCAGAGAGGTGAGATTTCTGGGGCATGTGATCTCAGAGCATGGAGTTTCAGTGGACCCTGAGAAAATTAGTGCAGTCATTTCATGGGAGAAACCGAAGAATGTGTTTGAGATCAGGAGTTTTCTTGGCTTGGCCGGTTATTACAGGCGATTCGTTCGGGATTTCTCTCGGCTTGCTTCACCGATGACTTCCCTCACCCGGAAAGGGGTGAAGTTTGTATGGGGTCCAGAATGTCAGGCATCATTCGAGGAGCTGAAGAGGCGGCTGACTACTGCCCCCGTGCTAATTTTTCCAGAGGCTGGAAAGGGATATGTGGTCTATTGTGATGCTTCAGGTATGGGTCTTGGGTGCGTGCTTATGCAAGATGATCATGTGGTCGCGTATGGATCTCGCCAACTTCGACCACATGAAAAGAACTACCCAACCCATGACTTGGAGTTGGCAGCGGTGATGCATGCTTTGAAGACTTGGCGTCACTACCTCTTTGGGGAGAAGTTTGTGGTATACTCTGATCACAAAAGCTTGGCTTATATCTTCTCGCAGAAGGACCTCAACTTGAGGCAACGTCGCTGGATCGAGTACTTGCAGGGGTTTGACTTTGACATTGTCTATACCCCAGGCAAGGGTAATGTAGTGGCCGACGCTTTGAGCCGAAGAGTTCCAGTACAGGCTTTGAGGAAGTCTAGTGATGAGTGGGCATTGATGGGTCTCTTTTCTCAGATGCATGTGGAGACCAGGGAATACAGTGGAGGGGCATTCTTGGCAAGTGTCCAGTTGACTCCTTCTCTATTGGAGTTGATTCAGCAGGAACAGCCCAGTGATGATCTTTGTCAGCGGTCTAAGCAGTTCTTTCATGGTGGGGAGACATCCTCTGATTGGTCGTCGTCTCCCGAGGGAATCTTGTGCTTCAAGGGCCGTTCAGTAGTGCCATTATCTCTGCGGAAGGTGGTGATGCAAGATAGCCACCAGTCTCAGTGGGCTGTCCATCCGGGTGCCACTAAGATGTATTATGATGTTCGTCGGCAGTTTTGGTGGCCTGGTATGAGACGGGACATAGCAGACTTTGTTTCGAGATGCTACACATGTCAGCAGGTGAAAGCAGAGCACCAAAGGCCATCCAGTTTGCTCCAACCACTACCCATTCCTACCTGGAAGTGGGAAGAGGTTTCCATGGACTTCATTGTTGGGTTACCTCGTACACCTCAGGGTAAGAATGCTATTTGGGTGGTGATTGATCGTCTGACCAAATCAGCCCACTTCATTCCGATTAAAGATACAACTAAAGTAGATGAGTTGGTCCATTTGTATCTTCAAGAAGTGGTGAGACTCCATGGTGTACCATCAGCTGTTGTCTCGGATAGAGACCCCCGCTTCACTTCTCGATTTTGGGAAGGCCTTCAGAAGTCCTTGGGGTCTCAAATTAAGATGAGCACGGCATACCACCCACAGACGGATGGTCAGACAGAGCGGGCGAATCAGATATTGGAGGACATGCTTCGTGCATGTGTCCTAGACTTTGGAGGTTCTTGGGATAGCCATTTGGGATTGGTATAGTTTGCTTGTAATAATAGTTACCAATCCACGATTCGAATGGCCCCTTTTGAGGCGCTCTATGGTCGGCCTTGTCGGTCCCCCCTATGTTGGGCTGAGGTAGGAGAGACTTCAATGTTGGGGCCGAGCCTTGTGCAGGAGACTTCTGAGAAGGTCAAGTTGATCAGGCAGTGCTTATTGACAGCTCAGAGTCGTCATAAATCTTATGCTGACCGGAGGCGTCGAGACCTAGAGTTTTCTGTGGGTGACAGGGTATTCTTAAAAGTGGCCCCTCGTCTGGGCCATCGTCGATTGGGGAAGCAAGGTAAGTTGATGCCACGGTATGTCGGACCCTTTGAGATCACCGAGCGTATTGGTAAGGTGGCATACAGGTTGGCCTTACCTTCTCAGTTGACATCTATCCATGATGTCTTCCACGTCTCCCAGTTGAAGAAATACAATCCAGATCCATCCCATGTGTTGAGTTGGGAAGAACTAGAGATAGAGCCTGACTTGTCTATCGTTGAGAGGCCGGTGAAAATAGTGGACTCCCAGGAGAAGATACTTTGAGGAAAGTCTATTCCTTTAGTCCGGGTTTTATGGCAGCATGGAAATGATACACATGAGACATGGGAGCGAAAGTCATGGGTCAAGGAAGAGTACCCATTCTTATTTTCCAACCGAGATTCATGTTGACTTTCCGGGGCGGAAAGTCCTTTATGGTGGGGAGAATTGTCACATACAAGACATATTTTAAAGGTATTTTTCATTTAATTTACATCCTTTCTTTGTTTTGGGGGTTTCCCTAGGTTTTAGGGAGGAATAGATGAGTATTCATGAATTGGGCCAAACCGTGAGCCCAATTCCAGATTAAAAAAAAATTTGTATCTTTTATAACTTTTCCATTTTTCAACATTTTTCATCCATTCAAATTCCTAATTGACCTCCCCTAACCTATTAACACCACCAAGGTAATTTGGAGCTTTTAGAAATCCATAACCAGGGGTTATTTGGGTTTTTGTCTAAGGGGTTGGGCCTGCCCGAAAGCCCAATTTCTGTTTTAAAAATAAAATTTGATTTTGTTATAACTTATTCAATATTTGGGATTTTTCGGTGATTCCAAGTCTCACTCAAGACCAAGTAACCCAGCCGCGTGTCTGAACTCTCTCCCACCCATTTGGAGCTCTGTAGAATCATGATTTTGTGCCGATCTTCATAGGGTTCCTCAAATCGCCCAGATTTGAAGAGGTAAAGTATTTCTTTCATAAATCTCTCAATTCTCAATCTTTTTCCTCCATTCCAGTTCCTAAATGAGATAATACATCTTGGTCGAACGTAACCTAAATTTGGGCTCTTTTAAATTTCAGATACTGGAGTTTTGGAGTGATTACTTCAAGATACTTCAAGTAAATGAGCCCTTTTCTTTCCTCTTTCAAATTACTTTGGGTTTAACTCATTGTTCTTAGGGTTTCTTCGGTTATAATTGAGTTTACTAATGTCCAGAAACTAGGATTTCGAACCTAGGGTTTAACTTTGGGATTTCTTGGCCAATTTGTGTGGTTTTAGGTTTGATCTAGTTCTCTCTTGGTGCGGTGGGGGTGCGATTTGATTTCGCACGGAGATTCAAGGGGTTTTGTTAATTTGGTAGGTGATTCCATTGTGTGTGCAATTTTTGTGAATTATCTTGCTGTTTTCATGGTACTCTAATTTTTATTTCACTTGAATGTTTCTGTAAAAATTGGTTTTAGTTGCATTTATAATGCAAATGAATTTTAAGTTCCAATTTTTGGTGAAATTGAGGGTTTTCCATTCAAATCTTTTATTGGTTCATTTTGGGATGCCCCATAACTGAATTTTTGGTTTCATTAAAGGGTTTTGAACTGCAATTTGGTTTTAATATCTTACAAGTGTTATCATAGTGTGAAAGGTGGATATCTTAAAGAGCTTTGGGTGAAAAACAATGTGATGTTTTGAGAGGTTGTTTTATTGGAAATAAAATTATTTTATTGTGTGTTTTAAATGGTATAAAATGTGTGTAGCTACTGTACAATTTGTTTGTGACCAGTAGTGATATTTTATATGAAAGTGGATGTGTGTTGTTTGCTGAAATTGTTTGAGCACAAAAGGGGTGTTCCTGATTTTGATGCTCATAGAATTTGTGGTATTTACCCTTGTTGTGGGTTGTTTTTTGCAGTACATTACAGTAGCTCACATGTCTATTTAATGTGCTAACATTCTGAAATTCTCGGATTGAAAACTGTTTTCATTTGAAAGTTGCATTTCTTTGAATTTTAACACTGTTTCACCTTGTGTATTAAAATTGCTTGTTTTGTTCACATTGTATTGCATACTCTTTGGAATCAACTGGTGGTATCCTATTGGGCTTAGGCTCACACCCTACTTACACCCCTTGGGTGTAAGTAGACCTGCTTATGCTTGACTCAGGTAAAGGGAAGGCTAAGGGTGATGGCGGTTCGGGATGTTAGTACCCATCATTGGGGCGGAGTTGCGGGGATGGCTTGCGTGTGATGATCCCCTTGTCTTGTGGAGTCCATGGGGATGTCTTTATGTTGTCATTATTTATTTTTAGACCACTTGTAGTGTCTTTAAACTTATGTATTCAGATCTGGTTTTGTTATGAATTGTTTAGCATGAAAATTTCAGATTTTAATAATTGATTGTTTTTTATGATTTATGCTGTCATACTCGGGTAAATCGTTCCCAAACCAGATTTGTTTGATACCCGGGTACTTGTGCCAGCCCGTGGGGATAGGGAACGCCCTTCGGGCCTTGCCACGGTCCAGGTTTGGTGCCATTAATGGTGGCGACCAGATCCGGTTCGTGACAGTTTCTTCTTCACCCTATGGTGCACAACGAGATAAAAAAGCTTCTTTGAGATAGGGGTTCCTTGTTTTCACTCCTTTTATGTTCTATGTGTGAAATTTTTATGTTTTTTATTTTCTTTTTGTGGATAGTAAGAGTTTAAATAATAAGATAATTAATTGTAATATTTGAAATTTATGGGGATAAGGAGTTATTTCTTGTGTTTACTACTTTGTTATATGTTGTTGTGTTTATGCATGCTTATTTACAATGATAAAAATAACAGTTGTTGGAATACTTTTTTATAGTGTTTAAGTTCTAAGAACCTTGTCGTGTTGTTGTGTGATCTAACCTTGAATAAAAGGCTAATGAACATATATATGGTTAATAATTGATTACCCATGGAACTTGGTTTGTGTGATAATACCTATTATAAATAATTAATTAATGAAATAGAATCACTTAAATATATTGTGGAAGCTGGTATGTGTTTCTGTTGTGTGTGATTATTCTTTTTTTATTTCTATATGTGGTTTGGGATGTTGTGTGGTGATGGAGGTGACTGACTGTGACATGTATTGCATGGGGTAGTGATGTGGTGGTTGGTAGGAATGGATGAGATGTTGAAAGTTTTGCGATGTGGTGCATATATATTATGGTGTATGGTGGTGATGGTGTGTGGTAGTGATGTGTGGTGGTGACATATGGTGGTGGTGTGTGGTTGATGTGTTTGTGTTTGTGTTGTGAGATGTGGTTGGGATGTGTGATGTGTTGTTTTTGTGGTGATATATATTGAGCAATGTGGCACATCGATGATTGTGGATGTGTGGTGATGAGGCAGTGGTTATGTGAGTTGGGATAATTTTTGTGTGGCATGGTTGTGATAGTTTTCTAGTTAGTCATGGAATAAATTATGATGACAAAATGAAAAAATAGTCTGGTAAAAAAGAAATATGTGCTGGAAATGGATTTTTGATAAATGTGTTAAATGAATTTAATGAAATAATGGGTTGTGTAATATGGAATAGAATAGATAAGTGAATAAAAATAGTGAAACCTGTAATTGAAAGTGGGAAATATTGTGTGGCTTGTGTGGTAGTTGTTTGGTGTTGCATATAGTGATGGAAGTAGTTTTGATGATTGGCACATGGTATGGTGATGGTGATATGGTGTGAACTAGTGCAGTTTTTGTGAACCCATAGGTTGGGTGATGTGTGTTATATATATCATGTATTTTTATGATATTTCTATATCCACCGACCTATGTTGGACAAACTTACCAATGCTCATAGGTTCTAGGTTTCAGATGTTTACCTAATATTCAGGATGGTGGTGATATGGATGGATGGCTACCCCATCTCCCCTACTCTACCTTAAGTAGTTATGGACCAGGTGTCTGCACATGAGATGTGAAATGATAGTCCAAGAATCTTCTTGCAAGATGTGGTTATTGTGGCTATGATGAGACATGATGTGTGGGCCCAAGTATCTGTGGGAAAGGCGTGATGTGATGGTACCTAAATCTAGCACCATATCTTAGAACTTGCAAGGGTGGGGTAGGTCAGGATGTGTCCCAACCCACATTTGAGACAACTAGTATATGATGTGGCTTGTATGGAAGGAATGGGAGCATACAATATTCGACGTTGGGGTGTGAGAGAAGAAAATCAATGGGGAAGAGGCATTAGGGTGCCTTGATTTGTTATTATCTCGACGCAATATTACTACATTGGATGCGTGATTTGGTGAGCGATCCATGGTGAGACTGGGAAGGATAGTTGACCTGTATAGGTTCTTGTTGGTTCTACGTTTTGTTCGCTGGCGCATTAGCATTCTCTTTCCACATGTGCACTTGAGACCTTGGTTATTTTTTTATTAAGTATACCTGTTATTCTCACCCTATGTATGTAAACTATTTTTTAGGTTTTTAGGAGGACTTTGGGGATTGATCTAGAAATTTCTATCTTGGGTTAGAACTATTTTTGAGTTTCTACCATATAATTGTCATTTTGTATATTTGGATGCTTTTATATGTATAAGTTTACCTTGTTCTTGCATTTAGGGGATGTTTTTGGGTTTATTTTATACTATCCACTGGAGTTATTTGTTTATTTTTTATCTTATCTCTCAATCCTATTTTTATCACGAGGGTAATTCCTTCCATATTGTGAGATTTTTATTCCCTCGATGCTAGTATCCAACCTAGATCCTATAGGAGGTGGGACTTTAGGGTTATTATCTTTGATCCTTCATTGTAGTATCTTTGGAAGTAGGGGTTTGTGACATATATCTCCATTAAAACTTAAGTAACATCAAAGGATTTCATATTATATAAAAAATGTCTTTAAAAGACCAATTAGATCATTTCTTAAGGAAAATACACTTTTCTCTTTAAAATAGCTTATTTAAAATATAAAATTTTCCAAATATTAAGGAAATAATTTTATTTTAAAATGAACTTAAAAACATGTAAAGGATTCTTCAAAGCATTGAGTGGTCACAATGACATGGAAATTCCATTAAAACTGTATAAGTTAAAAGGAAATGTTCCTTTCATAATTTTATAAAAAGTCAAAAAGTACCTCATTAAGAAAATGAAAATAATATTCCTTTTAAACCATTTTTTAAAATTAAAACATGGGTAAAAAATAATTTAAAAAATAACTATATAATATTAAAAAAATTATTTAATTTTTTTTGGAAAATATAGATATGGGAGAGAAAGGATTTTCGACCAAAGAGAGAACTGAAGTTAGTTTTTCTTAAAAGCATTTTCAATCTCTTGAGCACTTAAAGAGAGGAAAATGGAAGGAAAACATGTATTATTTAGAAATAAACATAGTATAAGAAAATTATGAGATCATTGAGAGGTATATCATGAAATTTTATCATTAGAAACATAATCATAATCAATCATGATAAAAAATATGATTTTAACATAAAACCCTTACCTTAGGTCCGAATTCCTTTGTACGTGTTCTAATATATTGTATAATCAATATATATATATATATTATTAATATATTATCAAAACATAATCATATATATCATACCATATATGATTTAATTACAACCTTTTATCACTCATTTATTAAAAATTCTTTTTTAAAATCACTGTTCTGGGTGATAACTGCTTCATTTTTCATGTATGTTTTGGTTCAGTAGTTTTGGTCCTTGTACGTTGATCATATTTACATAATATTCCAAATTTTAATCAAGATATAGATATAATATTTATTCATTATATATATATTTATAGTTATCCATAAAATTTAGCGATAGAAAAATGAATTACATCATTCACAGCAAAGGTATGCCATATGTATATAATATAAATTCATTAAATCTATCCTTATTATCATACAAGTAAAATAGAAACTAAAAATGAATCACATCTCTTCATGGAGGTGGTAGTCTACACACATGCACAAGCGATGTTATCATTTTCCAACAATTTGTAAGTTAAGAATGTAGATATGATTTTATCATTATAGAATAATAATTTTTTCATAAATAAAAAATATGAACATTATAACCATCACAATATCCATCAATAAAATATGGTGATGAAAAATTAATTATATCGCTATGTGGAGATGGTAAGTTGTATATACGTACGAGCAATACTTTCACTTCCCATTTTATGGGAAATAGGTTGGATATGGATGGTTTAATAATCAAAATAAAATTTAATTATATTGATTACAATGAAGTTATTATTTTAATATAAATACCATATATTTAGAGGAGGTAAAATAATAAGTGAAAAAGAAAGTGATCGGTTAAGGCGATTATATCTTCTTTAAAATAACTCATTTGGATCTCCACTTAATGACCACAGGGTTGGTCTTTTGGGGATACCAAAAACTATAGAATATGAACATGGATGTTTAAAAGATAATTTTTTAGGGTTTGGGTGACCTATAAGGATCAATGTAGTGTAAATATTAGAAAGGATGAGTGTCCTTTTATAAGGGAGGGAGATGATACACTTGGAATTTCTAAAAATATTAAAATATAGTAATGTCATTATCAATAGAAATGATTCCAAATAACCATGAATTAAAATAAAAATATTATAGGTTTTAAATAACATAATCCAATGAAATTAATATATTTTTTGGCATCATTCTACACCATATCCTTGTGATGAACCCCTTCGTTAATCATTTTTGACATTAACCATATTAACAACTATTTCAATCTTAAAGGGTTAAGAATGTCACAATTAATGGAAAAGTGACTCATATATATACCATGATTGATATTTTCAACCATATTATATTAATTTTTATTAATTTTATTTTTTTTTATGAATTTTAAATTATTTAATATAATTTTATTTATTATAAAACGTCATCAATTTAAATTTTGGAAATATTAATTTAATTTGACTTTAAGGACACCAAGAGAAAGATGGAATTCTAAAATAATATTTAAAAGCATCCCTAATATTTCATATTCATCTTTAAAATTTTTGGGACACTAAAAATCACTAAAATTATATCACTTTTAATATTTTTAAAATCATTTATTTTATTCTTCTACTAATTGAAGAAATACTATATTGACGTTTTGTAAGAATTTAAGGTAATTATATAATCACTAAAAATTTGAAATAAATTACCATAATGAAAATAATTTAATTATTCTAAAAATAACCATTTATATTCATTCAAAACTTTTTTCTATCTCTAAATTTTCACATAAGAGATATTTAAAAGTAAGAGAATGACATTTTGTATTTTTCTTTTCTTAAATTAACATAAAGGTCATATTCAAAGCAATATTCCACCAAATGTCCATATATTTGATAATTGGATGTACATTGGTGAGATAAACTTATAAAATTGGATAAATAAGAGTTTTGGATAAATTTTGAAGCCTTATCCCAAAATTTTTACCATATTGTTCTGATTTTACCCTAATTAAGAAGTCAAAAATTTAATATGGTTACTATTAATAATTCCTAAAAATAAAAGAGGAATATTTACTAAATTTTTATCTAATGATATAAAATATGAAATAAAATTTTCACAATTTAATTTTTATAAGTTCCACAAATTCATTTTAAAGTAAGTGCACAAAATGCAATAAAAAACATTTTTAGAAAAATAAAAATTTAAGTATAAAACTGGATTTATTCCGATATCAAGCCTTGAAAAAACATTAGATGAATGTTAATTTTTTTATTGAATATATAATATATAAATTTCATTAAAATCATTCACTGATAGTGGTTAATTTAATTTATTAAGATAAAAATTCATTTCATATATAAAAACAAATTTTCATAAAAACATCTCCTTTATTTTCAAATGATTTTTATTTTCATTTATAATTAATTGATAACCAATGAAGTAAAATTATAAATATGTAGAACATAAATTTTTCATAACTTAATTATTACTATTTATACCAACCAATCCAATGGCTAAGTGATAACTGTCACATTACATAATAATATTTTAATAGTATATTGAAGTTTGTTTAAACTTGGTATTGCATTAATTCTAAGATATTGAAGAAGTTTAATTTATTTAAAAATAAATATATAATAAATTCCTTGGGTGTTAAACTAATTCTTAGTCTTTGTAAAAATAAATATAAAAATTTAAAAAGGAATGGGGTGGGGGATATCCATGGCTGCCAAGAAAAAAAATTCAAAAGGGGGTAGCTCAGCTAACACCGACTTAACCTACAAGCCACCCCAAAAGGGTTGGAACCATTTTACCAACACCGGCATCTTGTGTGGTTATTATAAAAAAGACATTTTTAAAAAAATAGGGGGTGACAGTTCCGTCACCCCTCCCTCCATATCCTCCCCATGCAGGTGCATCACATGACACCTACTTCCAGCTGACCTGTGACCAAGTAAGGTTAGCTTGACCCAGGACATCTAGACTCTTCTCGACTCTCCTAAACCATTACAGGTCTATAAAAGGTTCATAACCCCTTTTAAATGCTTTCTAATCCACTCTAGGGCCCACAATGTTTTTTAAATTAAGAATTAATTTTTGGAATGTGCTTAAAAATTTTCAAGGGGCCATACAATTATTATTTTATGAATTAAAATCAGATAAAATTATTTTGATTCATTTAAATTACCATCAAGTGGAATTTATTGAAAAACTAATTTTATATGATGTTTTTATTACCTTCCGACTAATCCTGAGCATCAAAAAACCAATTTATGTCTAAAATTTAACTAATTATTGTAATTGTGTTTGATATATGTAATAATCAATTTATTTTTGATGGTATGAACATTATCTTTCCATGCTTTATATGTATAAGGGAATTAAAGTCCATGTGTATTATTCTCCAGGTATTTTTCACATTCCTAAGAGTATATATATAATTTTGAGGATGTTATAATATGGGGACCATATCGAGGTGAGGTAGTATTCTAGAATAGATGTGGATACGTTGGATTGGGGTGTGAGATGCGATACGAATCAGTCACGACTCATGTATTTTACCCTCATTGTCATGGTTGATCCATTGAGTGTAAATTGATGAATAAATACCAAATTATCAAGATCAGTTGTGTTGTTTATTCAATTTATACATGATTTATTATTTTTTTGTGAATATGCATGTTTATGTGATGACATAAAATAATAAAATAAAATGCGTAGATTTATATGAAATGAATGTTTTATATTTAATGCATTGTCAAATTGTGAGTGAAATCAATGATTATGGACATATAAAATATAAAATGATTTCATTAATCAGGAAATAATTAAAAACCTCAAAGATATATTAAGTTTCAATGCCTTCCGTAATTTTAATTTAAACAAAACTGGGTGTACGTGGTGCTCATCAGCCCTAGTTGAGGGTGCCTAGTACTACTAGGGAGTCCTTATGAAAGAGATGTGTATATTTGATAAATATGGAAACAAATAAGTATTCATATCTAGTATATTTCATTTTATAGGTACATTATTGTGAAAATCAAGGTTATGATTCCTATAAACCAACTCTTCACTTAATAGTTCAAGGAGTCGTGATTCAGTGCATCTGGCGTGTTAAAAACTTACCTTTAAACTATTTTAGTAGTGGTGTATCCATAGCTTGAACTATGAGGAGAGGTTTTATGGATCCTTAACACTAGAATAATCAAATATTTGGGTATTCTGAATCTAGTAGTGAGGGATACTAGGGTTTGATAAAATAGTGAGAGATATATAATGATTTAATTAATCAGCAATATCTAACCAGTAATCAGGATAAATTAGTAATATAATTAAGTTTTATTTTGCATAACAATGGATAATAATAACAAAAGTTCACTATAATAAATTATCCAACCAGTGCCAATTTCCAAGAGTAGTACATGGGCATGTGAAAAGTACTATGATATGAAAAATTCTATATTGTAGAGTCCCCATTAGCTATTGAGGCACCTCATGAAGTGAGGGTGAGAAAGATACTTACAGGAGACTCATGTATGATGCATTTGATGTTTATATCATAATTCTATCATCAAATTCCAATGATTTATGGAATAAACATTAGGAATTTGATGATTTCACAAGTTGTCTCATATTCAAGAAGTCTGTGTGGAGAATGTTAAATAAGATATGAATGAAATTATTATTAAACTAAATATGTGTAAATTGAAATATGAATTGTGATCTTTAAATACAAACCATTATTATATATTTATCACCTAGTTACTCTAGATTTTTTAGAATTAAAAAATGAACAATAAATGGAGAAAACTAATCCTTACCTTTTGGGTAATTTTTTCCAAGTAGATAAGAACTTAAATAAAGATTAATATTTAGTTATTATAGTGAAAAAGTTGAAAGAAAAGGTGAAAATTGCAATGGAATGTTTGACACCAAAGTCACATTCACAACTTCCATTAAAGAAAAGTTTCATATCATCATAAATGAGGCTATTTTATTCTCATGTCATGAAATAAGTCTATATAAGATAAAATTCAATGAATTTTAGTAGAAGAAAGTATTGGCTTCAACTGAATTATTCTCATCATTATATGTAATGTTTCTATTATACTTATTGGGTATTAAATACAATATGCCTATCACATATGTATATTTACATACGGTAATTAAATAATAATAGAAAAATTAGAATAATTAAGGTGAATTATTCATGTGGCTAAAATGAGGTGATTCCTAAGTCAGTGTTGAGAAGTACACAACTTCTAATTACCAATATTAATGATTCTAGTTGAACTTTTAATGAGTATTAAAAAAAATTATCTCAAAGTTCCATTGTACACAAGGATAAATTATTCCTTTATTGGAATGAATGTTGTATTTGGTGTCTCATACTCAACTCATTGTTTAGTAATTCTTGAATAATTGGAGATAACTAATGAATATAAAATGTAAGACTTAGTTATACCTAGTTGTGGAATGATAATTCTTTGTCTAGTAAAACTAAGTAGTTTCCAAGGATATACCCAGTATGGTTTTATAATATTTGTAGATAAATACCTTAGTTATTATTGACACATTTACTTGTTTATCTTTGGGAAAAGAAACCTTTAAAAGTAAATGTAGTTCACAAAGCTTTTGGAATTATTTCAGCTAGAGAGAATGAAGTATTCTGAGGTTAAGATAGTGGTAAATATACTTCACAATACTACTTTAAGAGTATTAAGGAAAGAAAAATTGATGTATGGAATATGAATTCTTATAATATATGTGTTTCTTTTGGATCTTGTGATGAAGTATATCTTGAGAAAGTATTCATTGATCATGAAGTATTGAGTGAATTTAGACCTAAACTCACATTTCCTTATACACATAAGTAGGATCAATGACGAGTCTAACATGAAAAAATTGATCAATAAAATTTATCATGGAGTAATTCCTAGCCACACATTTCCTTATACACACAAGATTCTTGATATATATAAAAGGATAATCCATGTTAAGATTCATATGCATTGTAAATACTTCCATTATGTTTCAAGACATGCTTCAAAAATATAAATGTTATCTTATAACCATATGCTAACTATAATGAAAAATAAATATCATATGAGTTACATTATTCTATAAATACATCATGCAATAATAACACTTGTTTAGATGAAAAGTGTTTTTTAAGGATATAAAAAAACATATATCAATAAAAACACAATGTGCATCTAAAGTAATTATCCTAAATGTTTCTAAGGATATTATAAAAATCACCAAGATAGAAAAGTGATAGTCAAGGAATAGACTATATTTATTTAATGGGTTCATATCTATATTTGAGATAGTGGGAGGAAGATTGACTTGGGTTAAGTCAAGGAAGATGATGCACAACTAGTTTCCATAGGAATAAATTTCATAAGAACTTGTGGAAAAATAATATTCCATAGACACATACCACATAGGAAGAAGGAAACCATAATGGTGGCTCTATATTAACCATGGAGGGTGATGAATTATTCATTGAGAATAATGGATCCTATAAGGAATTAGTAAATTAAAATCAAAATGATTGAAAAGTTTATATGAATTCAAGAAATATATTCCATATAACAAAATCAAGTCTTTATTTTGGAAGTTTCTTTAATATATGTAAAGCTATTGGAGGGTATTCAAGAGAGACTATACATGGGTGATACAAGTATGGTACCAATAAGGATTGTTCGGTCATACCGAGTCATCATACTTAAATCCATTAGAATTATACTTATCATAGCTACTTTCTACAATCATTTTATTTGGCGTTGGATTCCAAGAACAATTTATTGGAAAGAGTCTATATGATACAACTGTAAAGATTTAGTGACATCATAGAATTAAAATAAGTGTTGTAAGTTACTGAAATCCAATTTTAGATTGAAGTAAGAAAAAAGTTCATATAATATTAATTTGGAATGAATCTTAGCCCTATGTCTACAATAGGTTAGTGGGAGTGCTACTGCATTCTAAGTAAAATATGTTGAAAAAATATGAACAATAATTTCTTAGTCTTGTAGTTAGTTATGAATAGAAATAAAGTTACTCTCTGATGATTGTTTTAAAGTAGAAAACTAAGTTCTAAGGAACAATATCTACTGAGGTAGATCTAATGGGCTTCTTGGAACAAGTCAAAATACATAAACTGACAAGGTAATGAAAAATACAAGTTGGAACAATTTGAGATAGAATCATTTCCAATGTCACATGGAATAAATATCTCTTAGAAGACATGTATGTGATATAGGAAGAGATTAAAGTGGTGAGTAAAATTATATAAGTACCCAAAATAGACCTATAACATATTTCATGCTTTGTACAAGATATGATATTTCTAACATTTACTTTATGGTAAGAAAATATTAGTTAAATCTAGGATGGGAATCGGTCAGAATTATCTAATTTCACTTGAGAGAGTACAAGGGATATATTACCGATAATTGGAGAGGAAGGGAAAATAGTTATAAGGGAGAACAAAATGGTCTTCCTTTAGATCAATATGATCCAATATTATATTTAGGATAAGGTAATGAGAAAGATAAGATCATTCAATCAAGTGGTATCCATAACTACAAATACTGAGTGCATTATATCTTTTGATGCAACTGAAGAAGTAGTGAAAAATACACAATGATTTTTTCTAGTTCTTGGAATCATACCAGGTAAGTAAAGTTTTATCATAATATAAATTATGATAATCCTACTATTATTACTAGAATTTTTTTTAAGTTTTGATAGTGGAAAAAAGGAATATACTTGGGGATATCATCTCTTAAAGAGTCTTACTCAAGGGGGTGAAGTTGAAGATAAAATATTATCCACAGAGAGGAGATGTGGTAGGCCTAATGACTAAATCCATAACTTAGTAGAAGATAGATATTATCATGTGATAGCTAAACAAGATAGTTATCAATTAGGATATAGTTAAAGTGGGAGTGTTGTAATAGTGGGTGACCTAGAACCAACTGAAACAATATTTTTTAATCACCATATCATATATATATATATATAGAGTTTTGCATAAAGTAAAATTACCATAATGATATTGATATTTCTTTTTCCACTATTTATATGGTAATTTTCTTAGATTATTTTTCATATTATAAGGTTATATTAGTTTCCTAGATATAATGATAACCAAGAGATACCATGACAATAATATTAAAATTATTTCTTATTGTCTAGACACAACATTATAATAGGGCATAACATATGTGCGACTATCAGGTTCTGAGGGCTCATAAGCATTTAAACTTCTTTTCATTATGTTTATACATGTTTATATTGAGTAGATACAATTATGAGGAATAAACCTTCAATAAGAACACCATATATTTTAGGTTTTATTGGTAGTTATTATCTATGAACATGTGTAATGGTCTCATAACTTGATATTATTATCAGTGTATACTATTTGATTACATAATTTGATGAAATATGATAACCATTAAATTTTTTTCATGGAGAGGTATCTTATGTTGGGTGTTCCATTGGTGGTATGAAATTTATTGAATGATAAAAATATAATTTTTTGCTTCTAAATGGAAGTTATATCTCAAACCTAGTTGATCAGGATGATAGTAACTTTACTAAATCCATTGCTATAGTAAAAGAAGGTAAGTCTGTCTAGTAAGGTCAACGAATAATAAAGTGAGAATAGATGATTAAAAAATGTGTGGATTATTATTTTTGATATATATCAATACAAAGATATTATATTACACTATTCATGTTCGTAGGAGGTTTTTTTTTACTATTACTACTTCTTATCTCCTTACGAGTCTTGATGGGTTGCCAAAATATGCTCTTGGTTTGTGAAAATTATTCACTTATTTTGAGATAAGGGACTAGAGGGCCACACACTTAGTGTATTAAAAAGTCTATAATATTATTATGAATATGAGTTTAGGATATTCTATTCCCAACCACGTGGTCCGGGTGATTCCCGAGATTGAAAAATATACATGAAATAAATAAATTCATATTATTCGATCTTATAATAATTGGCATTGAATTTATTTATTAAAAGTATTCACAAGATATTAGGTTAATATATTAGAAAATATTTAATGAATGAATATTATTTTAATTTTCAAGGCATGTTAATATTTTCAGGAATAATGAGTCGAGTTAATGGATGCATTTTATCATGTAATATATTTATTATATTACAAGTGAGTGATAAAAATATAAATGATATTTATGACATAGTTAGTTGGTTATAACATGTCATTTATGGATTATTTAGTGGGTAGTAAATATTATGAGTATGAGGATCCTTTTCTAGATATTTTATACCTCTCCATATAAGGAGGGGAAGGATCTCATTTAGAAGACTATTCACTACATGAATTTGTGATCCTCTCTCTAATCTATCCTGAATCCTAGAGATAAAAGCATCTAATTCAATCCCTCGATCCAACTTATTTTTCATAGATAAAAAGAGATTCATAAAGATGATCATTGAGATGTGGAATTATACTTAAAATCTCAATTATGGAAACCAGATTTCAATAATCTTCATTCCTATATACTTTTGAAGTATGTGTTGACTATTTAGAGAGATCTGAACTTGTCTCCTTCAAGAAACGGTCTTTAACGATGGTTGGTTGTTGAACACACCTTAAAATCGAATGAGGTAATTTATCATTTTTTTGTTCTTAAAACAATTCATATGAGATCCTAGAACTTCCATACTAGTATTCACATCACCAAATATGATTTTGTTATGTTAATTCTATGATAAAAGTTTAAATCCTTAGCCCATCTACTTCTGTTGTGTTCCCCAGTACCTTCAAATTCCCAGTTGGTAGTAACAAGACCGATTATCAATTTTTGAGAACCACTTTACCCCTTTTAGCTGATAAAATAAAACATCAATACAGGGCAATGAATATTTATTCTTGATAGTTAACCGATAGAGTTTTATATAATCAATGCATAAGAAAAGATTTTGCTCAACCATCTTGACAGAGAGCACATGGGATGCCCAAGGTAATACACTCAAGCATATAAATCCCTTGGATTATAAATCATTTAAATGATTTTTATCCATTTCAACTCATTTGGTTCCATATGGTATGACCACATTGATATTGGTTGAGTTCTTAACACAATGACAATAAAGAACTCCAACTCCCTATTTGAAGGAAAACATGAAAATTCATTTGGAAAAAATTTAGGAAATATATTGACTACTAATGGAAGCTCACTAATGAAATATTCCTATCCCAGATCAGATATTGAAAAAGGAATCGATATACTAAGATCTGGAATAGGTGGTCCCACCCAAATTGACCTCTGGTACCATTCTCCTTGAAACACGCATGAGTGTCCATTGGGAGCAGTAAATGACACTCAATAATGATGATAATTGATTGGATCCTTGTGAGAAATTAACCAATACATCCCAATAATAATGTTGAAGAGGTCCAAGTTGAGAACCATAAAATACCAAATCATCTCTATGATACACATAAATAAAGATCACAAGGGACATAAAAGACCCCACCCCTTCTTCTTTCTTAGAGGTGTCAAAAATTCCATAACAAATGACATGAGTTCCATTAGAAGTTTTAAAAGTTCCAGCATACATGTCGATATGAAAGAGTGAGAGGAACCTATATAAAATAATGTAGTCACTAAGGTTAAGCAACAAAAATGCTACCTCTCATGGTTGTGGGAGCCACATAAACTTCCATTAGAGACTCCACTACTATGTGTAACATATTAGTTACAGGTTCCTATGGCTGGAAACCTATTGTCTGTGAAGAAACTGACTGTACCGTATATCCTCTAGGCATTAATGAACTTGTTCCAGATCATTGTGATGAAAAATCATGAAATAACTTCTATAGGTCACCATGATGTCCACATGATTTGGAAATCTTTGGAGGCATGGTACAAAACCACTTCATGTTCCCCATATGGAAAAAATGGTAATAAGTCAATCCACTAACCACTAATGATGGTGTATGAAAAATATTATAAGAAGAAAAACCACCATTTCGTCTATGAAACTCATTTTTCTTTCTATTCCCCTTATAAGAACCACTAAAGCTACCACCAAAGGTAGGAGGGACTTTGGTTATCCTTGAATTACCTTACAGGAAAATATCTACCATCAATGTCCTAACCACTGCCTCAACATAGGTAAAAATCATTAGTATTAAGAACTAAAATTGGTCATCCATTAAAAAACCCATCTAAATCCTCTGAGCCATCATATTCTCATTATACACAACCTCATGTGAAAGTAGAGAAAGCTTGTAGAATTGATTATTATACTCTATCACTATTTTATTTCCTTAATCAAGGGTGAGGAACTCCAAAGTTTTTTCTAAGGTTATAGAGTTTGGGTATAATTTCTCAGTGAATATTCTCTTGAAGTATTTCCACATCGAACCCTCATGCTTCTTTACCAAAATAAATGAGTCCCACTATCTTCTACTCGGGCCTTATATCTTAAAGAAAACACTCCTCACCTTGATGGAATCAATGTTCTCTATGAATTCAAAGAGTCTTTCAATATTTCCTAGAAAATACTTCTCCTTCTAAGGATCATTCATCCCTTGGAAATATGGTGGTTTATGATAAATAAACTCTTGAGATTTATTCCTATCCTCATCCCTTCAAGGTTATATCACTCTAAACCGAACTAGGGAAGGTGACCCACCTTGGTCCATTGTTCATACTATACACACAACTACTTCGATGAGGTTCTGATCCACTATAGGGCTTCCCTACTAAGGTTCATCAGCAACACCCTCCCAAGGATCCACTAGACATCTTCTGAGGGGCATGGTAATACACACAATTAGATAAATATACACAAGAACATGAGGTCCAAGAATAAATTCTGATTTAGAATAGAAGAATTAAATCAGAATTATAGAGACATATAAAAAGAATGACTAGGATCAGAACACTCTAAATCACAAAAGACACATATACCAACAACTTATGGTAACTTAAGGCTCTTCACAATGAGATATTTTCATGCACTCTCTTCAAACCTACATATTAAGTCACCACCTTCCTATCTCCCATATATCAATACATCTTAAAATGAATATTGACAATGAAAATAGAAAAAACTCTATCTCATACCATTTTTTCATGAACCAACCCAGATTACCCAACTACTTGGAACCAAACCTATCCTAACATGGTCATAAGGGAATTATTGATCCCCATGAGTTGGCGATAAGAACCAGATCAATAAGAACTGCCATTGTGAATAATTTTTCCAAAATAAAACACAAAACAAAATACAATAAAAAAATGAAATATCGGTATTCTAGTACAAGTCCACAATAGAAAAGATACAAAAGTAAGTCAAAATAGGTGTCCAAAAACCACAATGACAAACTAAAGAAGAAGTACTGAAAAAATAAAACTCCATGTGAGATGTATCCAGCTTTATACTCCCACACCCTACTAATGAGGAAACTTTTCACCATATTGAGGTGCCTTTCCTTTAACTACATAAAACCAAAAAACACTTATATATACTAAAAGGTGTATGTAGGGTGTGAGAAAAACATTCCTATAAGATCCCACAAATTGTTTCATAAGAAAAATTTATAAAATAAACCAACTATGCTCGAGTAAATTAAAGTAAAGAATGATATACAATTTTATACACTTAAATATAAAACATGGAAAATCAAAACATTTCAATTTTTTAAAACAAACTAATAATCTAGTTTCAAAACATTTCCATAAACATTACAAACATACATTTTAATGATAATATTCAAGGAAAACTAGCCCTTAGGGTCACATTATTTCCAAGTTAACAAGGATACTTATACCATTATCATGATATGTGGGCCATGTGGTGTAAACATTACCTTTAGTAGAACATTCATGGGGGGTAATATTTCACTCTTGAGAGTGTCTCCTTGCCCTAAATTAGGCTAACTGGTGCACACATTACCCTAGTAGGTCATTACTTAAGGGTAAGAGTTCATCCCTGAAGATGGATTCCTACCTCATTATTAATCACTAATTTTATTACCGTATTACAATCATTAAAATGGAATTTAATATTTGAAACCATATAAAACATAATTTAAAACTATTTCTATTAACAACACCAAGGGAGAAATACATTTTCATAAACATTACCAAAACCACCATATTTCACAATTCATTCCTTTAAAACCATTTCAAAATCCATTTTTCAAGATAAATCCATAAACCATGTTTTCAAACCATTTTAGAAACCAAATTCAAGAAGTGAGCAAACAAGGTTCATAGAACAAAGAAAATTAATGAAACCACCTACCTCAAGACACTTGGGAAAATTTACCCCCACATGGGAACCACAAGACAAGGTGAACCAAAGATCATAGAAAGTGATTAAGGATCCTAAAATCATGAATTTCCAAATTACCAATTATTAGAATAAAGGAAACAAAAGGAATCAATTACCACCATAATTCCCAAACAATGCAATAAGAGGACTAGATATATAGATAATAATCATCAATTTTATGATGGATCTAAGAATAATATGATTAGAAACCCAGATCTAGAAAATTCCCATAATTGAAATGCTTGATCCATAGTGAGAAAAAAGAGATATAAAAACTATAAGGAGATCAAAGATGAAAACATAGACATACTTACCATGATATGTTTATGTATTCAATCAACATTTTTATCCAATAATAATTCTTGGTGGGAGAGCCAAAGGAATCCAAATAGAGTCCCAATGTTTGAATGGATAGAGTTTAGGTCAAGGGGAGGATTAAGAAATAAAATAAGGGTTTTAGTGGAATTAAAAGATGATAGTACTGATAGAGATAATATTTACACTATTTTTAATGTCTATTTAAATGATTTAAACCTCACCAATTTACCAATTTGATCTTATTTGTAACAATTTTGGATTTAGAGTGTGTTTGGGATAAAAAGTTTAAATTTAATAATTCTGGATTTTTAACAGATTTTTATCACAGGGGTATTTTGGTCATTTAACATAAAATACATTTCAAAATTTTGTGAATAGAATTTATTTTTGAACCCTTATTTTATTTCCATCATATTTTTCTTCATGTCCAGGAAAATATTTATGCATCTTGATGCCCAAAAAAATCAATGAAGTTGATAATGTTTTCAGGAGGACTGCATGGACCCCACCATAGTAATGGAAGCATAATTCGGCATAAAATCCTCCAAATGATTCTATTCCACTTTGATATTAAGTAGGACACCCAGAAGCATCTACACAATTAATTTGAAGCCGTTTTGAATCCTTTGTGATGGCCATTGAGTGATAGAGTTTTGAAGGAAGCTTTCAGGAAGGTTCATCCACAGAAAGAGATTGACAATAAAAAAATCACAACTACTTCAATACGAGTCCAATGAATCTTCAATTTGGTGGGTGGACGGCCACGAAATTTATGAACAAACCTTATGAATCGGTCCACGTGTGAATCGGCCCATTAATGGGTTGAAAATGTGACAAATTTTTGATGATGAAATCTTCCTATAAAAGGAGAGGAGCTCCTACCTCTAAATCACATTCCATTCATCACCACACCATCCGTCACAAAGGGAGTTGGCTTGAGAGAGTGAAGGGGAAGGTGGAAATTTTTATCCTTAAGAAGATGAAATCCTTTTAAGATTCAATAGATAAGATGGAGGCTTCTCAATTGATAGAAGGCTAAGAGGAAAGTTGTTGCGGACGATGACACCCGACAGACACTCTCTTCTGAGTTTTGATTTTAATGTGTAATCTCCTTTTGAATTTCTATTGAACCTATATTTTTGAATGAATCTGGTTGTTTTCTTTCTTAAATATATTTTCAACAATTTTTTTTTGATCGTTGTTCCATCTATAAAGTAGAACAATTGATTTCACTATTTAAAATTCTTTGGTGAGGTTTTTCCATTGAGCATAGTGAATTCAATTAGGTTCAATTACTTGGTGGTCTTTAAGTAATTGAGTCACTTATATAGGAGGGAACAAAATCATATTGAAGTCTAAAATATGATGTCTTTTCAAATTTGAGTGTACACCTGGGGGTCCTTATAAGGCCCCGGCCTTAAACCTTACTTAATATTGAATTAAATGAATAATTCACATTGAGGATCTTTTCAGGTTTAGAGTTTTAAAGAATTAGGACATAACTATTACATCTCAAAAGATTAAAAAGCAGACACTTCTACTAAGTTTACATAAAATAAAAACTCTTAAAAAGAAACATGTCTAGTTCCATGTTTTAGATATCATGAATTTCCCTTGATCCCATCCTTGACCCAATTCCACATTAAGTCCTGTGAAAAACATTTCAAAAAAACTTGGGGTGAGTATAAAAAGCTCAGTAAGGGATACACAAAGAATGAAAACTGTTAGTTTTTAAAACAACAAGTAAACCATGTATACTTTATCAAAGTAATACATTCACCTTTATGAAGTAGTAAAAACTCTTCACTGAATAAAATATAATTACTTACCCATTTGTAACCAAAAGATTACCATAAAACCCATATAAAGAACACATAACATATAAAGGTAACTTGGGACATAAACATACTTAAGTGGAATAACCATACGGTTGACTTCCACACATATCACTTAATGGAATAGCCATTCGGACAACTTCCATACATACTTAATGGAATAGCCATACGACCGACTTCCATACCAAATGCATTGGAGGTTATAACGTAACCACCCATCCTGGTATTCACGGAACCACCCGTCATATGGTTTATCACGTAACCACCCGTCAAATGTCCAAGTACCATTATAAAATCATAAGACATAAAACAAATATAATGGAAAGAAAACATTTCCACACTTTGATCACAATATATCACATAAATATATTGACATAACAAATCCATTATAAAAACCATTTTCAATACCAAAATACATAAAAGAGTATATGGTATTTATTTCATTTTAAAAACATTACGACTTGCTGAGGAAGCCAAAGACCAAATAATACTCGCGGCGGCGGAAAAGGTCTTTGTCACCGCGTACGTTAAAAGAAACATTTCTTTTTTTCATTTAGTAAAACACTTCGTAGAAAAAGATTCCTTTTGTATAAAAGTAAAAGTCAAAGGGGTTTATACACCGTATAAAATAATGTTGTGTATAAAACGAAATATGCCTCAATGAAAGGAGATTGAGACGAGGTCCCTTACCTTGGGTCCGACTTGACTCGATCGTTCTTTAACATCCTGAATAATAAACTTGAGTTAATTTATACTTGCTTAAGAACCTATTTCAAGTTCATTATTCCTTTTATATCACTTATTGACATGTTATAAACATTATTTAATCATTTAAGTTAATAATTTTTGTTTTTTCGATATTTGGTTCATAAGTCGAAAGTGGACTTCTTACAATTACATGTTGTACGTGTGGTCAAAGGTTCATTATATCCAGAATGATATTCATGATTTGTATATCATATATATCATATATATCCAGCATATACATGTAATTATAATATTACATAATCATTTATAGGTAAGAAATGAAATGCACCGTTCATTGAGACGGTAAGCCGTACGTATGCATGAACGCTACTTTCATTTCTATGTCATATTAATGGAATTAAAAATAAATGAGAGGTATGTATATTTTAATTCCAGAATTATATTCATCATTTATATGTAACATACATCATATATATCCATTATATATATGTACTTATAATATTACATTACATTTGGGGATAAGAAATGAAATGCACCGTTCATGGAGATGGTAAGCCGTACGTATGCATGAACGCTACTTTCATTTCTATATCATAATTTAATGGAGTAAAATCATAATGATAAAAGTTATATTATAATTTCAGTATAATATCATATATAATATTATTAAATCCATCCTTTATATGTCCCACGTATGGCATTAACGATTCAAATCACTTTGAGGGGGCGGTAGTCCGCACTTCCTAAAATGAAGATATCGCGTATACCCATAATGGAAGCCATAAAGGTAAGACATAAATAAAAAATACAGAAGCTTAAGGAAAACATAAACATATTATATATCATATATAAATATAGTGACATCTTAATGGCCACCTTTGAAGGTGTTATATGAGTGTTGAACAATCATCGTTTCGTGAGGCAGAAATTCGCCATCCACAGAAACAGTATCTTCTTTAACCATTAGATGTAGGTGTGTGTAAGTTTAGCTTGAATAATTCTTATAAAAACATCATAGTATATTAAATATACTGGTTTTGTTACAAAATAAATGAATAAAAATAGTTTAGGGGTTTGGAGAAGCAAAATAAAACAAAAGGACTCAAGTGAAGACATTACCTTAAAATCGGGTAACTCCCTTTGGTTTGAGCTCAAAGGCTTCCTTGGGAATACTTCTGCCCAAAGTGAGGCTTCTAAGAGTTAGATAGGGATGTGGAGAGACAAAATGGGCAGAGTTTGGCCGAGCCAAAGGATTTGGAAGTGTGGGTAAGGAGGTAGAGGTGGGGGCCTTTTATAAGAGGAGAGGAGAGGCACTCTTGTAAAGTTACAAAATGTTACTTTATTTTCAAAAGAGTTTCTGATTTTAATGGTCCCAAATTGATGTGTTTCGAGGATAAGGTGATAAGGGTTCGAAATACACCCATAAAATAGGTTTTGGACATGTGTAGGTCTTAGAGTTTACATTATATTTCCATTTTATTTAAATCGTTAAATAATGAGGTAATCGATGCATCATCATGGTGTCATAAATAATTTAATTTAGTTAATGTATAAAAATTATAAAACAAATATCATGATGTAGGAAATATTTTTTTCTTTCCAATTACTATTTATAGTCAAAAATATGACTTCTATAACCCCATGTAAAAATTGTTTTAGTAAAATAACTCATGTTTGTGACATTTTTACTTTAACATTAAATAATAAGATATTAATGTCATTTTCAATCCAAAGTGGCTCCATGGGGTCCCCGAGTTGACCCATGGATTTTATTGGTCGGCCATGACATATCCAATAAGGGTAGTACATGTGTTTAGGTCATTCCATATTATTAAAACATTATTTTTACCTTAAATTACACTAATTACCTCTAATCGCGATTAAAAACTTATAAGTTACTATTCACAAAAAATTATTTTAATCCCATTGAACCACATTTTACTTCTTAATGACAACCATGTATGTCGGATTTTTGAAATTCAAAACACAGAGGTGGTAAAATTTCATTTAAACGAAAAATCAGTTTTTTTAAGTACCACTTAATGGTTTCACTATTCATCAAAAATTGAAGTTTTTCGAAAAAATACCAAAACTTCACCCTAAGATATATTTGATATTCTGAATTAAAAAATGAAGTCCATTTTAAAAAATTCAAAACATATAAGTTGCATTAATTAATTTAATAATTAATTCCCGCTGTCAGAGCAAATAGCGTGTTTTTATGAAACAATAAGTATCAAAAGATTGACACTAGTTTAAGTCCGATTTCAAAGTGAAATTAATTCCAACGACCACTATTGGATTTAATGGTAAAAATATATTCTAATTTCACTTTAAAACCAATTCAAAAGATAATCTAATCATATAAATAAATTATATTAAAAAGTGGTTTTGAATTAAAATACAACATTTTACACTATTCATTAAAAAATGAACTTTATCGGAAAAATACCAAAAATTTACACAAAGTAAATTTTGATGTCCAGATTCTAAAGAAGAGTTTTATTTGGTCCAATAGAATTTATAAGAGTGAAAAAAACTATATTTAATGACGGTTCGCCATCAAAAGGCGATAAGTGAACCTTTAGTGAAAATTAGGGTATATATGCCTAAAATTGAATTCTTTCCATATTTTAAGGCTTTATCTTTTATTAGATAAATGTAAAAACATTTAAAAAACATATATAATCATATTTTAGTTATTTCTATCCATTCCCACCAATACAACGGCAATGTGTTAACTACCATTTAAAATAATATTATTTTATTACTAGTGTGCAACGTAAGATTTCAATGAAACTCTTTGTTGCGTATCGGGTATACTATCGAACATAGCAACCCCTTTAAAGTAAAATTAATATTTAATTCACAAATATTAATAAATATGAAAATGCTTTATTCTTTATTTACCTGGGATGTTACATCCTTCCCCCCTTTTGGGAATTGCGTCCTCACAATTTTATTCACTTATCAAAATAAGTGGGGGTATTTATCCCTCATAGAATTTTCAGATTCCCACGTTGTCTATTCAACCATATGGTTTTCCACAAAACCTTTACTTGGTGAAGTACCTTATTTCGCAACACTTTCTCTCTTCGGTCAAGAATCTGAACTGGTTGTTCTTCATAAGAGAGATTCTCTTCCAACTGAACTACCTCTGGGCTCAAAACATGAGATGGATTTGGCATATACTTTCTCAACATCGAAACATGAAAAACATTGTGTACCTGAGATAAACTCGGAGGTAATTCCACTCTGTATGCAACTAATCCAAATCTCTCCAGAATTTCATATGGTCCAATGAACCTTGGACTCAACTTTCTTTTCTTACCAAATCACATCACACTTTTCCATGGAGAAACCTTGAGAAAAACATGATCACCTACCTCGAAAGATAGATCCTTCCTCAAGTTATTCGCATAACTTTTCTGTCTTCTCTGAGCTGTTCTCATGTGTTTCTAAATCAACTGAACTTTTTCTGCCATCTCTTCTACCAATTCTGGTCCCATCAGCTTCGTTTCGCCTACTTCATCCCAAAAATCTAGAGTTCAACACTGCTTCCCATATAATACCTCAAACGGTTCCATCTGTATACTAGAATGAAAACTGTTATTATATGAAAACTCAACCAAAGAAAGATGTTGGTCCCAACTTCCCTGATAATCTATAGAAAAAACTCGTAGCATATCCTCCAAGGTCTGAATTGTTCGTTCTGACTGCCCATCTGATTGCAAATGAAAAGCTGTACTAAAATTTAATTCAGTACCCAACGACTTATGATGGCCTTTACAAAAGTTAGAAGTAAACCTGGGATCACAATTAGATACAATGGAGAGAGGAACTCCATGTAACCTGACTATCTATTTAAGATACAATCGAGAAAGTTAATCTATAGAGAAAGTATCTCGAATAGAAAGGAAATGAGCAGATTTAGTCAAGCGATCAACAATAACCTAGATTTCATTATTACCTCGAGATGTCCTCGGTAATCCCACAACAAAGTCCATGGATACATTTTCCCATTTCCACTCTGGCACCGGTAAAGGCTGAAGAATCCCTTTCGGTAACTACCGCTCTGCTTTAACCTGCTGACAAGTCAAACACTTTACAGTAAAATCAGAAATATCTCTTTTCATTCCATCCCACTAGTAATACTCCTACAGATCACTGTACTTCTTATTACTGCCATGATGAACTGAAAACAGGGAACTATGAGCCTCACATAACAACTCACCTTTCAACTGTGAATCAGAAGGCACACATAATCTCTTCCCAAGCCTCAAAACACAATCATTATCAATGTTAAATTCAGGAAACTTACCCTTCTGAACCAGCACTACCTTTTTCTGAAACCCACTGTCTTTCTTCTACGCTTGCTTAATCCTGTCTTATAGGGATGATCTCACTGATACTTTCTCGACTCAAAGCATCATCCACTTTATTTGCTTTTCTCGGATGGTAATGAATTGTACAATCATAATCCTTGATTAATTCCATCAATCTCCTCTGTCTCATGTTCAAATATTTCTGAGTGAATATATACTTTAAACTTTTGTGATCAGTATATATTTCACACTTTACTCCATACAAATGATGCCTCCAAATTTTTAGAGAAAAAACAACAACAGCTAATTCCAAGTCATGTGTAGGGTAATTTACCTCATGAGTTTTCAATTGACGTGAAGCATATGAAATTACCTGATCATTCTGCATAAGGACACAACCAAGTCCCTTCAACGAAACATCACTGTATATAAAAAACTCACCAGTCCTAGAAGGAAGTGCCAAAACTGGAGCATTCACCAATCTTCTTTTCAACTCCTTCGGTAGTAACCTGAGTCAACTGAGCCATCACTACAACAAACTGTTTAGTTCTGATTCTGACCATCTCAAGATACTAATTTGAAAGGTCATTTCCCTCTGTATGCCTTCCCAGAAAAGTTGTTCTGTTTCCTCTACGAAAAACCATTCTTAACAAAGAAATATCTTAGGTGAAGCAACATGGTAATCTTTAAATGCTATATCATTTCAATCATACCATAAATTAATTTATAATTTAACAATTTTCTAACTCCTAAAGTTGTCTAAACCGACCTCTGATACCAACTATAAGGCCCCGACCTTAAACCTTACTTAATATTGAATTAAATTAATAATTCACATTGAGGATCTTTTTAGGTTTATAGTGTTAGAGAATTAGGACATAACTATTACATCTCAAAAGATTACAAAGTAGACACTTCTACTAAGTTTCTATAAAATAAAAACTCTTAAAAAGAAACATGTCTAGTTCCATGTTTTAGATAGCATGACTTTCCCTTGATCCCATCCTCGACCCAATTCAACATTAAGTCCTGTGAAAAACATTTCAAAAAAACTTGGGGTGAGCATAAAAAGCTTAGTAAGGGATACACAAAGAATGAAAACTGTTAGTTTTTAAAACAACAAGTAAACCATGTATACTTTATCAAAGTAATACCTTCACCTTTATGAAGTAGTAAAAACTATTCACTGAATAAAATATCATTACTTACCCTTTTTTAACCAAAATATTACCATAAAACCCATATAAAGAACACATAACATATAAAGGTAACTTGGGACATAAACATACTTAAGTGGAATAACCATACGGTCGACTTCCACACATATCACTTAATGGAATAGCCATTCGGCCAACTTCCATACATACTTAATGGAATAGCCATACGCCCGACTTCCATACCTAATGAATTGGAGGTTATAACATAACCACCCGTCCTAGTATTCACGACACCACCCGTCATATGGTTTATCACATAACCACCCGTCAAATGTCCAAGTACCATTATAAAATCATAGGATATAAACCAAATATAATGGAAAGAAAACATTTCCACACTTTTATCACAATATATCACATAAATATAATGATATAAAAAATCCATTATAAAAACCATTTTCAATACCAAAATACATAAAAGCGTATATGGTATTTATTTCATTTTAAAAACATTACGGCTTGTTGAGGAATCCAAAGACCAAATAATACTCGCGGCGGCGGAAAAGGTCGTTGTCACCGCGTACAATAAAAGAAACATTCCTTTTTGTCGTTTAGTAAAAAACTTCGTAGAAAAAGATTCCTTTTGTATAAAAGTAAAAGTAAAAGGGGTTTATACACCATATAAAATAATGTTGTGTATAAAATGAAATATGCCTCAATGAAAGGAGATTGAGATGAAGTCCCTTACCTTGGGTCCGACTTGACTCGATCATTCTTTAACGTCCTGAATAATAAACTTGAGTTAATTTATACTTTCTTAAGAACCTATTTCAAGTTCATTATTCCTTTTATATCACTTATTGACATGTTATAAACATTATGTAATCATTTAAGTTAATAATGTTTGTTTTTTCTATATTTGGTTCTTAAGTCGAAAGTGGACTTCTTACAATTACATGTTGTACATGTGGTCAAAGGTTCATTATATCCAGAATGATATTCATGATTTGGATATCATATATATCATATATATCCAGAATATACATGTAATTATAATATTACATAATCATTTATAGGTAATAAATGAAATTCATCGTTCATGGAGACGGTAAGCCGTACGTACGCATGAACGCTACTTTCATTTCTATGTCATATTAATGGAATTAAAACTAAATGAGAGGTATGTATATTTTAATTCCAGAATTATATTCATCATTTATATGTAACATAAATCATATATATCCATTATATATATGTACTTATAATAGTACATTGCATTTGGGGATAAGAAATGAAATGCACCGTTCATGGAGACGGTAAGCCGTACGTACGCATGAACACTACTTTCATTTCTATATCATACTTTAATGGAGTGAAATCATAATGATAAAAAGGTATATTATAATTTCAGTATAATATAATATATAATATTATTAAATCCATCCTTTATACATCCCACGTATGGCATTAATGATTCAAATCACTTTGAGGGGGCGGTAGTTTGCACTTCCTAAAATGAAGATATCGTGTATACCCATAATGGAAGCCATAAAGGTATGACATAAATAAAAAATACAGAAGCTTAAGGAAAATATAAACATATTATATATCATATATAAATATAGTGACATCTTAATGGCCACCTTTAAAGGTTTTATATGAGTGTTGAACAATCATCGTTTCGTGAGGCAGAAATTCACCATCCACAGAAACAGTATGTTCTTTAACCATTAGATGTAGGTGTGTGTAAGTGTAGCTCAAATAATTCTTATAAAAACATCCTAGTATATTAAATATACTGGTTTTGTTACAAAATAAATTAATAAAAAGAGTTTAGGGGGTTGGAGAAGCAAAATAAAACAAAAGGACTCAAGTGAAGACATTACCTTAAAATCGGGTAACTCCCTTTGGTTTGAGCTCAAAGGCTTCCTTGGGAAGACTTCTGCCCAAAGTGAGGTTTCTAAGAGTTATAGAGGGATGTGGAGAGACAAAATGGGCAGAGTTTGGCCGATCCAAAGTCTTTGGAAGTGTGGGTAAAGAGGTAGAGGTGGGGGCCTTTTATAAGAGGAGAGGAGGGGCACTCTTGGAAAGTAAGGAAATGTTACTTTATTATAGAATGAGTTTCGGATTTTAATGGTACCAAATTAATGTGTTTCGAGGATAAGGTGATAAGGGTTATAAATCCACCCATAAAATAGGTTTTGGACATGTGTAGGTCTTAGATTTTACATTATCTTTCCATTTTATTTAAATCGTTAAATAATGAGGTAATCGCTGCATCATCATGGTGTCATAAATAATTTAATTTAGTTAATGTCTAAAAATTATAAAACAAATATCATGATGTAGGAAATATTTTTAGATTTCCAATGACTATTTATAGTAAAAAATCTGACTTCTATAACCCCATGTAAAAATTGTTTTAGTAAAATAACTCATGTTTGTGACATTTTTACTTCAACATTAAATAAAAAGATATTAATGTCATTTTCCTTCCAAAGTGGCTCCATGTGGTCCCCGAGTTGACCCATGGATTTTCTTGGTCTGCCATGACATATCCAATAAGGATAGAACATGTGTCTAGGTCATTCCATATTATTAAAACATTATTTTTACCTTAAACTACACTAATTACCTCTAATCGCGATTAAAAACTTAAAAGTTACTATTCACCAAAAAATTATTTTAATCCCATTGAACCACATTTTAATTCTTAATGAAAACCATGTATGTCGGATTGTTGAAATTCAATACACAGAGGTGGTAAAATTTCATTTAAACGAAAAATCAGTTTTTTTAAGTACCACTTAGTGGTTTCACTATTCATCAAAAATTAAAGTTTTTTGAAAAAATACCAAAACTTCACCCTAAGATATATTTGATATTCCGAATTCAAAAATGAATTACATTTTAAAAAATTCAAAACATATAATTTGCATTAATTAATTTAATAATTAATTCCCGCTGTCAGAGCAAATAGCGTGTTTTTATGATACAATAAGTATCAAAAGATTGACACTAGTTTAAGTCTGATTTCAAAGTGAAATTAATTCCAACGACCACTATTGGATTTAATGGTAAAAATATATTCTAATTTCACTTTAAAACCAATTAAAAAGATAATCTAATCATATAAATAAATTAGATTAAAAAGAGGTTTTGAATTAAAATACAACATTTTACACTATTCATTAAAAAATGAACTTTATCGGAAAAATACCAAAAATTTACACAAAGTAAATTTTGATGTCCCAATTCTAAAGAAGAGTTTTATTTGGTCCAATAGAATTTATAAGAGTGAACAAAACTATATTTAATGACGGTTCACCATCAAAAGGCGATAAGTGAACCTTTAGTGAAAATTAGGGTATATATGCCTAAAATTTAATTCTTTCCGTATTTTAAGCCTTTATCTTTTATTAGATAAATGTAAAAACATTTAAAAAACATATATAATCATATTTTAGTTATTTCTATCCATTCCCGCCAATAAAACAACTATGTGTTAACTACCATTTAAAATAATATTATTTTATTACTAGTGTGCAACGTAAGATTTCAATGAAACTCTTTGTTGCGTATCGGGTATGCTATTGAACATAAAAACCCCTTTAAAGTAAAATTAATATTTAATTCACAAATATTAACAAATATGAAAATGATTTATTCTTTATTTACCTGGGATGTTACAGTCTTTGGGGGTACATTTAGGAATTTAAATTAAGAGATATTTTTTTATATACAAGGAAGAGGGGAGTGTCCGAGAGGGTGAAGCTTGTCTGCGACTGATGTTTTTATTCATGATTTCAAACCCACTTTATCTTTCCTTTAAAATTATTTCACTTTAGTATTTAATTAAAATTTTATTTTCAAATTTTTAATCAAATCCCCATTTTCATTTCTAAAAAAAAATAAAAAATAAAAAAAGGGACTGTTTTGAAACTCGAACTGCAACCTCCTCGAGAGACAACCCTGTGGTCACCACTATGCTACATTAAAAGGGAAAATATTTATTGAGGTTTTTACGACAAAAAACGCTCACATAAACTGGCACTATTTCCGGGGAGGTTGCTAGAGTTGATTTTATTTTAATTATTTTTTCTTGCATGACCCAAACTTCTGAACCGAACTTGTTACCTTTATATTCTGAAATTGATAGAACTTTTCACACTAGGATTAGAGGTACTAATACACAAGTTTCAAGTTGTGAATCTTCCACCAATACACCTAGAAGGGACTTAGTTGAAACTAAAATCCAAATGGCTGAAAATATAACTTTGAAAGAACTGGCTTTGTCCTATGACGAAAATCACGAGAATCCTGTAGAGTACCCTGATGCCCCAACTGGATTTGAAATCAATTCCGGTTTCATCCACCAGCTTCCCAAATTCAATGGGTTTCCTGGTGAAGACCCACACAAACACCTCCAAGAATTCAGCTACTTGTGTGTCAACATGAAACCTCATGGAGTCGATGCTGATCAAATGAAGCTGAGGTTGTTTCCTTTTTCTCTAGATGGAGTTGATAAGGAATGATTTTTCTATTCTCAATAAAACTTGATTAGAAATTGGAATTAATTAAAAAATATTTTCCTTGAAAAAGTTTTCCCTACGTCTAGAACTGCCGCCATTCGAAAGGAGATTTGTGGAATTAGGCAGACACAAGGAGAAACACTTCATGAATACTGGGAAAGGTTCAAACGTCTTGGTTTTAGTTACCCCCATCATCAAATCAGTGACCAGCTTCTCATTCAATACTTTTATGAAGGATTGTGTCTCACTGATATATGTATGGTCGATGCTGCCGCATGAGGATCTTTAGTTGATAAGACACCAGCTGCCGCTGAGATTCTAATTGCAAACATGGCCCAAAATTCCCAAAAATTTGGAACCAGAGGCCTTGTTCATGTCAAAGCTGCATAAGAATTCCCTACTACTTGCCCCGAAAACAACACAATTGCAAGTCAACTATCTGATCTTACCACCATGGTAAGGTTAATAATGTTGTCTAACACCCCACCAACCCAACCCAAACCTGAAGCGGCTTTCCAACTACATGTCCACTATGGGATTTTTTCTTCTAATGAACATTTTAGTGACCAATGCCCGAAAATGCAAGAGCCTCCTGAGAAATGCAATGCATTTTTTCCTAGAAGACCATTTCAATCAAACCAGAAAAGACCATTTCAAACAACCAAAATTTCAATCAAGGATGGAACAACAACTCAAATGAAAGATTTCGTCAAACTGAAAAACCGAGATGATTCTTCCAAGTACAATCAAGTAATTCTCAACCAAGATATTTAAATGAGCAAGCCAATTCTCATTCTAGAAGCAACTTTCCCCCTACCCCTCCCACTCAAAAATATGATAGGAACCTTTAAGAAGCAATGAGGAAACAACAAGAGGAAATGAGGAAACAACAAGAAGAAATGAGGGAACTAAAAGAATACTCAAAACAACAAGATAACAAAATTAATACCTTGATGACTCAAGTGGGTAAACTTGCCTATGGTATTAATTGCATAACAAATCAAATGAGTGGTGGTTTACCCTCATAGCCACAAGTAAATCCGAGGAATAATGGGAAGGAAAATGTGAGTGAAATTGAACTTAGGATTGGAACAAAATTGAACAACCCTCAGATTGAGAACATCATGCCTACTGCTGACATTGTTGATGAAAATCCTACCCTTGATAAAAATGCTGAAAAATTTGAAGTTGATAGAAACACAAAGTCAAGAGAGGAAATCTTGTTTGAAAGAACAAAGAATGATTGGAAGTGGATGTATGGTCCTTATGTTCCTCCAAAACATACTCAGAATACCCCAGAAATATTCAAACCTCCACTACCTTATCCAAGGTGTGAACCACCACCAAAGTCAAGTGATGAAAAAGAATTGGATAAGGAGGTTTTGGAAACATTCAAGAAATTCCAAGTCAATATTCCATTGCTCGATGATGTGAAACAAATTCCAAGGTCTGCTAAGTTTCTGAAAGACATGTGTACCAATAAGAGGAAGTTCAAAGGAGGTGAAAAAGTAAACTTAGGAAGGAATGTTTCATCGATGATTCAACATGCCCTTCCTGTCAAGTGTAAATACCATGGGAAATTTACCATTCCCTGTACCATTGGGAAATGTGAATTTGAAGATGTGATTCTTGATCTAGGGGCCTCCATCAATGTCATGCTACATTCTGTATACTCATCTCTTTAGGTTGGAGACTTGAAACCATCTAGAATTATCATTCAACTTGCAAACTGAAGTACCACCAAACCTGCTGGAGTTATAGAGGATGTTCTCGTTCAAGTGAGAGACATGATTTTTCCTATTGAC
This sequence comes from Viscum album, assembly GCA_963277665.1. NCBI lineage: Eukaryota > Viridiplantae > Streptophyta > Magnoliopsida > Santalales > Viscaceae > Viscum > Viscum album. The sequence continues at coordinate 909,498,547 of OY728152.1, forward strand.
TTCTATGTTTTGGATACGGAAGATGATCGGTTCAACACACATGCTCCCCTCATCCTAGGGAGGCCATTTCTAAAAATGGCGAAAGCGATCATAAAAGTTCACAAGGGAACACTTTCACTAAAATTTGGAGGATATGTTGTTCATTTCAACATTTTTCATTCAATGAAACACCCATTTGAGGATAATTCAACTCCCCATGTAAACATGATTGATTGGTTTTCATCTGGCATGTTACCTGATTTTTTCTGCGATGAAATACCAACTGATGTGGAAAAAGATGGAAATTTGCATGATACTGAATCAGATCAAAATGAGGATGAAATTGGAGACTGTGAAGAGTCTTGGGATGTTGAAACTAGATATCTGAGCAATTATGAAGACGAATTTCTAGAAACCACTGAATCTGTTAGTGGTATTCTAGGAGAGGTTTCCAATTTTTCATATGAAACAAGTCTTGAGATCATAGAAATAGATCAGCATGATGAACATGGAGCTTCACTAAACAATTTAACTTTTGAATAGTTCCCTGTTATCAATGAAACCAACCCACCTATGGTAGAATTGAAACCCCTTCCGGATAACCTCAAGTATGCCTTCTTAGGTCATAATGAACAATTCCCTATAATCATCTCAAAAGATTTGTCAAAAGTCCAGGAAAACCAATTTTTGGAAGTTCTCAAGTCCCATAAGAAAGCCATAGGATGGAATCTCTCTGATCTAACAGGAATAAGTCCTTAAATTTGAATGCACAGAATTTTACTGGAGGAGAACACTAGACCGGTAAGACAATTTCAAAGAATACTGAACCCAACACTTATGGAGGTTGTGAAGAAAGAAGTCACCACCATGTTGG